>CM053593.1:94771007-94791309 GCA_028646575.1 Pseudocheirus occidentalis | reverse complement strand
ACAATGTGAAGGAGTTTGCAGATCCTATACATGATTGTATGCCACCATGGCAGAGGTGGAGGGTGGGGAAGAAGGGGAGAAAAATCTGAAACTCAAGTGATTCTGGAACTGAATCTTATAAACTAAAAGTAAACAAACAAGTCAATAAAAATAAATAAATAAATAATGAAATAGGGTTAATAATAGCACTTCTTTTCTAGTATTTTTGTGAGAATAAAATGAAACGTGTGTAAAGTGCTTTGCAAGTCCTGAGGTATTATATAAATACTAGCTATGATCGTTATACTTATTATTCTTATTATCTGCAAAAGCCATTTTCCTAAAGCGTAGATCTAGCCATGTCAGTCATCCCAGTCAACAAACTCTAATGGTTCCTATTACTTCTAGAAAGGGTAGCTAGGTGGCTCAGTGGATAGAGTGCCAGGTCTGCAGTCAGGAAGACTTGAGTTCAAATCTATCCTTAGACACGTACTAGCTATGTGACCTTGGACAAGTCACTTAACCCTGTTTGCCTCAGTTTCCTCATCTATAAAATGAGCTGGAGAAGGAAATGGCAAACCACTCCATATCTTTGCCAAGAAAACCCCAAATGGGGTTACAAAAAGTCAGATATGACTGAACAAAAGAAACTAGAGGAAGGAGACAAATCTCTGGGGAGAGTAGGTGATTTAGCAGTGGGCTTTTCTGAGATCCCTAACACTTAATAGTCAAAGTAAGCCTGAGATCCTGTGATTGTTTACCTCTCCAAATAGCAGCAATAGCTAGAAAGCTGGACAGGAATAGAGACGGGTTACTGCTGGAGTCGCATTTAAAGGTAGATAAATGGGAAGTGGGGGTGATTCTCTCCAGGTTCTTCCCCTTTATGCCAGCGGAAGACATGGGCTATTTTCAGATAGCCTCCCACTATGGGTTACAGTTGCTATATCCGCCCACATCAATAGAATAAAGTCATTGCTGTGATGTAAATAGGGCTGCTTTTAGTAGATTTTTATTATTTTTTATTTTTTGCTTTTTGGAGGGGGAATACCAAGGCTTTTGGGGTTAAGTGACTTGCCCAAGGTCACACGGCTAGCGAGTGTTAAGTGTCTGAGGCTGGATTTGAACTCAAGTCCTCCTGATTCCACGGCTGGTGCTCTATTCACTGCACCACCTAGCTGCACCTTTTAGTAGATTTTAAAAAGCGTACGTAGTTTTTTGTTTTGTTTTGTTTTTTTGTTTTGTTTTTTTTGCTTTTTAGAGGGCAGTTGGGGTTAAGTGACTTGCCCAAGGTCACACGGCTAGTTTTTGTGTTAAGTGTCTGAGGCCGGATTTGAACTCAGGTACTCCTGACTCCAGGGCCGGTGCTCTATTCATGCGTACGTAGTTTGCAACTGAAAAGGCAGTCCAAGTCTGATGTATTGTAATAAATAATCTTGGTCCCAGACAACTCATGCTAAAACAGTTTTCATCTTTCACCAGAGAGATGGGGAACAAAGAAAAGGGAACATGGTGTTTTGTGTCAGATGAAGTTTCTGCATCATTTGGTTTTAACATAAAACTTAAGAAAAGAAGTCGTCAGAAGGAAGAAAATGAAGAAAAAAATGAACTTTTACAATCCAACTTAAACTTTTCTGTTTGTTACTTTATTTCTGAACTGTATTCTCTGAAAAAAGAAATGGAAAACCACTTAAATATGTATGTATGGGAGTGTGTGTGTGTGTGTGTGTGTGTGTTGCAGATGGTGTTTAAAATCTGCATTATCTCATTCTTTTGAAAAATCTCAGCAAATTGGATCAGTCTTCGATTGTCATCCTGATGTTGGGCAGCTGTGGAGCAGGTAATTCTCTAGGGAGATGACTCCTAAGCAGTCCTGTTGGCCTTTACCACTTTGTTTCTTTGACCTCCCCCTTGAAAGCTGATAAAGTAAGATAAGGGAGTTGAAAAGCTAACAGTCCACTAACAGGTAGTTGCAGATGTACTCAATATCACTGGCTTGCTTAGTTCAAACATGAAACCTAAAAAGGGAAAGAATCCAGGGGAAAAAAAACCCCATTTAAATTTTGTAGTTTGTGCTTTTTTATGTCTCAACTACATTTTCTTAAAAATAAAACTGAAAGATACTTAAATATGTATGTGGGTGTATATATATATATATAAAGGGTTTTTATATATACATTTATATTACAGATGGAGTTCAAAATTTGCATTGACTCATTCTTTTTTTAAAACCTGAGCAAATTGATCAAGTCTCTACTCCAGCTGGTAAGGAACCGTAGGACAGGTTCAGAAGAGTTCATACACTCATCTGGTTCTACTCTTTCATTCTACATATGAGGGAACAGAGTCAGGGTACTCGAGGTACCTCAAATTATGTACTAAAGGCATTATTATTTCCATTTCATAGTTGGGAAAACAGGCTCAGAGAGTTTGTCTACTGTCGCTAAGCCTGTAAGTTACTTGTACGATGTCAGATAGCCAGTGTGTGTCAGAAACAGGTTCCCCTACCTCCAAAACCTGTTCTCTATTTGCTATGTTGTACTGCTAAGTAAGGATCAATTATAATTTTGATTAGATGGGCTTATAATTTCAGTTTACTTATAAAGAAAGGGTTTACTAAGTATTTTAGCATATCTAGTGCTTAGAACAGTTCCTGGCACACAGGAGGCACTTAAAGGTTTGATTGATCAATAGTATACAGTCAAATGAATTTATGATCTTATCAATATCAATGTTCTTTCCAACCATACATCTCACAGCCCATCTTTGCCTGCCCATCCTATATAACTCTTGTCGGCATCCTCCCCAAGATTTATCACAGGGGCCCACCATGTGTACTAGGGTCTTATTTACCTTCTGATATCAGAAAGATACCAGGAGAGTACACAGACTGCTGACCAGTCCACCTTCTTTTTTGATCTTGTATTTCTTTGATGATATCCTTTCCTCTACATCCTCTTCATAGTTCCATAATTGTTTGATGTTGCAGCCTGCTCATACCTATGATGTGACTCTCATTGCCTTTTGAATATTACTTTTTTTTTAATTCTTTAGAGATGATAGTATTCCATAACAGTCATATAACAACATCAATAGATTCTTGTTGTTAAAAAGTTTGGCGTTTGTTTTGAGGAGAAGTTTGGAATCGTTAAAAGGGTTTTACAGTTTCCTGAAGGCAATCCAGCCCACTCTCTTCCTGCTGTTTAATTCTGGATCCACCTTGTTTATTTATATTCTTTGTCCATTATATCTATAATGGTAGACAAGTTTGGGAAAAACCAGTTGTCTGCATCCTCTTGGATTTTTCAGTTTGAGTGGTCAGGCCAAATTCTTTTCAGTGGTTCTAGACCTTCTTGAGGTTGCATCAATCCAGAGCTTGATCCAACCAGCACAAATTAATCTACAAAAGACACATCAGAGAACCTTACTATCCACAGAGACTCATTCTTGAATTCTTACTCTGTACTGGATCTCCTGGAACAATCCATTCTTTCCTTTAATTTATTTTTGATATTTATATATAAATATGGATCAAAAGGATGTTTAACTTACTTAGGAAAGACAACTATTTGGGGGTACTTTGGAAGACATAAGAAATTTCCAAGAAAATTATAACTCATGCCTGTTTATTAAATGATGTTTATTGATTGAAACAGGCACCCTGGTATTTCTCCTTACATATTTGGTTAGCCAAGTGGAGGAGCCATCATATGTAATTAAGAGTAATCGTACTGCAGAATATTCTATAATTCATTATTATGAATGCTTATTGATTGATTGATTGGAACAGGATCCCTGCTGTTTCTTGGTTATCCAAATGGAAGAGTTACTAAATATAGTTTAAAACGACTGTGCTGTATTGATTTTTAAAATATTGTCACTAATTCATTAGTTTAATTCATAATGTTTTGTTCTGACATAGTTATTTCTGGTCATGGAGATCAAGAGGATGTGGGGAGGTGGCGCTGATGACGGAGTCTGTCAATTATCTAGAACTTTTGTTTTACCTTCTTTCCCTTATTGTCCCTCAGAATAATAAGGGGGTGAGAATTCCTATCTCTTTATCCTTTTGAGCCTGCGATATATTTATTTCTAGATTAATGAGTTTGAGTCGCTAGAAAAAAGACTGTCAGTGAAAGAACATCTGACATTTAGCATCTGAAATGTCATTTCCCATCCCCATCTATCCTGGCAATAGAGTGAGACGGCCTGGAGAACCTAGCAAGGCCAATTCTAGCCCTTACATGTTATGATCCCAACCTTGGAATCAAGCTGGAGAATGACCGCTTAGTGTAGTAGAAAGAGTGACGTCCAAAGACCTGGGTTCAAACTCTAGTCCTGCCACTTGCTATCTGTGTGACCTTGGATAAGTCATTTTTCATCTCTTGATTTCAATTTTTGCACCTGTAAAACAAGGAGGTTGGACCAGATGACCTCTAAGTGCTTTCCAGCTATATCCTGGGGCAGTAGATTACTGCTTGCTCTAGCAAATTATGGTCTTAGATTATTACCCCGGGAGGGAGGGAGGGGCTGAAAAGTTAAGTGACTTGCCCAGGGTCATCCAGTCAGTATGTATGAGGAGCAGAATAGGAATCCAGATCATCCTGACTCTGAGGAGAGCTTACCTCTTACGTGATGCTAAATCTGTTCAGTTTCCTGACAGGATGAATACCAATGAAATCATAGATCTGAGGCAAAAGGAAAATAAGTGATGGCAGAGAAGGAAGGGTTAGGCCATTCTCCAAAGTATTTAGTTTGGGGCAGGAAGCATTTTCATATAAAGAGAAAATGGGATATGGAAGAAACAAACTATCTTTGCTGGGGAGGACCAATAGAGGTGTGTTACAGGAAGATAAAGTAAGAGTGTGTAACAGATGTCCTTTGAATGAGAAACATTTGGGTTCAAGGCTGGCTATGTGACCTTGGACAAGTCACTTAACCTTTCATTATATATAGTGTGTTCATTATATTATATATAGTGTTTCAAATATGTATGTATAATTTATACATAAAATATATTTTAAAAACATAAAAATATATTTTATATATAAATATATAAGTAAAATTTATGTCCAAATTATATATTATATTTACATGTATATACACACACAAGTATATGTACACATATATACATACAGATATGTACATGTGCACATATGTATGACACACATATATGTTAAGTGCTTTGAAAACCTTCACACACTGTATAAACACTATTTTTACAGGCAATAACTCCTCCACTTGAAGCTTTCTCTAGCTTGAAGTAATAGATAAATTACTAAAAAGTTGTGTGCTGTTCAAGTCTCCAAGAAAACCAATCTTTTCCCCCTAGTTTAAGTCCATGGTGATGTCACAGATGCTTTATTTCTGTCTGAGCTTCAGTGGGCAGTGGGGCCTCACAGTTTGTCTCTTCTCCCTGACCCTCCCCAGCTCCCAACCAAGTAGTGCTATGTACACAAATACTATTTAAAGCAAGGCTCAGAACTTTTTGTTCTGCTGAGAGCTGCTGACCCAGAGGAAAAATTATTGAGGGCTTTGAGCAGGTAAATAGTAACTTAGTTCTTATCTTACAGAAGTAAAACTGTTCAATGCATCTTTTAAAATTAGAAACACAGAGCATACAATTTTATTCAGTAAATACAAAGTGTTCAATTCAACAAACATTTATTCTGAAGCCTACTTTGTGCAAGGCATTGGGTTCCTATTAAGGAATAAGACTTTTTTTTTGTTTTCTTTAACAAACAAATTTGTGTCATCCTTTTCAAATGTAAGGGAAAGGGCCTGTGATAGCAAGCCCAGCAAAAAATTTTTCTCCACCCTTTTATAACTTAGCAGATTGATCCTAAGAGTCACCTGAGGCACATACAGTTTTAAGGATTTGCCTGGGATCACACAGCTACTTAGTGTCAAAAGTAGGACCTGAACTCTGGTCCTTCTGGCTCCATAACAAACACTTTAGTCACCAAGCCCTACTGCATCCATGCTGGATTGCTTACAGTAAATACACATGCAAATGATCCTGCCATTTGGGGAGTTCCTCTTCGAGAACTGAGTTATGACCATAGGGACAAAAAGTCCACAACAGATGATAGGTCTTGTTATTTTATGATCACATATTTTGTTTTGATTTTACCCGAAGCAATATTATTTGATCTCTCATTTTATTAAAAAGGAATTGGTTTGAAATTACTGTTGTCTGTTTCCCAGAATCATATTTGTTCCCATCCTCCAGGACAAGAATTTGGCACTACTGAGAATATTTTTTTAAATGAGTTCTGATATATTTGTTAATAAATGAGCCACCTGATTTTGCAGCACATGATGAAAAGAAAAGCATGCTGGGAGTCAGGGGTCAATATTATAGCGACTTAAAGAGAGGAAAGGAAAAAAGGAGAAAAAGAAACAGAAGAAAAGAGAGATAGAGAAATGTGCATAGTAAAATGAAGGGAGTGTAAAAGATAGTTGGTGTTGATGAAAATTGTGATTGCTGTGCCTTGGTTGACATCTGGGTTATGTGCCACTGTAAGTGTTTGTTGAATTCATGAGATTGTTTGGTCCATCTAGATTTTATGATTCATCATGGATCTTCTCTGGAGGATTTATGGGAAGTCATGAATGAAAAAGGGGAAGAGAACATGCAGAGGGGTTGCAGTCTCCACTTGTGGAAGAATTATCCACACTTATGAGCTCACAGACCTAGAATCTTCATGTGCCTAGGTGCCAGTGGAATTTTCCATTTTTTTCTCCAGACAGCAGATCTAAGTTCCATTTTAATAACAAATAGTAGAGAGACAGCAGAGAATTGGAATATTGCTGGATTTGGAATCAGATGACTTGGGTTTGAATCCTGACCCTAGTAGGGTCTATTTAAGCTTAGGGAAAGCTCATTCACCTTTCTAGGTCTCATTCTCATCTATAAGATCAGAGGGTATCTTGTCTAACTGATCTCTAAGGTAGCCCCTTTTCAGCTCTAAATTCTACAACTAGCAGTCAGGAGATTTTGGTTTTAGTGACCAGTCTGCCTCTCCCTGTGACCTAGTGACTTTTGTCTATTTTGACTGTTTTGTAGAATGAGGGGATTTGGCTTTGTAAAGGATAGGGTACTGGACTTGAAGCCTGGAAATCCATGGTCTGCAAATTCTGCTTCAGACGTTTACTAGCTCTATGATACTGAGAAATTTGTTCAACCTCTCTGTGCCTCAATTTCCTCACTTGCAAAATGGGGAGAGCTTGTAACTGATGGCCTCTCAGCTCTAGATCTATGCTACTGTGATCAAGGATTTCTGTTGATAAGCTGTGTACTCAATGTTTTCTCCAGACCCTTCAAGCTCTATCCTTTGTGCATCTGTCATTTGAGAAGGAATGGGAAGAGACCTCCCCACATCATTCTGTGATCCAGGTAGTGAGCACAGGACCTCAGACTAGTGGAAGAAAATGCACAAAACAAATGTCATGTATAAAATAGTTTATTACTATAATAAATAAAATTAAACTTCTTTACAAATCTTATTTGTGCTTGTTTAAAAATGACTGAGAAGGGAATATTCTTCAAGGAGGTGCCTGCATTTTCCTCTGAACATTCCCAAACTGGAGATACACAATACAGGAGAGCTCTTGGCAGCATCCTTGGCTGACCATAAAAATAGTATCTGCTTGTTTGCACGACTTTTTCTTCATGCTCATTTGAACAAAGTGACAAATGCAGAGAGGGAGGGAAGAGGACCTGGGAACTTTGTGGAGGAAGGAATAAAAAGAAGTGTGCGATATGGAGGAGCCCCAGGAGAAGGAGCTGCACCATGCCAAAGGGTCCATGCAGCATCAGAGAAATAGCGAACATGGACATTTTTGGACAGATGTACAAATATTGACCAAGTAGTCAGAATAATTAGATAATACATTCATGAGGAATTGGCATCTTTCTTAATCTAGGCAGTTCAACAAGAGACAAGACTTCTGACCTCCTTGTTAGATAATTAGATGCATTTGATGACTCAGAGGTCACCTACTGAGGGAAGGGGAAAAAAAAAAACACCCACGCAGAAAAAAGTTTGGTGAGAGAAACCCAGCAGATCCATTTCCAGAGATGTAACTAGAGTAACATATCCAATAGCCTCACATGATACCAGTTTCACTTGAAACAAACTGGACCATGAGAAAGGACTTTTTAATTCTAGTGAACTCACGTGGGCTCTATAGGGTCTGTGTAGATTCCAGCGTTCAATGCCTACTGGTGTTGATTTTACGGCAGTCATAAACCCTACCCTAACCTGAACCAGCTTTCCCTAAGTGAAACAATGTGGTGCAGTAGAAAAAAAAAGCTTGACCTTGGAGTCCGGTGACCTGGATTTCAAATCCTTCCCACCCTCCCCAAAATCCTGCCTGCAAGATCTTATGCAAATCACATAATCCCAGGATCTCAGTTCCTTCACATGTAAAATGAGGGATTAGGACTAGATGGTCTGAAACCCCTCCCAATTCAACATCCCTTATCCTGTGGCACCTAGGTTTGAATTCTGCCTGTGACACTATACAGCCTTGGCTAAGTCACATAACTTCCTTGGGTCACAATTTCCTCAGTTGTAAAACAAAATGGGTTTAATTAGATGATTTCCAAGACCCCTTCCAGCTCTGACTCTATGAGCTCTATGACCATCCTTGGGCTAAAAAAAGAAACAACCAAAAAACCAAAGAACTTCTTCCTAACAACATCTATAATAAAAGGTTGGCTCAATTCTCTGATAGTGTTCATTGGTGCTAAGAGGACTGTCTTATCTGAGAGAGAGAAGAGGCCAGTTAAGGTCATTTTTATTGAAGTGAACTAGAAGGAAATAAGTAGAACAATAAAACTAATTACCTACTGGAGAGGATTTCCTTTGTTCTCCCAGAAATCATCAGTGGGGTCTCCTCTTTGGGCACTACCAAATACTACAGAAAAGGAAGTTGGCAGTTCCATCGGGGTTAAAATTTAATTCAAAAGTCTTAAGGGTAAATGTCCTAATTGCCAAAGGCTGAATATAACACAAGGGCTTTCCACCTGGGCTCCTAGCATTAAAAGGGGAAATTGGAGCATGGACTTGACTATGTCTATCTTCTCTCAGTCTTAGGTTACAACTGAGACCAAGAGTTTAGTAATTTGGTTTAGCTCCTTCCCCTTTCACCCAAAGATGGAAAACTTATTTTCCTTTTATTAATGCCTCCCTTCAGCCTTTACCCCCAAATCATGTCTGAGAGACTATACTAATACCTGGAAAAGGCTTTATGTTTGCCCAACAGACAAATCAAGAAACAGAAATTGAGAAACAGAAAAATAATAAGAACAAGAAGAAGGTATCATAGAAGAGAATGAAACAAAAGACAATACTTCCAGCAGTTTGATATGTTCATATACTGACACCCTTTATCAATACTTGTATTGATCACATTGTTTAAACATTGTTACCTACCCCTAGTTTCATTTTAATGGGCATAAAACCCCTAAAATCAGAGTCTGAGCACTTTTGGAAGGTCTCCAGGTCACTCTAAATATTATTGCAGAACAAAATTTTGGAAGTTTTCCAGGACATTTTTTCCTGTGGGGACTTCTCCATAGAAAATAGAAGTGTCATTTCTGGATGGCCAAAAGAATAAGGAAATGGTAACAGATTGTGGAGTCAAAGGGTCTGGGTTCAAAGTCTTCCTCTCACATCTGGTTGGACATTTAGTTCCATGAACTAAGATCTAAGTCTGGTGCTTAAACAAGATAAGAAAATGTTTGATATATACAACAAAGGGCTGAAGGAGTGAAGATTCCCACAAGATTCCTCATCTCTACCCCCCAGGATTGATGGAGTCTTTAACTCTGGCAGGCAAGACCTCACTATGGATGGCACTCAGAGAGAAGTCTATGTTTCATTGTAGCCAAAAGTCCACCAACAAGAGCATGCCAACTCTTGAATGCCTATGGGAAAATCTTTTAGGTTGTCTGTGTTTGTTTTGTTTTTGCAGCCTTGAGACCCTCTAGGCCCTCAAGTGTGGCCCTTTGACTGAATCCAAGCTGGATTCCCCATACTAGTATCTAATCTCTCAACAACTTATTTTCAGTGGGATCACAAATTCACTTGGCCACCATATGTGTAGCTGATAAGACAGATTACTGTTATTTAAAGCACTTGGAGCTTGTTTACCCAGAGTGGACTGGCAGAAGACTGATGGGAGCAAAAGGCAGACTGAACCCAAGTACATGTACACACACACACACACACAGTTTTAAAATTAAGAAAAGATTCTTTCACACACATTTTTCAGAGGAAAAAAGAAGGGGGGATTCTCTTTAAGTCACCAGTGAAGGCAAATGAAAGACAGAAGACACATATGCTTATACTCAGAAGTAAAGGATCACCCACAAAACAACACAGACCATAAGTCATGTCATGCTGAGATGGACAGTATCCTTCCTAGAAGTCTTTAGGATGTTCCTTGACTCACACTTACAAAATACAACTTTACTGCCCAGGCTCTGAGATACTGAGAGCTAGCTCCTGAGAAAGATGGCTCCTCTAGGCTGGTCGTGACACATTTTCTTCCTTGTCTTCTCAAAGACAAAACCCAGCAAAGCAGGCAGAGTTTTCTGCAATAGTGTGGGGGTGCTCCCTTGCCTTTACAGCATGATGTAGTGAAAGAGACCCTGGACTTAGTATAAAAAGTGGGGATTGGACAATTGGATAACCTTAGAAGTATTGGCCAATTCTAATTCTATCGTCTTATGAACTCCAGACTTTGTAGGAATTTACTGTTGGATAGACCTGGGAGCCACATTTAGGAAGGAGGATTATGGGGGAAAGAGAGCACATCTGTAAATTCTTTAACAATTCCCTGGGGGTTTCTAGGCTAGGAATATACTAGAGCTGTGAGAATACAATGATCATCCCAAAATGATGATCCCAAAAGAGGATCATCCCACAAGGTCAAGAGCTAGTTTCTGAGCCATGAAAGGCCAAACCTATATTGACCCTGAATTGCATGTTGGCAGACAAATGTGTCTATGCCATGAATAAGATCATGCAATCATAAATTTGGAGCTTAAAGACATCTTGGAACAGAGGTGCTTGATCCTTTTTTCTGACATGGACCCCTTTAGTATTTCTATGGGTGAATCCCATAGACCCTTTATCAGAGTACTATTTTAAATAATTAAATGAAATTCTAAATTTCAGGCAGAGAATAAAGATTGTTTTTCCATTCAAGTTTACAGATTCCCCCTGAAATTTATCCACAGACCTTTAGGCAAGGTCCATGGACTATAAGTAAAAAACCTTAGTCTTGGAAAAAATTATAGTTCAATCTTCTCATTTTATGGATGAGCAAACTGAGGTCTGGAGTGACGGGCTGATTTGCCAAAGGTCACCAGCTAAGAAAGGCAGAATTCAAAATCAGGTCCTCTGACTCCAAATCTGATATGTTTTCCAACGTATCATGCTGCCTCTTAGGTAAAAGGACTAAAAGAGGGAAAAGAAGAATAGCTCTGTTGGCTGGCACATTGCTAGACCTTCTGGTTAAATACTGCTCTGGGCCTGATCCTTAGAGTATGGTAGAAAGAAGGAAGAAATATGGAGTTGTCAGTTGGCACATGTAGTCTCTAGAATCAGATACTTCCTGGAAGTAGATGGAGTATTTTACTTCCTCATGCAACATGCTCTGCCTAAGAAAAGATGGGATATGAGGTTTTAGAGACATTTTACAACATTTCCCCTCATTGTTTCTTTTTTTTTTTTTTTTGCTTTTTGGAGGGCAGTTGGGGTTAAGTGACTTGCCCAAGGTCACACAGCTAGATTTTTGTGTTAAGTGTCTGAGGCCAGATTTGAACTCAGGTACTCCTGACTCCAGGGCCGTGCTCTATTCACTGTGCCACCTAGCCGCCCCCTCTCCTCATTGTTTATAAAGGAAAAAAAAGACCAAAGCATATAGAGATTTCAGGAACCTGATGTAGATATTGATGTACTCTGCTCACTTTCTTCCACAGCATGGTGCACTGGAATGAATGGTGGATTAGAATGGAGGCCCCTTGAGGGCAGGAATTGTTTCGTTTTTGCCTTTTTATCCCCAGTGTTGAACATAGTTTCTGGCATTTAAGAGGTGCTTAATAAATTGATAGATTAATTAAGCACCAGATGGGCCAAAAAAAAAAATCTGTGACGTTGGTAGGAGGATGGGAAGTGGGATTGTTGGGATTGTATAGCTTTCTCCCAAGCTTTAATCAAATTTACAAAGCAACCGGCATTGGTCCTCATAGAAATGAAATGCTACTCCTCATCTTAAGTGATTCTGTCCATGACTTAAGTAACACCACTGAGTCAACTTTAGAGCAATTTAATGCATCATCCTCAAACGAAAGCTCTTCATGTGTTGACCTCATCCTGGGAATGATTACATCCTTGGACTCTGAGGCCTACTTTCTTAGGGGAATGAGAGAGGGAGTCTGACAGTGCTGGCCCGTGGGAGCAGCTGGAAGGCCAAGGCCACCCAGTTGCCTATTTGTGCTTCCTGTGGATGCAGAGTAAAGATAAGGGGAATGGGACCTGACAGAAAGTTCTCAGAAGGAGTGTATGCATTTAGCATATCAGTTCACCATAACCTCAGAGTCCTAAAGAGGATTGATGCCAGGATGTTAACTAGCATAAGCAAAAGGTAGCAGCTCTGTGGTCACTTTCCCCACTACAGAATGCATGCAAGAAGATGCTTTTCATTAAAACTTGGAGCAGGAATTCTCAAGTGTCACTGATAGGCTAGGTCTGGCCAGCTGGCCAGCAATGCTTAAGACACAGCTGCATTTCTAATGCTGGGTTTTCTAAAGCTAAACTCTCAGCACTGACCTTCTAACATCTAGTCTCTCTTTAGGTCCCTGTTGCCTTTACGTAGGGCACACCTCAAGCCAACTTTACCTTGCGTCAGAGGTTTGCATTTTCCAGAATCATCTGTGGGTCCAAAAGTCTGATACTTCCCTCTCCCTTCTTATCACCCGAAAACATTGCTGGAGGAAACCAATATTTAGGGAAGTAACTCCAGTTGCATTGAAAAGCCTCCAAGCATCATGGGATAAGGATCACAATTTTTGGCTGGGATAGAGCCTTCCTGCATTGATCATTAATTTATGGGCCTGGATATGGGGCCCTGTTTGGACCATAGACTGAGCCAGCTCTCAAACACTCTTGTTCTTAAAATGCTGGCTCCTTTTATCTTTTTCAGCTGAAAGTGAAAACATAATCCTTGAATCCTTTTCCCCTTTTTGCTTTCTGATACTATTTCTAATGTTGAGAGTATATGACACAGGGGGTTTGGAATTTCCAAATTGTGTCCCACAATAACCTCCAGCTTTGAACTGAGTCCATTTGGGGAGACCAGGGAAAGCATCCCCCTTTCTATCTTCAACTGGTAGTCATCCAACTTCTGCTCGAATCCCTCCAGTGTTGGGGAATTCATTATTTAATGTGGTATTCCATACCATTTTACAAGTCAACCTTATGAGAAAGTAACTGGGGGACTTATAAGTATCCCACAATGATTTCTGGCTAAGGACAAAGGTAAAGCAAAGGCCAATTCTATTGAGAATTATAACAAAAAACATAACATACATGCCACAAAATATTATCATCCTTAAAAATGTCAATTCTGGGTTCCTGATACTTTTTTCATCTCCAGTATACCCCAAGGAGTGCTACATAGGCATTCCTTTTCTGTTGGGTTGGGTTGTCCAAAAGGTAGAGGAAAGCAGACAGAACTGCCCCTGGAGATAGGAGTCAATCAGGATCCTGGAATCATTTAGAAGTTCCCAGTGTCTATGTAAGATCTCCAGAAAAAAAAAAAAGAATGACCTGCTAAGGATCCTGGGTAAGGAGGCTCTATCTCCCTACCTCTAACAATTGGCTCAGCTCTTAACTCTTTTGGAATGAGAGATTAGGGCTCTATTCAGGCATTCAGGAGTGTTGGGGACACAAAAATAGGAGACACATAAAAATCCAAGTCACTGGTTGCAGACCAAGAGAGAGGGCTTGGGCCTGCATATCCCCGAGTTACCCACTGGGTTTCAGGCCCCATGGCAAATTCTCAGGACTTCATGATCCTAACCTTTGGTGGGAGGCACAACTGCATCTGTCTTTTGGTCCTAATCATGACAGATGAAAGGAAAAAAGGTGTTCTGCCCTCCTGCCTGTTCCCTCCTTTGCCCCATGCTTGTTACAAATGATTCTTATGATATGAAAATATACTATGACACTGGATACTGGCTGTACAAATGTACAGGAAGGCAGCCCAGCAGGATGGTGCTAATGATTCTTGCACCCTCCAGAGTCTTTGGGGACTTGGCAAAGGAAAGGAAGATCACATAATTGTCAACACATTCCCAGCCACCCCGCTTCAATCCTCAAAAGGCTGAAGGGTTCTTTTTTTTTTCCTCTATATTTCTTTTTTACAAATATTGTGGAAGTAAAAAAAAAGTCCAAACTGAGGAAAAAAGGAAAATACTCAATGAACAGTATACCCCCTCTTCCAAATTTGTGCTAAAACACTTCCAACGCAACTGCCATCTTGCAGGGTGGTGGCAAATTTCTTTGTCCAGAGAGTGGGGGGCATGCTGGATTGACTGGTCCCTCACTGATTTCCCATCAATGAGAAAATCTTATTTTGAGAAGAAAATGTTAGCTCTATGCATGTGTTTCTGGAAGAGGGGTTGCAATGTTTATGTTTTTATTTTAATTTTTAAATAAATGGGCCTCTCAGCTTGCTCCAAAAATGTCTCTCTCTGATTCTGGGGACTGGGGCCTTGATATTTCAAACAGCTCCTGAGGGGACTGAGAAGATCTTCTGGAAGTTAATATCCTTAGTATCTCAGAGAGCTGTTTTTCAATGTTCGCCATTTTGTTGTTCAGGGCCTTAATGTCCTCTTTCAGCTCATGCTTCACCTCCAACAAGGTGGCCTGAAGAGTCTGCTCAGGGATGGGGTAGAAGGAATGCTTGACCTCGGCAAGGATAGGGCTGCGGTCCTGAGGACTCCTGGTCTCACCAACATTGTCCAAGCGCAAATCACTTTTGGTGATGCCACTATCACAAGAGTCTGTCTTCTTCAGGGTGGCCTCCCCAGAAGTCTTCGTCCTCTCAGGGAGTGTCTCCATCGACTCAGCCTTGGAGACTTTGTTCCAGTCCTCCCCCTTTCCACAGGCATCTTTGAAACGAGCCCAACCTTTGCGTCGGGAACAATCTCCCCCACCCCCCTTGGGGCCCAGGCCCTCAGACACAGGGGCATGCAGTTTGGCATGGTCTGATACCCCTGAGGTAGATGCTGACTGGAAAGAGACAGGGGTGGCCGGGCTTTCCCGGACGGTGACAATACTGGCCTTGACGACCGTGTGGTTGGCAGAGGAGTGCTCTGACAGAATGTTGCCCTTCTCCACATCCAGGTCATCGAGATCCCGGCCTCCCCTCTCTGCTGCCAGTCTGGCCTCTTTCTGCTGCCGGAATCTTTGGAAAAGCCTCCGGACAGGGTGGTCTGGGGGCAGGATCAAGGGGGCCTCATTCTTCCTTTTCATCCGCTCTTCCTCTTCCCTCTTCACATCACTGATCTTCCGAAACACTATCTGTAACAAGTAAAAATGACATGGGAGGTATTTAAGATGGATGATGATGGCAGCCCTTAGAAGCATGTCTGCCCTCCCCCTCATCACAGGGGATCTTCAACCCACCCAAATGGTTTTAAGAGAATCATAAAATGTTAGAGCTGGAAGAAAATTTGAAAGTTAGCCGATCTAGACTAATTACAGATGAGAAAACTCAGAATGATGTCTATAATCATATGGCTAATAATAATTTTAAAAATCAGTTCACATTCATATTGTGCTTTTAATTCATTATCTACTTTGACTCACAATAACCTTGTGAGGGTGGTGCTATTGTTATCCCTGTTTTTACAGGGAAAGAAATAGAGGTTTAGAGAGGTCAAGTAATTAGCCCAGGAGTGGGCCACATATGGCCCTCTAGGTCCTCAAGTGTGGTCCTTTAACTGACTTGATTCTGTTGATTCCAAGTCCAGGGTTCTTTCCACTATTTGTTTAATCATTTTAAAATGTCCTACTCTTCATGAGCCCACTTTAGGTTTTCTTCACAAAGATATGGGAATGGTTTGCCATGTCCTTCTCCAACTCATTTTACAGATGAGGAAACTGAGGCAAACAGGGTTAAGAGACTTGCCCAGGGTCACACAGCTAGTAGGTGTCTGAGGCTGTATTTGAACTGAGGAAGAGGAGTCTTTCTGACTTTATCCACTGTACCACCTAGCTGTCCACTATGCCATGTGGCTAAGTGAATTTATGGCTACCAAACGGCTAAGTGAAAAACCAAAGACTAGAAGCATTTATTATGGGTCTTCTTACTCAAGACATTGAAGAACTCTTAGGTAGGTGTTCCTCTCCACATGTACCCATTATAGATGGGAAATTCCTAGATATCAGGAAGCAGGCAGGAGGAATTCTTCCCTGGATATCACCTATTTGCAGGACACAGAACCCCAAAATTCTAGAGTGGGAAGTCCCCCTAGGAATGTTTCCTCTTTTCCACCAATTCAAATCTTGGTCATCTTTGACAACTAGTGCCTATTCTACTTCTTTCATGAAAAGTTCCCAGCTTGCTCCAGCCAATGGTGACCTTGCCTTCCTCTTAACTCATAGCATTCATTTCTTCTGCCCTAATTTTGGCCATTAGATTCAGCCTTGTGAAGTCTCTGAGAGAGCTAGGTATACAGGGAAGAAATAGATCCACCTAGAATCAAGAAGACTTGAGTTCAATTCTAGTTTTAGACAGTTATTAGCTGTATGATCTTGGACAGATCACTTACCCTCTCTCACCTCCTGTTTCCTCATCTATAAAGTAGGGATAATAATATCATCGACCTTATAGGTTGTTGTGAGGAGAAAATAAGGTGGGATTTATAAAGTGCTTTGCCAATATTAAAGCACTAAATAAATAATATCATCATCATCTCTGGCACTATCTTATATTTTTTGACTTTTCATAAGGGAGGCAGGATGTGGAAATGTGAAAGCCTATCACTTAAACATCAATTGGATAATGATGAAGTAGCATTTAGATTGTATGTATATAACTGATAATAGATTACTTGCTGTCTTGGGAAGGGGGAGGGAAAAAATTGGAATTCAAAATTTTACAAAAAATGAATGTTGAAAAGTATCTTTACATGTAATTGGAAAAAATAAAATACTATTAAAGAAAAAACATAAAATAACATTTAGATAATGCTTTAAGGTATGCAAAATACTTTATTTGTGCTATCTCATTTGAGAATCACAACAATTCTGTAGGGTAGGTACTATTATTATCCCCATTATACATATGGGTAAACTGAGGCTGAAGTTGGTAAAGTGAGTTGCCCAGCATCACATTGGTAGGCAGGATTCAAACTCTTCTTGATTCCAAGTCCAGCACTCTATCCATTACATCACCTCTAGGGAATCTAGGAGTATTTGAACAGGAAAAGAGATGGCCTGGGAGGTGGGGAGGTGAAGCATAACAGCTATCTTTAAGTATTGACAAGGCTCCTAGTGGAAGCAGGATTCAAGGTATTCTCCTTAGCCCCAGAGGAAAAGACAAGGAGTAAATGAGTCGATTTCTACCTGCTGCTCCTATTTTCCCTCTTCCTTCCCTCCTTCCCTCCCCCACCCCCCATCCTGGGCCTAATTGGAAAGGTTCCTTTAGGTTTCCTAACATTTCAAGTGGTGGACGATGTTCAAGAAGAGATTCTTGTTTAGGTCTGAGGTAGGTGGCCTTTCAGGTATGTCATTCTGTGAATTCATTCTATTAGAACCATATTCAGGAACCTAGTAAAGGACATCCTATATCTCTGAC
Source organism: Pseudocheirus occidentalis (assembly GCA_028646575.1). Classification (NCBI taxonomy): domain Eukaryota; kingdom Metazoa; phylum Chordata; class Mammalia; order Diprotodontia; family Pseudocheiridae; genus Pseudocheirus; species Pseudocheirus occidentalis. Next base: position 94,773,447 of record CM053593.1, on the reverse strand, counting down.
AAGCAGCCCTCATGCTGCTGCTTAAATACCTACAGTATTGTGGATTCATGACCTTCTAAGGCGGCCCATTCCATTTTTGGACAGCTTGAATTGTTACAAAAAGTAATAATGACTCATATTTAATTTTAAAGTTTATGAAATATTTTCCTCACCAAAACCTCTAACATAGATGGTTTGAACAGTATCATTCCCATTTTATATTTGAGAAAATTGTCAGTGAAAGAGATTATGATTTACCCAAATTGACACAACTAGTAAATGATAGAGCCTAGGATTTAAATTGAGGATGCGTTCCTTGTTTAAATATCCTAGCTAACAAAGCACTTGCCTCAAGAAAGTCAAACATAAAAAGAAAGGCCCCATTTGTGCCAAAATATTCATAGTAGCCATTTGGGGGTAATGAAAAAAAAAACCTAGAAGCAACTTAGGTTTGGGGGAATTGCTTAGTAAACTGCAATATTATTGCACTAAAGGAAATGATGAATGAAAAGCATGGAAAATATGGAAAGACCTGAATGAACTTTTGCAGAATGAAGTTAAGTTGAGTAAGGAGAACACTATGAAGGATGATTTAAATAAATGTTAATCAATAAGAGTCTCAGAATTTTGATCTTGGCTTACTTTTACACTCTTAAAAATTAATGTGAACTATACACCAAAAAATTAAAAGTAAATAGAACAAAATTATAATGATCACTTCAATGGAGAAATATAAGAGGACACTCCCAACCCACCCATTTGTGGAGGTACTAGGTCTGCAAGTACTAAACGTTACACATTTTTTAAACTTTTCCAATATATCAATCAGTTGTGTTGATTTATTTTCCCCTCTCTAAAAAAATACTCTTTGTTATATGGGATGGCTCTCTGGGAGGGGGTGGGGGTAGGGATGGATACTTGGGATAATTGTGCTGATGTAAGAAACAGAAGATATTGAAAAAAAAACTTTAAAAAAATGAGAACCAAGATGGCGGCATAGAAGCACCAGAGTTCTGCAGCTCCCACACAGCCACCTTAAATACACATAAAATACGACTCTGAACAAATTTTAGGGCTCCAAAATCCACGAAAATACAGAAAACAATCCCTCACTGAGGGCTGTTCAGCAGGAGGGGCCCATCGGGACAGGCCGGGAGCCAAGGCCAGCCCAGCCTGAAACCGTGGCCTGGCCCCAGGGCAGTCGGGAAAAGCCGCAGCCATAGCCGGAATCATTCTATTGCTGAAGGCTAAAAAGTGAATCCGAATGAATTCAAGAGCGATAGAACCCATTGTGAGACTGAGCGGGGGGGATTCCCAGCCCAGGAAAGTGCCTACTCAGGTTGGGGTAAGGAGAACACTGAGCACAAGAAAGCCACGCCAATGTGGAGCAGAGAGCAGAGAACAGCAGACAGAGAAGAAGCCCCAGCCAGCAGACTCACCCAGGCTGAGAGGTTTGCAGCCATCTCACCAGAGGACAGAGGATCATCGAACTGGGTAGGAAAAAACTCGGGGCCCACAGCAGGGTCAGCAGGTTCTGCGGGGGCAATCTGGATGTTTAAACGTATACACCCATACTTCCAGAAGCCAAAATGGAGAAATAAAGTTTAGTGGCTCTGATGCCCCCTCCCAGACCCAGAAAAGTCCAGAATTTAATCTTCCAACCAGAGTAAAATCTTGAATCAGTGGAAACAGCCTCAGGCTTGGGCATGGCTGAGGAAAGGGGAAAGAAGACAATACAGAGTCTAAGCCCAGTAGGGTGGAGCCAGCAAGCCCTACCAAGAAAAACCAATTTAGCACCACTGGGCCAATCAGTAAACAACAGCTCTGACTCGGACCTTCAGCTGTAGCCGGCTCTGAGCCTGCGTGAGCCACACGCAGCTCAGGGACACAGACTCTGAAACCTGAAGGAGCTAGACCACCCGACCCCCACAAGTTACTCTGTAAGCCTCAGGGTAACTCAGAGAAATCCTTGAGATTCTTGGTATTGGCCTCAGGCTGCACACTCAGAGCTTACAGCTACCAAGCCCCTACCTCCTAGCCTGAGAAGCTCAAGACTCTGGCACCCCAGACGTGGATATCCACTCCAAAAATCCAGGACATAGGCTCTCACAATGGGTAAGAAGGAAACTGTAAAGGCTAGGACCATCAAATCTTTTTATAGTGAGCAAGAACAAACAAATTCAGAAGGCAACAGGGACTCTGTATCCACACTGGAGACCACAGAAGGAAATGCAAATTAGTCTCAAGCCCAAAGAGCCTTCTTGGAGGATCTCAAAAGAGATTTTAAAAATAAAATTAGAGAGGTAGTGACCAAATTGGAAAAAGATCTCACTGAAGAAATCAAATCTTTGAAAAGCAAAATTGGAGAACTAGGACAGGAGGTCCAAAATCTAACCAGAGAAAATATCTCCCTAAAAATGAAAAATGAACATATGGAAAAGGAACTCCAAAAACTAGCTGA
>CM053593.1:94705402-94770507 GCA_028646575.1 Pseudocheirus occidentalis | reverse complement strand
GAGAGAGAGAGAGGGAAGGAGAGAAAGAGAGGGGAGAGAAAGAGAGGGAGAGAGAGGGATGGAAGAGATAAAGGGAAGGAAGGAGAGAGGGAGAAGCAGAAAGGAGAAGAGAGAGAGAGACAGAGAGAGAGACAGAGAAAGAGAGAGACAGAGAGAGAGAGACAGAGAGAGAGAGAGAGAGAGAGTTTGCTGGGACTGGGGTAAGGGTATGTGCATAATTACATGGGGGGAAATTATGGAAGGAATTATGTAGGGGTGAGATTTGGTAGAACAGCTGTGTGAGTTCTATACCCTATATAAGCACCTGCAATCTAGACATAAGGTCTTATTTCAGCCAACAGATAATTAACCTTGGTGATAGCAATGTAAATGGAACCCTAATTCACGAAGGTGCTAATTATTCTTTCTAATGACAAATGATCTGTGCACCATGTATGTGTCATCCTGGGGGAGGCAGCTGTATTCTATTTGGGGATAAGTTTGGGTCTCTCCTCCACTTTTCCTAGGCTAAACCTTATGGCTAATGCCAGACCTGGCTATTTTAAAAATAGATGCTTAGAACATGTTATTGAGGCCAAGATCACCAGTTTGATTCTCACATATTCTAGTTTTGCCCATATCACACATCTAGTTCCAGCCAAACTTCTCAAAATGCCCACCTTGCTAACAAGGCAGAGATAGAGGGAGCAGTGTGCATTAATTTACCTTATTCCTGTTACTGGGGGAATTTTTTAAGTTTTGAGGAGTTTTCCTTAAAGCAGAGGTCTTATTGGCCTATTGGTCTGAATTGCCTTTTGTAGTAGGACAGCATACTTCCTTTATTTCATGTTGAAGATAGAGATAAAAAAAAATCAGAACCCTTCTTTGTGCTCTCATGAATCTGTGTCTAATTATTTTTGCAACTTAGCAAAATATAAAAGAAAATAGCCCTAAGTGAAAAGTACGTGAGTACTTATGTACTGACTTTTTGAAACTGGGGAAATCTGTCTAGCTTTTGGGGTGGCATCTGCTGTGAATGGTGGATGTTAGGGAGAGTCAGAGCATGGTAGCTAGAGGGTTGGTTCCCTTATTAGGAGTCCTGCCACCATGACCAACCTACTTGGGCAAGCCCTACCACTGTTCTGTAACTCAGTTTTTTTCTTTAAAATGGATTTTCATGTTTCTGTACATAAAATATAACACAGCATATTCAAAATAGTGAACTCAGAAGAAATAATCTATAATAACAAGTAATATATATAATAGTATAAATATTAAAATAATAAAACAAAATATTTTTGAATGTTTAAAAAGGTTTCTTAAAAGTAGAAAATGAACTGACTCAAGTTTTGAGACATTGATTGGTCACTCTGAGGAGTCAGTAAAGGGAGATCAATCTGGGTCCTGTTTTGATTACCCATGGTAGCTGGTGCTTGAAGCCTATAGCCTTACCATTTAGTCTCAAAAGCAAGGTAAATGGGAGTGGAAGTTTTCCCAGTATATTCTTTCTGGATTCTTCCCAAGTAGTTCTGTGGCTATAATCATAGGTCCACTAAACCCTTGGAATCTTTTCCTTCTTAGAGAGAATCATTATGGCTATCCTTTCCTCTACCTCTTCTCTCCATATACTAATGCCTTTTTGTCTTTCATTTTATTTCTTTTCCTCTTCCCTTCCTCCAACCTCCTGACATGTAGGTCCTGTTATGTTACTTTGTGGAGAGTGACTTACCTATGTTGAGTGTATGTATCAAATTTTTGTGTTTTAAAATCTTAAGCTTCTTTCAGAGCCCTTTAAAGAGGGACCTCAATTGAAACTGAGGTTATGTACTCCATTAGTGAAGGTAAAAAATGCTTATTCTTTTCCTAGCAATTACTTCTGGTCACATGGTGGGATGGGGGAAGTCTTGGTTTCTCTGTGACTCAGTTTCTCTATGTGGGATATATGGATTTGCTACCTACTAATCTCAGATATTATATAAAGGTAAGTGACATCAGTTTTTGTAAAATTATTTGAACTTGCCTAAAGTAAATCCCCATCTGAGATGTTAAGGTGAATATTTTAAATCTGTGAAGAAAGGCAATTAATGATGCAATTGCCTAGTACCTGAAGGAATCAGATGCCTTTTTTCCCTCATAAATTATTATCTGTACCTATTCATTCCCCAAACCCTTTGCCTCCATAGAGCTTTGAATGAAAATGCAAATCACTGACCACCCTTTTGATATTCTTTTCAGGGACACCTGTGTGGTTCTTTGTGAAAATTGCTCCAATTCGAAACGAACAGGATAAAGTGGTTTTATTTCTTTGCACTTTCAGTGACATAACAGCTTTCAAACAGCCAATTGAGGATGATTCATGTAAAGGTTTGTAATTCTGATTTGTACAAATACATTTATCCTTTCTTTCTCCAGAGCAGCCCAGGCATCTACACAGAATTCAAGGTTGCCAAGGCAATCTAAGCACAAAGATTAAAAATTATGCACTAATTTATATTGGAGGAAGGTAAAATGTCAACCCGGAATAAATTGGGTTAGGAAGCAGAGGGAAGCTTGGGGTTCTGCCTGGGAAGCGTGGGGAATTAGGGACAATTCTAGCAACATCAGAGAAACATTCCAAATTTTCAGATGGTCATTTATCCAGTAGTGAACAGAATTTGGTCAAAGTCTTAGATGGAACTGAATGAATTATATAGGCTCATACACTGAAACGTGTACCAGATGTTCAAAAATGGTTTTTTTTAAGAGGCATAGAGTATTTTGTTTATGTAAGGTGATGGTGGAATTTCCCTCATCTCCATCAAGGTAGTTGGTTTGGTTCAGGTTGGCTAGGTTACTTGCTTAGAAGATAATAAAGAAATCATGTCATTAGATTCAATTCCTGATTAGTCTGATTCACGGCCTTAGGTAGTGATTTTCTTCTGGTAACACCACAGACTGAAACCCTCACCCTAACCAGCCACTCCCTAATGATGTGCCTCATTAACAACAGGATCCTAACAATAACAAGGGGATTCCTCAGCATAAGCCAATCCTTGTCATTGGGAAAATGACTCAAAGCAAGAATCCTGTTGTTGCTAGGCTAGTAATCATGTGTATGTGTGTATAAAGAACCACATCTTAGTTAATGGTTGGTTGGGATATGGGGAAGAATGCAATGCTGGATTTTATTTTTTTCACTCTGGCTCTACTAAGATCTTCCATAGATGACAGGGAATAAAATCAAGTTTTGAAAATTTCTGCTTATCTGGCACTTTTCCCCAGGGGTATGTGGGGCTTCTTCTAAGGGTCTCATGTGTTTAGCCAAGATGAAAAAGGAAGCCACAATGGCACAAAATAGAAAACAAACAACAATAAATAAGTATTTATAAAATAAATGTAATTTCATTAGTATAGGGATTTCCCAGTGAGGAAACTGTACTAGTGCAGATTACACCTGTTTTGCAACTTAGAACGCTGGCTGGGCAAATGGAAAGGTTAAGTGACTTTAGAGAGGCAGTGTGGTTCACTGGAAAGACTATTGGCTCTAGAGTCATAGGATGTGACTTCAAACTCTGCCTTTAATGACCGCTCCCTCTGTGTGACCTTGGGCAGCTCATTTAACCTAATTGAGTCTCAATTTTCTTATCTGTAACATAAAGGGAGTAACCTAGGTGGTCTTTAAAGCCCCTTCTAGTTCAAAATATACGATCCTGTAATATGACCTTGGTCATGTCCCTTCCCTTCTCTAGGTCTTAGTTTCTTCACTTGTAGAATGATGGCCTCTAAGACCTCTTGCAGCTTTATATCTATGATCCTACAATTCTGTGATATGACCTTGGACAAATCACTTTCCTCCTCAGTTTCTAGGTCTGTTTCCTTACTGGTAAAACGAGGGGGTGATTAGGATAGTCTTTAAGGGCTCTTCCAGCTCTAGATCTATGAACTCGCTATCTTATATGACCTTGAGCAAGTTCATTACCCTCTCATTTGCTAGCAAGGAAAGAGTTGGACTTGCCGTTATCTGTTTCCTTCCAGATCTAAAATTCTATAAATCTGTGATTCTAAACATGCACATCACATTTTAAAGATAACCAAATTTAGTAACATCTTTTCATTTTTCTTCCCCCAAATATGATTATGCCGTGTAACCAATTTTGCCAGTGCATGAATATCTAATTTTCTCTGACAATAAGACAGTTTAGATGTCCTGATGAGACAATAACAATAGCGTGGATTTCCCTGTCAAAAAGACATGTGAAGAATAAGCATATTTTACCTGGCATCTAGCAGTCTTTATTTGATTCTGATGTACCTGACTGAATAGATAAATCACGATTATACAATAAAGCTCATTCAGGTCTATGTTTCAGCAACCAAGTGCATCACTTCCTTTTAATGAGTTTTGGTGGTGAACTCCCTTGTAGTAGGGACCATGAATAAATCAGAAGGGCTCTGGTAAGGATTGATTAAAGACAGCTAATTGTATATTTGTATGCAAGCATTTGCCCCTTTCTTTTTTCTTTCTGAAACTAGGCACTATTTTATCTCTTTGTTAGAGAAGTAAATAGGAAAACTCCAATCCTTGATATGTTTAAATTCAGAAAATTACAGTCCATTATAGCAATAACAGGATTAGTATATCTCACTTAATGTCCCATCAAAGGCTGTCCATTATACGTCATTTGGCAACCTCCTAGTCTTATTTTACCTTGTTGTTGTTTTAAGCCTGGTCTCCTTGTCTCATCTAAACTGGAAGTGCAGCTGTCATTTGCCAGCCCAATCCCACTGCTGACTGGCATAGGAGCTTTGACTTGATCTGCTTCCCAACTGGGATGGGCAACCTTCTGGGAGTTTATTGCTTGACTTAATGTGAACATCACTAAAAACTTAGAATTCTGGAGCTTACCTGATGCACTAACCTTTCTACGATAGCAGGAATTACAGGCATGCATCACTCTGACTGGTGGAAGCTTGGTTTGACTCTGCTCTGTGTATGGTTCTCTGCTTATATATGTTCACATATGATAAGTTCCTATTTATGATAGAACAATATAGATCATCTCAACTCCATAGTGTCATTACTCTTACAGGAATTGCAGTTTTGTCAACAACCCAAAGAGCTAAATAGGCTAGTGAGAAAAAGTAATCCTCACTGCTCTGTGCCTTGACTGTACTCCTGAGATGCACTGAGGTATAGTAGAAAGAGTGTTGAACCTGGAGAGAGAAGATAAGAGTTCAAGTTCTGGCTTCACTGCTCACTCTGTGTGGCCTTGGGCAAGTCACTTAGCATCCGAGTCTCAGTTTCATCATCTATAAAATGACAGAATTGGGACAGATTATCTCTAGTGATGATGGCTAACTAAGGACAGTCCTTCCCACCTCCAACTTTCTACAATGCTTTTTTTTTTCTTCATTTTCCCTTGCCTACACCTGGCTGTTTTCCTAGAAGACAGAAACCAGTGCTCCTTTCAGTACCTTGGTCAGCAATAATAGCCACTCTGATCTAGGATTTACAATCCACTATTATTTGCACCAAAGAAAGATTTGTAGGTATGGATAATCCAAACTACAGATTTTCCTCAAATGAGTAGATTTGGTTCATCTACAGATGTCTCTTCTTCCTCTCTCTACAAGTAGATTTGCCTAAGGATTTCCTAGGTCTGATTTAGTTTATGTTCCCTGAGTATATATTTTGCAATAGTGGTAAGTGGTCTAGAAATGTACTTTTTGACACAGAGAAAATTGTTTAATAAATCACAATATAAAACTTGAAAAATGGATAATCTATGCAGGGCTAATTGAGAACTAACTCTAGTTAGATCTCAAGCAGGTAGTGTGCCATTGGAAAGTCTTTTAATTACTCTATGTGCCTTTTCTTTAAAACAGGTATAATATTACTCCAAAATCACTATGAGAAAAATGATTTGTAAATAATAAAACATTATAGATTTATTTTTAAGGAGTCTGTTCATCTTTTAAAAATAACATCTCTATTGCTTCTTTTTCTCCTTTATGATATGCAGTATTAATCTCTTTTTGCTTATGAAGATCAGTTGAGAGAGTTTGACATTAGGGGCCCTGTTATGTGTTAATGTTCTTCCATTATTTAGTGCTTCATGATTTCATACGTAAACCTTGGCTTCTCTTCCTTCTCTTCCTCATTTCTTTGCTCTCCATCTTTTAGGCCATTTCATTGCTTATCATCTTTCTGACAGAGATCATAAGCAACCAGGATAGAAGGTAAAACTTGAGTCAGTTTTGCTACTTCCAAGTAGCTCTTTTCTTTCTTTCTTCTTTTTTAAATGGTTGGGTAAGAGAGTAGGTTGAAACAACTAAAATGAGAAACTATTCCTTTGTGGATTTCAAGTATCCCTACTCTCTTCATTCCCTATTATTATGGATAATTGAGAGTAGGCTGCTGGAATTTTCTCTCTGTCCTCATCCTTCTTCTGAGTCAGTTATACTAGGGAGTTCTGTGACTGTGAGTGCAGGAGAATAGACTGCTAGGCTTGAAACCTTCTCTGCAAATTGCTCACTGTGGAATGAGTCATCATTCTCTTGTTTTCTAACTCACCCCACTGAATAACCTCATTTTAGAGGAGCAAATTCACTTTTAAAGAGCTGCCTCTTGTATGCAACTTCTGAGCCAGACTTCAGCTAAATGCAGAAGACCACGACAATGTGAAACTCCAGCCAAGATTTTGAAGGACAAAGGGTTAGGAAAGAAAGGTAGGGGAAAAGGATCTCAAAGGCCATCCCAGGTTTAGTCTTCTTATCATTATGTTCTCATGAGGAACTTTTCATGAAGCACTCCTGGAGAAGAGACAAAGTAGTAAAAATTGTTTTGTTTATTTTTCCTCCTGCTTTGTCTTGAAAATATGAATGGTATTTCCCCAAAAGGAATCCATACGCTTATCTGCTCACATTGAGGGTAATGCTAGAGAGAAGATTCAAAGATTTATCAATCCCCAAAGCACTGTTACTGTAGGAGCAATCCTAATTTTGTTATGTGTGAGGATAATTTGCATTTCAGTAGTTAAAAGCGGAGGGCTTAAGGGAGAGAAATAAACACCCAGAGAGTGCCCACTACTAACTACAGCTTACATTTCTAAGTCCATGTTTTCTTTACCAACATGTCTTGTTGTATATTCTAAGGAAAGTTAAGTTACCCATGGGTCCCAGGTTCTGATTTTCTAAATGGACCTATGGGAAGCAGATGCTTTGAGCTTAGAACAAGGTTTCTATTCACTTTATCTGCTAAGCAGGATGAATGTTTGCAAAATGTCTCACATCTCTCTGAGTTCACATTGTCTGTTCTGTTCATGGATGAGAATAGCTCAGTTTGACATCAAAAGAACTTGATTTCCCATTTCTTCTAGAACTACTTCAGTGTCCCCAGGGTCCTATGAAGTAGGAATGGCACAAAGCTGCATTGGCTAGAGCAGAACCTTGCCAGGCTTGTCCAAATTCAGGTTCAAATATTGTATGAGGCTCCATAACAGAAAGAGAAAGTGAGAAACAGCTACTGACTCTTAATCTGGATCAGGCAACTGACAACTATGGCAGTAATTAAGTCATTGAGGGGCATCATCCAAACAATTAACAAGCATTTATCAATTGCCTACTATGTTCTTGGCATTGTATGAGGTGCTGAATATACAAATACAAAGAATGAAACAATCTTATTCTCAAGGACCTTACATTTTACCAGGGAAGCCAGAAATATAACTCTGGGGTGACTAGGTGCCACAGTGAAGTGGAGTCAAGAGGATCTGAGTTCAAATCTGGCCTCAGACACTTAACACTTACTAGCTGTGTGAGCTTGGGCAAGTCACTTAACCTCAATTGTCCTACCTTCCCCCTCCAAAAAGCAAAAAAAAGAAAGAAGTAAATGTAACTCTAATTATGGAGAGAATTAATACAAAGAGAATATATGCCAAAGCACAATGTTGACCATGTAGTAGGTTTCACTGAGATGAATCGGGAGATGCTTGTTAGTTGACATGGTGATTTGAAAACACTTGCTGATAGACATGGTGATCAGAAGATGCTTATAGGTTAATATAGTATAGTTGAAAGAGCATTGGTTTTAGAGTCAGAAGACCAAAGTTCAAGTCCTGGCTCTACTGTTTACTAGATGATTGATTATGGGCAAGATTGGACTAGATAATTTCTCAGATCCCTTCCCACACTAAATCTGTAGTTCGATGGATGTTGGAAAGAACATGAAATGCTTCCCAGTATTTGCCATTCTATTTCTTGTTTCTTCTTTTTTATCCTCACCTTCTTCTTGTCTTTTTTCTATTTTCCCTATTCTATTTCTTTTCCTTCTCCCTTTCTTTCTCTCTGTTTTCTCCCATCTATGCCTTAGGTCCTCTGCCTCTTCCAGCATGATGCTGGACAAGTCATTTACTTCTGTGGGCCTTTGTTTCATCAACTTTAAGATGAGAAGTTTAGACAAGATGGTCCATAAGGTAATTTTTAGCTCCAACTTCTGTGATTCTTTGGTTCTCATGCCTGCTTCTTGTACCTCAAGAAAGCTATCAGGGGACACTTGGCCTCCTTTGTTGATATCTTCTTGAACTTTGCTATTATCTAGGTTTTTCCTAGTTAATGCTTGGTAACAGGAAAAAGTCCTCTAAGAATATGTTCCCTGGAAGTTATGCAGCAAAGGAGCAGTGGCTGCTATAGTCATTTCATTATTGCTTTCTTTGTATAGGCAGAGAGCCTAGAAAAAGGCATAACCTAGAGAACAAAATGGTGTTGGCAGTAGTGATTCAAAATCACTCATCTATCTTTTGCCCCTAGAATGTGTTTTGCTTTCTCCAAAGGAAGAAGACTAGATTTGGGATCAGAGGACTTGGATTCAAATATGTCTTTGCTATATAATTTGATTAGATTTTTTTTGTTTAATTTTTTTGGATTAAAAATTTTTTTCTTGTTGGAGGATTAAAGTTTATTTACAAAGTATACATTAGTCTTATCAGACTCAACTGAGAAATGCTATTTATACAAAATATTACAATATTAAAAATGGATAACATTTGTATTTCAATTCAGGTTTCCCCAAACCAACTATAATAGTTTGTTGAATATGACTAATTCCCTACCACTAACTGTTAGGCAAAGCCAAACAAATAGATAAAAACCCTATAACGGCAACTGAACCAGGAATTCCAGGTCTTCATCAACTTATTAAAAAAACTCTAAACACATCTAAAGCAGAGGTAAACTTCAATAGTCTTATTTCTCAATAGTCAACCACTAAATATTTTTATATATGTTTTAAATAATGTAAAGAGGCATTTATTTTTTATCACATGTCTCATTCTGGGTGTCTTTCTTCAGGATCTCTTCTTCCACTCTGGAGTCAAAATCCTCAAAAGCTAGCTCATTCAGTGATCTAAAGTCTTTGAGACATTGCTCAGTTAGTTTTTCTATTGTATCTGTCATGTACTGCATAGATTCTGATATTTCTGCAAGCTTCTATATTCTTGTCTTGTAAGTTAGCAATTTCTTTATCCTTTAGTACAACTTTAAAAATTGTAGTTTTTGTTTTGTTGCAGTACTTTGTAAAGAACTTTCCTTCATTTTTCTGGTACTACTCTCTCATACTGAGGAGGATCACTTGGTGTTAGTTGAATTATTTAGCTTCTCTTGGCCTTAGTTTTCTTGCCTGTAAAATGAGATGGTTTAGGTTAGATGATTTCATAGGTCTTATTTATTTCTATATTTATGTCCAATGACTTCACATTTTCATGTGCCCTACTCTCTCTTCCTATCTTTTTCTTTTGGTCTTATTCAACCTTCACAGGACAGAGGTGGATTCTGGGAGAGCTGAAACTTTGAGATGGTGAACATATTAATCATAGGATTGTTGATTTTGGACAAGAACAGAGTTTAGTCAATGAGTCAATAAACATTTATTAAACACCTACTGCCAGGCAGTATGTATATAAGATAAATATAAGAAAATTGATGCTAATTAGATGAAGGAAAGCACTAGTATTAAGGGGCCAGAGAGTAGAATTTTCCATCTTTAAAAGGTATGTCAATAAAAAGACTATCCCCTGTTATACCCTAGGCAACTACCTACTTTGACTATAAATATTTCTGGTTTTGATACAAATGGGCACATGTATTTCTCAGCTTGTATTCATGTACACACACAGATTAATTTTCGCATCCCTTAGGATATATTTTTTAGGGTCCAATTTCAGTTTTATCTTCTAGAGATGAAAAGCAACATGGCTGAAGGCCAGAAGGAGCCTAAAAATCGACTCTTTTTTTTTTAAATTTAAACTTTTGCTTATTTTTAGTTTACATCATTCATTTCCATGAGATTTTGAGTTACAAATTTTCTCCCCTTCTTTCTCCTATCCATCACCCCAAAAAATCGACCCTACTGTATACCCCTCCCCCAGTCTGCTCTCTCCTGTATCCTCTCCGTCACTCCTCTGACTTTCTGGTAGGACAAAATGGATCTCCCTACCCCAGTGCCTGTATATCTTATTTCCCAGTTGCATGTAAATGATAACAATGATAATATATATATATGTATGTATATATGTATGTGTGTGTGTGTATATGTACATATACACACACATATATATTTTTAACATTTGATTTTAGAACTTTAAATTCTAGATTCTTTCCCTTCCTCCCTCATCACCCACCCCCACTGGAAAGACAAGCAATTCAATACAGGCCAAACATGTGTAGTTACATAGAACATCTCCACAAAGGACATATTGTGAAAGACTGACTATGTTTCCCTCCTTCCTATTCTGCTCCCCACTTGTTCTATTCTCTACTTTGTCACTGTCCCTTTACATTAATGTGTGCTTCTAACAACCCTTCCCCCTACCCTGCCCTTCCCTCCATCTTTGCCACTCTCATCCCCTTCCCCCCTACTCTCCTGTGGGTTAATATATCCAATTTAGAGTGTATGTCATCCCTTCCCTAAGCCAAATTCAACGAGATTAAGGTTGACCTATTCTCTTTTGCCTTCCTGTTATTCCTCTCCATTGTAACAGTTATCCCTTACCTCTTCTATATGAGATGATTAACCCCCTGTCTCCTCTCTCCCTGTCTCCTCTCATTCTATTCCTCTTTCACCTCTCAATTTCACCTTTTAAAATATCATCCCTTCCTATTCATTTGATCCTGTGCCCTCTATGTACACATATACACACACACTCAGATATGTATTCATATGCATATATATGCCTTCCTTTATTGACATAGCATATGTATACATAAATATACATTTATATTCCCTTAACTATCCTCATACTGAGAAAAGTTTCATAAGTTACAATTATCATTTTACCATGTTGGCATATAAAAAGGTCAACTTTGATAAGTTCCTTATGAATTCTTTTCCATGTTTACATTCCCATGCTTCTTGTATTTGAATATCAAATTTTCTATTCAGTTCTGTTTTTTTCATCAAGCATACTGGGAAATCCTCTACCTCATTGAACGGCCATATTTTCCCCTGAAGCATTACACTCAATTTTGCTGGGTAGGTGATTCTTGGTTTTAATCCCAGCTCTTTTGATCTCTTGAATATCACACTCCAGGCCCTTCAGTCCCTTAATGTAGAAGCTGCTAGATCCTAGGTTATCCTAGTTGTGTTTCCACAGTATTCAGATTGTTTCTTCTTGGCAGCTTATACTATTTGCTCCTTAATCTGGGAACTCTGGAACCTGGCTATAACATTCCTAGGAATTTTCTTTTTGGGATCTTTTTCAAGAGGTGATCATAGAATTCTTTCAAGTTCTCTTTTGCCCTCTGGTTCTAAAATATCAGGGCAATTTTCCTTGAGAATTTCTTGAAGGATGCTTTCTAGGTTCTTTTTTTGATCATGGCTTTCAGGTAGTCCAATAATTTTTAAATTGTCTCTCCTGGATCTATTTTCCAGGTCAGTGTTTTTTTCAAGATGTTTTACATTGCCTTCTATTTTTTCATTTGTTTGGATCTGTTAAATAGTATCTTGATTTCTCATAAAGTCATTTGCTTCCATTTGCTCCCAATTCTAATTCTGAAGGGATTAGTCTCTTCAGAAAGCTTTTGAGATTCTTTTTCCATCTGGAAAATTCTACTTTTTAAGGCAATCTTTTCCTTATTGGATTTTTGGACCTCTTTTGCCATTTGAGTTAATCTATTTTTTAAGGTGTTATTTTTTTCAGTCAGGTTGTTGACTCTCTTTTCATTATTTCCTTGCATCATTCTCATTTCTCTTACCAATTTTTCCTCCACTTCTCTTATTTGGTTTTCAAAATCCTTCTTAAGCTCCTCTATGGCTTGTAACCACTTTACATTTTTCTTGGAAGCTTTTGGTGTGGGAGTTCTGACTATGTTGTCTTCCTCCCGTTCCATGCTTTGATCCTTTTTGTCCCCCAAAATGGAATCTAAAGTTGGATTGCTGTTCTTACTTTGCTTCCTTTGCCTGCTCATGTTGCTAGTCAGTTATTTGACTTTTTAGCTCTGTGGAACTCTGCTTCTAGAGGGGAGAGCTTTGTCCCAAATCACTGGCGTTTTCATAGCTGCTGGAGGTATAAGGAGGCCACAGTCTCTGTAACCCCCACCAGCTTTGGCTCACTGTTCATGTACCTCACGACTATCACCCAAGACCACAATCCTGATCCAGGCAGCTTAAGGCAAGAACAATTAGCCTCTGAATGATTGCTTGGCCCCTCTGCAATCCGCGGGCCAAGAGCTCTGAAGCAGCTACATGAAGGTGGCTGCAGGGTTCCTGCTTTTGCTGCTTTCTTGCCCTGGGGGCAGATGGCTGGACCACTTTTCTCCCCCAAATTTATCTGAGTTCCACTGACCTTTCACTTTATCCTTGTTTCTTATGGGTTGATAATTCTGAAAACTAACACAGCTGCCAGTGATCCACTTTCCTGAAAGCTCCAGCTGATGCTTGTCCTGGCTCCCCCTGGGCCAAGCTGTGCTTTCAGGCTGGGCTGGTTTTGGCTCCCAACATGCTGTGATGAGCCCTTCCTGTCCTCCCTGCCAGGCCGCCTTTACCAGGAGCTGTGTTTCTCTGTACTTTTGTGGGTTCTGAAGCTCTAAAATTTGTTTAGAGTCATATTTTATAGGTATTTGAAGTGGTTATGGGGGGAGCTGCAGGGTTTTCTTTCTTCTATGCTACCACCTTGGCTCCACCCATCAAAATTGACTTTTTTAAAATAGATTCTGCTCCACCCCTGAAAACAAATTGCATTGAGCACTTTCATAAATGGACCATTGGTCCATTCAAGAGGAGACCTGGAGAGTCCCGTATAAAGCCTGTTCTGCTTCTCTCTTATAGACTTTAATAGTCATCTTATATCTGGAACCTCATGTGGTACACATCAAACAGACCCTAAGTAGTGTCATTCCTCTGCTTAATGGAGTCAGGAAGCTCACAGAGCCCTTCCAGCTTTTTCATTAAAACCCAGACTGTGTGGAATAATAAGACCCACAAAGAACTAATTTTTTTCTTCTCTGTTTACATAAGATCAAGACACAAAATGCCCCCAAGACCCAAACACTGAGATCACAATACTGAAGGTCACGTTTAAGGACCACTTTTCTTCTTGACTCCAATATCAACCATTGGGTTGGTCCTTATTGGAAGTTGAGAATTAGCCTGAGTGATCTCTCAGGGACCCAGGGTCCTAGGATTAGGTAAATATATTATAGTTTGCTGGCCATTTGGGGGCAATTCCTATTATGTAATACCTGCCTCCTTCCATCCTACTCATACAATTGCTCAATAATCAGTTATTGGGCACCCATTGTGTTTTGAGTGTCTTGAAAGGGAGGAAATGATCCAAGAGAGATATCACAATGTCACAGACAGAACGGAGAATTAAGAGGTCTGCTTTCTAGTACTAGCTCTGGCACTGAGTGAATCATAGACTTTCAGAGTTGAGAGAGATCCGAGAGATCATTTAGTCCAACTTGTACCTGAGCAGAAACCATCACTATATCATCCCTTGTGGTCATCCTACTTCTGCTCAGAGACCTCCATTGATGATGGTGACTCTACTTTCAAGGGTAGCCTATTCTGTTTTCAGAGAGCTCTAATTGTTAATTGCCTCTCTATAGCTTCTATCACTGGCCTTCTGGGGACAAGCAAAATAGCTCATCCATGAGATCTTGGTCAAGTCATTTAAATTCTGATACTCAGTTTTTTTCCAGAGAGATTCCAGAGGCAGGGAGGGTGTCCATATTTATTGCTTTCTCAGGAGACTGGTGGAAATCAACAGATTGATTAGAGGAGAGTAAGTAGTATAGCCATTTGATGGTTCCATTTCCATTGGGTCTAGTTCAAACTCTGCAACTATCTTTGTTACCCCAAGAGCCCCAAAACCAGGAGGTTAGGGGGTCAATCTGGCTCTCCAGAATTATTACCAACTTCAATGAACCCCTCAGGGAAATTTATCAGACAGTCTAGGTCTGGACCAGTCTGAGACATATAATAAGTCAACTATCTTTCTGGACTCAGCATTGGGAAGAAATTCTTCTCTGGGAATCAGTTTATTATTGCTTATGACTCTATTACTTGTTCTGTGTCCTTAGTGAAAATTTCTTGTATGCTATAAGCTTGTGTTTCAGTTTCCCCATCTGTGAAACGGAAAGATCTAACCTAATTATGGAATAATGAGATGGCAGGTATGATGGTGTCCTCTAAAGCATGCACTTTAAAGTTTGCCAAGTGGTTTACGTGTTGTTTCATTTGATCCTTACAACCACCCTGAGAAGCAGATGCCATGATTTCCCCCATTTTATAGATGAGGAAATTGAGACCAAGAGAGGTTGTGACTTTGCCCAGCATCAGCTAGTACATGTCGGAGGCAAGATTTGAACTCAGTTCTTTCTGAGTCCAAGTCCCACACTCTGACCACTTACAGAAAATAAAGCATAATACTTAATTAAGTGTGATGTAGCAAAAAAAATAACGATATTTCTTAAGTCTTTCTGAATTGTGAATGTGAGTTATGGGAGATGTTATATAAATGATGGGAACTTAATACATGAGCAAGTGGAAAATTAAGAGATGGTGGTGGGAGAAAGGCATCCATTTCTAGAAATAACTATGATAAGGCTGGTTATCTGTATTTTTATTGCATGTAGCAGAATGTATCTCTCCTCTCTTCTTTCCTTTAGGTTGGGGGAAATTTGCCCGGTTAACCAGAGCACTGACAAGCAGCAGGGGGGTCCTGCAGCAGTTGGCTCCCAGTGTGCAGAAGGGTGAAAATGTCCACAAGCATTCCCGCCTGGCTGAGGTAAGGGTAAAGGGTGGTAGCCTGGGTTCCTGGAGCACAGACAGGGGAAATTTTGGCTGTGTGCCTCCAGCAAGCATGGTTGTTCTGTTTAGTAGAAAGAATGTAGGTAGAGAAAACTGTCAGAGATAATGTGGTCTGGTGGGAGTCTTGGGTTCTAGTCATTGTGGCCACCAATTAAGGATTGTAATTGAGTAGCTGTTTTGGCCCCTCCTCCCTGGGTCTCATTTTCCTTGTCTGTGAAGTGAGGAGGTCAGATCTTCTGTATCTCTTATAAGAGTATAGTTATCAAAACACTTTGGAGGGGAAACATAGAAAAGGCACTATACAAATGCAAGATATTATTTTTGCTATTTAATTGCCTCGAGGAACTACAATTTCATGAGTGTTAGTACATGCTTCACTGGCACTGGTCATACCCCAAAGATCCCACTTCCCCCACCATGCCTTATTTCTTGATCTTTATCAGTTGCTGTGGCTATAAATGTTTATCTTTCTGTGGCTTTCTTGCTACTAGCTTCTTGAAAATGAATTTTAGGCTGGATCTAAAGCTGGAGATGGCCAGTTTAGCACCAGACCTATACTAGAATATTTTCCAGCTTGGTTGGATCTACCAAAATGTGTGCTACCTGGCATAACCTTGAGAGTCCAGCCTTACTTCCATTCGAGGAGCAGATACCAAAGGAGGCCTTCAATGGGGCATATTTATTGGCTAAGCAGTTAGTGAGTCAGCCTCTGAGAAAGGAAAGCCTGGGTCCAAGTCATACATCATTCACATACTGACTGCTTTATCCTGGGTAAATGAATCTCTCAGTACCCTGGACAACTTTATAAGACTATAAATTGTGGAATGGGTGAAGATCTGAATTGTTGGAGGGGGTTTCCAACAACAATGAAATCCAATATCCATCCTAGTAGTGCAATGGAGTAGTGTCTCTGCCTTCTTTCCTTCATTCTTTCCTTTCTTTTTTCCTTCCTTTTTTCCTACCTCCTCTTCTTTCTTCTCCTTCTCTCTCTCTCTCTCTCTCTCTCTCTCTCTCTCTCTCTCTTTCTCTCTCTCTCTCCCTTTCCCTCCCTCTCTCCCTCTTCCCTTTCTTCCTTCCTTCCTTCCTTCCTTCCTTCCTTCCTTCCTTCCTTCCTTCCTTCCTTCCTTCCTTCCTTCTTTCCTTCTTCCCTTTTTTTTCTCCCTAAATCTCTGTCTCTCTGCCTCCTTCCCTCCCCTAATGCCTTCCAGTTTACTGGACAGTCTTATTAAAATATTCCTAAACATCCCCCAAACAGCCCATAGGGCCATAGTCTTCCTTTATGGTAGGGTCTAATTATCAAATTTTCAATTAGAATTTAATTGGGGGTAAAACTGTGCATTGTGTTCTAGAGCAAACATATGCTTGTTGGATTGAACTGGAATTAACTTTCAGAATCCTCTGGTATGGAAGTGGAAAAACCTCCCTTCCACTATCTCCCTGTGGGAGTAAAGGAGAGTCTTAGGCTGGTCTTTATAACCAAATTCTGAGAGGAAGCTGTGAAGGGGGTAGCTGAGTTCAGTGGTAGAGCCCTACGTCATTTCTCACTCTCAAACTGGGCCATTTGGCCAGACCTCATTCTGTGAAGCTTCTCAACTCCTGAGTAGCCAACAGGAAAGCAGGACTGTTAGCAGCTTGCTAATTTTCCTGAGTTGTGGATGCTCTGGTTTGGAGGGATTGGGGAAATTCAAATGCGCAGTTAGCAGATAAGAAGCCACTGGATGACAGCAACATTATTTCCTGTCACAGTGTAGGTTTTAGCTCCCGATAAAAATGGCATTTAAATCAACCTTTTAAATACAAGTCCCCCAAATATATCATCCCATTCTGAATGTCTTACTGGCCTCCTACAGGTAAGAAAATGAGAAACATCAGCAATTTCTTTCCCCCCTCCTCACTTTGTCTGGAGCAAGTCATTGCTCTTTCTCTATTGACAGTGTTCATTAGAGGCTTGTATAAATGAGGATAGCATCAGGGGGTTGATCCCTGGAAGCCTGTTGATTTCACAGAAAATAATGAGTTCCCTGACCACAGATTCCATCTGGAACTCTGGTAACCTGACTCACAGGTTTGTAGTTATGTGTCACAGCAAGGATTAGAGGTTGAATGTGAGTAGTTCATTGGAAGTCTGTCTCCTTTACTAGAATAAAGTGCTCAAAGTAAATGATCAAGGCTGCTGGATCTCTGATGGCCAAGGGTCTCTTTATTTCTGATATGCCTGAGGAAATAGGGAAAAGCTCACGTGGTGTTATCAAGTATGAGGCCATTGCTGACTTCATAACACCCTGCCAAACTGTTCTACATTGTTGTCTCTGTGTCCAAGACCTCAAGCAGCCCTCAGCGCACCCTGGCATACAAGAGGTCCCCAGGGACACACATTAGCTTGTGGAACACAGAAACTCATGGAGAGAGCCACCCAGGAGCAGTGTCTCCTTTTGCTGTTCAGTTCTTCCTTTTGGCCAACCGCCTCTTTCTCCTTCCAAGAGGATCGGCTTTACAACAGCAGCAGTAGAATGGGCCAGCTCTATGAAAATGAGCCTAAAAGTTATGCTTCTCTGTTTTTATCTAATGGCTGCAGTCTGCCTGGGAGTAGGAGAGAAGCTGCTGATTCTTGGGTTATTGCCTGAAGCTTCTGTTTATTATTCTCACAGCTCAGCTATCCTGGCTTCCGTATTGTAGCAAAACATCTCCTACTGATGGTGGATCAGGAGTAACACTTTTATAGACAAAAGGACAAGCATATGTGTTTATTTCCAAGGCTAATTTATGTCTCATCTCTAAGGCAGCTCTTTTATCTCCTTCGGAATGATGAAGAAGCACCAGGATTAATTCCTTTTAGATTACAAACTCCATGCAGGCAGGGGTGTTGGTCTTATTTAGTTTTACTTTTCTTCCAGAACTTAGACTGGGTTTGTTTAATAAATGGTTGTTTAAGCATTTTCCTTGGGTTGTTTAATAGATGGTTGGCAAATGAATGAAACCCACCAATGAATCCTGATTCTTTCAGTAGCTCATTTCTCTTATACTATGTTATTCACTGGGAAGTCAGTGTTCCCTTTACCTAGCTTTCTCTTGCTCCTATCAAGGTCACCAACAGTGGGAAGAAGTGATGGGGAAGTATAGCCTCCCTTCATTGTTAAGGAAAAGAATCATATCCTAGATCTTCTTTCCTGTCTTATAGTATCTCCTCTCCCAGCCCCACTACTTGAGCAGAAGAAGACTCTACATTTTTTTTCATTTCAGAGATGAAGGGTTTGTTTTCAGAGGCTAAAAATAATAATGAGAAACCAGTTATTCATTAAGTCAGAAGACCTTGAAAATGGTCTCTCTGATGCTTTTTGTAGGTACCTTGTCACTCCCATTTTCCTCATCTCCCTTGGGGAGTAGTAGCTAAGCAAGCAGACAGGAATTTCTTATCCTGATGGGCAGTATTTTTATGCACCTTTTAGCCCTGCTTCTCTCTTCCTTTGCTGCTGATGCAGATGTTGGAATTATTTAGCCTTGTGCTGATTCTATAGTTTCAGAGGAAAGAAAAGGAAAGAAGTTATGTTTTCTGTCTTTCAGGTGGTCTCCCTGTAAGGAACCTGGGTCATAAGCAAGGCTTGAAGTGAGAGAAGCAAGGAAGTTAAATGGATTATTCATCTAAAAAGCATATCAGAGGGGTTACCCTTTTAAGAAGAAATAAGATATTATTCAGGTTCACTGTCTAGCCCCATATTTCCTACCCCAGTTTAAGGACTAGGTATAGGGAATGTCTGGTGAATATAAAAATGTGCCCTTTATGCATGTGAAACTGAGTAAGGTTGAAGGGATTAGCTTTTGGTCCTCTAAGTCTTTTGTAATATGAAATCCTTTTTAAAGCACCAGTTTATGGTATCAAGTTATATACGTAGCAAGTCAGATAGTGCTTTTCTGTCCTGGGGTTTATAATTTTACATGCCATATATATGGCATGTTCTAAGACTTGCCATAACCAAATGTGGAGGCATATACAAGATGGACAAGTGATAAAAATGAAATGTTGAATAAATATGCCTTCTGAACATGATGGGATGCTATGCATTGACATGACAAAGTGGACTTCAGTCTGAGTTTGTGTCTTTGGGATTAATATTCAACCTTCTTCCTCACCAGCCTCCCCAATTAGATTATTAAGTCCTTGCAAACAAGGTCTGTGTCTTATCTATCTTTATATCTCTAGGATTTAGTATAATGACTTGATCCTAAGAGGTACTTAACTAGTCAAGGGGTGGTATAGGGGAAAAGGAATTGAATTTGGAGCAGAAAGACCTGGGTTCACATATTGGTCATACCTTTAACCAGATGTGTAATCTTAATCAAGACCCTTAGCTTCTCTGCCTCAGTTTTTTCATTTTGTATATGGGGAATATACTTGCATTACCTACCTCATAGAGTTGTTGTAAGGATCAATTAGCTAATGTATGTTAAGCACTTTGTATATTGTAAAGCACTATAGAAATGCCAAATCTCATTGTTTTAAAATTGAATTTCTTTACCTAAGTTCCAACAGACACTGCCCCATTGCTTTGAAAGAGAGAGTTGTTTTCATCTTTGCCATTTCTGTTATTAATACCTGAATTATGAACTCTCTGTTTAGATGGCAGTTTCCTTGGGGGAGAATCCACTATCTTCTGCCTTAGCAGCAGGTAGCAGATAAAATGTGTTAATCCCATTTTCCTTATATTACAGTTGTTAGCACCTAATGTATCTTGTTCACAGCATGAGATACTTTCACCAAATAAACTTGTTGTGAGTATAATCAACCCTTGATTTCTTTTCCCTTCTCACAGGGAGGTGTTCTATTAGCTTTCAAAGAAGTTAAGTTTCTAAGAAACCTATTCCTAGATAAATGAGCTGAATCACAGAGGTTTGACATCATTACCAAGTCATTTCTAAATAATTCGTAATTTCTCATGATCTTGATGGACCTGCTGATCTTGGGTCATAGTGAGGCCTGCAGATTATTCTCTAATTTTTATCTTAACCTATTATTTTTATTTCATTTCTCATTCAACCTTTCAGTAAACAATGAATGCATCACAGTGGGGGAAAACCACCTTAAAAATAGAGCTATTTACTGTACTTAGAAATAAACAATAGCTGATCACAAGAGTATACTTGTTTTATAGAGGAAGACTGCGGTGCCCAAACTATATTTTATGTGTTTCTCCAAGCTTTTCTCACAGCTTCTGTTAGTATCCAGCTCTATTGATTACTTTATCCTTGAGCTTAGATGTATGGCTTAGATGTATTATCAGGTGGCTAAGTTTCTTTAAGCACTTGTTCTAGTCAGACAACTTGGGTTTTCACCAAGTCAAAGTACAAAGACCCTTCAGAGCTACACTTGAGAAAGGGAGAAAAATGCAAATATTAGTTGCCAAAGAGACATGCCAAAAATGGACATGTAATGGACCTGGAGAGTCAGACCTTCCTGTGGTCCATAGGTGGCTAGTGCAGGGCAAATGGGATGACAGACAGGCTCTCACTGATGAGGATGATTTAGGGATGTTATCTGTTTGTGTGCTTATATGAAGAATGATTATCAGCCTGGACCTGACAGGATGATGAAAATTCCAGGGACATTCTCAAATAGAAATGCCATCTGAGCTTGCCACTTGTTGTTTCTGCTGCCAGCTCCCAAAGGAAGACAGGAAGTTCCTCTTGGGATGAAAACATTCCCCTGACCCTTGTTCAGCACTACTACCCTTCTAATAGTGGACCCTCTGATCTCAGGCAACCATTTGGGTTACATGAGGTGCTTTTGGTATAGTGTAAGGCAGAGGCATCAGATTCCTGGCCCAAACTCATGAGTATGCCCCAAACAAGATTAAAATGAAATTGGGAAATATTTAGCAAAATAATTTAAAATGCAATACATTTTAGATAATGATACATTTTAAAACTAAATCAATATGTAGCCCACATATAGATGGATAGATAGATAGATATGTAACAGTCACTCCAGTTTCAATTTAAATTCAACTTTACTGATATAGGGGACTTCAGAGGTGCCAACTATATATTGACTCATGAATTACAGTTCGACAAGGTGATTCTAGAGTTCATCTTCAAGTAGTTTAGTTCATGTTTTGAGGCTGGATTCTCACCTTTTGACTTTCTCCTTAGGGCAGCTAAATATGATCAGTTTGCAGTTATTGAAGAAAGCAAAGTCCTTTCTGACAATAGGTTTATTTGGTGAAGGCACCACATGCTGGGAATGAGATATCTTGGGTGCTAATTGTTGCAATATAAAGAAGATTGGATTTTCACATTTTAACTGCACCCCATCGGTAAGGGAAAAGTAATGTGTTCCTTCTTGAGGAATCTACCACCTAAGTAAATATCTATAATTTGAGTATTTATAACAGTAACAATTGTGGCTAACACAAGTCTTTTCTAAACCATATGTCAGTCCTTTTCATAGCTTCTATTGAATTATAGACAATTCAATGATTACATGTAACATTTTCTTCCCACACCTTTTCTGGAAGATTCAAGCAGTTAGAACACCTATTCTGACATTTGATCTTTACTCCAAACCACATTTGAACCGAATACTTGGCAGGTCGTCTTCCTTCCTGACACCAGAAAAAGCCAGAGGAAAAGATCATAGACCAACTCAATTAAAAAAGGCAACATCTTCATATGATCTCCAGGTTTAGGCCATTCTCCCTGATGCCTACTTCTTATAACTCAAGCTTGTTACTTGACTTATGTTGTTTCCCGTACTCAGAATTTAAAGTAATTTTCCTCCTAAGACCATCTCTTTTGATAACGTCACTTCATATTCATGTGAGGCTTTAACATTTTCAAAGTATTTTTGCCCATATTGTTGCTTCACAACAACTTTAAAAAGTAGGCAGGGCAAATATCACTTGCATCACTTTCAGATTGGGAAATTGACCCTCTTAGGGATCCAGTGGCTTGCTCAAGGTCACAGTTCTAATAAGGGCAGAGCTAGGGCTAGGAAAAAATACTACTCTTTATTCAGTGTTCTTTGCAATTTACTGCACTTCCGCGCCTAGTCTACCTGTTTCACATAGTTTTGGTGAAGTTCAAATGAAACTATTAAATGTGTGAATTCTTTGGAAATTATCAAAGCCTGGTTGAGTTGGATTAAGGGGAAAATCTTCAGTCTGGGAGTTAGAAAACCAAGTTCTGGTCTCAGCTTTGCCTCAGACCCACTGGATGTGACTCAAGATGATATTCAGTTCCATGAGCTACTGGACTATATTTCTCTGTGTGTGTGGGGTACCCCTTTCAGGATTATTTCAAAGATAAAAGGATAGAAGTGAGAGGGTTGAGGAAGTAAAAGAGCTATTGAGAAATAAAGCATTAGTCATGCTGATTCTTCTAATTTGCATATAGGTCTCTTACTCTATGGAACACCCACTGTGTGCAAACCTCTACACTGGGATTCAGGGAAATAGAGAAAAGAAAGAGAAGCTGTGGGAAGCTCCTAGCCAGAAGTGACCCAGGGAGTAGTGTACCTAGGCTAGGCATTCTTGCCCTCAGGGATTCCCCATTCTACCATGACAAACCAAATGAAACAAGCAAGTGTTGACAAATAGAAGCTTTTGAAGGGGGCGCATGGTACAGGCCAAAGCAAATTACTCTCTTAGAGCAGGTTCTCTGGAAGGCTGCCTCATTATAGCTTCCCTGAAACAGATTTATTGTTGCTATTCAGTCATTTTTCAGTCATGTTTAACTGACTCTTCATGACTGCATTTGAGGTTTTCTTGGCAAAAGTACTAGAATGGTTTGCCACTTGCCATTTCCTTCTCCAGCCCATTTTACAGACAAGGAACAGAGGCAAACAGGGATAAATGCCAGTGCCCAGGGTCACACAGGTAGTAGGTGTCTGAGGCCATATTCAGGGTGCCACCTAGCTGCTCACCCTGAAAAAGAGCTTATTAAGTATTTGGAACCCAATAGTGACTGGAGTAGGTCTGGTGTTGGGCAGCACCAATTATCTTACCCTGAAGACAATGATGCACCCCTGGGTGGTATGGTTTTGTGGGGTGGCTATCCACAGTGGGTTTCCTTAGATTTTCCTTTTTACTAAACCGTATTTTGTGCATTTCCTCTGGATGGAGTGGAGAGAGGAAGACAGAAATGTTTTCAACTGAATTGAACCATTAACCACTTTACTACTTTAATTCTTCCCTTCTAAAAAGATAGTTGTGGGATCTGGGTGCTGTGATAAGTGAATGCAAAGCTTTTAGTTTCACCTGGAACTTAGGGGCATTGCATTCCCACTGGGAAGTTTCTTTCATAAAGAAGCAAGTGGGTAGAATTTCTCTTTGCTTTCTTCTTCTGATTTTTTCTGTAAAGTTTTCAGTTCAAATATGGGTTGGAGTAAGGATCAAAAGACAGACTCTGGGCATTCTAACTGCTTGAATCTTCCAGAAAAGGGGTGGTGGTAGTGGTGGAAGAGAATGTTGCTATGTAATCATACCATCCCAAAGTTCATATTTTAAAACCTCTCTCCATGGTGTTGACATCCCAGTGCTTAAAAAGAAAAGACCCAGTTCCAGAAATGGGGAATAGAGAAATTCCTGAATAGAAACCCCCCAATAGTCCTCTTAGAGCTAGCAACCCAGAAAGTCTATTTTGAAAACAAATTTGAATGAGATGGTACTTAGGGGAGTTGTGAAGATACTATTGACTCAGACTTCCCTTAGGCAGAGATAAATTCATTCAAAGTTATATATCTGTGAGACAGATTCAGTAAGTAAATCCAAATGGATTTTTATCATATTGTTGTAACCAAAACTGCTATTTTTTTCCTTCAAAATGTTTTCTCCTGAGGGTTGGTTTTTAGGAACCAAGAAGCCTTGGGTAGTTTTGGTCTTTGCTCAGTCAGGTTGGTAGAAAACTGTTCTCTGTGGACCCCTGTAAGCTCTTTGAATAGCCTTGCTACTGAGACCTCATTTGGTTTAAAATAAAAACAAACTGAAACAAAAAAAGCAACATTCCGAAGCTTTCAAATCCCCTCTCCTCCCTACATGAAGTTTTTATTTCTGATCAGCAGGATATGTGGGATGATAATATAATACTTTTTTTTTTAGAGGTTTGTCTTTACAGTTTTTTACAGTGCTCTCAGAATCACAGGATTTAAAGCTGTTAAGGACCTTCATTTAACAGACAGGGATACTGAAATCCCAAAGTGAAGTGATAGAGAATCAGAATTCAAACCCAGATCCTATGACTCAGTAAACTCCAGTAACTCCCTGTAACCTCCAGGATCAAATATGAAACCCTCTATTTGATGTTCAAAACCCTTCAAATTCTGCCACGTCCTCCTTTCCAGTCTTTTTATACCTTATACCTCTTGCCCCACCTTTGATTCTTCGATCCAGTGACACTGACTGTCCTTCCTCAAGCAAGACACTCCATCTTCTAGCTCCTAATGTTTTTACTGGCTGTCCTCTTCACCTCTGGGCTTCTCTGGCTTCCTTCAAGTCCCACCTTAAGTCCCACCTTCTATAGCAGTGGTTTTTAACCTGTGGGTTATGTTGAATTTAAATCTGCATATTAGATATTTACATTACGATTTGTAACAGTAGCAAAATTACAGTTATGAAGTAGCAACGAAAATAATTTTATGGTTGGGGGTCACCACAACATGAGGAACCGTATTAAAGGGTTGCAGCATTAGGAAGTTTGAGAAACATTGTTCTAAAGGAAGTCTTTCCTGATCCTCTTTTATTCTATGTGCCTTCCCTCTGTTGATTATTTCCAATTTATCCTGTATATCGATCATCTGTACCTAGTTGTTTGCATGTTGTCTTCCATGTTAGACTTGTTCATCCTTCATTCTCAAAGAGGACCAATGGCATCATGAGGGTTATGACTTGCTTGGGAATCAGATGACACAAAGCTGTGCAAAGTTGTCAGTCTCACTTTCTTCTCCAGAGTCATCAAAGTCCAGTGGCAGGACAAAAGCCAAGACTACTAGAAGCTGTCTGTGGTGCATTAGACTGGGAGCTCTTTGAAAGCAGACACTTTTACTTTTCTTTTTATTCCCCAGCACTTAGAACCCTGCCTGGCCCATAGAAGGTGCTTAATATTGACTCAAAATCCTGTGCTGTGAATCTACTTGTGAACCATAGTTATTTTATTTGCTAATTTAAAATTTTATTGATTTTTTACATAATCTATATTTATATATGTATATACACATATACATACATAGAGAGAGAAAGAGAGAGAGAGAGAGAGAGAGAGAGAGAGAGGCATAGAGAAAGTGCCTCATCCTCCAATATCAAAGTCATCTCTTATAGCAACAACATTAAAAGAGGGGATAAAAGCACTTCTGAAAAGAACAAGCCTAACCTATACACATCTGCAATTTCCCCACACCTGTGGTTCTACCAGCTCTGTGAAGATGAGAGGGAGGCACATTTTCTCATCTTTTCTTCAGAGACCAAGCTTGACTCTTCTGATGACACAAGGCCCAGTTTGGATTTGTTTTTGTTCTTTCCATTTATATTGTTGTAGACAGTATGTATATTGTTTTTTTGGCTTTGCTTATTTCACTCTGTCATTTCATATAGTTTTCCTTATGTTTCTGATTCTTTAGATTCACTGTTTCTTAGAGTATCTTGATATTATATTAAATCCAGGTACTACAACTTAAAAATTTTTATGGTCTTTGTTTGTTTGCTTTTAGTTTACAAGATTCAATTCCACAATCCCTTGAATTTCACATTTTCTCCACCTTCCTCTCCTCCCCACCCCCACCCTTGGTGGCATGCACTCAAGTATAGGATCTGCAAATACTTTCACATTAGACATTAGTCGGGTTATAAAGAAGGTTTGTAACCGATGGAATGAACAATGGGAAAGAGGAAACAAAGCCAAATAAGAAAAAGAAATAGAGCAGGTAGTTTCCTTCAATCTGCATTCAAACCCAGAGTTCTTTCTCTGAATGTGGACATCTCTTTCCATCATGAGTCTTCTGGAGTTACCTTATAACCTTGCATTGCTGAGAAGAGTCCATTCTGTCAAAGATGGTCATCACACATACGTTGTGTCTGTAATTGTGTACAAATTTCTCCTGGTTTTGCTCTTCTCACCACAACTCTTTTTTTCTCATGCTTCAATAAAAGGGCATCTTCTTAGGTTCTTGTTCATTACCAATGCAAAAAGTGTCACCATAAATATTTTAGCATAATATGGATGTTTCTGTCTTTGACTTTCTTGGAATATATACCTAATAGTGTCAGCTGTGGGTAAAAGGTTGTAGACGTTTTAACCACTTAAAAAACCATATAATTCCAAATTGCTTTCCAGAATGTGTGGACTGGCTCACAGCTTCTCTTTGCTTATCTCTTAAAGTCAGAGTACACCTTTCTGACAGCTCAGGGCCCAAAAGTTGTTGCATAAATGACCTTTAGTTATTCTTTTCTTTTGTTGGGGGGGCTTCAAAATAAAATCACTAAAGTCAAATACACATTGAAGTAAGGCAGACTGTGCTAAGATATATGGGTTCAGCTCCCTAGTTCTAGGCCTTCAGAAAATTGCTGTTGGCATTTTCAGTTTTTTACACCAAGACTTCTAATAGGTAGATTTATTTTTATCCCAAACTCACTTCCCATCAAGCAACAGTTTTTCTTTATCATCTGTCTGTTTGCAATTGCGTTTCAGTAGTACTCTTAAAACACATTATCATTATCAAGGGCTTTTCACATTTTATTTAATTCTTAGAACAATACTAAGGATAGCTAACTTTCCCTTTCTATTTGCCATGGGGCCTCTCATTTATTAACTAAATAAGTGGCATGGTATAATGGAAAAGCACTAGACTGGAAGCTGCAAGTTGTTGGTTCTTCTCTTGGCTATTTCATGAGCTATGTGACTTTAGGTAAGGCACTTTTCTCCGGGATTCAGTTTCCTCACTAGTAAAAATTAGGGGAGAAAAGCTAGATGACCCTTCAGGAGCCTATAGCTTTGACTCTACTATAAAAGCTTGCTCTGAGTCTGATTTTCCAGTGGAGAAGACACTATGGATAAGGCTAACAATTCAATTACACAATTATTTATTAATCCTGCCAGAAACTGTATTGGTCCCAGGAGATACAAAGACAAAAGGACACCAATGAAATTTACATTCTGTTGGATGGGGGTGGGAACAACATGTGCAGAGAAAATGAAATACAGATTATATATTGAGAATATGTCATAGGACATACTCAACGCAAGCCTTTGGGCCTGAATGTAAAACTTATCTATTATCTTCTTATGGGGGGAAAGGAATTGCCTTGGCATACATCCCCATGATGATGGGTCCAATGACTTGGCTCTCTCTTTGGCCTTTTGTAGAGTTATTAGGTTTTTTTTTTTTTTTTGCTTTTTTTTTTTAGAGGGCAGTTGGGGTTAAGTGACTTGCCCAAGGTCACATGGCTAGTTTTTGTGTTAAGTGTCGGAGGCCGGATTTGAACTCAGGTACTCCTGACTCCAGGGCCGGAGTTATTAGTTTTAAAGAAGATCTTTCTACTCTATTGTTGGGTCATGAGCGGTAGGGATGTGGAGTAGGAGAGTAGTCCTACTTAATCCAGTATCCGTTTGACTTGGGGTCTCCAATGCAGGGACAAAGAGAGACTTTGTAACATGAGGGAGAAAGAAGTTTCACTTCAGAAATTTAGAAATTATTGTCAGAAGCCAAGCAGTTTGACCTGCAAAGGCAGGAATGGCCCCTGAAGGAGTAAGTTCTTGCTTGGCATGGATTTCAAATTCGTCTATGTACTCTTTTCACCTCTGACTAGTAAAAGTTTTGGTAAATCACAGGCTTAGGGCCCTTCTGGCTTAGCTTAGCCTTTCTGGACTCCTCCCTATACCAGATCTGCCCTAGTAGAATAAGAAACTCATAGAGCAGGAGCCAAAGGCTTTCCAGGGCTTGCAGTCTAGGCAGAGGGGGTGGGTGCTAGCATGTAAATACAGCTCACAGGGCATGCAGTTCATATTTTGAAAGGAGGTCTCTTCTTTTCAGTGAAGTATTCTAGATTTATTTTGCAATAGACAAAGACTGTTTCCTGGTAGTTTTGCTTGGAGGGATAAGACTAATACACATTAAATCACTTAATTCTCACCAAGAAATTTCTTGAGCTATTAAGTGTTGCTGGAAGAAGTTGAGAATTCATGCTGATTGGGGCTTCTACAAATCTGTACTAACTTTCATTTTGCCTTCATTGTTGTTGGATAATCTTTTTTAATACATATTTGGATCCTTTTCTTGCTTCCCATACCAAACTTTCTTCTTTCTCCTTAAGCCTTCTCATATTAAAAAAAACCCAAACTTTACTCCATCCATCCATCCCCACTAATTAGCACCCTATATTCCTCCTTCCCTTCTCAGCTAAACCACTTGAGAACTGGTACCTTCACTTTATCTCCTCTCACTGACTTTTGTTTTAAAGCTGTTTTGAGGGGGGAAGGCAGGGCAATTGAGGTTAAGTGACTTGCCCAAGGTCACATGGCTAGTAGGTGTTAAGTGTTTGAGGACAGATTTGAATTCAGGTCCTCCTGACTCCAGGGCAGGTGCTCTATTCACTGACTCCAGGGCGGATGCTCTATTCATCATGCCACCTAGCTGCCACCCTTCCTCTTGCTGACTTCTGAGTGCTCTGCAACCTAGCTTCCAACTTCATTCAACCAAAACCGAGTTACCAATGTTCTCTCAATTGCCAATTTCTAAGCCTATCCTACTTCCCTAAATAGATGACTTGGCTTGCTCCTTCACTTGTAGTTGTAGCCATCGTGGTGAACTCTCTTATTTTCTGTCCTGCACGCTTCAGGTCATCTCCTTTGTTCCAGTCTAAGAATACAAGGTAGGGTTCATCCTTTACATGGTGGAGTCCTTTACTTGTCTTCTTTAATCTGTCTTCTCTTTTCTCCTTTAGGACCTTGCTTGGTCACTCAAATATTTAATTTCTCCCTCTAAGCTGGTTCTTGCTGTCTACAAACATATGCTGGTCTTCCCTATAAAAAGAAAAGCAAGCAAAATACCATGATCTGCACCCCTCCTCTTCCCCAGCCCCTTCTGCCAACTCCTTTCTTTGACTCTACTATAAAAGCATAATACTATTTTCTCTTCCTCTTTTGTAATAAACTTCTCAATATATCTTACATAAATGTCTTTTCTACTCACAAAGCCACCATCATTGTACAGGGCCTTATCATACTTCCATTGGATCATTGTGATAACCTTTGAATTGGTCTCCCAGCCTCAAGTATCTCCTCACCCAAATCTATCTTCCACTCAACTGCCAAAGTGATTTTCCTAAAGCACAGGACTGATTACTTCATCCCTCTAGACCTCTCCAGTGACTTCCTGTTACCTCCAGGAGCATTATAAAATGCTAATGCTCTGTCTGGCATTTAAAGCTCTTTAGGATCTAACCCTTTCTTTTTTAAAAATTAAATTTATTTTATTCTGAACTTAAGAAAGAAAAAAACATTTACATAACATAGTAGAATAGAAAAAAGTATGTGAAACTGCAAATCTATTATGTACAACTTGTTCCTTTTAAATATATAACAAAACATGTGATAAAAAGAAAGTTATCATGTAACTTTCTTTTTTTCCCCTTTTTTCTTTCTTCCCATCCCCACCCTAGAGATGGCTACCATTAGACACACACATATGTATGTGTAAATACATATACATATACATGTATATATTTGCATATATGTATGCATGTGTGTATGTGTGTGAGTATATATACATATATACACCATTCTACATATATATATATATGTATCAGTTCTTTGGATGCAGACAGTGTTTTCCTTCCTATGTCCTTGGTACTTAGTTTGGGTATTTATAATAGTCAAAAATGACTTAGTCACTCAAAGTTGTTCTTAAAACAATATTGTTGTTACTGTAAACGACATTTTCTTGGTTCTGCTTATTTCTCTCTTCTTTATTTCATGCAAGTCTCTCCATGTTTTTCTAAGACCGTCATTTCTTATAGCATTGTAGTATCCCATCACAATCATACCACAGTTTGTTCAGTCATTCCCCAATTGACAGGCATCCGTCTCATTTCCAATTCTTTGCCCCCACAACCAGAGCTGCTATAAATATTTTAGAACATATACATTCTTTTCCTTTTTCCCTAATCATCTTTGGAAACAGACCTAGTGATGGTATTGCACGTTCAAAGGGTATAGGCAGTTTAATAACTCTTTGGGCATAATTCCCCAGATTGCTTTTCAGAATGGTTGGATCAGTTCACAGCTCCACCAACAATGAAATAGTGTCCCAATTGGTGTACCTGATCCTTTATTAACTTTCCAGTATTCCCACATGTTGCTCCAATCCATACACCCTATAAACCTGTTAAAGTGACTTATTTGTTCTTTTCCACGCACTCTTTCACGCCTTCTCATTGACAGCTCCCGTGACTGTAATACTCTGCCTTCACCCCTTTGCCTCTGCTTCCCTGGCTTTCTTCAGTACTGAGGTCAAATCACAATTTTTTGCACGAAGGAATCCTTTTCTAATTCTCTTTGCTTTCTAAGATTCCCTTCCATTTACTCTGTAGACATTGTATATACATAGTTATTTTGTATGTAGTTTCTCCTTAATCTTTCTGAGCCTCAATTTCCTCATCTGCAAACTGGGGACAATAATACTTTAACAGGATTGTTGCAGTGAAAGCATTTTGTAAATCTTAAAGTGCTAGAAAAATGAAAGTTATTAAGATGTCTGTTAGCTAATGTGATTAGGCACAAACTATTCTGTTTAGTCAAATATTCTGGTTAGTTTAATGGTCCCTATTTAATAATACATATCCCAATTTCCAAAGAATTATAGTACAAAAATACACTTGATACTAAACTGCATGAGCATAATTTAGTCTTTGATGATTCAATATGCTGTAGCCTCCAAGGTCTTCATTCTAGGCTTCAGTTATTGTGCTGCAGACATGTATGGAAATGCTGGTTAATGAAATTGTGGTAGCTAGAATGCCAAAGTGGAGAATTTATATATATGTTGTATTAAACCATAGCATTTGAATGTGATAAATCATATGCTTGTAACTTTATGGTTTGCAGTTGGTTGGTCCCTAATAGACCATATTGCGCATAGGAACTTAATTCTTTGTTGACTGAATTACATCCCTGGTACTACTTCTTCTCTTGTCTTCATTGTTTTTTAATTCTCTTTGCCACCAAGTTCTCTCTCTTTTACTCCTAACCAGTTTTAGGAGGCACTTGCACGAAAGGGGAATATTATAGCTCATGGAGTCAACTGTGTCCACATTCCTTCATACATCTGTGCTCATTCCCATACTATAGTGGTACTTCTAGTATGGAATAAATACATGTTTCAAGAAGAAGCAAATCGCCCAAATGTTTGCAGTCGAAGTCTTAACTTAGTGTTCTCTTGTTTGTGTCTCTCCAACAGGTTTTGCAGCTGGGTTCAGACATTCTTCCCCAGTACAAGCAAGAGGCACCAAAGACTCCCCCTCACATCATCTTACATTATTGTGTTTTCAAGACCACCTGGGATTGGATCATCTTGATCTTAACTTTCTACACTGCCATTTTGGTCCCTTACAATGTCTCTTTTAAAACAAGGCAGAACAATGTGGCCTGGCTGGTTGTGGACAGTATTGTAGATGTCATCTTCCTGGTGGACATTGTGCTTAATTTTCATACTACCTTTGTTGGACCAGCTGGGGAGGTGATCTCTGACCCTAAACTCATCCGCATGAATTACCTGAAGACCTGGTTTGTGATTGACTTGCTATCCTGTTTGCCATATGATGTCATCAATGCATTCGAGAATGTGGATGAGGTCAGTGTTTGATCCTAAGCTCAGGCATTGGTCTTGTCCAGCAGTGCTGAAGAAAATTAAGTGATGAGGAGGACTGCTGCTTGTGGTGTGGTGGGCAGGACAAGAGGGAGGAGGGGCAGGCATAGTCTACAAAGCAGAAGAATTGTTGGGTCCTTAAAACAATGTTCAGCACTGGTGGGCAACAGGGGTGTAATTAAATGGATGGGAAACAGAGCAATAACTTCTTTAGACAGCTGTAGGTAGATGGTTTTCTGAAACATAGTGGTTTTCATTTTCTGTTTTTGTTTTTTTGCTCATGGAACATTTCTCTTTGTTACAAGGAACCACAGCACAC
Source organism: Pseudocheirus occidentalis (assembly GCA_028646575.1). Lineage (NCBI taxonomy): Eukaryota > Metazoa > Chordata > Mammalia > Diprotodontia > Pseudocheiridae > Pseudocheirus > Pseudocheirus occidentalis. The sequence continues at coordinate 94,738,080 of CM053593.1, read as the reverse complement.
TGAATGGTTAAGTAGCATCAGGAGAGAGTTGGGAGATACTTACATGTGCTATTTCTCTTCAGTGAGAGCAGGCAATTTGTTTTCTTTTTGTTTCATATAAATTCAAGGTCTGATGGCTTTTGAGGTTAGTGTTTGTAATATACAAGTTTTATTTATTTTGAAAGTACTATACTTTACATACTATGTATACCGGGTAAGTAAAAATTATGTTAAGCCAAATTATTTATCAATTTTATTTTACCTTCAATAACGTAACATCCAGAATTTTATAGCATACCTAGAGAAACACTGTGTGCTGCTTTACACACTTTTAAGAACCATCCCCATAACAGAATCCTAGTATATTAGCCTTGTATGATACCTAGAGTTCTTTTGAATCATGGGGTTCTCAATTTTAGGTTCATGAAATTGTTTTATTATTATTTTGAGAACTGTATTTCAATATAATTGGTTTTCTTTATAACTCTATGCATTTTGTGCATTTAAAAACATTCTGGAAAGGAGTTCATAGACTACAGTTTGGTACAAAGGAGTCCATGACATAGACAAAAGGCAGAGAGCACCTGATGTAGCCCAACTTCCTCATTTTATGGCTGGAGAATATGTTATGATAAATGAGGCTGGATGCTTCTACAAGTTCTAGGTTTCTGGCTGACCTAGATTCAGTTTATCAAGATGACTAGCTAGCCCTAGTTTTGTCTCAATTCTTACCCAGTCCTTAATCATTGATTGGGCACTGTCTCTGACAGACTGAGGCCTGGAAAAAACCCATAATTTAGAAAGGCCAAGGTCATCCACTGAATTCTGGGCCATTGCTAGTCATTTTGACTTGTCTTACTGCTGGCCTTTGCTGACACTGGAAGTTGATGACTTCATGTAACTCTGCCTTACTTAAATCCAATTCCCATGCAAGGCAGCAGTATGAGAGTCACTGAAATTCACTCCACTAAATGCCAGGTGTGATGATGCTGGGGTAGGGCTGGAGACACATACACACACACACACACACACACACACACACACACACCCATGCCTTTAAGGAGCTGGTATTCTGCTGGGGGGATGCAACATGCATACATATCAGTAAATAGAGCTGAAAAGGTGTTGGAGGCCAGATCATGCAAGGCCTTGAATACCCGGCTCAGTAGGATGGACTTTCTTCCTTACATGGTCCATTTTCTTTTCTACCAATTTTCAAGTCTGGTAACAAGTTTTTGGACTGAGTAAGTTAGGTTTCTCTTACAAGGAAGTTTTTAGGAACGACCTATAATTCAGTTCTTTAGGTCTCCACTTTCTCATATTTGGTGCATTAAGCCAAGAACCTGACAGCTGATGTAATCCTTCAGTACAAAAGGGTTGAACTGTTGGTCCTTAAGGCAATATGGGTAATAAAGCAAAGAGGTACCATGTAATGGTGTTGAATCCAAACATGTCCAAACAGTGTAATTGCCTATATGGGGGACAATGGACATGCTGGGGCAGAAAGCAGTTGTTGGTCTTGTTCCAATCATGTTCATCTCTCTTCCTCTTTGGGAAAACAAGAGAGTCAGATCAGAAAAGGCTAAAAAAAATCTATCGTCCTATTTACGGGTATCTCCTGAGACAGGTTTTGGTGTTTTCTTCTGTCCCCTTGATTGGCATCTAAGCTAGGTATAATAAAGCCAAGAAAGATGATCTGATAAGGCACAGATCACATTTGCCAAACTGACCCACATTTCCAAGATTGGTTTTGGGGATCCTGACTAGTATAAGGGAACTCCATTTACCAATGCAGGTTGGCATCTGTTTTGCAACTTACAACCCTAACAAGTTGTGTGCAGCACTGAGAATGGCCCTAGATCAGTCATATTGCCAGGATGTATAATAGGAACCTGTATCTCCCTGATTTATTTTTTATTTTTTGTAAATAGTATTTTATTTTTTCCAATTAAATGTAAAGATAATTTTCAATGTTCATTTTTATAAGATTTTTCATTCCAAAATTTTCTCCTCTCCCTTCCCTCCCTTCTCCCCAAGGCAGCAAACAACCCGATTTAGGATATACCTTCTGCCTGACTCTTAAAGCCAATTATTTAGCCCCAACATCAAGAATGCATTAACATCTTCTGGCTCCGTTGTCCTCCTTGCTACATTGATTAGTTGACTGTAAGAGTAAACCATGTGGAGAATGCATCACGATGAGGAACATCCATAAGGGGGAGGAGCTAGGTATTTTTTTTTCTATTCATGGAGACCAAGTCTTAGAGTCCTTGGAGGTACATAGGAATCACGTTGCTCTAGTAGGAGGACTGAGTTGGAGCCAGGAGAACCAGAGTTTGAGTTCCAGTTCGATGGACCCCTCAGGGTTATTATGAGTCCTTTGTCAACCTTAAAGCATTATTGAAATGTAAGAAGTTATTCTTTTTTTTTTTTTTTTGCTTTTTGGAGGGCAGTTGGGGTTAAGTGACTTGCCCAAGGTCACACGGCTAGTTTTTTTGTGTTAAGTGTCTGAGGCCGGATTTGAACTCAGGTACTCCTGACTCTAGGGCCGGTGCTCTATTCACTGCGCCACCTAGCCGCCCCTAAGAAGTTATTCTTAATAATGTCTTGCCTTCAGCCAAGGAATTAAAACTTTGATTTTAGTTTCATATCCCTCTCTGCCCTCCTCCCCATTCTGTTTCCAAAGTTTTTCCCATCTGGCAGGGATTTTCCTAAAGGGACTGTCAACCTCAGGGGGGACAGAATTAGTCATAAGAGGTTGTCTCACAGTGCTTTGATCAATACTTGGAGTGAGGTAGGATGCTGTCCCGTTTATCTCAGATGACCTAAAACCATCCCACTATCCTTTACTTCTCACTTCAAGTATTGCTTCTAATGAAGAATGTGTTTTCATCTAGCAAAGTTCTTCTAAATCTGAAAGCTGCCCATGAAATTGTAATTGTGTGACATATTTTAATAAGAATTTTAAATGTGTACAAAACTCATGTGGGTTCTTGGACCAGGCTTCAACTAAAGGTTGGTTAACTATTCATTGGTTATATAATGGGAATTATCTTCCAGCTATGGTTTGGGCTAGATCGCTGAAGTCCTTATCCACACACACACGCATGCACGCATGCATGTACGCATGCATGCATGCACGCACATGAGAGGGGAAGAGAGAGACACAGACAGAGAAAGACAGAAAGAGATGCACACAGAGACAGAGAGACAGAGAAAGACAAAGACATAGAGGGAAGGAGGGATGAAGAGAGAGACACCGAAACAGAGAGACAGAGAGACAGAGAGAGAGGAGAGACAGAGACAGAGAGAGACAGAGATAGATCCGGGTATTCTGGAATCTAGACTGTGCCCCTGGAATCCCGAGCTCTGATAGAGGAGTTTTGGCTTATTTAAAGTCAGGCTTCTGTATCCCTTTTTAACCACTTCCAAACTATGCTACGGTGCAAATAACTCCCCTCACCCCTAACCTTTCCCTTTTATTTATTATCTTTTCTTTTTAGAATGTGTGCTCTGTGAAGAAATTATCTTGCTTGCTTATATTTGCACCCCCAGCACTGAGCACAGTGCCCAACACATAGTCAGCCCTTGATAAATATTGTTTTTATTTATTCATTCATTCAAAAGACTGGATTATTTATTGTAAAGGGCACAAATGATTTAAACTTGACCCTGAAGCTTTTGACACTGGCTTTGAGTGATATCAAGGCATTGCTGAATGTGATATAAAAGCTGGGCATAGGAAAAGAAAGGCATTGTGTGGCAGAAAGAAAGTTAATTCCGCTTTGCATCTGCTGTTCTCTCTGGTTTCAACTCTGTATAACAAGATGCTCCCACACCAGGAGCTTTCCCATCCTCCTGCCCCTCCCCTTTCCTACCTCCTTGTGTGTTATCCTCTGCCCTCTTCCATTAGATTGCATGCTTCTTGGGGGCAGGAACCATCTTCCTTTTTGTTAAGTGTATCCCCAAGGCTTAGCACAATGCCTGGAACACAGAAGCTACTTAATACATGTTGATTGGATTGGATAGGGAAGTAAGGGAAAACTGAATATTCATTTTGACCTTGTCTATGTTGGTGATGAGATATCTAGTTTAAGATGCCTTGTAGTCAGAGTATTGTTTGAGTGCATCTGTGATACTAAGTGGTTTTCTTGTCACAGGTGACATCTCCAATCCCTTTGTAGAAAGGTGGCGGTATTTCCCAGTCAGGGAGCAATCAGTTAAATTTATGCTATGAAAGGGTAAGTTAAGGTCGAAGGAGATTGTAGAGGTCAGGGAAGGAGTCCCTATAGAACCTGGGATTTGATTTCTTAAGAATCCATTGCAAGGAGATTTCTGAGAATGGAATGATAAAGGAAAAAGACAAGAGGGATTGTGGCAATCTTCCTTCCTTTTCTTTATCGACCCCTTTATGCTGTGAAACTAATAACCAAAAAACAGAGTTCACTTTGAAGATGCCAAGAACCTCGGGCTCAGTCTCCTGGGAAGTGCCAAGAATAAGAAAGAGGTCTTATTGACTTTTGGCTCATGAAAAATATCTTGGGCTGAGATTTCTCTACGGTCTTTCTAATGCCCCAATTGCCCAGGATTTGTAGACACCTGTAGAGAGAAGAAACTCATTAGAGACAAGAGTGTCTGTTTGCTACGTGGCACTATTGAAGCCAGAGGACCTGACCCCTGCATAGAAATCTAAGGAAGACCTGGGTTTGAGTCCTATCTTTGACACAAATTGGATATGTGATCCTGGGCAAATCACTTAACTGTTTGGTACTCTGGTCTAGACAACTTTCTTTTTGGGGTTGTAGGGGTATCATTTTTTTTTTTTTGCTTTCTGGAGGGGGGAAGGCAGGGCAGTTGAGGTTAAGTAACTTACCCAAGGTCATACGGCTAGTAAGTGTTAAGTGTCTGGGGCTGGACTTGAAAAAGGTCCTCCTGACTCCAGGGCTGGTGCTATATTCACTATGCCACCTAACAAACACCAAGTTTAATGAACATTTCCATATTCACGGTAGAGCTCTGGTCAGCTATCTAAGACTAAAAGTTGCCGAGAAAGGTATCATCCTGCATTTGTAGATGGCATTCCCTCAGATCGGAGCTCCCTAGAGTAATGATGCCACAGGTTCAGTTCTTTGCCCTGATGGGGCTGCCTTGATTTGGGGCTTTGACTGATTATTGATCAAGTAATCAAATTCCAATGATGGACTTTGTAATTATTTATGAAATTCAGACTGTATCTGTAGCCAGGTCAGATACTTTAAAGCAAAGTAACATATTGTGGCTATCCTTCTTGGTGTAGATGGTCTATATTAGTATCAGTCTGAGTTGGGAAAAATGCTTGCCCATTCAGTTGAACTAGAGGGTAAAATGCTTGTGAAACTCAAAAGACCAAAGCTTAGAAAAGGGTCTATGTGTATGGATCTGGGGAGTTCTAAAAAACAAGAAATATAATATTATATTTCAAATAACTAGTGGATTATTGGGCTAATAATTTTTTTATTTTTTGGTCTGGATCTGTGATTTCCATGGTAGATGGGACTTTCTGTTTTTCAAACTCCCTTTACCAGAGGAAAATCTACCCTCACCTTACAACTTACAGTATTAGAGTTGCCTGGGACACTAAGAGTTTAAGAAATTTGCCCAGGATCACAATCACTGACAGAGGTGGTACTTGGAACTCTGGTTGTCCATACTCTCAGTTCAACTCTATTCACTAAGTCATATTGCCTTTTATTTGGAGAGAGTTTTACAATTTAAAAGAGCTTTCTCACAATAGTGCTCTGAAGTAGGTAGTACTAGTATTAGCCCCATTTTAAAGCTGAGTAAATTGAGTCTCAGAGCAGTTAAGTGACATGTTCATAGTCACACAGCTCATTAAATGTTGTAGCCAGGGTGCAGAACCAGGTCTTCTAATATGAAGCCAGAAATACTGATGAGAAACTTTAACTGCCATAATGCAGATTTTTTAAAGGATTAATCTATATAGGAACATTTTTTTTCTCATGTGGCAAATTTTTGCTGTTAGAGAATTTACACTCAATCTGATTTTGCCTTTTGAGACCCAAAGGTGCTAATTATGTCTCTCTCCTCTTGAACTAGAGGAGGAAGCTCCTTGCTTCTCTGAGACAGGTGGCTTGTCTCTAGCCTTAACCAAGGGATCTCCCAGTTCCCACTTGGGGAACACCTTACTCTCTACTTTAGTGTGTGAAAGCTATATAGCCAGTGACAGCCCAGTTAGTATAATCTTGGAAAGGCAAGGCAATCTATTGTACCATAGTCAACTATAGCTTTTAGCAGATAGGGTGGTGATGGATTCCAAGACCTGAGGCGCTCATAAGATATTATCCCTTTCTAACAACACAGGATTGTTAGTAAAAGAGATTAAATACTAATAACACTTGAAGTTTGTCTAGTACTTTTAATATTTTTCCTTTCAAAGCCTACTTTATCTTTTCCTCTTCTTCCTTTGCTTCCCTTCTATCATCTCCTCTCCTTGGGTGAGCTTTCCCAGCAGCAAGGGGACAGTCACATCTATTGAGTTATATCAGCATAATGTATGATTATTAAATACTAGTTTTTAAACTGTCTTTTGCATAGGTCAAGCATATATTGATTCTTTCCAGGGCGGTAACTTGGATGCTCAATACTAGGTTCAGAGCATCCTAGGATGCCATGGTATCTTCAGGATAAAACCGCCCAAGGCCCATAGCAGTGTTTAATTATATTTGACAGAACCATAAACAGAAAAAACTCATTGCTTTGGAGTAGCGCTTGTAGTTGATATTCATTAGACAGACTTCCTTTAAAAAAAGGTGGTGGATTGGGTTTTTTAAAAAAAATTATCTTGGTGAAAAAAGGGCAAAAGTAGGAACATTGTCATTTTCTTGTGTGTGTCTTGTTCTCTGCGGGAAGTTTCGTTATCAACTGTATTTCTCTTTTGAAGATCACGGCATGATGCCAATGGCTGGTGGCCAAGCTGTATCGTCCGAGGCTCAGGTTTGATTTCTGTTATGTTATGAGCGGCACCCCTGTGCAAGCTTGCACACCAGATGCATTGTTCAGGAATTCAGTACATGGAAATATTTTTATTATTTTAAGATCTACTCATAGGCACGGTACTTGAGTGTATATATACTTCAGTACTTAATGGAATTGACATTTTAACAGTGCGGTTGATTCCAGATCACAATTCTTGGCGTAGCGTAACATTGTACAAAAAACACTGTATTTAGAATCAGAGGTGTTTTTTTATTGTTTGTCTAGTACTTTTAATGGAATGAGACTTCAAATGGAATGAGTATGTAGTTGTTTAGTATATATATTGTTTCCTCTGCAAGTAGCCAGAATCATAAGGAGGTACATGCAGGGATGGATATGGATAATAAATAGGCTACTGGTGTTTAGAACTTTTTAGAAGCTGCTGTTTCTAAACATTAGGAAAATTCAGTCATATCCAACTCTTTGTGACCCCATTTGGGGTTTTCTTGGCAAAGATATTGGAGTGATTTGTCATTTCTTTCTCCAGCTCATTTTATAGATGAGGAAAAGGAAGCAAAAAGGGTTAAGTAACTTGACCAGGGTCATACAGCTCATAAGTGTCTGAGGTCAGATTTGAACTTAGGAAGATGAGTCTTCCTGATTCCAAGCCCAGTGCTCTATCCACTGTGCTATCTGGTTTCAAATCCTAGTGTGGATATTTACTACTTGTGGGACCATCAGAAAGTCACTTAACCTTTTTGGGTTTCTGTTTTCTCATTTGTAAAATAAAGGTGTTGGATTACCTTCACAGATTAATAGATTTTGCACTGAAAGTTATCTTAGAAGTCAACTAATTTAACCCCATTCATTTTACAGATGAGGAAACTGGGGCCCAGAGAAGTTCAGTGATTGGTTCAAGCTCACAAAAGTAGTAAGTGGCAGAACTAGGATTTGAACACCTTTCCTCTGATTCTAAATATAATACTCTTTCCACTGTACCACATGGTGTCCCATAGATTCCTTCCACATCAAAAACCATTAGCCCCTTAATACATTAGTCAAATCCCCACATAACAGGTAACTTTTTGGAAATTGGCCTTTCTGAACTCATCTGGGCTTATAATCATACATCAGGCACACATTCTGTAACTCATTCTGGTCTCCAGTCCTTTCCAGCTTGCTAAGACCCATGAAAGCTTGAACTCAATTACAGTAGCCTTCAAAACCTAGGGTCATCTGCATGTCATCACTGGAGTAAATCTTTAGTGAAGTGCTTTGCACAGAATACACACTTAGATGATTATTAATTTGTTTGAAGACTTTTAGACGACTGTGTGTGCGTGTGTATGAATGTATGTGTGTGTTAGAGGAACATGGAAAGTGGGTGAGATTAAATGTTTGTGCCCAAATAGAGACTTCAAATGGAATGAGTATGTAGTTGTTTAGTATATATACTGTTTCCTCTGCAAGTAGCCAGAATCAAAAGGAGGTACATGTAGGGATGGATATGGATAATAAATAGGCTACTGGTGTTTAGAACTTTTTAGAAGCTGATGTTTCTAAACATCAGGAAAAAGATGTTTGGTTTGTTCCAGTTAGCCATTTTTAGCAACAAGACAACATGAAATAAATTACCTATATTTATTCTTGGGCTGATCTTCCAAAAGACCAAATCTCTGCTGTCACACTCACCTTACCCTTACCTGACTCTTGTACCATATGTCCCAAACTTTAGTGTGACTTGTCCATTATGTTACCAGTGAATACCCAACCTTGTCCAAGTTCAGTTGGAGAGTAAGTAGGAGAGCCAAAATTTGAACTTAGGTCCTACAACTTCAAGTTCAGCACACTTTCCATTGGGGAAAGGGAGGAAATAAGCATCCAGATCAGTGGTTCTCAACCTTCCTAATGCTGTGACCCTTTAATACTTGTACGTGGGTGTATCTGCATGTAGGCAGACCCGCCTGGAGATGGATAGAGGAGCGGTATCTCAGTTCCTAAGACCATCGGAAATATATGCTTTCCAATGGTCTAAGGTGACCCCTGTGACCCCTGTGAAAGGGTCTTTTGACCCCCAAAGGGGTCATGACCCACAGGTTGAGAACCACTGATCTAGATATTCCTGTCCATTTCTTCTTATTGTTCAATGAACTTTTCCTTCAAGTACTTATTTGCTATATCATTCAGTGTGTGTGTTTCATATATTTCTATACAAAACTTGAGTGTTTTCAACATTCCTTATTCTGATTTAGATAAGAGTAGTTAGAATGCCCCATGCATTCTTCTCTAACTTTTAAAAAACTTTTTACATATTAATATACTCTTCTTCTTATATATCCCATTTATGTGAACTAGTAAGTTTTTTTCTATTTCTTTCTTGTTTCTTCCCTATTACATTGTCCCCTAACCTTGTTTCCCCTCTCTTATTACAAATAGAAAAAAAAACCCTCAGAACAAAATCCCACTTGGCCTCTTTGTCTTATTTAACTTTATCTGTGACCCTTGAAGACATTAGAATTTTGAATATATATTGAATATGTATTTGCTCAGGGGTATCAAAACTAATCTGTGTCATAGGAAGGATCTGAAACATAGGCCTCTAATACTTTGTGTTTGACACACTAGGTCACACTGCTTCTCTACTGCATAAATATTGTGGTAATAAGATACAATTTCTATTAGCAATAAGAGAAGGGTCATTTCATAACATGTTCTGCTAAGTGAAGCAGAAGGCTTCAACAAATTGGATGTGTTTGAGACCATCTGGACAGTCGATTTTCTATGATTGATAATTTAGTGGTAAGTGCATGATTCTATTGAGGTCTTTGCTCACTTTGTTCCTCCTACCTGGAAGTCAGAGTGGTATTGTGGGGAAAAAGTACTGACTTGGGAATTAGAGGACCTAGGTCCAAATCCATACTCTCTGTGTGACCTTAGACCTCAGTTTCTTATCTGCAAAACAAAGGGTTTTTTATTAGAATAGAATAGAAAAACGTGACTCCACAGTGACAAATTTCAACAAAGAAACAAAAGAGAGACTAACTGATTAGTAATGCAAATATGCACGAGTGAAGAACAATTTGGAATAAGAGAAACAAAAACCAATAATGCCAAAAGGAAAAAAATATGATCTCAACAGAAGCAAAAGAGGAGGATAGGAGCCTAGAGATAACTTCAGGATCCTGGAAGAAGACAAGTCAAAAAACCTGAACACTATAATGCAAAAAAATAATACAAAAAAATTGCCTGTAATTTCTGAACTCACAGAGAGAAACAAAGAGTCAAAAGAATCCACAGGTTACCTCCAGAAAAAAATTCCATGTTACAAATTCCAAGACACATAGTGGTTAAATTGAATGATTCCAGTGATAAATAACAAATTCTACAAGCAATAAAAAGGAAGATCTTCAAATAGAAAGGGAAGGAAAATCAATTAACAAGACTATTCTGCACTAACCAGAAACTATAGGAAGGAATGGAATGCTCCAAAGAGCAAAAGAGCTTAAGATACAACTCAAGATGAACTACCCTGCAAACCTGAGTCTAACCATTAATGAAAAAAAGATGGATATTCCTTGAAAAAAGTCATCTGGAGGATTGCTAGAAAAAAAGTGAGACCAAATAAAATTATTTGCTTTTCAAATTTCTCAGACAACAGAAATACAGAAAAGTTAAGCAAACACAGAAAAATGGGCAGCAACAGCAAAATAACAAGAGATATCATGAAAATATTTCTTTCTAAAAGTACACAAAGAAGCAAGGGGAAAAGCAGAAATGAAATAGAAGAGATGGTAGAGAAACAGATCTGAGACATTAGTGTACATATTTCATTATGCCCTGTCTATAGATGAATCAATGTTTTGTGGGATTAAATTATGGAATTGGTGAATGTATAAAGGATGGAAAGAGGAAGAAGATAGAGGAGATTATATGATGAAGTCAGATTAATCAAGTTTGACTAATTAAGTCAAAGCCCAACAATAAAAGGAAAATAACTTCTATAGTCTCTCAAGAAGAAGGGAGCCTGCAATAGAATGGGTATATAGGCAAAGGGAGGCAAGAAAAATGGGGAACAAAGGGGGGCAATATTGTTGCAGTGACCTGAAAGGATATGACTGATGAATCCTTCTGCAGGAAAAGACAGATATTCTATAAAGGGAGACGTGGGACTTAGAGTTGGTAAATATGCAAGGATTTTTGTGTTTAGACACACTATTCATTCTGCTTCACAAGAAGAGGAATTAGAACTCCTGAGGGCAGCTGACATTCAGAATAGTGTGAAGACATGGACTCAGAGAAATTTCATAATAGATGGGAAAAATGGCCTCAGGGAAGACAAAGGTTGATCATGAATTGCACAATCAGGGACATAAGAAAATTTCTACTATGGTGCAATATCCTTTCTATCACATGTAAGCACTGGTGTTTCTAAGAGTGAGACACAAAGGGGTGCTAGGTGTTAAGATCTATAAGATAATAACACAGAAACTGTTCAGAAGGGGGACCCCAAATAGGTACCTTAGTCCCTTTAATTCCATGGGAAATATGGAAGTTCAAGAAGGACTAAATAACTATAAGGGCCATGAATCAAAGAATCAAAGTCTTAAATAGATAGAAAGTGATGAAAATAATCAAAATATAGTACTTTTGAAGTTTGAAAAGTACTTTAATGTGCTATCTCATTTGATAAATAAAGAGAATGAAGGGAAAATGCTGAAAATAAAATAACTAACCAAAAAAATCAAGTTGAAGTTGAGGAGAAGAAGGGGGATTTTACTTGACTAATTAACTGAGAGAAAAAAAAGAGAGTAAGTATTAAATAACAACATATAAGCAAGAAAGAAAAAGGAAATACTAAGTTAAACAAAATTCCTAAACTAGAGAAAGGGGTAATTAACAGGAAGGGTAGGTTTTGAGGGTGAGGAGAAGAGTCACTAGGAATAGGATTGCATAGATTAAACCAAAATGACTAAGAATAAAATGTGTTGTATTTACACAAGGAAGAAGGGGAAATCCTTATTTGGAAAAATCTCAGCATTAGAGACAAATGGAAGAAAATAGAAATGTGACTCATTATTTTAAATGTAAATGGATTAAACAATTCAATAAAATGAAAAAAAGTGTTAGATTTGGCAGTTAAGGGATCCTATATATCTTTCTTTGTGATAAAGTTGAATATATGCCAGGGATAGAAGGGTGACTCATTAGGAAAATCATCAATGGAATAAATAGTTTTAAAAACAAGAATATGCAAATCAATGCTATTATCTCAGATACATAAATTTCTTTGATAAAATATAACATTCAGTAATGCTAAAAATCCTACAAAGTATAGGCATAGAAATACTATATATATATATATATACACACACATACACACGTATATATACATATATACATGTACGTGTGTATATGTGTGTGTGTATACACACACACACACACACTTCTATTTATCAGTTTTTTTCCCTCTGGATGCAGATAACATCTTCCTTCATATGTCCTTTGTAGGTAATTTGGGTATTTATGATAGTCAAAATGATTTACTCACTCAAAGTTCTTAAAGCAACATTGTTGTTACTATAAACAATATTCTCTTGTTTCTGCCCATTTTCTCCATTATTTCATGCAAGTTTACCATGTTTTTCTAAAATCATCAAGCTCATCATTTCTCACAGCACAGTAGTAGTATTCCATCATAATCATATACCACGATTTGTTCAGCCATTCCCAGTTGAGGTGTATCTCCACAATTTCCAGTTTTTGTCACCACAAAGAGAGTTGCTATAAATATCTTAAAACATATAGGTTCTTTTCCTTTTTCCCCTAATCATCTTTGGAAATAAATCTAGTGGTTGTATTGTTGGGTCAAAGTGTATAGGCAGTTTACCCTTTGGATATAGTTCCAAATTGCTCTTGAAAATGGTTAGATTAGTTCACAACTCCACCACAATGAATTAGTGTCCCAATTTTTTACACATCCCCTCCAACATTTTTCTTTCCCATTCAAACATTAGCTCCTTTGATCTCTGGAATATCATATTCCAAGCCCTTTGATCCCTTAATGTAAAAGCTTCTAGGTCTTCTGTTATCCTGATTGTGTTTGCACGATACTCAAATTGTTTCTTCCTGACTGCTTGCAGTATTTTCTCTTTGACTTGGGAACTCTGGAGTTTGGTTATAATATTCCTAGGAGTTTTCTTTTTGGGATCTTTTTCAAGAGTGGCGATTGGTGAATTCTTTCCATTTCTATTTTGCCCTCTGGTTCTAGAATATAAGGGCAATTTTGTTTGATAATTTCTTGAAAGATGGTGTCTAGGCTCTTTTTTTATCATGGCTTTCAGGCAGTCCAATAATTTTAAAATATTCTCTCCTGGATCTATTTTCCTGGTCAGCATTTTTTTCAATGAGATATTTCACATTGCCTCCAATTTTTTTCATTTGTTTGGATCTGTTTTTATAGTATCTTGATTTCTCATAAAGTCATTAGCTTCCAATTGCTCCAATCTAATTTTGAAGGAATTATTCTCTTCAGTGGGTTTTTAAAATTCCTTTTCCATCTAGAAAATTCAACTTTTTAAGGCATTCTTCTCCTTGTTGGCTTTTTGGGACTCTTCTGCCATTTGGGTTAGTCTATTTTTAAGGTGTTATTTTCTTCAGTATTTTGGTGGGGCTGTTGACTTGCTTTTCATGATTTCTTGTATCGTTCTCATTTCTCTTCCCAATTTTTCCTCCACTTCTCTTAGTTCATTTTCAAAATCCTTCTTGAGCTACTCCATGGCCTGTCAACAATTCATATTATTCTTGGAAGCTTTTGATGCAGGAGTTCTGACTTCATTGCCTTTCTCCCATTCCATGCTTTGATCCTTTTTGTCCCCCCCAAAAGGATTCTATGGTCTGTTTGTGCTTCTCCTGCTTGCTCATCTTTCCAGCCAATTACTTGACTTTTGAACTCTTTGCCATGGTAGAACTCTGCTTCCAGAGTGGAAAGAACTTTGTCCCAAATCGCTGGGGTTTTCACGGTTGCTGGAGCTATTAGGATGGTGCCCTCTCTCCAGCCACCCCAAGCTCTGGCACACTGGCCACACCCCAGGACCACCACCCAAGATGGTGATGCAGATTCAAGCAGGTCAGAGCAAGAGCACTTAGCCTCTGAATGGTCATTTGGCGCCCCTACAATCTGCAGGCCAGGAACTCTAGAGGTAACTGTGTGGCAGCAGCTGCAGCTGCCACAACTCCACTACTTCTAGACCTGGGGGCAGGGACTGGACTGTACTCTTCCTTCACCCAGTCCTCACAGAGTTCCCCATTTTACTTTCTCTTTGACATTTTTGGGTTGAGAAGTCTGTAAACTACCACAGCTGCTGGTGATTCACTTTCCTGAAGTCTGCTCAGTCCACTTTGTGCCACTGCTTGGGGCTCCCCAGGTGCTGGAACTGCGTGGCTCAAGTGGGATGGTGCTTGGCTCACAGCTTGGTGTGATAGACCTTTCCTGTCAGTCAGCCAGGCTGCCTTCAGTGGGAGATTTGTTTCTTTTTGTCACTTTGTGGGTTCTATAGCTCTAAGATTTGTTTAGAGTCATTTTTTAAAACAGGTATTACAAGTGGTTGGAGTGGGAGCTCACACCAAGTTCATGTTTTTATTCTGCCATCTTGGCTGAACTCATAATTTCTTATAGTACAATATATTCTATCACAATGATATACTACATCTTGTTCAGCCATTCCCCAATTGATGGACATCCCTGCAATTTCCTATTCTTTGCCACCACAAAGAGGGCTGCTATAAACATTTTAGAACATACATGTTCTTCTACTTTTCCCCTAATTACATTTAGAAATAGACCAAGTAGTGCCATTGCTGGATCAAAGGGTATAGGTTATTTAATATCTTTGGGGGCATAATTCTAGATTGGTCTCCAAAATAGTTGAATCAGTTCATAATTCTACTAACAATGAATTAGTGTTCCAATTTTTCCACATCCTTGCCAACATTTGTCACTTCTATCATTTTAGAAAATCTAATGGTATAATGTAATATCTCAAGGTTGTTTTAATGTGCATTTCTTTCATCAATAACAATTTAGAACATTTTTATATGAGTATAAATTGTTCTAATTTCTTCATCAGAAAACTGCCTATTCATATCCTTTTGATCATTTATCAATTTGGAAACAGAAGAACTATTCTTAAAAAAACCCAAGAGATTGAGGAGGTAGATAACTTTGGATATATATAAAAATTGACAACTTTGAAATCTTTTGTAGAAACCAACAATGTACCTGGGATCTAAAATATTAAGGTATGGCCCAGTGGGGGTGGTGGTTGTGGGAATCTTTCTATTTGGTTTTTCTGATAAATATTGGTATCCAAGATATATAAACAACACACACATACACACACACACACGTTCAGCAGCTGTTTTCCAGTAAACAAGTGGTAGAAGTATATGAATCAACAATTCTTGAAAGAATTGCAAACTATTATCAACTATATGAAAGAATGTTTCAAATCACTAATAAAAATATAAATCAAAAGAGCTCTGAATTTTTACCTCACACCTTGAAAACTGGTAAAGATGACAGATGATGGGAACAATAAATGTTGAGAAGGTTGTGTGATAGCCATCTAGTACATTGTTGGAGGAGCTGTGAATAAGTACAACCATTTAAAAAAGAGAGTTAGAATGATATAAATAAAATGAATAAAATGTCTATTCCCTTGGATCCACATGTTTCATTACCAGACTTAATTGCATTAAAACCACAAAGAGGTCATTGATAAGAAGAAAATATTTCCATATACACCAGCATTTTTATAGCAGCAATTTTGGGGATAGCAAAGATTGGAAACAAAGTAGTTACTCATCAGTTAGGGAATGGCTAAACAAATTGTGGTATGTGAATATAATAGAATATTGACACATTGTAAGAAATGATGTAATATAGTGAATACAGGGAAGCTTGGAAAGATCTTTATGAACTGATGCAGAACAAAGTAATCAGAAAACAATATATACATTGATTACAACAATGTAAGCAGAATGAACAGCCATAAAATATCAAAAGAGAATGTTGCAAAATTATAAAGAATAAACATGCCTCAAAAGAAGAGATATGGGAAGTGACTCCCATCTCGCTTCTTTGTAGAAGTGGGAGGTTCACAAGTGTTGCGCATCACACATATTTTTAGACTTTTTTGATATATCAGTAACTCATGCTGACTTTTAAAATTTTGCCTTTTAAAATTTTGAAATTCTAAAAAATTCTTTAAACATACATTTTGTTATGAGGGATGGCTCACTGTGAAGGGTCTGGGGAGGGATACAGGGAGAAATTGTGGTTATGCAGAAAAAGACTTCAAGGTTAAAAATAATCAAACAGAGGATGTTGTTTTTTATTCTTCTGGGAATAGGGAGCTACCAGAGTTTATTGAATGGAAGGAGGATTGTCATACTTAGACCTGCATTTTGGGAAGATCAGTCTGATAAATGAGTACAGAATAGACAGAAGTGGGCAGACTTGAGGGAGACCAAGCAGTGAATTTTTATCATAGTCCAGACATGAAATGGTGAAAGTATACATTATGATGTTTGTAATGTTGGAGTAGAGAAGGGGCATAAAAGAGCCATGTTACATAGGTAAAAACAACAGGATTTGATAAACTGGTTGGATGTGGGGGTGACAGATTGAAGAGTAGAGGATGAAAACTAGATTGTGAGATTGGTCAACCAAAAAATGATGATATCTTCAATAGTAACAGGGAAGGAAATTAGGAAGAGGAGAGGTATTGTTGTTGTTTTTTTAAT
Organism: Pseudocheirus occidentalis; assembly: GCA_028646575.1. Taxonomy (NCBI): domain Eukaryota; kingdom Metazoa; phylum Chordata; class Mammalia; order Diprotodontia; family Pseudocheiridae; genus Pseudocheirus; species Pseudocheirus occidentalis. The sequence continues at coordinate 94,721,322 of CM053593.1, read as the reverse complement.
AATGAGCTCAGTTTTAGACATAATGAGTTTGTAATATCTATGATATATTTCATTTGAAATGTCCAGTTGGCAGTGAGAGATGTAACAATGAAGATCAACAGAGAGGTGAGGGCTGGACAATGGGATCTGAGAATCATCTGCATAGCGGTGATCATTGAATTCATGGGAACTAATGAGATCATCAAGAGACTGCATAGAAGAAGAGAAGAGGGCCTAGCCACAGCCCTGGGAGACTCTTTTTTGGTTAATTTTCACAACCTGCATGACGTTTCAATGGAGGAGAATGAGAAAGAGTGGTCAAAGGAGAACACAGAGCAATATCATAAAAACCTAGAGAAAAGAGAGTATCAAGGAAAAGAATATGATGGGCTATATCAGAGGCCACAGAGAGGTAAAGAAGAAAGGGATCAAGACTGGAAAAAGGCAATTAGATTAGGTCATTTAAGAGATCATTGATAACTTTGGAGAAGGCAGTTTCAATTCAATGATGAGGTTGGAAATCAGACTGCAGACACTCCTGAAGGGAGTGAGAGGAAAGGAAAGGGAGACATCAGTTGTAGATATCCTTCTCAAGAAATTTAGCCCTGAAAGGGAGGAGAATTCTAGGATGATAGCTAGTGGGAACAGATAGATCAAGTGAGGGGTTTTTGAGAATAAAAGAGACATGGATATATCTGTAGGCAGTAGGGAAGTAGCCAGTGGACAGAGAGCGGTATTTTACCTCACACCTTATGAATTGGTAAAGATGACAGATGATGGGAACAATAAATGTTGGGAAGGTTGTATTGTTGAGAATTTTACCTAAGATAGTGAGAGAGTAGGATGAGATGGCATGAGATCAATTCTGCATGTAGAAGGATTTGCCTTGGCAAGGAGAAGGGCCACCTCTTCATGTGAGACAAGGGTGAAGGAAGAGATAGTAATGGAAGGCATTTGAGTGACATTCAAAGAGGAGAAGAGAGAACTTCAGTGAATGGCCTCGGCTTTCTCGGTGAAGTATTCTCCTTTGACTACGTGGGTGGGGGACAGAAAAGAAGTTAAACATCCAGTGTCAGAGCTTCTGGGAGAAAGTATCAGAGGATAAAAGGATTCCAAAGATCATGATGCTTTCATGGAAAGTATTACATGTACATTTTATTTCTTTGAAAAGATTATAGGCAAAGAGACTGGGACGAAGGCGGAATATGTAGAGTAGAAAATCGGTACTAGAAAAAGGTGCTTGAAGTCAAGGACAATGCTTAGTCAAAGCTTGTTGACTGATTGCCAGAGAACTGTGCTTAATACATTGAGTATATGACATATAATTAATGATTTGGTAGTTGCCTTCCATATACACCCAAGTGATTGAAGAGGGCAAAGAAAAGCCTCTTTGCTTTCAAATCTCTTTACATTGCCTTGCCTCTGTCCCTGAAATAGGGTTTTTGGGGTCTTTTTTGGGCTATTACACTCAAGGTTTTGGTTAAAATTTTAAAAAATCATTAATCACAAATACTTTTGCTCAAATGAATTTTTACTAGGAAAATGGACCTAGACGGAATGCAATACAGGAAGGATACATTTGGAAGGATACAGAAAGGCTGGCTGGGAGTGTAGGATAGCATGGAAGTAAGGAGAACCTTTGGGGAACCTGGAAGCAGCTTGAGACTTGCTAAGTATCTGGGGACCAGTTGCCAGCAGGCAGGAGGTAAATGAAAAGAGACTAGAGGGTAGATAAAGACAAATTGTATTTTTGATAGTTTTACCTAAATCTGAGTCTAGGAGGCTAAGTGGACCAGTTGCCACAGTCTTTTAGGAATAAGATAGTGAAAATAGCTAAATAAAACGGGTTTAAAAGGTTTATTTGGCAATTAAAGACTTGAGGCAAAGAGCAGTTAGTCCTTGTTAAGGAGAAGTGTGAAGAAGAAGAGAGAACAAAGAAAGGGAAGCAAGTGGATAGACTAGGGATGCTTTGCTCAGTTACCCTTTCATGTTAACAGCCTCTGAAATGGCATATTCAACAAAGGAAAGAATTGTATTGAACAGGAAAATAGCCTCTCTGTGGTGACACAAAAAGGAAAGAATAGGACCTTGTAAATAATGTGATTTTTAAAACGCTTTTTAAAGAATACCCTATTTGTGTCTCACCCCTATGAAAATATTTCCAATAAAAAACACATGTGCAGATGAGAGAATAAATGGGAAAATGTTTTAAGCTCTTCAGAAAAATGGTACCACGCAAATTTCAGTTGATGTTGCAAGAAACCCCTGGTGGAATCATCAGTATCCTTATTTTTTTTGGCACCTGCTATGTTTGGGGCTCCATTGCTAAGGGAACATATAAAGGAACTGGAAAGCAGGCTCCTATGACTTTGGGGCAGCTGCTTTGGTTAATAATACTATGAATGTGAATAATAAGGTAAAAACTCACATTTGTAGATAGCTTCCCATTTTGTGAGAAATTATATAAATTAAATTATAAAATGTGTTATTATACACATTTTACAGATGAGAAAACTGAGGCTTAGAGACCTAAAGTAACTTACCCATAATGCTCATGTAGAAAGTAGCAGAACCATGATTCAAACGCAGGTGTCCTAATTCTTGAGCTCAAGACTCTTAATATCATTCTGGGCTTCCTGTAGTTCTAGAGACAAAACATGCATAAATAATTCAATAAAAACAGCTATGTGATTATGAAAAAGCAACATGTAAACAAGTACGGTTTTATAGTTAGCTCAGAACATCTGTGTTAGGAGGGAGCTAGGTTATTAATAGACGACTTCTTGTACGAATGAATTTTGAGCCAGGTCTGGCATAGTGCTTAAGGTACTAGATTTGGAATCAGGAGTAACAAGGTTCAAATCTCAGTTCAGACACTTTCTAGCTGTGTGATTCTCTTACCATTTACAAAGCAAGTCACTTAACCTCTAAGGGTTTACACCTACTTCACAGGATAGTTGTAAGAGTCCAGTATGGTCATATGTATCAAGTACTTTGCAAACATTAAATAAGAATATAAATGCTAGTTATAATTACAAATATTATCATTAAACTGTAGGTATAGATTGACAGATATAACAGAGAATGAATGAATATATGAATTACAAATTAAATGCTTTCTATGTGCCAGGCACTGTGCTAAACATTGGGAATATAATGACAAGCAGGTGAGATTTTCTGATAGGATAAGATGAAGCATAAAAAGGTGCTAGAAGACAGTAGGGTACTAAGCAGCATTGCTTAGGGATAGTCACAGAGTGTATAGTAGCTCTGGAGCTCAAGGTCCCAGGGGTGGAAGTATTGGTTCCAGTGAGGGAAGAAGGTCAGAATGTAGGTGACATGCCTTGAGGGTGGTTGAGAACTTACTGAATAGGAGTACCATTGACTGTCGGAACAGAATTTAACAATAATTCTGATAACCAAACTGCGTCAAATGATGCAGTGCATTTAAAAAAATCCATAAGGCAATGAAAATAGAGATAGAATAAAATTTGTATTTCAAAGTAAAATTATCATAAAAATTTCGCATCAGTCGATGTGCTTTATCCTTTCACTATTAAAAGACATGTGGAATATAGTGAGTCCTTGATTAGTTATCAAGGAATATGCTTGGGGAACCAGGAACTAAGGGTGGGGGAGCCAGAAGAACCAGTAATGGGCTCTTAAAACACCTAGGAGACTCCAAACCTGGGGAATCATGAGCCCCCTTAGGTTCTTGAGATAATACTTCCATTAAATCTCCAACCTTGAGAACTATAGACCTGGAACCAGTAGATGAACTTCCTTGTTCCTAGCCCTGCCAGAACCATTGCCTAAAAGTGAAAGGATTTGGTCCTTGTGTCAAATTTTTCAGGACTTAAAGGGAGGGTTGGAACTTGTTTCTGGGCCAGCAATAAAAAGCAGTTGACTTCAGACCAGAGTTGAACTGCCGTTTATTACTGTGGCCTCTGAATGCTAAGAATTAGGTCAGCCATCAGACCGTTCCATGGGGGCAATCCTAGTCTCCTATTTTTGTTCCTTGGCTAGGCCTAGGTTCCTTGGATCATTGACTTCCCAGGACTTTGGTCCCATGGACCTTCAGTGTTCTAATTGATGTGCTTCTGATCTGGAATCTTGCCTATACCTTATTCTACTACTATCTTCTATTCTCTAACAATTGACCAACTGACCTGAGTTGAGAGCCTGTCTGTCCTCAGTCCTAGTGTTCTACCCTAGAAAATGTCATTGACTGTATCTCTTTCCACCCAGTGGGGACAGGTTTGAGAACCTATTGACATCCTCTCCATAGATCTCACTTGTATTTTAGCAAAGAATACAGGTTGTTTATTTGGGTTATCTCATAGCAGCTTGACCAAGTCATTGAGAAGCATTGGCTGGGCTGGGCACCTTACGTGCTATTTAGATGTCTAACACACAGGGCTAAGCTGTTAGACCCTAATCTCATGTTGAGAATTGAATTCCCCCACATTTGCTGTGTAAATCTATGGGAAAGGGACTGTTTGTAATTGGAGTGCTGACAAGCCTGTAACTTCAGTCACACTCATGGGTGCTGCTGTAATCAGTTATGGGTCGACATTAGCTAAATTGAGTATCATTCATCATGCTTATTAGATGTGGTGGGGGATATGTGCATCCTGAAAGATCAGCAGGAAAGACACATTAAATATAGATGAACTGTGTTTTCTCAAGCAACTGAATTAGGAACAGAGCAACATACAGGCAAGAGAGTAGCCTAGTTTCATAGGAAAAGAATTTAGAAGTAAGAAGATAAGAGGGCTGAGGAGGGGAGAACACCCAAAGAATTGCAAAAATAAATTACATTACTTATATCTTTCCATTTACAAAGCACCAGTATGAGAGTGGAAAATAGCAGTGATTGGTCAAATGAGTACAGAAAGCTTTCAGAGCCAAATCACCATTTTCTTATGTGCCAATATGTCACTTAGATCCAAACAAGCCTTGTCAAGCAAGTGACCTGTTCTCCTGAAGTAACTTGACCCTGATAACTCAAGTGGTTTTCATTAAAAACAATTTGGGGACATTGGAAAAATAATTGGGGAAAAAATTCTCAAAAGAATTACACAGGTTATACTTAGGATCCTATTACATCATGCTTCTTTTTTCATTTATTTCCCTTTGCTGCCAGGGATAGGGATAGGGATAGGGATAGGGATAGGGAATTGACCTGTGATTTCATTGGTGTAGGGTCCTCCCAGGTGAAGTAACTCCTTCCATCAATGCAGATCAGCACTTTTTGAACAACTTTATGGCTGTAGAAAGTTGACCAACTTGCTGAGAAGTTAAGTGACTTGCTTAGGGTCCCAGAGCCAATATGTGCCAGAAGCAGAACTTTGTAAAACTGATGTATAGAGCTAATAAGAATAGATATACATACACACACACATGCATGTGGTGTTTTTTTTGATAGTCTGTAGCATGTGATGTTCTTTTCTGAAATGTTTATGATGTCTATAAGATACATTAAGGCACTTTTCTTACATAAAAAATCAGAATAGATATATAGGATTTTCAATCCAAAATAGACAACATTGATATGGATGAATTTTAGGGGTAAGGTAGTATAATGGATAGAGGGCCAATGGATAGAGGGTCAATGAGATCTTGGTTTAAGACCCTCCTCTGACAAATACTGACAGTGTGACCATGGGAGAGCCACTTATCCCTATTGGTCCCTCAGGCAACTCTGACTGATTCTAAATTACATATGAATTGCCAATCTGCATTGGAAGTGGGAATCACTATACTTTGTTACATTGTTGAAATCTTAGACCTGGACTAATAATGATAATATCAACACTACCACCACCACCACCACCACCACCACCACCACCACCACCACCACCACCACCACCACCACGACCACCACCAATAATAACTGCAAATATTAAAGTTGACAAATTACAAAGCACTCTAAAGTTTGAAAAGTGCTTATATACTTTATTCATTATTCTTTATTCATTTATTCTTTATTCATCCTCTCAAGCTATGGTCTTATAAGTCTTGCTTAGCCAAGCTCTTAGAAAAAGATGTCTATTCTCATTGCCTTCATTTCCTCTTTTTCTCTCTTCAGAAAGTCTTTATAATCTGGTTTTCTACATCATCAATCATCTGAAACTATTCTTTCCAAACTCACAATCATCTGTTTTTCAAAGTTTTATTTAATTTTTAAAATAAATTTCATTGTTAGTCTTTGTTTTTAAATTGCAAAAATTTCTACCACTACCCTTCCCAGAGAGCCATTGCATTTAGCAAGGAATATGTTTTAAAGAAAAAAAAGGAAAAAAGAAGGAAAAAAATCCCAGCAAAACTGATTGATTCATTGAAAAAGTTGGAAAATATATGCAATGTGTCACACCTGTTGACTTCCCTCCTCTGCAAAGGAGTGAAATGGGAGTATCTTATATTTCTTTTCTGAGGCCATGCTTGATCTTTGTAACTTTGCAACATGTTTTCTAGTTCTTTTTTCCATTTACATGGTGGCAGTGGATAAAGTACTGGCTTGGAGTGAATCAGACTCATCTTCCTTATTTCAAATCTGACTTCATAAACTTATTACTGTGCGACTTTGGGCAAGTCACTTAACCTTGTTTGCCTCAGTTTCCTCATTTGTAAATTGTGCTAGAGAAGGAAATGGCAATCACTCCATGATATTTGCCAAGAAAAACCCCAAAATGGGGTCATAAAGAGTTGGACAAGACCGAATAACAATAACAAATCATTGTGCATTTTTCCCTCTTGACTCTGCTTACTTAACTCTTTATAAGTTCATGTAGGTTTTTTCTATGCTTCTAATCATTTGTTATATTCATTATTTCATCACCAATGATCTCATAATTACCAAATCTGATGACCTTTTCTCAGTCTTCCTTCTTCTTTACCTCTTGGTAGCATTAGATACTATTGACTACCATCTCCTAGATATTCCCTCCTCTTTTTTTTTCTTTTATGACGTTGCTCCTGCTTCATTCTTCTATTTGTCTCACTGTTCCTCCTCAGTTTCCCTTGCTGGATCATCATATGATGCCCCTTAATTGTGAATTTGTTCCAAGGTGCTCTCCTTGTCCTTCCGATCTCTTCCCCTCTCCTCGCCTTTCCCCCCTTCCCCCTATCTTCCCTCTCCTCTCTCACCTCTTTTTGCCTTCTGTCTGGAAGATAATATCAGGTGACATGGATTTAATTAATATCTCTAATACAGATGATCTATATTTTCAGCCCTAATTTCTCTTCTGTGCTCTAGACCTACACAAAATTCTCCCAATTGGACATTTCCAGCTGGATTATTCTTAGGTCTCACAAATTCAATATTTGCAGAACAAAGTTCATTCTGTTTTTCTCCAAACCCAGGCTTCTTCCAGGCACTTCCATTTCTCCTGAGGGCATGGCCATTTTGCTAGTTGCCCAGTTTTGCAACATCACTGTCACCCTTGAAGCCTCATTTTCGTTCACCATACATGTCCAATAAATTGCCAACTTTCGTCTTTCTTACCTATTCATCACCTCTGAAATCCATCCCCTGTCTATTCACATAGTCACACCTTTTAGTGCAGGCCCTCCTTACCTCTTGTCTGAACTATGATAAGCCTAATTGGTTTCCCTGCCTTAAGGCTCTTCCTTTTCCAATCCATCCTCCAGACATCTGGCAAAGTCACTTTCCAGCTGAATAAATTTTAGTGTCTCCTTATTTCCTCTAGGATTGAATACCAACAATTCAGTTTGTCATTTAGTGCCCTCCACAACCTTGCACCCCCCATCTCTCCTGCCTTTCATATATTATGATCATTTACATACTCTACAATCTAGCCAAACTGACCTTTCTGTTCCTTATAAAAGTTATTTCATATCCCATAAAAGGACCTGTGAAAAACAGACCATTCCTCGTGCCTGCAGTATATTCCATCTTCACCTTTGCCTCCCACAATCCCTAGTTTTCTTCAAAATTTACCTAATCCCCTAATTGCTAGTGGCCTTTCCTTTAGTATTTGTTTATTAATATTACTTTTATTAATTTTAATTTTATTTTAATATTTATTTATCTATACTTATATATACACACATGTTATTTCTCTATAATTATGTAAGTTCCTTGAGGGCAGCTACTATTTGATTTTCTTTTTAATCCCAGTTGTTAGGACCATGTTCTGTGCACACTAGCCTCTTAGCTTAAGACATGATTGTAACATCCCTGGAGCTTCAGGATAACCTAGGGGAGTAGGTGGTTGTAGGTATTGTCTCTATTTTGGCAGTTGAGGAAGTTTAAGTTCCAAGGCATTTTAGTTACTTGTTCATGGTTTTAACTAGTGCCAGTGTCACAATAGAGACTCAAGTATTCAGACTTAAACTCTATCTCTGCTATGCTCTATTCCCTCTCGCATTAGTGAATCAACCCTGTAGGTAGATTAACAACCAAAGTGCTATTTGGAAAGTCACTTTTCTTCATTGGTCTTCAGATTCTTCATTTATAAATAGAAGAAGATGATCTCTCTAGCTCTCTAAGATTCTATGATCTTTTGAAATTATTACTATTTATGGAAGGTTAGAATGATGAGTAAATTATGTTTCTCCTTATATATCTCTTTACAAAACTAATTGTTCAACATCTCTCTTAAGAAAAAGATAGAAGAATTTTGTGGAAATGAATGTTGAAAACTAAAAATAAATAAATAAATAAAAGATTATTAAAAAAAAAAGGCAAAAGTAGAAGAAAGCCCTAAAAAGTGATCTTCTGAGGTGGGGAGGCACCCACTCTGCCCTCAGAGTGCTATCTCTTTTTTAGAAGCAGCCAACCAAAAAAAAAGGTTTTCCCAAGCCTACTCAAATCATGAGTAGGTAAAAACAAAAAAAAATCCAATTCTCCAAATTGTCCAGATTTCCTTAATTTGATCTAGAAGTTCTTAACTAGTTCCTCAAACCCTGCTCATATGCCTAGTATTAAAACAGGCTCCCTGGAGCCCTGTGTGGTTCTTCTCTCAGTCCAGCCCAACTGACTTCTGTAAGAGCAACTATCCAGGCACTCTGGAAAACTTCTCCTCCATATGAATAAGCCCTCTGCTTACCCTATCCACTTTGGCTTTCTGCTCGTTCTGTTCCTCCTACTTCCCCACTGAGCTGTACTCAATAAAAAACTGTAATTACTTTAAAAAAGTTGTACTGGTCTGATGCCTCTCTCATGCTGGAACAAGTACTCATACTAGAAACATCTTTCTTGATCTCTGAGATTAATAAATGAAAACTGTTCATGTGTCACAAGTGTGTGAAAATTAACTAGTTTGGGTAAAGCTATTATAAAGGTAATTTGTCTTAAATTACCTTCTTTCTATCTTCCTGTACTTCCAACCTTCTTTTTGAAACTAGCTCCCAGGTGCTTGGTTGTTTGATTGCTTTGGGGCATTTTGGCCAAGGTCACTTTTATGCCTGTGGTACATTGATCAAGCCATTTAGTCAATAAAAAAAAAAGCCCCATCTATTATGAACTTACTATATTCCAGGCATTATACTAAACTAGAGATATAAAGAAAGGAAAAAGTTTCTCAAGAAACTCACAGTTGGGGTGGCTTGGTGGCACAGTAAATATAGCACCAGCCCTGGAGTAGGAGGACCTGAGTTCAAATGGGGCCTCAGACACCTAACACTTACTAGCCATGCGACTTTGGGCAAGTCATTCAACCCTAACTGCCCTGCTCTCCCCCCTCCAAAAAAAGAAAAAAAAAGAAACTCACAGTCTAAGAGGAGGGACAATCTATAAACAGTTGTGTATAAACAAACCTTATACTGAATAAATAGGAAAGAGCTAATGGAGGGAAGACCCTAGAATTGAGGGATTGGGAAAGCTTCCTAGAGAAGATGGATTTTAGCTGGTACTTGAAGGAAGCCAGGGGAATGAGGAGGTAGAGATGAGGAAAGAGAGCATTCCAGCCACTGGACATGTCTGAATTTGGGAGATGGAGTGTTTTGTTCAAAGAGACCAGTGTGCTGGATCCCAGAGTACCAGGGAAGTGGGGTATAAGGTGTAAAGAGCAGGGCAGGTTACTAAGGACTTTGAATGCAAAACAGAGGAGTTCATATATGATCCTGGAGGTGACAGGGAGTCGCTGTAGTTTATTGAATGGAGTTGACATGGTCATTGGAAGATTCCTTTGACAGCTGAATGGAGGATGGGCTGGAGTGTGGAGCTCTTTGTGGCAGGTAGACTAACTAGCCTAGTATTGCAGTAGTGTAGGCATGAGGTGAAGAAAGCTTGCCCCAGGGTGGTACAGGGGTGTCAGTGTCAGAGGAGAAGAGTGGGTGTACTCCAGAGGTGTTACAAAGGTAAAAGGATAGGCCTTAACAATGTTTGTAGCAAGAGACAGTGAGAAGTCTGGGATGATACCAAGGGTGGGGGTCTGGGTGATTGGGAGGATTGTCGGGTCCTCAACAGTAATAGGGAAATTAGGAGGAGGGGAAGGTTTGGGGGAAAAGATAATGAGATAGTACTGGATAATCTCAAAGGTCCCTTTCAACTCTAAAATTCTGGTACAGTTTGAATTTCCTTAGTCTTACTTTTCTTGTAAATGAGTTAACACATAAAAGCTTTTGATGATCCTAACACCTCTTATCAATAGACTTAAACAAATAATAATTAAGTCTGGGGAATAGAAGTGTTTTTATCTCTGACCTAACAGTTAATTAAATAAAGAGGAAAAAAACCCCTCCGTTCTCTTGTCTCAGATTGCCTCCATTATCCTTTGCAGACATTTCACAAAAGCTTACATTTTGTTAGAAAGAGGATCACATGAGAAAGTGGTTGACTCCATGCAGCTCTATTCCATTTTAGCAAAAAAAGTAAGAAATAGTAGAGTGGAAAAACACTAAAATTGGAGGGAAAAGACATGGGTTTGAGTCCTGGTCACACTCCTTGTTAATTCTACCTCTGACTGGTCCTGTGTAATGTTCTTCTTCTTCTTCTTCTTCTTCTTTTTTTTTTTTTTTTTGCTTTTTTTTGAGGGCAATTGGGGCTAAGTGACTTGCCCAAGGTCACACAGCTAGGTTTTTTTGTGTTAAGTGTCCGAGGCCAGATTTGAACTCAGGGACTCCTGACTCTAGGGCCGGTGCTCTATTCACTGCGCCAACTAGCCACCCCAATGTTCTTCTGAAAAAAATTTTTCCCCATTTCTTTGTTCTTCTCTATCCCTATTGCTACCACCCCAATATGGTATCATCTGTGTGGACAATCGTACTAACATTTTTGCAAGATGTTTCTGCCTCTACTCTCTAACTCCATCATCCATATTCCTGACATGCTAATTTTCCTTATGCACAGATCTGGTTATGTCATTCCTTGGTCCAAAATTCTTCACTAATTCCCTATTTACTCTGCTACTCTTCACAATAAGGTCCTACCCTTCCCTTCCAGCCTTATCTCATACTACTCCTCCCACCTCTCAGTTCTATGTACTTCAACCAAACTCTACTCCTCATTGTTTTCTTAATAAGTCCTGCATTCAACAGAATAAAAAATTTAGAGTGAATAGGGACCTCATTTGGTCCAACTCATAGTGGATGATAGTGAAGTCCAATGATAGTAAATGACTTGTCCAAGTCACTTGGGTTACTACTAACAGGCAAGCATCAACTATTGGATTCAAACCCACACCTTTTGATTACTCATTATTCTGTATCACTCTCCTGCCTTTGCTTTTGTTTGTGGCTAGATTGTCCTTCCCTGCACCTCTTTGTCTTTTAGCTTTTAAAATACCTATCCATCCTTTAAAGCCCAACACAAATGTGATCTTCAAGAATTCTTTATACCCTTAGTTTTGATGATATTTCTTTTTAACATCTGACTTTGAGTTAGAAATATAGTATGTTCAAAGTTGTAGCATATGATTGTAATGGAATCCTATTGTACTATAAGAAGTGACAAGCAGGATGGTTTCAGAAAAACTTAGGAAGATTCATATGAATTGATGCAAAGTGAAGTGAGTAGAACCGGGAGAACCTTGTACAGAGAAATAGCAATCTGATGATAAATGTGAATGACTTAGCTACAATGATCCAAGACAGTTTCAAAGAAATTGATGAAAAATGTTATCCACCTCCAGAGAATGAAATGATGGAGTTCTTTCAGAATGGATGGAGTTTCTGCCCTGATGGAGTATTTGATGAATGCAGATTGAAGCATACCATTTTTTCACTTTATTTTTTTCCACTTTTTTGTTCTGTGTTTTCTTTTACAACATAACCAATGTGGAAATATGTTTTGCGTGATTGCACATGAATATCCTATATCAGATTGCTTACTGTCTGAGGGAGGGGGGAGGAAAGGAAGGGAGGGAGAGAATTTGGAACTCAAAATTTAAAAAAAGAATTAATTGCTTTTACATGCAATTGGGAAAAATATAATTTTAAACAAAAGAAACATGGTATGTTCAAAGTATTGTGCTAGGCATATCAGATTCAAAGACAGAAAGAAAAATGATTCCTTTCTTCTCGGCTTCTACAACTTATACAGGGGCATATAAAATTTTTGTGAAAATTTTTGTAAAATAGTTTGAGGAAGGAAAAAATGCCCTATAAATATTCACATGAGGGGCTCAGAAAAGGCTCCTGTGGTAAGTGGCTCTTGAATTGAACCTCTAAAGAATCTAAGGGCTAATAAGAGGCAGAAGTGAGGAGGGAGTGCATTCCAGGCATTGGCCTTAGAGCCTAGCTATAGAATGAAAAACTTAGAGAACCTCAATTAAGTCAGTTTGGCAGGAATGTAGATTATCCGAAGGAGGGAAATGCAAATGAAATTTGGAATGGAAACTTGGAAAGGCCAAGCTGAGGAGTTTCTATTTTCTCTTAGCAGCAATGGGGTGCCACTTGAGCAAGGAAATGATGCATTCAAAACTGTGCTTTAGGAAAATTAGTTGGACAGCTGCATGGAAAAATGGGTTAGGGAGAGGAGTGACTGAAAGCCAGGAGATCAAGTAGGAGACTATTGAAATAGTCCAGGTGAAATGTGATGAAGGCTTGAATTGGGGTGGTTTCTGTACAAATGGAGAGAGAGACAGATGTAAAATATGTTGTGGAGGCAGAATTGACAAGACTTGGCAACTAATTAGACATGGGAAATGAAGGCAAAGGAAGATTTTTAAACTTGGGAGACTAAGGAAGGATGGTGGCACCATTAACCAAACTAGAAAGGTTTACAGGAACATTGAACTTAAGGGAGAAGGCATAGTATTTTTTTAGCTCATCTATGTTAGGGCCCCCCCCCCACTTTGTGTATATATCAAGTTCCCCCTTCTGCTGTTCCTCAAACATAATGCTCTATTTCATGACTCACAGCCTTTTCACTGACTGTCCCTGTGCTTAGAGTGCTATCCCTCCTCACTTTTATTTCTTGGCTTCCCTGGCTTCTCTCAAGATTCAGCTCAGCTTCCACCTTCTGCAAGAGACCTTTTCTGATCCCCCAACTTCCGTGGTCAGCTCCCTCCCTCTGTGCTGACTTTTCCATTTATAGTGTAAATGTCTCATATTATTTTTTGCCTCTTGTCTCCCTATTAGAATGCGAACTCCTGAATGTGTTTTTGCCTTTGTTTGAATCCCCAGCCTTTAGCCTAAGTGCCTGGCATATGGTAAACACTTAATAAATGATTGTTGAATGATTTAACTGACATGGGTATGTTTAGTCAGGAGTCAACAAGTTCTTATTAAGCTCTTGCTCTGTGCCAGACAAAGACGTTTCATTAGGAAGCGTAGCCAGGAAATTTTACTTGTAAATTTTTGAAATGGTAAACACTTGGCGAATATTATTAAATCATAAAGGCCATTTTTTAAATCCAATGAACTAAAGAAACCAAAAAAGTTATATTACTTTAAAAAATTAACTATGCTTAAAATATATAGAAACTCTTTAAAGGATGCCTTTTAGCTAGCCTTTCACCTTATCCCTTAAATAGTGAACAACCTTTTTTAGCCTTATCTTTTGGCTTAAAAACATTTTCCTCACTCAATCCTGGACTCCTTTGCCAAGGAGAGTCAGTAGTGGAATTTAAGAATTGGTGACCAAAAGTTCATCCATATAAAAATTAAAAAAAATTTTTTCTTCTACCTTAATTCTGCCAGTCAGAGCCCCAAGGCTATATACTATGGTCTGAACACAGACAAGAAAGTAGTCAGAGAAGTTGGAGGGGAATAGAAATGTCTAGTTGATTTTTCCAGATACAGAATGTTCTATAATTTATAGGGGAGCCTATTGAAGGAAGAAGAATGAACCTCAGACTTCTTCACCTTGATAGAAATTGGGCTTTTCCAAACAGAAGCACTACCAGATAATGCATGGCAGTGCCATAGAATCCAGAAGAGGAGCCTAGGGGTGCCAGAGGGATTGTCATTGCCTGTACCCCCATCTCATTTTTATACTAGGTACTAGAGGAAGTAACAGAAAACAAATGAGTAGAAACTAGAGGAAGAAAACAGGAGCAGCAGTCTCTCCACTCCTGGTTCTCTGCCTATTCTCAGCTATAGGAGAGGTGCTGTTACATCAGGGTACCCCAAAGGCAAAACTGGCCGTCTAAGCTTTATGAGAGCTGGGGTTTCATCTTGTCAAAACTCTCTCTCTCCCAGTTCATAACACTCAGTAAGCACATAGGTGTTTTTGTTGATTTGAACTGACAATTTACAAACTGTATATGTCCATGGACAAATCCCTTTTCCTTTCCTAAACTGAGTTTCCTTATCTGTAAAGTGGAGATGATAGTATTTTCTGTGTACTCCTTCTGGGATTGCTGTCAGGAAGCACTTTGGAATTTAAGTACAATATAATTATAATTATAATTATTTGTTCTCATTGGTGGAAAAACAATCATCAGAGGAGGGAGCTTCCTGTGAAGAAATACCCTCTCCCAATTCAGTCCACTCATCATTCTGCAATTTATTAATTTTCAGGAATTGCCAGGGTCACATGGTTAGTATGTGCCAAGGGCAAGATTTGAACCCAGGTTGCTTTGGCCTCCCACCTGGCCCTTATGAGGTTGCTGCTCCTCTGCTGTAGAAATGTAAGGCTTTATGAATGTGGTGTCAGTAATCTTTGTATGGGAAGGAAGGCACATTTCCTACCGAACACTGTCAACCCAACAGTCTGCTATTTCCAATGCACCTCTCTTGACACAGCCAAAAGTTGAAAGCAGGAACTACTCTCTATTTTAATAATAACAAGCAAGTCAATTTCCAAGGCATGGAATAGCATTGTTGCAAGTGCATTTCAGGGTACTGTGATTGCCACTTACTTCCTTTATTGAATGTTGTCAAGGCAAATCTCATGCAGGCTGTGGTAGGAGTACACATGACAGCACTCTTTTATCTTATTTTGTTGCTTTCTCTTAGACCTGGAATTGGATTGAATTTTCTTTGTTTCTGCTCTAGAATATGGATGGGGCTACCCAGCCGAGTGTTCCATATTAGTTTAAACAGGAATATTGAATCAGGGTGCTATAATATGAAAATCTCCCCAGAATTCAGTGCAAAATGATGTTCCCAGTTCCTCAATAAGAATTAGCATGAAAAGTTGTCATTTTGTGGTGACTAAACAGTTGGAGTTTCTGGATCTTTGTTAAGTCACTTGGAAACTTCTTTCCTATGGATGGACCAATCAATCAATAAGCAATTAGTGTTGTTCAGTGATTTCAGTTGTATCCAATTTATGTCCAGCTCTGTGTTGTCATTTGAGATTTTTCTTGGCAAAGATACCATACTGGTTTACCATTTCCTTATTCAGCTCATTTGACAGATGAAGAAACTGAGGCAAACAGAATTAAATGACTTAGAACCTGGCAATAACATTTCTAGGAGTTTTCTTTTGGGGATCTTTTTGAAGAGGTGATCAGTGAATTCTTTCATGTTCTATTTTGTCCTCTGACTCTAAAACATCAGGGCAATTTTCTTTGAGGATTTCTTGA
>CM053593.1:94687526-94704902 GCA_028646575.1 Pseudocheirus occidentalis | reverse complement strand
GCCTCGATGGCTCGTGTCAGCCCCCCTGCTATCTGCAGGCCGAGGGCTCTGAAGCAGCCCAGTGGAAGCCGCTGTGGCTCTCAGCCATTCCTGTTGCAACAGCTGCCTCCCGCTGCTTCCTTGCCCTGGGAGCAGTTTGGCCGGACCTGCTCTTCTCCTCCCCAGTTAGCAAAATCCACCGACCTTTCTCTTAGTCTTTTTGTCTTCTGGCCTGATAAATGTGGTAATTGTGCCTCCAGTGCAGCCGATCTGCTGTCCCATAGATGCGGCTCCCCGCCTAATGCCCAACGGCCTGACCCAGCTGGGTTTCGGCCGGGGCTCCCAGACTGCTGCGAAGAGCCCCACCTGCTGCACTGCCTGTAGCAACAGATGTGCTTTCAGTCTTGTAGAGAGTTTTGGAGCTTGAAAATCTGTTTTAGAGTCCCATTTTATGAGTTTTTTAGCGTGTTTGTGTGGGAGCTGTGGCGCTTTGCTGCTTCTACGCCGCCATCTTGGCTCCGCCCCCCCTCTATAGTTGTTCTTACTGCTTAAATAGAGTCATTATGTCTATTGTTTAATTTCTCTACTTTGTTCCCTTTCACATAAGATTTTCCATGCTTCTTTGTGTTCATCATATTTTTATTTTTTTTGCAACATAGTAATATTCATTACTTTCATCTTTTGTAACTTATTTATCCACTCCCCAGCTGATGGGTATCTATTTTGTTTCCAGTTCTTTGCTTCTACAAAAAGTGCTGCTAGAGACACATTTGTATACATGGAACTTTTCCTTTTGTCAATAACTATTGTAACATATATGCCTAGTAGTAGAATCTCTGAGTCAAAAGGCATGGAGAGCTCAGCCACTTTATTGGCATAATTCCAGATTGCTTTTCAGAATGGCTTCACCATTTCACAGTTCTACCAATAATGCCTATTTTTCCTTTATTCCTTCAACTATTCACTGTCTTTTGTCATTTTGCCAGTTTTAAGTGTGTTGAAACTTCAGAGTCGGTTTTGATTTGTATTTTTAAAATTGTTAGTGATTTGTATCATTCTTTCATATAGTTGTTAATACTTTGCAATTCTGTGTGTTTCGTGTGTGTGTGTGTGTGTGTGTGAATATTTATATCTTTTTTTATTGGGGAGTGGCTTCTGATTTTGATTTTGATTAGTTACCTCTATACTTTAGATATCAAATCCTTCCTAGAAATATTTGAGGGGGGCAGAGGCAAGATGGCAGATTAGAAACAGGACTTCCCCACAGCTCTGGCTTCCACCTCCTCCAATACCTGTAAAAATGACTCTAAACAAATTTTAGAGCTACAGAACCCAAAAATGACAGAGAGAAACAAATCTCCCACTGAAGGCAGCCTGGTAGGAAGGGTCTATTGCACCTAGATGGGAGCCAAGTTCAGCCCAGCCTGAGAGGCTTTTGTCCCAGGGCAGCCTGCCCAGCAGTGGCCAGAGCAGACTTCAGGAAAATGAAGCACCAGTAGCTGTGGTGGTTTCCAGACTTCTCAACCCATAAACACCAAAGACAAAGTAAAAGGTCAGTGTTGAACTCTGGTGGAACAGGGGTGAACAGAAGAGTGTGGTCTGGCCCCTGCTCCCAGGGCAAGAAGCAGCTGGAGGTGCTGCCATGTGGCTGCCTCAGGAGCTCCTGGCCTGCAGATTGTAGGGGCACTAAGTGACCATTCAGAGGGTAATCCCTCTTGCTTTGACCTGCTTGGATCTGAATTATGGTCTTGGGTGGAAGTCTGGGGGTGTGGCCAGGTGCCAGAGTCTATGGGGGTAGCAGGGAGGGTTCCCTCCTAATTGCTCTGGCAGCTGTGAAAACCCCAGTGATTTTGGGACAAAGCTCTCTCCTTTCTGAAAACAGAGTTCTACCATGGCAAAGAATTCAAAAGTCAAGAAATTGGCTGGAAAGATAAGGAAGTAGAAGAAATGCAATCCTACCATAGATTCCTTTTTGGGGGACAAAAAAAGATCAAAGCATGGAACGGGAAGAAGGCAACAAAGTCAGAACTTCTGCATCAAAAGCACCCAAGAAAAATATGAACTGGTTATAGGCCATGGAAACTCAAGAAGGATTTTGAAAACCAAGTAAGAAAAGTGGAGAAAAAATTAGAAAGAGAAATGAGAATGATTCAAGAAAATCAAGAAAAGCAAGTGAACAGCCGGGCTGAAGAAAATAACACTTTAAAAATAGACTAAATCAAATGGCAAAAGAGGCACCCCCCCCCAAAAAAAAACAATGAGGAGAAGATGCCTTAAAAAGCTTAATTTGCAAGATGGAAAAAGAATTTCAAAAACTCACTGAAGAGAATAATTCCTTCAAAATTAGATTGGAGCAAATGGAAGCTAATGACTTCATGAGAAATCAAGATACTATTAAACAGATCCAAACAAATAAAAGAATAGAAGGCAATGTGAAATATCTCATTGGAAAAAAACCACTGACCTGGAAAATCTATCCAGGAGAGATAATTTAAAAATATTGGACTACCTGAAAGCCATGATCAGAAGAAGAGTCTAGACATCATCTTTCAAGAAATTCTCAAGTAAAATTTCCCTGATATTCTAGAACCACAGGGCAAAATAGAAGTGGAAAGAATTCACCGATTGCCTCTTAAAAAAGATCCCCCCCAAAAAACTTATAGGAATGTTATATCCAAATTCCAGAGTTCCCAGGTCAAGGAAAAAATACTGCAAGCAGTCAGGAAGAAACAGTTTGAGTACTGTGCAAACACAATCAGGATAACAAAAGACCTAGCAGTTTCTACATGAAGGGATCAAAGGGCTTGGAGTATGCTATTCCGGAGGTCAAAGGAGCTAGGATTAAAATCAAGAATCAACTACCCAGCAAAACTGAATATAATGCTTCAGGGAAAAGTAGAGTCATTCAGTGAAATAGAGGACTTTCAAGCATTCTTGATGAAAAAAACTGAGCTGAAAAGAAAATTTGACTTTCAAATACAAGAAGCATGAGAATCATGACAAGGTAAACAGGGAAAAGAAATCATAAGGAACTTATTAAAGTTGAACTATCTACATTCCTACATGCAAAAATGATACTTGTATCTCATAAGACTTTTCTCAGTATGAGGACAGTTGAAGGGAATATATATGTATATATATGAATATCTACATATAAATGTATGTATAGGATGGTGTAGGTACATATATATATATGTATATATATATATATATATATATATATATATATGAGTGTAGGCATATATATGTACACGTATACATAGACAGAGGGCACAGGACAAGTTGAATATGAAGGGATGATATCTAAAAAATAAAATTAAGAAGTGAGAGAGGAATATATTGGGAGAAGGAGAAAGGGAGAGATAGATTAGGGTAAATTTTCTCATATAAAAGAGGCAAGAGAAAACTGTTACAATGGAAAGGAAGAGCAGGAAGGTAAAAGGGAATGGGACAACCTTACTCTCATTGAATTTGACTTAAGGAGGGAATAACATACACACTCAATTGGGTATCTTACCCCACAGCAAAATAGGGGGAAAGGGAATAAGAAGGGGGATTATAGAAGGAAGGACAGATTGGGGGAGAGGTTAGAAGTTAGTTAGAAGCAAACCTTTTTGAAAAGGGATAGGGTCAAAGGAGAAAAACAGAATAAATGGGGGGGTGGTATAAGATAGAGGGAAATATAGTTAGTCTTTCACAATATACCTACTATGGAAATGTTTTGCATAACTACACATGTCCAATCTATATTGAATTGTTTATCTTCCCAGTGGGGTTGGGTTAGGAGGGAAGAAGGGAAAAATCTGGAACTCAAAGTTTTAAAAAACAAATGTATATTTAAAATTTTTTAAATGTTTTTTACATGCAACTGGGAAATAAGATATATAGGCACCGGGGTACAGAAATGCATCTTGCCTTACTAGAAAGTTAGAGGAAGGGATGGGGGAGGATATAAAAGAAAACAAATTGGGGAAAGGGGTATTCAATAGGCTTGCTATTTTAGGGTGTGTGGTAGGGGAAAGATGGGGAAAAATTGTAAATCAAAATCTTGTGGAAATGAATGTCAAAAATGAAAAATAAATAAATATATTTTATTTTTTTAAAAAAGAAATGTCTGACAAAGTTTTTCCCCCATCAACCACTTCCCTTCTTATTCTTGATGCACTAGTTTTGTTGACATGAAAAATAAGAAGCAAAAGTTTTTAAAATTTTATGTACTAAAATTATCTATTTTATCCTTTTAACTTTCTGTCTCTTTTTGTGAAAAATTTATATCCTAGCTATAGCTAGAAAAAGTATGACATGCTTCTTTTCTAATTTTAAAATACTTTCTTTAATATTCAGTTTACATATTTATTCTGAATTTTTGTTTGAATATGGTATAAGATATTGGTCTAAACCCATTTCCTTCCAGATTGTTTTCTGGTTTTGTCAGTAGTTCTGATCAAATGAGGAATTCTTGCTTAAATAATTTATGTTTGAAGGTTTATTAAATCAGCACTCTATAATTGTTAATAATTGTCGAGTTCTACAATTTATGATCGTTTTGTCTCATCTCTTCCATTGATCTTTTAATTACTATCTTACTTTTCACTCAGTACCAAATGGTTTTTTTATTCCTACTTTGTAATATAGTTTGAAGTCTAGACATATTCCTCCTCACTTTATACTTCTTTTCATTATTCTATTGACATTCTAAATCTTTTGTTCCTTCAACAAGTTTTGTCATTTTCTCTAACTCTGTCAGTTATCCCTTTGGTAATTCAGTTACTATAGCTCTAAATCTGTAAATTAACTTTGATAGCATTTTATTTTTCTATTGGTATAGCCCAACCATGAGCATCTAATATTCTTCTAACTATTTAAGTTCTTTATTTTTTGTGGAGTATTTTATAATTGAAATCTATGGTATGCTTTGATTGAGTGATTGCATAATATGTTATGCATTTTATAGTTATTTTGAATGAGATTTCACTTTCTATTATTTAATCTTGTATTTTGTGATTATTATATAAAAATTATATTGAGTTTATACATTTACTTGTAGCCTGTAATTTTGCTGAAGTTATTGTCTCAATTAGTTTTCTTACCAATTCCAATATATTTTCTAAGTAAAACCCTCACTTGGTCCTTCCATCCCCCACTGTTGTGCTATTATCTCTTCTGCCACTTGTAGCTAAACTCCATCAAAAGTTCATCTGTGATAGATGCCTCTGCTTTCTCCCCCTCTCTTCTTAACCCCTTACAATCTGGTTTTGAAATTTATCATTCCACTGAAACTGCACTCACCAAAGTTACTAATGATCTCTTAATTGCCGAATCCAAAGATCCTTTCTTTTTCCTCATTCTCCTTGAGCTCTCTGCAGCGTTTGACACTGTTGATAGCTCTCCTCCCTGAAACTCTCTTCTCTCTAGGTTTTAGAAGACCTCTATATTCTGGTTTTCCTTCTAGCTATCTGACCACTCCTTGGCTCTGTCTCTTTTACTGACTCCTAATTTTTTAGGTAAGATCTTCCAGATCATGCCCTGTAATGGAAGGTGTCCCTCAGGGTTTGGTCCTGGGCCATCTTCCTTTCTCCCCCTTTACTACTTTACTTGGTGATCTCACCAACTCTCAAGGATTTAATTACCATCTCTATGAGGATGATTCTCAAATCTGCCTATCCTTCCTCTAACTCTCTTCTGACCTCCAGTTTTGCATCCCTAACTACCTTTTAGACATCTTGAACTAAGTGTCCGGTAGATATCTTAAACTGAAAATGTCCAAACTGAACTGATTATTACCATCACCATCCAATCCCCCCAGCCCTCCCTCCATCCTACATTCAGTCATCCTGTAAAGGGCAGCACCATTCTCCCAGTCCCTCAGATTCATGACCTAGGAATCATATTGGATTCTTCATTGTATTCCCCCCCCACCCCCACAATAAACCAATCTGTTATCAAGGCTTGTAGATTGCACCTTTGTAGCATCTCTTAAATATGTTTACCCCTTTCTCTTCTCTGACACTGTCACCACTCTAATACAGGTGTTCATTGGCTCATGCCTGGATTACTGTAATAGCCTGCTGGTAGGTCTAACTGACTAAAGTTTCTCCCTGCTCCAGTCCATCCATCGTTCATCTTCTAAAGTGATTTTCCTAAAGTGCATGTCTGATCATGTCACCCCTGTACTCAGCAAACTCCGATGGCTCCCTATTGCCCCCAGGATCAAATAAGAAATGCTCGGTTTGGCATTTGCAGTCCTTCATAACCTAGCCCCTCCTACCTTTCTAGGATTCTTACACCTTACTCCCCAACATGTACTCTTTAATCTAGTCACACTGGCCTCCTAATTATTCTACAAAGAAGACACTATCAGCATTTACTCTGTTTCCCATACTGGAGTGTGCTTTTTCCTCCAATTCACCTACTGACCTCCCTGGCTTCCTTTATGTCCCAACTAAAATCCCATTTTTTACTAGAAGTCTTCCCCAATCCCTCTTAATTCTAGTGTCTTCCCTCTTCTAACTATTTCCTATTTATCCTATATATAGCTTGCTTAGTATGTATTTGTTTGCACCCACCTTGTCTCATCTCACTATGGTAAGTATCATGAGGGCAGGAATTGCCTTTTGCCTCTTTTTGTATCTCTAGTGCTTAGCATAGTTTTCCGTACTTGATAAATGTTTATTGATGGACTGATATATGTACTTTCTTTCTTGGTGACTTCATCAGTTCCCATGGGTTTAATTATCATCTCTATGCAGATGACTCACAGATCTATATATCCAGTCAATTTCTCCCCTGAGATTCAGTCCCATATCACCAATTGCCTATCTGACATTTCAAACTGGATGTCTGTGAGACATCTCAAGCTCAACACATCCAAGGAAGAACTCATTATCTTTCTTTCCCCAAATCACCTCTCTTTCAAACTTCCCATTTCTATCTGAGGTGCCATCATTTTTCTAGTCTTCCTGGTTTGTAATCTCAGCATTATTCCAGATTTCTCACCCTTTCTTGTTCCATATATGCAATTAATTGCCAAATCTTTATGTTTTTAACCTCACTGTTGTTCACATTTGACCTCTGCTCTACTGACACAATGATCACCTTATTTCAGATCTACTGCCCGCTCACCTAGATTATTGCAGCAATCTTTTAATTAGTCTCTCTGTATTAAGTCTCTTTCCATTCCAGTCTATCTTATACATTGATAACAAGATGATTTCTTAGGCACAGATCTGACCATGCTACTCCCTTATTCAAGAATTCTAATGGCTCCCAATTTCCTGTACAATCCAACATAATCTCTTTGGTTTAGCTTTTAAATCCTTTTACCACATTATCCCAATTTATTTTTCCAGCCTTATTGTATATTACTCTTCCTTCTGCTCTATGAAATCCAGACAAACTGTGATTCTCTCAGTTCCTAATGTACAATATTCCATCTCTCCAGTTTCTTTACCTTTGTACTGGCCTTCCCCCAGGCCTGAAATGCACTCCCTCCTTACCTCCACATGGTAGAATCCCTGTCTTCCTTTAAGACACAGCTCAAGCATCATCTTCTACATAAAGCCTTTCCTAGCTCCCCTGGTTAGGGGAGTGTTCTAGCGCTCTTTTCCCCTTAAAGGTAACTATTTTGTATTTATTTTCTTTATGTTTATTATGTATATACTTGTGTAGGGACTTGCTTCCTCTCCCATTCTATTGTAACTTCTTTGTAAGTTGGCATTGCTTCTTACTTTTGTACCCCAAGCACCAAGCACAGTATCTGGCACAAAATACATTTTTATTGATTGCTTGAGGTCTCCAAGCCAAGTGCTATAGGAATTTTAAAAATTGCAAACTGGGGAAATTTGGGGACACTTCCTTGAGAGGTTGCCATATGAGTTGTTTCATAAAGATGAGTAGGAATTCCAGTAGAGTGGAGAGCAGAGAAGGGATTCCTTGTAGAGAGAATGACATTAACCAAAGCATGAAGGTGGGAAAAGTGCTAGTCTAGTGTGGATGGAATATAAATTTTGGTGAGGACATAAGTATAACATAAAGCTATAAAGTTAGAGCAGATTGCAAAGAGATGTAAAGTTAAGCTAAGTATCTTGAGTTTTATTGGTAAACAAAAGGAGCCATTCAAAAGTTTTGAGTGTCTTGCTTGACTAGATCTGTGCAAGGAAGATTCTCTCTCTCTCTCTCTCTCTCTCTCTCTCTCTCTCTCTCTCTCTCTTTCTCTCTGTCTCTGTCTCTGTCTCTCTGTCTCTCTGTCTCTGTCTCTGTCTCTCTGTCTCTGTCTCTGTCTCTCTGTCTCTCTCTCTCTCTTTCTCTCTCTCTTTCTCTCTCATCACCCCATCCTTTCTCTTTTTATTTCTTGAGTCTATCTCAGCAATCCTGGCTTGATTATTACTCTTTCCACTTACTGTTCAGTTTCTCCAATTGACATGTATGCATATTAATAACTTCAGGCTGCCATGTCTCTTAAGGTCACTCATTTTCATAGTCTGCTTAGAAGCACTAAGAACATTAATTAATAGCATATCACCTGGAGTTCTATAGAGAAAAATGTTATAGGGAAACTATTCTTTTAATTTAGTTCTTTGACCCTATGGGCCATAGAGTTAGCTGATTGACCTAAGCCTGTGGAAAGAAGCCCAACCTTGAATAATGCTAAGCATAGGGGGGAAAAGGTTACCATTCGTTTCCTCCTGGATCACTTCTGTCTTTGACACTTTGACCCTTGCAGGAACATGCAAGTATTTTAGAGTGTTGAGCTAATCTCTGAGTATTTATTCAGAGCCAGAATTACCAATCATTCATCCTTAAGGAAGTACCACTCAGAAATATTGGAAAAATGAGGGAGACAAATGGCCAATTATGTTTCCAACTTGAGGCCAGCAAGCACCTTCCCCTTGCCAGAATCATGCGTACGCTAGGTGATGGGAAAAAATGCTAAGTGAACTCCTCTGTTTGTGCGCCTGGAGAATATACTGTTTCCTAGTTCATGAGAAGAGTGGATAGGGTATGGACAGGACTTAGATTCAGGAAGACTTTTATCCAATCTTACCTTAGATACTTATCTCCACCTCCACCTGCTATCATTCTATATCTCTCCTGCCTTTCATGATTATATCTCTTTTCCCCTTTGGGGTTAAATTCTTTGAGAAAACCATCTACAATAAATGTCTCCACGTCCTTCTCTCTGGAATCTGACTTCTGACCTCATCATTGAATCAGAAAAGCTCTCTCCAAAGCTACTGATGGTCTCTTAGTTACGAAATCTGACATCCTTTTCTTTCTTCTTTCTTTTTCTTTCTGCAGTCTTTGACATAATTGATATCCTTTTTATCTTGATAGTTTTTTCTCTCTAGGTTTTTGTGGCACAGTTCTCTCCTGGTTCTCCTCGTAGCTAGATGAGCACATCTCATTCTCCTTGGCTGGATCTTCATTTAGGTTGCTTTTACTAACTATGATATCCCTAAAGCTTTAGCCTGGACCCTTTTCTCTTCTGTCTGTTTACTGTTTCATTTGGAAATCTCACAAGCTAGCATTGCTTGC
Organism: Pseudocheirus occidentalis; assembly: GCA_028646575.1. NCBI lineage: Eukaryota > Metazoa > Chordata > Mammalia > Diprotodontia > Pseudocheiridae > Pseudocheirus > Pseudocheirus occidentalis. The sequence continues at coordinate 94,695,389 of CM053593.1, read as the reverse complement.
TTGTGATCATTTCTATGTTGATGATTCTCAGATATACTTTTCAGCCTTATTTCTCTTCCAGTTTCTTGTCTCCCATTTCCAACTGCCTGTTGGATATATCAAACTGGATGTCCTGTGGACACCTTAAACTCAATGTGCCTACAATTCAACTCATTATTTTCCTTTCAAACCATTTCCTCTTCTTAAATTTCCTGTTGCTGTTGAGAGTACCAGTATCTTCCTAGTTACCCAGGTTTAAACATGTCATCCTCAGCTCCTTACTCTCCCTCTCTCCCTCCCTCCCTCCCATCAAATCTGCGGCCAAGTTGTGAAAAGTCTACCTCTTCACTTCTCTCTTACACATCCTCTTTTCTCTGATACTGCCACCATCTTGGTGCAAGTCCTCATTACTTGACATCTGAACGATTGTTGGACAGCCTGTTGATTGGTTTCTCTGACTCAAGGGTCTCCCCACTCTAGTCTATCTTCCACTCAGCTGGCAAACCGATCCTCCAAAGCACAAGTCTGACCATGTCACTACCTTATAAAGTGAATGACAGTGGCTCCCTGTTACTTCTGAAGCCAAATAAAAATCCTCCTTTTGATTTTTGAAATACTTCATAACCTTGCTTCCTTTTACCTTTCCAGTCTTCTTACACTTTTGTCTCTTCCATGTACTCTGAGATCTAGAGACACTTAAACTCCATTTGTTGTTTTATGGTTGTTTCAGTCTATATGTATGTATTTGTTGTGTTTCTTCTTAAAATGTAAGTTCACTTGTATCCTCAGTGCCTAGGATAGTGCCTAGTATATAGTACATCATTAATGAATTTTGTTATTCATTTGATTCAGTCATGTTCAACTCTGTGTGACCCCATTTGGGGATTTCTTGGCAAAGACACTGGAGTGGTTTGCCATTTTCTTCTTCAGCTCATTTTATAGATGAGGAAATAGGCAAACAGGGTGAAGTGACTCGCCCAGGGTCACACATCTAGCAAATATCTGTGCCTGAATCTGAACTCAATTCTTCCTGACCCAAGGCCTGGCATTCTATCCACTGTGCCACTTTGCTGCCCTAGTAGCCACCTTACTATTCCTCAACCGTGACACTCTACCTTCTGACTACAAGCATTTTCACTGTCTTTTCCCTATTCCTAGAACTCTCTCCCTCCTTCTCTCCTCAAGGTGAGTTCTTTTGGGTCCTAGCTAAAATTTCCCCTTCTGCAAACAGTCTTTCCTAATCCCCTTTCCTGCTACAGACTTCTCTCTGAGATCATCTCCATTGCATCCTGTATATATTTTGTTTGTACATAACTATCTCTGTGTTATCTCCCCAATTAGACTATGAGCTCCTTGAGATTTGCAACTTCTTTATAGCAGGCAATATATATTAATATGTCAACATATTGATATGTTACATTACTATGTGTTATATTAGTATGCATTCTATTAATTATATTGTATGTTATGTCATATTATATTATAATATATTATGTTATATCATATCATATCATATTATATTATATTATATTCAAATTGACTTGACTTTCTAACTGTGTGAGCATAGGTAAATCAAGTGACTTCTCCGGGCCTCAGTTTTCTCAGTTTCCCAGCTCATGTACATCTGCATAATTGATGACTTTTAAGGCCTTTTCTAACTCTCTATCCATGTTCCTGTGACCCTGTGAACCTGGCTTGTGTTACTGCTGTGTCTTTACCTCCTTTCTTGTCCTCATTTTTTTTTTTACTACTTTGGTTTGGAAGCTGTTTTCTTATCTTCTGGGTAACTGAGGGGGGCAATACTGTACAAGCTTCATATAGTTCATTCATTCTTCTTCCTTTTAAAAATCCCTCCCATTAGCCAGCAGCTAGCTGCCTTGGAGGTATTTACTGAATCTCAATATGTTATCTCATCATGATGCCTCTAGAGACTGTAATCTGGGTGAGCGACTATGTCCAGGGAACATAATTACTTTTCCAGAAACTTAGAAAGTGCCAAAATAATGACCAAGTGAACAATTATAATTGGGGATACAGATAATCATGACAGATGTGTGGAGAGCACTGATGATCCATTACTCAAATCAAAGGCAGGAATACGAGCCATCTGCTCATGTGTACAATTAATTGGCTGGGTTCCTTTTTTACTGTTCATTCCATAAACATTTATTAAATCCCTGCTGTGTGCATGCCATGGTAGAAGGTGCTGTGGGATATATTGAATCATCCCTGCCCATTCATCTTATAGTCCAACTTGGGGAGGAGAGAGAGGAGAAGATTTATAGGGCACGTATAAAAGAAAAAAAAAAAACCTGCCGTGGGAATAAAACCTTAGTGAGGATGTAGAGCCCTTAGTATGGGCAGCTGGGTGGTGCAGTGTGTAGAGTACCAGACCTGGAGTAAGGAAAGACTCATCTTCCTGAGTTCTAATCTGGCCTCAAATACTTACTGCTCTGTGACTCTGAGCAAGTCACTCAACTGTGTTTACCTCATCTTAGGTAGAGAAGGAAATGGCAAAAATGGCCAAAAATGGCCAGTATCTTTACTAAGAAAATTCCAAATGGGGTCAGAAAGAGTTGGAAAGAACTGGAAAAAACCAAAAACAAAACCTGAAGAACAAGAACACTGAAGTGAAGTGCTGAGGATAAGAAAGGAAGACTGACAAATTTCAAATGAAATCAGGAAAGGCTTCTTGGAGGAAGTAAAGTGAAAAAAAATGGTATGTTTTTTTCAGAGAGGAGGAAGAGTTTATTCTCAGGGAAAGAGGAAAAAGGGGGAATGAGTGAGTCCTGTGCAAGGTCTATAGAGACTGGCTTGGCTAGAGGAGAGGGACTTTAATGGCTCATAATGACAGAGGTCTAATGGTAAAGCAGAAAAAACCCTGGCTCTGAAGTCAGAAGACCTGAGTTTTAATCCTACCTCTGACTCATACTATATGTGAGACCTTGAACAAATCTACTTTCTTGAGCCATGGTTTCTTCTTTTGTACAGTGACTACCTTTGACTCAATGACCTTGAAGCCAAAGTAGGTAAATGTCAAGGTGAAAACAGGTCAATGGGAGGCTTTTTAATCTCCCAGCAGATTATCTCTGACAGATCTTGGAGAGCCAGTATGTTCTTAAGCAGATAGATGAGTAATGAGATTTTTTTTTAAGCAATCAGATGGAGTGGGACAGGCATAGTCTGAAGACTGAGAGATCAGGTGAGAGCCTATCACAGTAATTCAGATGTAATGAGCATGGCCTGGGATAAATCCTGGGATGCTGAAATTCTGATTCCAGCAGTAAAATACTGCTTTCTGGGGCTTAAGAAACGTAGTGTCTTTCTCGCTTATTGTGGACTCTGGCTCCTAGATCTGCTGTTAATTCCATAGTGGGGAAGACAGAGTATATTTCAGTATTCTCCCCTTGATGAGTAATACAGGAATTTCTAAAACCAGGAGTATGTTTCAGTGACTGGTGACCTTGAATATGGGCATCCTGATTTTGTTCTCAGAATCAAGCAAATGACAAAGGATTTCATTACTCCTGAAATAGTCTAAGCATTTTCTTCAGTCTAGATAGGATACAGCCCTCTGGTCAGGGACCTACTACTCCTTATTGTTCCACCTGTTTTCTTTCCCTACCTAGAAACTAGAAGAAAGAAGGCTCCCCTGCAAGCCAACAGAAACATACCTTATTGGGGTCTTCTGACTTATTATCTCACTCTACTCTGTCCTCAGAATAATAGCTGGTCTTCTTCATCATCATGTATTACCAGCACAAGTCACTAGACATAGCCTGGTCTTTTTCTTCTGGAGTTGATTCCTGTGCCCCCAACCCTTTTCCCCAAGATACTTCCCTGAAGTAGTCCTGGATTTAGCTGTTCAGAAATTCCAGCCTTTGGTATCCACATATGGCTGCCTGTTTTCTCATCTGAGCAAATTTCAGCATTCTCTTTGCTCACTCTTAGATATTTATAGCTGAGCATTCTTTTTGTTTGTTTGTTCTTGTTTGTTTTTGTTTGTTTTTGCTAAGGTGGGGGAAGTAGATGAAGTATGCAGAGGGTATAGTATGCCCCTGGAAGTATATGCTGGCATAACTCAGAAACACATCATGCCTGTGGAAAATATTGCTGAATAATGCCAATACTACTTTTCATTTATAAAAGTGTTTATGTGAATGTTTTAAACTTTTCTAACCATTTCAGTCTTGATATCTCATTTTATCCCCGTAATAAAAGTATGAGCTGAGTAGAACAATGATTATTTTCCTACATTTTGAGATGGGAAACATCAGGGACAGAACATAAAGAGATCTGATTAATATCACATAACCACTCTGTGAGAATGGAGACTATTCTAATTCCCTGGTTGAGGAAACCACCTGTGAAAATACACTGGATATCATGTGTTAAGAATCATATTAAAGAAACAGGGTGAAGTCCTTAGCCACCAGATCACATTTGAAGGACCTTGAATGGCCAACTGTTTCCCACCCCTGTCCTCACTGCAACCTCTCCCATTCCCTCCCTGAAATCACACGGTGTAGGCACAAGATGGACTTGTTGTCATCTTAGCTTTCTTTTGAAAGGACATTTTTTTGTCATCGCATTTCTCACCTCCCACTTTTCACTTGACTCCTCCCTCCTTTGCTTTTCTGTTACTTTATTTTTGCCACTTGCAAGGTACATGCAGAGCATACTAAGCTATTAAGCATATGATTGAGGAGACAAAGAGACTTCTTCCTCCCTCCCCTTTCCCTTTTGACTTTCCCCACATTTAGGATTATAGATTTTATAGAAGAGACTTCAGAGATCATCTTGTTCAACCTCCTTATTTTTCAGAAAAGAAAACTGAGACTCAGCAAAGTCAAGTGAGTAGCTATGGGAGACAAAAAGTCATTTGTAACAGAGTGGACATTTAAAGCCAGATCTTTGACTCCAAATCCATGCCTTACTGCCTATAATGGGTGGAGGAGTGCTGCCTTGGGAGGCAGGAGGACCTTAGCTTGCTTTGACATATTCTGTGCTACCATGGACAAGTTACTCAACTTTAAGTGCTTTCAGGCATTTCTCTATGACTATAAGTTATAGACAGTTGTTAATAGCAGTGGAAAATTTTCATTCCAGGGAATTGCTCACAGAGATGAAATTACCATTCTAAACAAGAGAAACAAAAATTTTAGCTACCATGTATAATAAAATTATGAAACACTTAGAATAAGATTTGAAGAAATAAAAACACTGCGGTAAAAATGAACTATCTTGATCGGAGCACAACTTCTTTTTCATTGCTTAGTCAATCCTCGATTTTCTTATTTTTCGTCACAGCAAAATTTTGTCGCCTTTTTAGCTGGATTCTCAGTTCTGCCCAGTAATTTTTAAATTAATTTTTTGTTGACGTTTTGTCAGATTTCCCATAGCAACTGATCTAATCTTTTCCATTTTGAATCTCTAATTCTCCCATTCCAATTCTCAAGAGATGATTTTATTTCCAACCGACATTAAACGTCCTCTATAATAAGGCCCTAACATACTTTTCAAACTTTATTCTCCATTATTGTCCTAAACTTCAGTCTTGTGTTGTCCTTGCTCTATCTTGGATTTATGCCACACCCAACTCCATTCCAGTAATCTTTTTCCTTAAAATCCTATGACCTAAGATCCTTCAAGGCCCATCTCAAATGTCACTTCCTCCATGAAGACTTTTCTTTTATTAGATTATAAGCTCCTTGATGGAAAGAAAGTGTATTTTACTCAATTGGAAAGCAGTTCATAAGGGACTATTGACAGTCCCAGAAGTCCCAGAATGTAATCACGAAGTGTTAGTGAGGTGTTAAACCAACTATAAAGATGTCTCTAAGCCCTGATCACTTTAAGATGTATGAACACTTCTCTTATTGAGTATAAAATGCAATGACAATGAGAAAACAGATTAATTATTCCTTTGGGAGCTTTGAATAGCTAAACCTTGAGGAGTTCAAAGCAGTCAACGATTGGAGTAGTTGTGGAGTGAAACTTTTGTAAGAAGAGAGAGAGGATTTCTATTTTTTCCTTCTTCCCTCATTAGTCTTGGCATGCAGTAGCAAAACAAGAAACATTCTATACAGAATTTGAGAGTGAGAGTTATTTCAGACCTTGAGCTACCAATGGAGGAGATATTCGAGATGGGGGAGGAGAAATTTTCTCACTCTTCACTCCTCACATTGGTTATGTGCTTTAAAGGGAAGCTGCTGGATTAATAGGAGACTCTGCATCTGTTAGTGAACAGAGTAGGAGACAATGTGTCCAGGAATGAGCAGACACACTCATTGTAGGTAGACACAGATATAGAAAGATGGTCACCTAAGGGGAAAAAACAGTTTCAAAGGAGCATGATTCCTGGCGGTTGGGAGCCTGGATGTAACAAGAAAGAAAACTTTGGATTCCATCATGAGAATTACATGAGGAGAGAAAGAACTTCTTGGCCCTGTAGAACCAGGAATTGTGAATTTCCTCTACCACACTTTCCATGGATACTGTGTATATTTTTGGGAGAGTGTACCGTAGGCTTATGAAGGAAATGTCATATAACTCATGTTCCTACTATACCATTTGAGTAAATATCTTTGATAATAATGAATTGAATCTACTGGCAGATTGTTAATAGGAAGCTCATCGGTGGGGGCTCATGAACTATACTGTTGGGAGTGCAGATTCACAAGGGCTAGAATCTAGAATCTGAAGTAGCAGTCATTCTCTGGGGTCTCAACTAGTAAGTGTAAGTTGAAAGAAATGAGGCATTATACTCATATAGTACCTAGAGTGTTGGACTTGAAGATAGGAGAGATGAGTTGCAATCTTAACTTAGACACTTTTGCTATGTGACTTGGCAAGTCACTCAGAGTTACAGTTTAATTATTTGTAAAAATCTGGATGATAAGATTTATATTACCTACCTCACAGTTATTGTGAGCAAAGTTCTATGTAAACTTTAAAATACTATATAAATGTAATTTTAATCTTTATATCCTTTAAAGATTCTAGCACTATTTCTTGAACATAATTGTTTTTCAATAAATATTTCTTTAAAAAATTTTTCTTGTTTTTTTTGGATGGGAGCAGGCAGGGCAATTAGGGTTAAGTGATTTGCCCAAGGTCACATGGCTAGTTTTAGTGTCAAATGTCTAAGGCTGGATTTGAACTTAGGTCCTCCTGACTCCAGGGCTGGTGCTCTATTTACTGTACCACCTAGCCACCCCTTACTAAATATTTCTTAAAAGAATGAATGAATGAGTGAATAAATGAACTATGTCACATTTCTTCACTAGAAACCGTATCCATGTACCAAAATCAGTGACACTTTGCCATTCCAGGTTTCATAAAAATCCTGTGAATCAGTCTCTGTTTCTTTTCTTCTTCCCCAGCAAAACATAAATTCTTGGTGTGTGTGTGTGTGTGTGTGTGTGTGTGTGAATACATATATTCACACACACACAGAGAAACACATTGTGTATATGTATGTCTATATAAGTGCCTGATCTTAGGACCAGAGATTTCTAGAGCCAGGACAAAAAGTATCTTCATTTGAATGAAAGTAAGTGATGGAATATGTATAATGTTGCTATTCAACCATTGTCATGTCTGACTCTGTAACCCCATGGACCATAGTACACCAGTTCCTTCTGTCTTCTATTATCTCTTGAAGTCTGTCCAAGTTAACATTCATTGCTTCCATGACACTATCTACCCATCTCATCCACTGCTTGTAATGGTAATTAATTTGTTTGATCAGATGTTAAGTAGATCCTAGTAACCTAGTGTTAAGTATAGAACTCTGTCCATTGGTGAAAAGGTGTGAATTCCACCCCCCCTGGTGAAAAGGTGTGAATTTCCCTGTTGACGTGGAAGAATGCCATTGGCTGA
>CM053593.1:94654845-94687026 GCA_028646575.1 Pseudocheirus occidentalis | reverse complement strand
TGAACATTGTACTGAATAAAGAATTGTAATGGAATAAACAGAGTGTTCACTAATACTGTGCAATCTGAATCTTAAAAGCTCTTCACAGTAGCATTCTCTCAGGAATCTACTGCTGATTGGCTTTACACTGCTGTTCTCTTTTCCTTTTGCCTTCAATTTTTCCCAACCTGAGGGTCTTTTTCAGTGAATCCCATCTTCTCATTATGTGGACAAAGTATTTAAGTTTCAGCTTCCATATTTGACTTTTCAGTGAATAACCTGAATTAATTTCTTTGAGTATTGACTGCTTTGATCTCCCTGCTGTCCAAAGGACACTTAAAGGTCTTCTCCAGCACCACAATTCAAAACTATCAATTCTGTGGCAATATGTATAAATTTCTATATGAAAGTCAGCTCTAATGATTTTACAGATTGAGAAACTGAGTTTCAAAGAAGTAAAATAAAATGTCCAAGATGATACAGGAGGAAGAGCTATGATGTGAAATGGAGTTTTCTGACTCTAAATATAATGCTCAGATCACTGTACCTGGTTGCCTTTCTGATATTATCCATATGCCTTCTCTTTGTCATGAGTGCAGATAATTGAGACTTGCAGTGTATGCATTTCTTAGAAGAAACTTTCATGACCCAGTTTTTTTTTCATATTAGAGCCTCTAACTGGGGTGGGGAACTGCAGCCTTGAGGTCATATCTGGCTCTCTAGGTCCTCAAGTGTGGCCATTTGACTGAATCCAAATTTCTTCAAAGTCTAGCATATATCTTTGACTTCCTAAGGGCCTAATGCAAAATCCTTCAGTCAAAACTTTCAATGAAATCAATGGGCTTTTTGCCTATAGAAGGTGATAAGGTGATGCTATTTACTCATTTCAAAACCAAATGAAGGGCCCTCAGGTGATGGACAGACACATGGATGACAAAGCTTCAGCAGCAGCTAGGTAGATAAGGCTTCCTTTTTGGAAAACAAGCACCTGAGATCGGTATTAAAGGTAAGAGGGGAAATGGTTGGATAAAATAATACTTAACACTTTGAAACGTTGCATTTTCATCAATCAGAAACTTATTGGCTGTGACAATGGCAGGAACCAGAAAACATATGTATTTTTGGTTCTAGAAAGAAAGAAAAAAACCCTTATGAGTGTAGTTTCAGAACCAAGTGAAGTTTGGTTCACTTGGTTGTGAAACTACACTCATAAGGGTTTTTTGTTTGTTTGGTTTTTTCTTCATGGTTAGATTTGTAAGCACAAGGAATGTGTATGGCTTTAAGCAATTTTCCTAATTTCTTTCAAATGATTGTTTTCCTTGGAGACTCCAGATGTGCTTTTTGGTTATATTATTGGATTAATAAGCAAAAGGGAATGCTACAAGTCTTTCCCCCTTGCTGGTCATAAACACTTTTACACACAGTAGCAAGCACCACACTTCTGAAAACGAGCCACTGGAATCACAACTGATTTGTTCAGTAAACTGATAGTCATATTCCAACTCTGCAAAGAACACATGCTTGTGTGGAAAGCATATAATAGTAACTAACTCATATTTTCTACTGCATTAAACAAGCCTAAACTAAAACTTTGAAGCAGTGGAAGGAAAACAAATGATATTTAAGCTTCAATGAACCACTTCCAATAAAATGCAGTGAGCCAAATTATTCCATTATGCAGTGGTGCAGTTATGGATTTCTTGTATCAGTTGTTGTATGTGGGAATGTGGGAAATTTGTGCTTAAAATAATTCCTAATTAAAAAAATAAAAATATTAAATGGTTATAGCACACCCAGAAAATTGGTATTAGCAGGATTATCCTCTCCCCCTTCAGTTTCAATAAACCCTGGTGCAAATAGGATCATGGGATCAGAGATTTAGTGATGGAAGAGATGAATCTCAGCTTCTATATCCTCTATCCTCTCTGGATTTTTGTGACACAGTTCTTGCTTTATGTAAATTAGAATTACACAAATTCAAATTTAAGTAAAAAGCTCTAAAAGAAATCTGAATGACGGAGGATTCTGAATAAAGATCTGATTGAGCTTCCAGCAGCAAAGATTGCAGAAGAAGAAAGGGAAGCTTGGAAACCTGAGGTTAAACCAAAAAAAAGTTCACAAGGAAACAGTTGGAAGAAGCATTTTATCATTTGAGTGAATTTTTTTCTCATATTGAAAAGATGGATCCAAAGAGCTCAAGATTTTTAAAAGTTCAAAGACTAGCTGAGGATAATATTGTCATATATACTAGGGGAAAAAGTCACTGTCCAAACATTGCTATTGTCATATATACAAGGGGAAAAAAGTCACTATCCAAACATCTCAGTAGCTTCGTAAAAAACCAAGTTGGGCAGCCACTCAGCAGTGATAAAGGCTAGGTGAAGTGAATAGGGAAAGGGCAGCATACTGCACACCTATGTTAACTTTTGCTGTATACTACTGTGCATACTTTATCATTAACTTTGCTTTTGATTTCCTAATTCTGTTTTTATTATGGTACAGTATTTGATATATCTGCATTTTAGTGAATTTTATGACTTGGATAAAGGTATTATTTTGTGTATTCCTTTGTTATATAAGCTAAGAGAAGTGGGTGAGTAGGCACAAATTCTCTAAGTAGAAATTGTTTTACAGAGAGTTCTGCAGAATGGTGCTCTTATGTAAAGTGAGACGTGCCTGTACTACTTTCTCTGTGTTCCTTCCTCCCCTTGTTCACACTTCCTTATTTCTGTTGAAGACACTAATATTCTTTCAGTCTCCCGAATTTTTAACCTTGGCCTTTATCCAGTACTCCTCATTGTCTATCAACCCATGGATTTAGTCAGCTGCTAAATTTTGCTATTTCTACCTGCATATTTTTCACATCTGAACCCTTCTCTCTGCTCACACAGCTACCATGTTTGGTCTGAACTCCATCACCTCTGGCCTAGATTATTTCAATAGACTCCCAAGTGGTCTCCTTGCTGCTAATTTTCTCCCTACTCTACTCCCTTCTACAAACTGCATTGAGTAATTTTCCTTATTTCAGATCTGTCCATCTGATCTCACCTACTCCATTATCTCTAGTGGCTTCCTGTTGCCTTCGGGATAAAGTATAAATTCCTCTGTCTTGGAAGAAATTTCTACATTTAAAGTTCTTTCCAATCTTTCTTTCTACCCTCATTAGACATTACTCTCCCTTCTGTACTCTGTGATTCAGTCAAACTTCCATCTCCATTCCTCCTAGCAAACAATCCATCCTCTGTTATCTGTGCCTTTGTATCTGCTACCCAACATGCCTGGAATGCCCCCTCCCTCTTCAAAGTCCCTCACCTTTGCCTCTGCCTGCTACTCTCTTCAAGATACATACACCTCAAGTACCATCATCTGCATGAAGCCTTTCCCAACTCCCCTCACCACTAGTGCCCTCCGTCCCAAGCTATCTTGTATTCAACTACTTTGTTGGTATCAACCTTCCTCATGGCAGGGGCTAGAATGCGGCACTTGAAGTTAGGAAGACCTGTGTTCCAATCTTGCTTCAGAACCCTTTCTAGCTGTTCGACCCTGGAACAAGTCACTTAACCCCTTGATGTCTGTTTCCTCATCTGTAATATGAGGATAATACCTCACAGGTCTGTTGAGAGGATAAAACGACTTAACCCATGTTAAACACTTTGTAATCCTGTAAAGACTTTATAAATGCTAATTATTATTAGATTTGTTTCTTTACCTTCTGTTGTATACACATACACGTATGTATACATTTGTTATCTTTCCTCTTAAAACGCAAATTCATATGAATTATTTCATTCCTGGTGGTTGTATCCTTAGTGCCTAGCACAGTGTCTCTGACACATAATAGATGATTAATGAATTTTGTTGTTCATTCATTTTAATCAGGTCCAATTCTTTGTGACCCCATTTGGGTTTGTTTTTGGTTGTTTTTTTGTTTTGTTTTGTTTTGGTTTTTTGCTGGGACAAATGGAGTGGTTTGCCATTTCCTTTAGAGCTCATTTTACAGATGAGGAACTGAGGCAAAGAGGGTTAAGTGATTTACCCAGGATCATATGTAGCTAGTAAATATCTAAGATGAGATTTAAACTAAAAAACTAAACAGATTTAAATAGCCAATAACCAAAAAAATTGTGTTCGTAACTAATAATGCTTTTTAAATAGCCAAGTCCCTGACTCCAGGTCAGGGACTCCATCCATTAACTTGGTGATTGATTGGAGACCATTTAATCAACCTTCCCTCCATTTAGCTCCAGGTGAGGAATCGAAGGGAGACAACAATTAAGTAACTTGTCTAGGGTCACCCAACTAATAGATGGCTAAAGTGGGATTTGAACCCAGGTCTACCTGATTCCAAATCCAATGTATTCTCCACTGTATCATTCTGCCTCTTGTCATAGGTTTCTTTATTCTAGATGTTACCTGCAGAGTTATTATTATGCCCTAGTGAATATCCCAAAGAGGAACCATTTGAGATATGGAAGACTAGGCAATAGTTTTTATTCTCTAATATTATGTATGTGTGTTCTTACCTGTGACTCTATGAACTGAGCAAAAGCCTTTAAAGACTGTTCATTTGAGAGAGGCAAGACCACTGAGTAAATTGAAGAAGCCTTTATCTATTTTCTTTTGACCCTACTGATGGATAACCAAGCTCCTAGCTTATCCAACTGATCAAAGCCAAATGCTACATTAATACCTTCCCCTCTTGACTTTAGCTACAGACTCAGATGGGATTATTGGGTTCAAAAAGGCTTTCTTGACGAAGGTTATTTTTTCAGAGGTAATTTGTTGTAATGAAGAGAGTTCTAGATCTGGACTCAACAAGCCTGAGTTCAGATCCAGGCTTTGCTACTTGTTCACTATGTAATTTTATGAAACTGTCTTACCCTCACTAGTCTACCTCTATTAAATGAGGGTGATGGGTCTAGTGTTTAGGTGCCCTTCTAGCTTTAAATCTTGTGATCTTAGTAATTAAGATAATTGTTGTAACTTTTCCCTTCTGTTCACCCCAATCTGGAATTGTGGGTACTTCACACTCCAAAAGTTGTGACAGAGAACTCTCTGGAATTATTTGGAGGGGGAGGTAGATTCTCTTAAAGAAGCCCCAGGGGGAATGTGTTTCTGTGGCATATGGCAATATTCTCTGCAGAAATATTTTTAGTGTTCTGAGAGGGGGAAAAGTGTGGATAAAATTGTCTTTCATTTACAAGGTCCACTGTATTTCAGAAGATGTGAGAAAAAAAATTGTGTTCACAACTAATAATGCTTTTTAAATAGCCAGAGTTCCAGCTGTTAATGTTGTAAAAAAGAAAACATGAAACAACTGTACTAGAAGGAGGGTATTGGTATACACCAAGATTAATAACATCGTAATAACATCCGTAAGAAGATGATATAACATTTAAGGACAGATATGTGTGAGCCCAAATCACTGCTTGGTTTTGCTCCAGGCCACAAAATCATTAGTTGTACTTCAGCAAATTACTTCTCTGAAAGGTTTTCTCTGTGTCTTCTTTATAGATAAAACTAGAGTTCCAGTCCAGTCCTCTATTAAGTACCTACTACTGGTAAGGGACTGAAGATGGAAAGATCAAGTGACAAAGATCCCCATCCCTCAAAGATTTTACATTCCCCTGTGGTAGGAGGTGCTGTAAAACATTTACGTAGAAGGGGAGCATGTAGAGAGAGAAAGAGGAAGTGGTGGTGTAAGAGGGCTGACCTTGAAGTCAGGGAAAGATTAAAATTTCAACTCTAGGGACAGCTAGGTGGAGCAGTGAATAGAGCACCAGCCCTGGAATCAGGAGGGCCTGAGTTCAAATATGACCTCAGACACTTGACATACTTACTAGTTGTGTGACCTTGGGCAAGTCACTTAACCCCAATTACCCTGCACTCCCCCCTCCAAAAAGCAAAAATAAAATAAAATAAAAATTTTGATTCTGACATCTGTTGGCTGTGTGACTTTTATCAAGCCATTACATCTCTCATTGTTTCAGATAACTCTTTAAGACCTTAAGTTGAACAGGATTCATTTTGGAGTCCTTGTCTACACCAATGAAAAACCCAGATCAAAACCCAAACCGAAACAAAACAAAGACCAAAAACCATTTGGTGATGTGATGGTGCTCATAAAATGTGAAAGGTGTAAAAGACCTTACAGATCATCTAATCTAAACCCTTCATTTTACAGATGAGAAAATTAATTAAGAGGCCACTTAAATTGTATAATTTCAGATCTGCCAAGAAGGAAGGGCCCCTCACTGTTTCCCTAAAACACCTCCTCTACCCAGCCAGCTGATGGCTGAAATTCTACAATTAGAGACTGTTTACTTTGGCATTAGAATACATTATAATGCAGAGCTTACCAGGAAAGGTATTAAACCTTATCAAGGACTCATTTTTCCTAGGGAAGGAGGATTTCAGGATTTTCAAAAAGAGGTTTTAATTAGGGGGTGTAGAGAGAAGGTGAATGCTTGGATGTATGTGTATGTATGTACGCACACACATATGTGTGTACACATGTATGTGTGTGCATGTGTGTACACATACAAACACATGTATCTTATAAGGTTCAGTAGATGTCAAGCATATTGACAGGAGTGAAAGCATTTGTATATTTGCCTACTGCTTCTGGATTTAACTGACCTGTGGTGGAGAGGACGTCAGTAAATGTTTGGAACAGTGGAGAGTTGCCCCTCTATAGGGCAAAGTTTATCTTAGCTTGGGATATTTGCTTTTTGACAAAGTAATGATGATCTTTTTAACAGGAGAAATTTCCTTATTCTTATACTTAATTTGATAAACATTTTGTAAGCACCAATTGTGTACAAAGCACTGTGAGAGGTTTTAGAAACAGAGAAAGGAAAAATGAAGAGCTCAAAGTGGCCATGGTGAGTGGGTATATTTTAGCATAGCTGGTTTGTACTTCATTTGATAAAGCTTCTAGAATATATTTAGAGCTCTTTGGGGAGACAGTTGTTTGTAGAATAGGTAACTGTCTGTCTTTGAAGGTTAGATATTCACCTATCCTCTGAAATAGAGGACTTAACAAAATTTCTTTCAAGATGTCTCTTCTAGCATTCCATGGCTAATAACTAGGTAGTTAGTTGTGGTTACTTGACTCAACATTAAAATCTCATTTGATTTCTAGCAAAGATGGAAACCAGAGCTTGGTAGCTATGGTATGTTTTTTCCAGAATTTTTGACTCTGTCAGAAAGAAGACTTCAAAGCTTCTTCCCTCTTGGTTCTGCCCATAGAATTTAAGCTCGAGGTCAGAAACTGCTTTATTTTTATCTTTGTCTCTTTAGTGCCTGACACAGTGTTTAATGAAAGCTTTTTGAAGTGAATTGAGTATGACTATTAGGGAATGGGATGCCCACTCAGTGTGACATTCATGGGAAGTGTTTCCAATGTGGGAAACCATGGCTTCAGAGGAAGAATGATTGTTTTATAGGGGTCTCACACAATTTTTTGCTTTCTCCACAGGGCATCAGCAGCCTGTTTAGCTCACTGAAAGTTGTTCGACTTCTACGCCTGGGACGAGTGGCCCGCAAGTTGGATCACTACATTGAGTATGGAGCTGCAGTCCTTGTCCTCCTGGTGTGTGTGTTTGGATTGGCAGCCCACTGGATGGCCTGTATCTGGTACAGCATCGGGGACTATGAGATCTTTGATGAGGATACAAAAATGATTCGTAACAACAGCTGGCTTTACCAGCTGGCTATGGATGCTGGGACGCCTTACCAGTTCAATGTGTCTGGCCTGGGGAAGTGGGAAGGTGGTCCAAGTAAGAATTCTGTCTACATCTCTTCCTTGTATTTCACCATGACCAGCCTCACCAGCGTGGGGTTCGGAAACATTGCCCCCTCCACAGACATTGAGAAGATCTTTGCAGTCGCTATAATGATGATTGGCTGTAAGTACTAGAGATGCTCTGTTTGTGATTTCATGTTTGGTCAAACCTTCTGATTAATGGATATATGGTTCTGGCTGGGGTGGCCATGAAAAATGTGCTTTTGTACTAGAGAGAAAAAACCCCAAAAACAAACAGGGGAGAAAAGCCTGATATTGAGCTGAGAAGTATCATGTTGACTAATAAACATGGATAGATTGAAAAACAGCTCTAACATTTGATGAGGAAATTTGAATTCTAATTAACTGTCCATCTGTTGTTCTTTACATCATGATTACCATCACCCCATAGAGGGGAAACAAACATTTCTTGTGATTGGATTTTGGCTGGAGTGAGGCTTGTGGACCAAGTGGAAATGGCTTCAATTGGGAAGGGACATGCATCTGAGACACTGGAGCTTCATTTGTAAAGTACTTCAATATAACAGCACTTAATGGGTCAAATCAGGCACTTGACATGATTTCTGGGGTCTACATATCAGATCGGTTTGAGTTCACAGTGGACTAGGAAAGAATTGGTCTGGTGAGAGTATGGATGTGGAAAGCTCTTTGGTGAGAACCTTTGGAAAATAGGGGCTCTGTGGCCATAAACATCCCATTTGGTTCATTATTTTCAGGTGGGACTTGCTAGTAAATAGCTCAGCTGACCAGAGAAAAATTGAATTCTAACAGCAGCATTTCATGGAAATCCTTGGACTCAGTGTTTGCTTGAGAAAATCCAGCTAGCTACACCACTCAGGTCCTGTAGTGGGCAGTGAGTGGATTTTCATGCCCCCTGATTGTCCCTACCACCTCCTTTAACCTCCTGTTTGCAGCCACCTCCTCAGCAAAGACTGACAATGAGCCTTTTGCAGCTAGCTTAATCCTAAAACCCTTCACTGGATTAGGAGGCTGAAACAGCATTGGCTTTAGAGTATTTACAGAAAGCGTCTAAAGGGGTAATTGATTTGTAGGAAACCAGTGCCAGAGATGCTTTTGAGTTTACTCCATACTTCAAAATGGGTTTTAATAGAGATGATTGCTTGACCGTGGGAAGCAGCACTAAGCATCTGTAGGTGGCTAATTGGTTCAACTTAATTAGAACTTGAGGTGTTTCTCCTGTAGCGTAAAAAAGATTTAAGACCCTTATTCTCCAGATATTTCCAGCTTAATAACATCTGTTTATGAGACAGCCCTCACAATATTTTCTTGATTCTTATGGGATTTCAGATTATTGAATAGAAGGATCCCCACCCTTTGGGGGACAATCTCTGCCCTCTAATAGGAGAGAACAGACACATGCCTGTTGATTGATATGTCATTATTTAAAATAGAGAAACATGCCAATGAAATAGAGACAGTCAAGGATTGTGTTGGGAGGAGAAAATGGACTCAGTTAATCCAAGAAGACTTTCTAGTTAAAGGAGGCTTCCCAGCAATTTCTTGTTAGCCTGAAGAAAGGAGGAATGTGGAAGCATCAAAGACTGGGGAAAGGGAGTGGATCTGTACTGATAGCCTGTGCATAGATCAAAAGGTCTAGTTTTCTCTCAAAATAATCTGATATGAACACGGCTATATCCTGTCATGTATCAGTGATTTAGTTGATGACACTTCTCAGCAGATGCCTTTCCTTTTTCTCGTTTCTCCCAGAGCTAGACAAATGTAATAATGGTTAGAGGATTGTTTAGAAAGGAAGATTCTAATGATAATTGTTGGTGTGTTTCACATACTATAGTAATTTGGTTGGTCAGAGGGATATACTGGTAGAGCAAATGAGACAGTGTTTATAAAGTAGATTATTTGTGACTGTTCTTGTAGATTTGTGTTCCCTAGAAAAAGGTTTGCTCAAGGATGCACTACTGCCTTCTTTCTTGAAAGTTTGCTCACTTTGGTATAATGTTCAACAAGTTCAACAAACCTTGATCTAGTGACTACAGTTCACATGGGATTGTCCCTATGATTTTCAGCTTTTGGTGATATGCATATGTTAGGGTTAAGTTCAGAAAAATGTTCAGCCATCTAAATAGAGCACCTCCTACAATGTGTCTCCATTAAATTTTCTCAAAATGTATTTTGAGATAATATTTCTCAAAATGTTCCAGGAGTACTGCATTTATCGCTAAACAGAGATGAGTTAACTTTTTGTTTTTATGTTATACTATCTTTATTGAAAAACATGACTAGATTAAAGAGACATTTCCTCTAATGCCTCCAAAATAACTGTTAATGCATTTTACTCCCAATTCTTGGTGTAGTCAAAACACCCAAGCTATGATAGGCAAAGGGAGAGAGAAAGATTTGATCAGATGTAGTGCCTACCCTCATTGAGATGCTGGTCTAGGAAGAGGGTAGCAATGGTACACAGATAAATGCAATATATAGTAATTTCTTTTGATAATATTGCAGAAGAACAAACAAGGCACTATAAACTTAAGACCTTTGTTCTCCTGGAAATGGTTTCTAGCTTAATATGTAAGAACCAAAAAAGATCACAAAGGAGGTACTCTTTGAGTTGTATATTAAAGGATGAGTAGGAATTCAATAGACAAAGAAATGGAGAGTGGAAATTCCAGGCATGCTACACACTAGAGAGATCCAAGAAGAAAAGGACCCACACGTATAACAAGATTTACAGCAGCACTTTTTATTGTAGCCAGAGACTGAAAACTAAGGGTGTGCCTGTCTATTAGGGAATAGCTAAACAAATTATGTAGTTTATATGAATTTAATGGAATATTATTGTGCCACAATAAATGACAAAATGCACAGATTCATAGAACTCTTGGAAAATCTCTATGAAGGAAAGGAAGGAAAGAAAGAAAGAAAAAAGGGAATAAGGGAGGAAAGTAGGAAGATAATGGGAAGGAAAATAAGAAAGAAGGAGGATGGGAGGAAGGTAGGAAGAAAGGAAAGAAGAGAAGAAGGAAAGGATTTTTTAAAATTAATTTTTCTTAATAGTATTTTGGTTTTTTAATTATACAGAAAGATAGTTTTCAACATTCACTTTTAAAAGATTTTGAGTTCCAATTTTTTTCTCCATTCCTCCCCTTCCCCCTCCCCAAACTGGTAAGCAATCTGATATAGGCTATACATGTACAATCATATTAAACATATTTCCACATTAGTCGTGATGTGAAAGAAGACTTGGAACAAAAGGAAACAATCACAAGAAAGAAAATAACAAAACAGAGTAAATAGTATGCTTTAGTCTTTATTTAGGCTCCATAGTTTTTCTCTGGATATAGAGAGCATTTTCCATCATGAAGCTTTTGGAATTATCTTAGATCATTGTATTGCTGAGAAGAGCTAAGTCTATACGATATGGTCATTGTAAAATGTTGCTGTTGTTGTGTATGATGTTCTCCTGGTTCTGCTCACTTCACTCAGTGTCTTTCCAGGTTTTTCTGAAATCCACCTACTCATCATGTTTTATAGCACAATAATCTTCCATTACATTCATATTCCACAACTTGTTCAGTCATTCCCCAACTGATGGGCAATGCCTCAATTTCCAATTCCTTGCCACCACAAGAAGAGCTGCTATAAATATTTTTGTATGTGTGCATCCTTTCCCCCTTTTTATGATCTCTTTGTGATACCTAGTAGTAGTATTGCTGGTTTAAAGGGTATGCACACCCAGACACTTAACACAAAACTAGCCGTGTGACCTTGGGCAAGTCACTTAACCATAACTGTCCTACCTTCTCCCCCCTCCAAAAAGAAAAAAAAAGCATACTAGGGATTCTTACAAACTTACTTTTGAACAAAACAGAATGGAGCAAATAAGTGGTTGATATGTGCTGTTTGATTTAAGAGAGTCTTCTTTGTGAGTTGTTCGAAGTTCTATATCTTCGTCATGGGTGAGGCATATGTGTGTGTGTGTGTATGTGTGTGTTTTCATATTTCTTTATTGTGTGGCTGGCAGAATTGATCTGAAACCCATTGTTTTGCTCCCTTATGACATTTGGCATGAGTTGAATTATGCAGTGAACTTCATTGCCACTTTCTTAGGTAACATTGGCTCACAGCACTATCACTCTCCAAATTATATGCCCTTTTGACATAGTTCCAAAGTGCTCTCCAGAGTGTTCAGATCAGTTTACAACTCCACCAGCAATGCATTAGTGTTCCAATTTTTCCACATCTTCTCCAACATTCATCATTTTCCTTTTTTTGCCATATAGCCAATCTGATAGGTGTGAAGTGATACCTCAGAGTTGTTTTAATTTGCATTTTTTTCTAATTAATAGAGATTTAGAGCATTGTTTATATGACTATAGATAGCTTTAATTTCTTCATCTGAAAACTTCCTGTTACATCCTTTGACCATTTCTCAATTGGAGAATGATTGTATTCTTATAAAGTTGACTTAAGTTTCTTTATATTTTAGAAAGGAGGCCTTTATCACATATACTAGCTATACAAATGGTTTCCCAGCTCTCTGATTTCCGTCTACTCTTGGTTGCATTGACTTTGTTTGTGTAAAACTTATTTAAATTACCATAATCAAAATTATCCATTTTGCATTTTATAATGTTCTCTGTTTTGTCATGAACTCTTCCCTTCTTCACAGATTTGACAGGTAAACTATTCCTTGTTCTCCTAATTTGCTTCTGGGGTTACTCTTTATGTCTAAATCATGTGTCCATTTTGATTTTACCTTGGCATACAGTGAAAGATGTTGGTCTGTGCCTTGTTTCTGCTATATATTTTCCAGTTTTTTCAGCACCTTTATTTCATGGTAAGTTCTTATCACAGAAGCTGGAGTCTTTGGGTTTATCAAACAGTAGATTACTATAGTCATTAGCTACTGTGTTTTGTGTACCTAACCTATTCCATTGATCTACCACTCAATTTCTTAGTCGATATCATATAGTTTTGATGATTGCTACTTTATAATGAAGTTTTAGATTTGGTATAACTAGGTCACTTTCCTTTGCATTTCTTTTCATTAATTCTGGAAGGAAAGAATATTTCAGGTATAGGAAACAGTAAGCCAAAGCAGGAAAGTACAAAGGCTGTTTTGAGGACTGTCAGTAGTTCCATTCAATCAGATGATATGGAGGGAATTTGTATTAGATAGGGCCAGAAAGGTAGGGTAATGCCATATTATTCCAGGCAAAGATATCTGAACTTTATTTATAGGGAATAGGCAACCAGTGAAGACTTGAGCACAGAAGTGACAAGCTGAGGTCCTTCCGGCATTTCTCTAAAAGACAAATTGAAGGAGACCCTCCCTCAACAAGAGAAAAACTCTTAGTAGACAACTGTAGTAATCTATGCAAGTGGTGCTAGGGATGGTGGCAATGGTGATATGAGGGAAATGTTATGAGAGAGTTTTAGTGATTACTGAAAATATTCTCTCTTCAACAACTTGACAATGAATTTCTTTTGCTTTTAAAAGTGGAATCGGTACACATTTGGTATAAGGCATTATTGTATTATATTAAAGTATAGCTGCTTTATACTGAGGTTATCAAGTCACAAATGATTATGATTGTTCTACTTTATCACATGTGCCTTACAAAAGATTGTAATCCAATAAAGTTGTCTGTGCAGAATGTACTGGGGTGGAGGTGGGGGCTAGGTGACACAGTGAATAGAGCACCAACCCTGGAATCAGGAGGACCTGAGTTCAAATCTGACCTTGGACACTTAACACAAAAGTAGCCGTGTGACCTTGGGCAAGTTACTTACTCCTAACTGTCCAATTCCCCCCTCCAAAAAGCAAAAAAACCAAACCCCATACTAGCGATTTTTGCAGACTTACTTTTGAACAAAACAGAATGGAGCAAGTAAGTGGTTGATACGTGCTGTTGGATTTAAGAGAGTCTTCTCTGTGAGTTGTTCAAAGTTCTATAGCTTTGTCATGGGTGAGGCATATGTGTGTGTGTGTGTTTTCATATTTCTTTATTGTGTGGTTGGCAACATTGGACTGAAACCCATTGTTTTGCTCCCTCATGACATTTGGCATGAGTTGAATTATGCAAAGTGAACTTCATTGCCACTTTCTTAGGTAATATTGGCTCACAGCACTGACTATCACTCTCCAGATTATATAAATAGATTCAAAGTCTTATGAAGTTTAGGTTGGAGGGTTATCTCCATTTTCCCCAGTTTTTATTTTACATATTGTGGATAAATATTTTTTATACACATTCTGGCCTCATCAATGGATGCACACCACACAGTGTATGAGGATTTCTCAAGCCATTTGCTGCTTCTCCTTCAGTGTGAAGCCTGGTTTTTAATTATCCCCATGCTTCCTAACTTGCTTCTGCAGAAGATATGGAGGAACATAGAGGGAAGGTGCAATTAAAGTTATCCAACTTTGCTCCTTGTTCTTAGTTATGGGAAAATATTGGGTTATTGAGATAATGAAAACTATTGGTTAGAATGAGATATCATAGGATCAGCTGGATGGTGCAGTGGACAGGGCACTGGCCCTGGAGTCAGGAGGGCCTGAGTTTGAATCTGGTCTCAGATACTTACTAGCTATGTGATCTTGGGCAAGTCACTTAACCCTGATTTCCCCCCAAAAAAGAGGAAGAAGGAGGAGGAGGAGGAAAGAAAGAAAGAAAAAAGAAAGAAAAATAGGTCTCATGACAAGATTGGTGGATTCTAATAATTGATGATTACATTCCTTAGTAACCTCCTCTAAACCAGATGCAGATTAATTATATATTACCTGTCTTGGAATTATTTGACTGTTTTGTGTGTGTGTGCCTTGTCTCCTCAAATGGATTGGGCTCTTTCTATAGGTAGCTCATGCCTTATACTTCCTCCCACTGCCACAAAGCTCCTAACAGCACAGTCCTGGATATGTAATAGCTGTTCCATAACTACTTGTTGAATGAATGATGAGTTTCAAGTTTACAAAGGAGAATTCAGGTAGGAATATCATTCTGGCTATCCACACCTATAATAAATATACATGCATACATATATACACAATGCATGTGTATATACATACACAATCTACGTATACATGTGTACAGATTTGTGTATATATGTGTCTGTGTATGTGTTTATGTTCCTTTATGGTTTATAATGTACTTTACATGAATATATTCATTCAATCATTACAAGCCTTAGAGATAGGCCGTTCAACCACTGTGACATTTATTTTACAGAGAAAGAAGTGTCAGAGAAGAGAGGTGACTCATCCATGGTCACAAACCCAGGATTCTAATGTTTGTTCAGAGAGTGCATAGACCCAGTTTATCTTCCTCTAAGTACAGTTCACTTTACAGTATATTATACTGCTTCAATTGAATGGAACAAACGTTTAAGTGCCTATACTTTTAGGCACTGAAATGGGGAAGATATGAAGTTGAGATGAGACAAGGTCCCTTCCTTCATGGAACTTACCATCTAATGGGGATATAGCACATACACAGACATGACAAACATTTTAACAACCATAATCTTATCAATATCTTTCCCAACTAATGATGACAAATAATTCATGTATTTGATATATTCCTCCTGCTTTAGGAATCTTTCCCTGCCTCCATGTTGCTCATTGACTGACCGATTGATTAGAATTAGAGAATGTCAAAGCTAAAAGGAACCTTAGAAATCAGCTAGTCCAGGGATTCTTAACCTGGGGTCCATGGAGAGATTTCAAGGGTCTGTGAACTTGGGACCTTCAACATGTTGGTAATTATTTCAATATAATTGGTTTCTTTTGTAATTCTATGTATTTTATGCATTTATAAAGGGGTCCATAGGCTTTACCAGACTACCAAAGGACTCTATGACCCAAAGATGGGTTAGAACCTTTGCTTTAGTCTGGATTTTTTTACAGAAAGGCAATACGAGACCCTGCAGTGAAAAGACTTGGCTAACGTCATACAGCTAAATAGACTCAATGCTGGGCCTCTTGTATCAACGAGAAGCCTGTCTGGTGTCAGTGATACTTACTCTAACATTCAGGCACATGAAGCAATGCTCATCAGTATGCACCAGGGCACTCCAATTTTTACCTCCTTCAGGTTTTAAGGGGGTATAGAGAGCTTTACTATTTGGTTTCATGGCTCTATTTACTTAGAGTTACCTGGGTTTACTTATTTCTCTTCCTTCCTCTAAGGATACTTTTCCAGAAACTGGGATCAGGACAGCTGGGATCCTGCATTGTGCTGAGTCAGAATAGATTCAGATGTGAAAACCTCAATGACTTCCCTCCCAGGAATCCAGAGCTCAGTCTCACTCAGACATAGCCTGGCCTGAAGGTTGGCTTTGCTCTCTCTTTGTCTGAAGCCTGCAGACAGAAGTGGCTTAGCATCCCATTCATTTACAGACTCCTCCAGGGAAGGCTTCGGCACAGCTCAAGAGCTGAGGTTCACACAGTTTCATGAGAAGTCTTTGTATAAATTATCTTGTTTGAGTATCATTAGAACCCGGCCATATAGGTGCCATTATTCTTGGTAGATGATTAAGAAAAGCAAAATGCCATCAGTTAATGTTATTGCAGCATAATTCCCATGGGTGGCTTAGGGGTTTTGTGTCCCCTTTCTGAATGGAGGCACAAAAAGCAGCATGCCAAGAGAAAAAGCCCCTGATTCCAAATCAGATGTTTTAACAACAATCAGGCATCCTCTGTGTGCTGCGTCCCAAGGAGTGAAGCAAGAGACAACAAAGCAACATTAAGCACCTACTATGTGCCAGGGACTGTGTTAAGCACTTACAAGAATCATTTAATGTGATCCTCACAAAACTCTGGGAAGTAGGTGCTATTGTTGTTCCCACTATACAGATGAGGAAACTGAGGGAGAAAGACGTTGAGTGACTTGCTTAGGGTCACACAGTAAATACCTGAGTAAGATTTGAATTGAAGTCTTTTTGACTCCAGGTCCAGCTCTCTATGCACCTAGCTGTGGGAAGAACAAGGCATTTTTTTTTTAATGTGGGGCACGAGTTCCCCAGAGGCTAGGAAGATGTCCTTAGGAAATTCTGGATGCATCATAGGTGCTTCATAAATATTCATTTACTTGACTTGTAGTCTGAGAGTCTGAAGCTGCCCTAGAATTGGGTATAGTATTTAGTAGGATTAGCAAAGCTTCTTCTGTTTCCCTCTTCTGTTTCTTGCCATCTGTCTGCAGAAACATTCCAGGAGCCAAATTTTAGGGAAGACCATTCTCAGGCTGGAGCATGGTTGGAGGAGAGCAATCAGGATGGTGACAGACCTTGAAACTGTGAGATATAAGCATAGGTTGAAGATCTGGAGATAGTTAGCCTGGAAAAGAGAAGACTTAGTCTTCTAAGGGAAGGTTGTAATAACTGCCTTCATGTATTTATAGGACTGCCACATGGAAGTGAGATCAGATTTTTTCCAGAGCAAAACTAACAGGAATGCACAAAAATTATGGAGAGGCAGATTTCAGCTATGCAAAAGGGAAAAATATTACTAATACTATTATTTTTTAATAATTTGAACTATGAAAAAATTGAATAGACTACCTTGGAAAGGTAATAGTTTATCTAGAAGAATCTGGATGACTACTTTTTTGTGAAGGGGATTCATGCTTCGATTAAAGGAATGGTTTTGAGGTCCTTTCCAACACTGAGTTTCTATGATTTTAGTCATTTTTTTTAATCCATGAGGAAATAGGGCTAGAAAGAATTTCTCAGGGGGATTCAGAAAGTAAGTGGCAGAAACGAGACTAGAAAGTCCAGTACTTTCTCCGCTCCACCCCATCATTAAGACCTCCAGTTAATATGGAGAGTCTTAGAGGTCTCCTTTATCCCCCACATGCAAAATGATGTATCTAACAACACTATTTTAAAGTTTCAGTCTAAAACCTTTAAAGTTTGATAAGAACACTGGATGGGGAGATAACAGTGAATGATCATGACTCTTCTTTCTATTCTACTTTTGGATAACTCTGATTTTTAAGAATTTTCTCCAACTATCTATTTCACCTGCCTCTCTACAACTTCTACTCATTGTTTCTAGTTTTATTCACTATGATAGAACAGTTAGGTGGTGTACTGGATAGAGTTCTAGACCTGGCATTGGGAAGATCTGAGTTCAAATTTTGTCCCTAACGTTATTAGTCATGTGACTCTGGGTGACAATGATATTGATATTAATAATTAATTATCATTTTAAAGTTTTCAAATTGCTTTGCAAGTACCATTTCATTTTATAATCACAGCAATCCCTGGGAGGTTGGTGCTAAAACTATCCCCATTTTACAGATGAGGAAATAGGCAGAGATAAGGGATCTTTCATTTCTATTTGTCTCAATTTACTGTTCTGTAAAATGAAGTTAACAACAATACCTATCTCCTAACATTGATGTGAGGATAATTTTTTTAATTGTAAAGGACTTTGCAAACCTTAAAACACTATATAAATGTTCTTGCTGCTGTTGCTGATTCAGCTGCTACTACTTCTACTGTTAGCACCACCACCACCATCACCACCACCACCACCACTACTACTACTACTACTAAACATGTCCAGTCCCTCTACTACATGACAGCTGGTCCTTTAAATATTTGAAGATGGCTATCATGTCTTCTTTTCTGGATAAATACCTTTTGTTTGGAGTGATTTTGATTTCTTTCACCTTCCTGGTTCATGTCAATTAAGATATCTAGAGAAAGACCCCTAACACATTGAGTAAACCCTCTGTGAAGGATTTGTGGGACATGGGTAAGAGCTGTATAGAATGAGAAGGGATAAGAAGGTTTTGATGTGCACTGTTACAAGTAACACCCACAATTAAGATGAAATGATACATCCATTGAACTACTACTATCCTGATAAGGAGCTTTTCCATGCCCTTTCTTAAAAATAAAGCAAAACAAAACAAAAACCACAAAAACTCTAGTCAAAAACCTAGATTGCACAGTAGATAGAATACTGGGCCTGGAGTCAGGAAGACCTGAGTTCAAATCTAGCCTCAGACACTGACTAGCTGTGTGACCCTGGGCAAGTCACTTGACTGTGTTTGCCTCAGTTTTCTCATCTCTAAAATGAGCTGGAGAAGGAAATGGCAAACCACTCCAGTATCTTTGCCAAGAAAACCTCAAATGGATCATGAAGAGTCAGACACAACTGAAAAATGACTGAGCAACCAAGTGCCAAGCACTGTGCTAAGCCAAAGAACTGAACACACTATTCCAAAGGTGACTTGGCCAGCCGGTTCCCAGATGTCTCTCAATGCCCTTCTGCTCTATGTCATGCTTCTACTAATGCAATCTAAGATCACTGATTTTTTTTTTGGCTGCCATGTCATACTGTTGACTCATCTTGACCTTGCAGTTCATTGAAATCCCCAGGACTTTCCCGCATGAACTCTCATTTATTCATACTTCTCTCATCGTTCACTTTTATAGTTGATTTTTTATCATTAGGTTTGTCCCATATTTCTAGTTTGTCTATACAGATTTTAGTTTGGGGGGAGAGAATTGTCTCAAGATCATCATTTATTCAGTTAGCTCCCTCTTTTTTTGTAATCTATCAGCATGCCTCCATTCAGGTCACTGATCAAAGGGCAAGGCATATTTGAGGTACATTAATGGTCTAGTAAGCCTATAGTATGTAATGGAATTGAGGACTATCAAAGTCAATTGGAACCACGTTGTGGAGGGTATTGGATGCCAAACTATGGAGTTTGGATTTTATCTTATACAAAGTGGGAATTATTGAAAACTTTTGAGGTTGGGAATCACATAAGGGAAGGAAAGCTTTGTTTTAAGGTTGGCCTGGAAGTGATAAGCAGTGCCAGAGTAAAGGAGGGCAGGGCAGTGGAGAGACTGAAGGAAGAAAGATCTTGAAAGTGAAAACCCAGGGGTTAACAGAGAATCTTATGAAATACTCTAGGGAAATTAATTTGCATGTCCCTTGAGGTGCCTTAGATCAGTTAAGCTTTAGGTAACAAGGCACTTGGTAAGAAGTTTGTCACCAGGGACTTGTGCGTATGCTCAAGGAGGGGGCACCTTTGCTCTCCTCGATTCTGGGCTTTTGTGGAAGCTCACCTCTATGTGCTCCCAAACTCCCATAGTTTCTGTCTTGTCATATTCCTGCCAGTCATATTTCTGAGCCTTCCTGTTTTCTGTCTTTACCCACTTTAAATCTGTAGCTGGTCTCTGTAGGGCAGGGGAAGAAGGAAGCAGGTTAACCCCTTTATGCCTGTATCCTGCTATATAAAGGACAGACTGGGAATGCCAGGGGTCAGACACTGCATCATTGACAAAGAGTGATGTCAGAAGGGACAGGTACAAAAAGAACCCAAACTTCTGTTGCATATGGTGAGATATTCCTGTGTAAAAGGAGATATCAGAGATTTCTCCTATTGTAGATATAGAACTAGGGAAATCTATCCATCTCTCCCTGCTTTCCACTTAGGGAAAGAGAACCAAAGAAGAAGGGGCCTGATCTGAGAGCCTGTTGAGATCCCGTGTTGTGACTTGTGGCTCCTAAGCACTTCAGATCTCAGACCTTCCGTAGGGCAATTGCCTCAGGTAACAAGCTTCATTTATCCATTGCACACTATGAATTATACATTGTAATGAGGGACCTTGCTGATTTAAAAAACAAAACAAAACAAAACCAAAACCGCTCAGATTTCAGATCAGCTGTTTTCCATGTAGAAAATTCATAGGGAAGGAGACTTAATTTTTATTTCCAGGATAACACTGCTGCTTTGTGGGACTGTGTGTAGATATTATTGGATCTGGAGGAAGAGGTTGTTGCTGTTCAAGTCTTTTTTCAGTTGTGTCTGACTTGTTGTGAGTCTATTTGGGGTTTCCTTGGCAAAGATAGTGGTGTAGTTTGCCGATTCCTTCTCCAGCTCATTTTACAGATGAGGAAACTGAGGCAGACAGGGATATGTGTTCAAATCC
Organism: Pseudocheirus occidentalis; assembly: GCA_028646575.1. NCBI lineage: Eukaryota > Metazoa > Chordata > Mammalia > Diprotodontia > Pseudocheiridae > Pseudocheirus > Pseudocheirus occidentalis. The sequence continues at coordinate 94,666,304 of CM053593.1, read as the reverse complement.
CAGTACTGACATTTGCAAGTTGTGTGACCTTAGTCACTTCACCTTTCTATGCCTCAATTTCATCTTATATAAACTGAGGAGGCTGGACTAGCTGTCCAGTACGGTCCCTTCTCATTCCTAAGTTCTATGATTCTGAAGTCTTAAGTATCACTCACTTAGTTGATGATGCCGAGATCTTGGGGGCTATTTCTCATTCATACCAGTCAGCTCTGAATAGAGGAAAGTTCTCTTCAGTTTAAATGCTGTATCCTTAAGCTGACTGGACATTCCATAACTGCTGTTGGTCACAAGAAGAAATGGCCAGTATAGATGGATTTAGCTAACCCTTCCCCAGGGGCAGCATAAGGTAGAAGAAAGAATCCCATATTAGAAGTCGAGAGGATGTAGGTTCAAAGCCATAGTCTTCTTTTGCATTGTAGTCACTTGGGTGACCTTGGGCAAATTGCTTTTTGGTTTGTTTCCTAATCTATTGTTTTTAAAAAGGGGTTGAGTCAGGTCCTTTCTAGTAGTAAATACTGTGAACTAAAGCGCATTTGGAATGGAGACTTTTGTTTCAGACAGAAACATAGGCATTTACTTCATCTTCAATGTCTCTGTCCAGCATGTGGCCCAGAGTGTGGAATACGATGCTGGGTACTTTTGATCATAGGGCTTGTCTCCTCTGACCCTCTCCTTTTCCAGAACAAGTTGCTGAGGATCCTTGATCAAAGCCAGAGATTTAGGAAGTAGCAGAGTTAAGTTCTTTGACTTCATCTAAGTCATTTTTCTAAATCATGGTCTGACCATATCACTGCCCTCCCAATACCACCCAATGTCAGTGGGTCCCTGTGACCTCTAGGATTTAATATAGACTTCTCTATTTGGCATTCAAAGCTCTTTTATAACCTGGCTGCAACCTACATTTCCAGTATTTTTACATATAATCCCCTTCACACAGTCTAAGACTCAGCCAAACTGGCATTCTTACTGCTACTCTGCAAGAGTAAATAGTCTATTTCCAGTCTCTGTGTCTTTGTATTGGCTGTCTCCATGCCTGGAATACCCTCACTTCTTACCTCGGTCTCTTAGAGGGTGGCATCATGCATATAGAATGTTGGACTTGGAATCAGGACAACCTGAGTTCTAAGTCCATCTCAGATACTTCCTAGGTATGTGACTCTGTACAAATCACTTAAGTTCTTCCTGCCTCCATTTCCCCATCTGTAAAATGGGGATTATAATAGCACCTACCTCTCAGGATTGTGGGAAGGATCGAATATCAAATAACATATATGTAGTGCTTTGCCTGCCCTTCAGCACTCTATACACGCAAACTCATAGAATCCCTAGTTTCCTTCAAGACTCGGCTCAGGCAACTCCTTCTACATGAGTCCTTTCCTAATTCCCCAAGCTACTAATTTTTCTTCCCAAATTACCTCTTCACCATTTTATATCTGTTTTGTGTATGCCTATCCACAAAATACATACATACATATATATTACATATATATATATACACATATATATATGCCTGTATTATCTCCTTTCATAAAAAGCTCTTGGAGACCAGTGATCATTTTATTTTTAAATGATTTTTGATTGATTGATAGATTGAATCCACTGTTCTTTCCATTACACCATGGCATTATTCCTTCTTCTTTTCTGGACTTTACTGGTTATGGATTTGCATGCCTAAGGATGGTAGGTATGTTCAGGAATATTGATAAAATGGGGATTGTGATGAAACAGAACTTTTCTCTATGCAGTGATCTCTTAAATCTCTTTATACTTATAGTAAATGTATAGTTTTTTATTCCATTTATTCTCTTCCTATAAGTAACTTCCATGGAGGACTTTGTCTTGCCTACCTTTCTATCACTCTCCAGAGTATCCAACCTTTCACAGGGTAGATGCTGGAGAAATTAGACTGTCAAGGCCAATTCCATAAATTATCCCCAGGCAGCGACTTGCAAAATGTTTCCATTTTCACTTCTTCCCATTGTTGTTCTCCGTTTGTGTGTGAGAATAATTTTAGCTTGAAGCATCCAGAGGTCTGGCTCTGAATCATAGCTGTGTGGTGATAAAGCCCTGCTGTCACAGAGAGAGGCTCGCAAAGAGACTTGGTAGCAGAAGCAAAATCAGAGAGTTGTGGGGGTTTGCATGTGTTTAAGAAAAAGGAAGCATCCCTGTAAAATTGCTGGTGTTCTGCTTGTAGCAAAATTTCTACTTGGTTGGATGATCCTTCTGTTTTTCACTCAGACTCTTTAGGGGCAGGAAGAAGTGACAGAGTAGAATGACCCTGGCATGAAGGAAAGAACAATTCTCTGTATCAGGAAGAGAGGACAGGTCCACATGACAAATACCAAGGAGCCAGTAGCTTGGATAGCTGAGCTTGGCAGTGGAGACAGGCAGGTGGAAGGAAGAGTGGGTGGGCAGATGAGAAATCTCTAGGAGCAAAACACCAAGAAACGAGTGGAAGCTGGCTAGGGCTCTGGAGAATATGGAGGATTGGATTTGGTTAATTTGGTTATTTTTATGTCTCCAGAGTCATTAGGAATCAGAGCCCTGGAAGCAAGCAGACATGTGAGGGTAGCCTTAGGGTTAACCTGGCAATGTGGTCAACTAGGAGTGACAAGAATAATAGGAATGTATGGATGAAAGTGTAGTTATTTTCATTACTTTTTTTAAAGACTGGTTCTCTCTATCTCTCCTAAGTTGGAAGTGCAGGGGCTACTTAAGGGTTGATTCCACTATTCATTGCCACAGAAGCTTTGACAGATTCCTTTTCTGACCTGAGGAGGTCTGCCACTGCTTAGGTACTTGGTGATCCTTTACTCTCAGGCATGCACCATATTGAATGTTGAACTTAGCATGCACATCAGGTGCAGAACTCCCCTGCTCAGAACATCTGCCAGTCTCAGGCTCTGTAGAAGCTAGGATTATTGGTGAGCACCACTATGCCATGTGGTGGTGGTGCTTTTGAAAAGCTCCAGTGATTGACAGGGGAGCACACTGAAAGCCATTTGATTTATCTTAGGATAGGCAATCATTCTCTTTCCTCTGTCTAGTGAGTCTGCTCCCTGAATTGGAACAGGAAAGAACAAGTTTTGTATATTGTACATGAGAGGGTACAGTTAAAAGCTGGAAATCTATAATTTATTCTCTCCTATGACCTTAGGAACAAGGAAAGAATTGGGACCAATTGGAGTTCACATATTTCCCAAACTCCATTTTAGTCAGTAATTTCAACTTTCTTCCCCACCAGGGAAACTTGCTATTTCTTCTTCTTTTTTAAAAAATTATTTATTTATTTACTTTTTGTTTACAACATTTAATTTCACAATACCTTAAGTTCCAAATTTTCTCCACCTCCCTTTCCTTCCCCCTCCCCCCACAGCAGCATGCAATTAAATATAGGTTCTACAAATACCTTCACATTAAACATTAGTCAAGTTGTAAAGAAGGGTTATAATCAATAGAGTAAACAACGAGAAAGAAGGAACAAAACAAAACACAAAAGGGAGAGCAAGTAGTTTGCTTCAATCTGCATTCGGATCTGTAATTCTTTCTCTGGATATGAATATCCCTTTCCATCATGAGTCTTTTGGAGTTGTCTTATAACCTTGCATTGCTGAGAGGAGCCCAGTCTATCCAAGTTAGTCATCACAGATATGATGTGTCTGTAATTGTGTACAAAGTTCTCCAGGTTTTGCTCTCCTCACTCAGCATTAGTTTATATAAATCTCTCCAGGTTATTATGAAGCCCATCTGCTTCTCATTTCCTATAGCACAATACATTCATATACCACAACTTGTTTAACCATTCCCCAATTGAAGGGCATCCCCTTGATTTCCAATTCTTTGTCACCACAAAAAGAAATGCTACAAATATCTTAGTACATGTGGGTTCTCCTCCCACTTGTATGATCTCTTTGTAATACAGCCCCAGAAGTGGTATTGCTGGGTCAAAAGGTATAGCCCTTTGAGCATAGTTCCAGATTGCTCTCCAGAATGATTGAATCAATTCACAAATCCACCAACAATGCATCACTGTTCCAATTTTTCCACATTCTCTCCAGCATTTATCATTTTCCTATTTTGTCATCTTAGCCAATCTGACCAGTGAGATGTGGCACCTCAGAATTGTTTTGATTTGCATTTCTCTAATCAAGAGTGATTTAGAGCACTTTTTCATATCCTTATAGATATCTTTAATCTCTTCCTCTGAAAACTGCCTGTTCATATCCTTTGACCATTTATCAGTTAGGAATGACTTGTATCCTTATAAATTTGGCTCAGTTCACTGTATGTTTTAGAAATGAGGCCTTTATCAGAGACACTGGTTGTAACAATTCTTTCGCAATTTTCCACTTCCCTCCTAATCTTGGTTACGTTGGCTTTATTTGTACAAAACCTTTCCAGTTTAATAATACATTATTTATATTATTATTATATATAAATTATATATATGTATTTATATATATAAATAAAAATATATAAATTGTATATATAACATATATTAAATAATAAATAATAAAACTTTTCAGTAATCAAAGTTATCCATTTTCATTTCATAATGCTCTCTATCTCTTGTCTGGACATAAATTCTTCCCTTCTCCATAAATCTGACAGGGAAACTATTCTTTGCTCTCCCAGATTACTTACAGTATCAGCCTTTATATCTAGATCCTGCACCCATTTAGACTTTTGGTATATGGTGTAAGATATTGGTCTATGCCCAGTTTCTGCCATACTATTTTCCTGCCCAGGAGTTTGTTGTTGTTGTTGTTGTTGTTGTTGTTGTTGTTGTTGTTGTTGTTGTTGTCAAATAGTGAGTTCTTATCCCAGTAGCTGGAGTCTTTGGGTTTATCAAACAGATCACTGCAGTCATCGACTATTGTGTCTTGTCTACCTAATCTGTCCCACTGATCCACTGCTCTATTCCTCAGCTAGTACCAAACAGTTTTGATGACTGCTGCTATGTAATACATGAACTTGCTATTTCATTGGTTCAGAGAATGTCAATGTAAATTATACCTTTACCAGTGCAAATGCGCACCTGTTCTGCTACTTATAATCTTGGAGAGTTTCCTAGGGCACTGAGAAGTGAAATAAAGTGTCCAGGGTCACACAATCTATATGTATCAGATTTGGGTTTTCCTGACTTGGAGGCCGGCGCTTTATTGACTAAATCAGTGGCATTCAGAGTGAGAGATGAGCCCAAGAGGGATGTACTAACCAATCTAGGGGTGGGAAGTTGGGTTAAATTCCTATGCTCCTTGCAATACCCCATCTTGGGATTTGTCTTCAACACAAGCACACTTACCCTTTACCAATTATACTTTCGTACTCCTCTATAACCATTCCTACTACTGTGCAAACTCTTAACCTCCTTCCCCTTCTAAACTAACTCTAGGACTCAAGGCAATGACAATGTAATTGCTACCTGACCAAAAATGGCAGCTTCTACAGGGTACTTTTAGGAAAGTCCCCAGGGTCCAAGGTATCTTTACCCTGCCCCACAGATCGCCTTGTACTAGGACAGATACCACCCAAAGGGTGGGCTCTATACACCAGGGCAGTGGCCGGTGAATAAGACTCTTCTATCACCAAGTTTCTGTTTGGGGTCAGACAGAATGAGTCACACAGTAGGATGTACCATAAGTCAAGTCAGGTCACCATGCAATTATTAAATAACTGCAATGTACCAGGCACTGAGCTAATAGAAAATAGATAAAATAGAAAAAAAAGGCAAAAGCTAGTATTCCTTGCCCTCAAGGAGTTCCCAGTCTAATGGGAAGGCAGCATGAATATAACCATGTGCAGAAAGAGATATACAGGATAAATTGGAGAAAATCAACAGAGGGAAGGGACTAGCTTTAAGGGCGATCAGGAAAGGCTTCTTACTGAAGGTAAAATTTTAGCTGGGACTCAAAGAAAGTCAGGGAAACCAGAAGTGGAGATGAGAAGAGAAAATCCCAAGCACAGAGGACGGCCAGTGAAAATGCATAGAGTTGGTTCAAAAACAAACCCCCAAAACCATATATTGGGAATGCATATTTTAAAATCTTTTATTTGGAGACTATTGGACTATACCACCACCAATTCACATTTCTATATTACCTTAAGGTTGTATGAAGCAGTCACTCCTGGAAGGTATTTGAAAGTACATGCCTTCCCTGAGCCTTCTCTCTGAGATAGGAACCAATGAACCATGTAAGCATAGATAAGCCACAGAAGAAAGGGAGAGAAAATCTAGGAACTTGGAGGGCCCAAAGACTGGACAGTCCCAGAGACTGTGGTGATCCACAGAGAAGAGGTTACTATTAGTAGTTGAGTCCTTGTGTTTGCTGGGAAATACAAGCTTCAACAATCTTTAAGAAGTGCTTAGAATATTAGATTTTTAAATCTCCCAATAAATACTTTATATTATGAAATTTCCATATGAAAATAATTTCTTCCATGTAAAATAAACATTCTGATTGTAGAGCGAATGGCAGCTTACAATATAGCAGTCACATTCAGTATCAAATAGATATGAGTTGGTCCCAGTATTTAATAGGAAGAAGGAAATTGACTGGATTGTTTGGGGGAATTGTGTATAACACTGACTATCCTGGCCCCCATTGCCTGAAGGCCAGGTAGGTTACATTTCACCTCCCTGAAGGTTCTCAGGTATCCTTAAAGGGTCAGGGTGTCTAAATTCTCCGCAAATGGCTGCAGCTCCAACAATGGTGTTCCCTCAAGTGTGTGTGGGGGGGCCCTTGCAACCTTGCAATTATTTTTAACAAAGAAATTTTTATTTCAAAAGATATAAGCACAAATACAAATATAATCCCCCAACATGTCAGAGGCATAATCCTCCTTCCTTTGCATTACCTCAGTCTCTGGGAAGGGGGAAGAGATTAGGTCCAAGCTTAGCTCAGTTTCCATAGCATCCAGTTCCAGGTCCAAGTTCAAAGTCTCCTTTGGACTCAAGTCTCAGGCACTCTGACTTCTCAGGGCTACCCTGCTGGGCCAGCTGACCACAATGTCCAACCTGCAATTCTGACTCTGGGCAAGGTTGTCATGGCTTGAAATCCTAAGCCTGTTAGGAATCACCAACCTGTAGCTAAACCGGACAAGTGAAATAGAACCAGAAGAAGCATTTTCACCCTGCTTTCCCTTCCTCCCCCACCCCCTCATCTACTCAGACTATTTTTTAAAGCTAGGATAAAAGAGAGGGAGAACTGGGGAAGGAATTCCTTTCCCTCTCACTGGTTCAGTCCATGGCTCCCATGTTGTGGGTGAACTATGGTCAGGAGGTATATCAGAAGGATCATGCAGGAAGAAGAGCTAGCTATGCTCTGGAGGCCCAGTAAAATGTGTAATGCTCTCTAATGAGTCTTAACTTCACTGAGCTGAAGAGTCATCTTTTTAACACTGATATCCCCCACAATGCTTTATGGTTGTGAATCTTGGGACACTATATATAGTCTTCTAGAAACCAATGTGACCCCAAGGACAACGGAGAGACATGTAGGCATAAGTGGGCTGTAGCATATTTCCAATGATGCCTTTTATAAATTGTTGAACAGTTATATATTGGAAAACAGAGTGACTTTTCCAATGTAGTGAGAATGATGTAGAATAGATGAAAGATTGAGAGTTTCCAGAAATGACCCACCAAAATAAAAATACTTAAAGCAGGGGTTCTTAATAGTTTGTGTGTGTGTGTGTGTGTGTGTGTGTGTGTGTGTGTGTGTGTGTGTGTGTGTTGGACCGCTCTGGAAGTCTGATGATGCCTATGAACCCTTCTCAGAATAATATTTTTAAATACATAAAACAAAATGTAAGATTATAAAGGAAACCAATGATATTGAAATAGTTATAAATTTAAAAAAAGACAAATTCATAGGTGCCAGAAGAAGAATCCTTTGCCCAAGCATGTGGATTAGATACATAGATAAGAATCATACAATATGACAGTGTATGGATGGGTTCAGATCTTGACTGATGAAGGAAACACCCACATAATTAGAACATTATAGAATCATGGATTTAAAGCCAGAAAGATCTTGGAGGCCATTAAGTAAAATCTCTCTCATTTTTTGTATGAGGAAAGTAGGTGCCAGAGATAGTTAAGTGACATGCCCAGGGTCACACAGATAGTATGTGTTTGAGAAGAGCTTTGAGCTCCAGTTTTCTTGGCTCCAAGTTCAGCACTTTATCTACTATATGACAGTATTCTAGCACATTAATTTCTAAAAACATTGCACAACAGAAAGCAAAAAGATCAGAGGAAAAGGTAGAAGAGGAGAGAATGGGGAAGAAAGTTTTAGTTTTAATAAGCAGAGAAGAGCAGCTCGTTGCCAATTTAATCCTGTTTCCTTCAGCCCCAGAGAGTGTGGATGGTGAAGTGCTGATCTTGTTCTTTATCTCAGGGAAATTCTTTTGGGGTATCCTGGAAGTTTGATGGGGAATTGATGGGGAGGAATCGTTCCCTGAATAATAGCTCACATGGATATAGTAATTTGAGATCATGAGATTGTGATTTTATACAGAAACAGAAAAACAAAGTAAAATAGACCCAGGAATTCTCCCCGAGCAAAGTGATAGACAAGTATATGTTGATACCATGCAAAATAAAAAGCAAATAAATATAAAGATGTATATGTGTGTGGGTGGGAGTGGGGAGGGGGAGGGAAGACAAAATAAAGGAACAGTCTCAGGAAGGTAAGATTATTCATTAGGGAAATCTCAGAAAAGAGGTGAGTCTCAAAGCAGAGAATGTATACAAGTATACCAGGTTTTCCATCAGTTGTTCTTGGCTTTAAACCCCTCCCAGGAGGCCTAGGTGTTTAATTACATTGAGCAATAATCACATTTAGGAACTGAGTGGCCTTGGCTGGTGTCCAGGACCTTAATAGGTAGAGTGGGGAGAGAAGGATTTAAGTGGATGGGTCTTGTTGAGTCTTTCATGTTAAACCCATGATTTTGTCTAATGAGCAGCTATCAGAGTCCTGTGGCTTCTGACACAGGCAGGCCAGGGAGGTTGCAGAAGTGTTCCGAAGGTGCTGTCATAGATGCGTTTGTTGTTGACCTTGTGGCAAAAGTGAACCTGGTTCAGACTCTGTGCTATTGTCTGTGCCTGAGAACTCAGTTAGTATGCCCTGATACATAAAACATTCCCAGAGACAGAGAGACAGAGAGACAGAGAGAGAGACAGAGAGACAGAGAAAGACAGAGAGACAGAGAGACAGAGAGACAGAGAGACAGAGAAAAAGACAAAGAGAGAGACAGACAGAGAGAGAGAGAGAGACAGAGAGAGACACAGAGAGACAGAGAGAGACAGAGAGAGAGAAACAAATATAGATAGTCAGAAATATCTGACTCCAGGGACTAAACTATTCCACTGTGAAGAAGAGGTCTCATTGGAGTAATGTTTTCTATATGGAAAACCAGTCGATCAGTAAATACATTTAAATGCCATCTGTGTAATAACTGTCATCTATATAATGCTTTAAGGCTTACCTGTTAAGGTTATATGTTAACTCACTTGATACTCATAATAGCTCTGTGAGGTAGGTGTTATTATTATCTCCATTTTAAAAATGAGGAAACTGAGCTACAGAAAGGTTAAGTGACTTGCCCAGGGTCACACAGCTAGTAAGGGCTGAGTCAGAATTCAAATTCAGGCCTTACTAACTCCAAGCCTCCTAGCGACCTTGTGACAGATATTGTGTTAGGTGCTAGGTATAGAGAAATAAAAATGAAAGCATCCTTACTCTCAGGGAGCTTACAGTCTGTTGAGGGGGAGACAGAATGTACACAAATCTTATTTAAGCATATTCAAAATAGATACCACATATGGGGCGGCTAGGTGGCGCAGTGAATAGAGCACCGGCCCTGGAGTCAGGAGTACCTGAGTTCAAATCCGGCCTCAGACACTTAACACAAAAAAAACTAGCCGTGTGACCTTGGGCAAGTCACTTAGCCTCAACTGCCCTCCAAAAAAAAAAAAAAAAGAAAAGACAAAATAGATACCATATAAATGCAAAAGAATTTCCTGGGGGAGGCACTAGCTTCTTGAGCTGTCAGCAAAGGTCCCACGTAGGAGGAAGCACCTGAGTTGGGCCTTGAAGAAAGCTGGGAATTCTGTGAGGTAAAGGCAAAGTGAGATGGGAGTTCAAGCATGGGGACAACATGAGCAAAGGAACAGGGAAAGAGAGGGAGTATCCTGTATGAGGAACAGTGTGATATGGAATGTCACACACATGGACCAGCAAGCAGACCAGTATGGCTTGACCATAGTGCGCCTGGGGGAGGTAAATGTGCAAGAAGGTAGGAAGTTTAAATTCAGGTTCTAAAGGATGTTAAATGCCAAACAGACCTGTTTGTATTTGATCCAGAGGCAATAGGGAGCTATCAGAGCTTTTTGCTCAGAGAGGAGAGATCTGCTCAGACCTGTAGTAATTAAATTGATTAATTTTATTAAATGTTAATTTGGGAGATGTGTGGAGGATGGATGGCAGAGGGAGAGACTTGAGCCAGGGAGGCTGAGGAGAAGGGCATTACAGGAGTCCAGGCAAGAGGCAATATGGGTCTGACCTAGATGGGGGCTGGAGGAGCGGAGTGAAGGGGCCAGAGGTAAGACTCATCATGCAAAAATGTGGCAAAAGCTTAGGTATAAAGAATAAGGGAAAGAAAAGCTGTCTGAAAGAAAAGTGTCTGAGACTGAGGAATGATTGTGGAAGAGTATAGCAGGGAGTTTTGTTTTGAATGTTGCTCTCCAGATATCTTTCATTTTGTGCTTCCTTTTATGTGCCCCAGAGAAAAGTGCAAGAGGCATGTCTAAAAAGCACTGGATGTTCTGGGGCACAAAAACTGTAAAAAGTGTGTGTCTAGGACAGAAGCTCTGTGAAGCTTTGATTGGAATTTTTCTCAGGTCAATTATACTTGGCCCCCAAATCTCATAAAATAGAGTTTAGCAACAATATTTGAATTGACATAATTTTGTCATATAGCTCTTCCATATCTCCCCCCATCACGAATGTTCGTCTCTTTACCCTGGCATCCCAGATGCCGTTGTTTGTCTCACTATTTCAGATCCTGTTTCTGAATTTCAGACTTAAATCTGGAGTCCTTGGAGTCCTAGGAACACTTGGGTGGTGCAGTATGTAGAATACTGGACCTGGAAGTTTGGAAGAGCTGAGTTCAAATCCTGCCTCATTGGCACTGTGACCCTGGGCAGTTCTCTTAACCTTGGTCTACCTCAAATTCCTCAACAGCAAAATGAGGATAATAATAGAATCAATAATAGGATCATACTGTAAAGCACTTAGTACTGAGTCTGGTATGCAGTAGGTGCTTCATAAATTTTATTTTCCTTTCCTTCCTTCCCTCCTTCCCTCCCTCCCTCCCTCCCTCCTTCCTTCCTTCCTTCCTTTCCTCCTTCCCTCCCTCCCTCCCTCCTTCCTTCCTTCCCTCCTTCCTTCCCT
>CM053593.1:94623114-94654345 GCA_028646575.1 Pseudocheirus occidentalis | reverse complement strand
TCCTTTCCTTCCTTCACTCCCTCCCTCCTTCCCTCCTTCCTTCCTTCCTTCCTTCCTTCCTTCCTTCCTTCCTTCCTTCCTTCCTTCCTTCCTTCCTTCCTTCCTTCCTTCCTTCCTTCCTTCCTTCCTTCCTTCCTTCCTTCTTGCTATAGCTCTTTCTAATCTCAAAGCACAGAGAATGACGATGGTACGGAGTGGAAGGGGTGGGAAGAGAGAAAGAGGTCCTTGTAGAAGGTTACTTGCTGACCTTTCATCATCTGACATAACTGAAAAAACCAAACCAGTAACTTTTGGAGTCTGTGAACTTGAACTGGAATCTAAGTATCTACTCCAAATATGCCTTTAACCGGTTGCTACCTGCAGCTAAATGAGAAAAGGCCAGAGAGCTAATAAAGTCTAATTCTAGGGAGAATTGAGGTCTCATACACACTTTGTATGGGGAAGATATTTATGAAGAACAATTGGCAACAAAGTTAGACCAGGTCACCTTCCATGTTGCTTTCTTTTTGCTGAGACGAGAAACATGTTCACACAAAACTCATTTTATCTTTAGAGAACATTGCTGACAAGTGGTGATCCCTAATACCTTTCCTGAGAGCTGTATTGCTAGGGGCGTAGGAGTAGGAGGCACTAGTGAAAGGGCGAGGAGGAGCTCAGCTTTTAGCCATGGGGTGTGTGCTTATGGGCTGACTGAAGGAGACCTCATGATATGTACTTTTCCAAGTAGAAAGAAAACATCAGTTGTATGAACTCTGGCTAACTGATATTCTGGGCAGGTATCCAGCCTTCTTTGGAAGAGACATTTCAGATCAGACCCCTTAATGGAATACTTCATGCTAATGTAACACGTTAAGTTTTGCATAACATTTCACATATATCCTTTCATTCAGTCCTCACATTTACTCTATGGTCTAAGTGCCATTGTCATCTTTTTTCAGATTATAAAATTGAGTCTCAAAGAGGTTAAGAGATTCAGGAGTGCATCGTTAGCAAGTGTTAGAGGTCACATCTGAACCCTTTTTCTAATTCCCACATTCTATCCATTACACCACATTACCTCTCATTTGGAATATGAAGAAATGGGTCAAAGGGCTAGGACAATACTATCCCTGCTAGTAGACAGCTATTTGAGGTGCTGTGACCACAGATGTCATCGCTTGATGCTAAATGAGCCCCCTTGAATGTGCCTAGTCTAGTGTTGGGATGACTTTCCATCACCTGTAGTAGGCCATGAAGGATAAAGAAGTTGAAGTTTCATTTCTGACACTTACCAGCTCTTTGAATGTAGGCTTGACTCTTAACCTCTCTTAGCCTCATCTTCCTTATTCATCAAATGAGAGACTTGGGATTGGTGACTTTTAAGGGCCCTTGCAGTTCTGAACCCCTGACCTCTGACCACACCCACATTCAGAGCCTTTCTAGCTCAGTGCAAGACCTACCAAAAGCTTGCCTTCTTTGTCAACTGAGTTATCTCCATAATGAAGAGGACTTAAGCAGAAGACCTATGAAATAACAGTATCAGACAATGCTGTCAATGAACCTTGAGGTTACAAACAACTGAGATTTGCAAGCTCAGAGACTTTCTCAGCACTTTCCAGTGAACCTTTTCATCAATCCCAAGTCCCTTTTCTAGGTATTTAAATGACATCACTTCTAAGGCTACCAGCAGGCCATCATCCACAGCTCCAGAAGGGGGAACCAAGTAGATTGGCCAGGGTAAAAGGACACATTCAAGAGTCACCAGAGATAAAAGGAAAAATCATTAGAAATTTCACAGTGGTCTATCATTATCAGTATTTGGCCTGTCCAGTTTGGCATGGTCACCCCACTTTTCTAGGTCCCATTATTGTTCCCCATCCAAACACAAGGTAGTTATCTCATTATTTAAATATCCTCCAGTTAAATGTTCTCACATTCTTAACTTAATGTCCTTAATTACACATATTAGCAAAGGAAGTACTTGGCACACTGTGGCTACCTGCTGACATTCCAGAATTTCTTACAGGACAGGCCCTGGTTTTAAATACCTGCTTAATGTTCAGGTACATCAAGCATCACAGACCAAGAAGAATAGAGATAATGAGACCCTTTTAAATCCTGACTTCAACTCACTGTCTTCCAAAGTTAAATGCTATCAGGGATACAATGGCACCTGTTAGGGTAGCCCTGCTCACTTCCTGGATAAAGTGATAGAATTTCCTACTCCCTCCCACTCATCTAGTGCTCATTTTATATCTGTTGGCTTCAGGGTCCTTACCTGTAAAAGGAAGAAACTAATCCTTGTCCTATCCCTTCCTGAGGATAAGTGAGGGAGCTGAGCCCCCTTGGTAGTTTTGTGGCTTGGTGGTTTTTTAGGAAAGGAGAGACCTTTTAGACTCGTCTGTGGTATGTCCCACAGAAGATTTAGTGTGGAACAGAGAGCCAGCCTTGAAACCAAGAAGACCTGAATTCAAGTCCCACCTCTGACATGTGCTAGTTATGTGACCCTGAGAAGGGAAGGAAATACGCGTTTATTAAGAACCTACTTTGTGCCAGGCACTGTGATAAAGACTTTACAAATATCATTGCATTTGATCCTCTTATGCACAGAAACCTTATGAGGAAGGTGCAATTATTATCTCCATTTTAAAGTTTAGGAAACTGAGTTTAAGTGACTTGCCCAGGGTCACTCAGCTAGTAAGTGTCTGAGAATGAATTTGAATTCAAGTCTTCCTTTTCAGCCTCAGACAACTCTCCAAATCTATAACTTGTACAGAAGGTGCCAGCCTGCGTTGCTTGAAGGATTTTCTCATCTTAAACTTCTCTATGATAGTGAATTCCTAGATCATTTCCTGTGCCTCTCCCTTGTGCCTTGCCATACAGGGAAGTGAAGAGGGTTTACCAGCCTCTGGAAGAGTGATTATTGTTTTCTTCCCCAAACATGCATAACCTGTGCCCCAACAAGCCTTCGGAGGATATCAAATAGTCTCCCTTTTCACATGTGGAATGTGGAAGAGAAAGGCTTTCTGCTAAGGTTTTTTTCCCTGAACTTTTAGATAAATCCAGTGGGGACTTGCTTCAATCTAGCCTTGAGGCAAGCCATGCGTGGTGGTCACCACCACTGGTCAATAAATGTCACCCTGAGGGCTTAGAGGAGAGCACCAGAACTGCAACAGAGAACTTTTCTACCTGATGAAAAAAAAAGTTAAAAGCAGGGGAAAATGTAAATGATTGTTGGGGATAGGGAGTGAGGAATGCAAGGGACATTGTGAGTGTAGGCACAGTTGTACTAGCAGAGAGTACAGTCTGCTCCTCAGGGATTCCTCAGAGGGTTTGGAGGATATGAAAGGGGAGGGATGCCAGGGTAAAAGGTCCCTGAGTGTGACAGAGTGGTTGTACAGCATGATGGTTAGCAGAGGACTAAGCCTGAGGGTTGGTAATTGCTGTACGCTCATGCAAAGACTCATCTGCTCCATGCTGGCTATGGCTGTGGAGGTTACCAGCCAAGTCAGGATAAGGGAAAGCCCATCTGCTTGTTAATACCCTGGAGAAGGAAGCAGGAAAGTCTGACACAATACTATAATAGCATTAGCTCTTCCTAATTCCCGTACATGTAGGTTTCTGATTAATCACACATACAGAGAATGGTGAGTATATTCAACAATTCTACTTTAGGTAAAGGATTCTATATCTATCCTAAATAATATATACACATACATATATATGCACATACATACACATATATACATGCATATATAAATAAATAGCAATGTGTTTATATACTTATATAATACACATTCACATTTGTATATGTTGTAATGCATTGTATATACATGTATTATAGGTATGAATATATATATATTTCTATTCATGCCCGGAAGAAGGCCTCCCTCATTTTGGCCTTCCTTTCTGGCCAATCAGGTGAAGAGATTGCAATATTTTAACAATCCCTGCAGCACAGCTATGAACCATATGGTATGAGAGTGGCCTGCTGGGAAACCACAGGGGGACTCAGAGACCTGGCAGGCAGCAGTGAGGAAAAGAGAAAGTTTTTCAAAGCTGAGGTATCTGCTATACCAGGAGTCTGAAGGATGGAATTATAAAACACAGTGCATTCTGCAAACAGTGACTTCCGCTTCACACTGGAGAGCTATCTCCCCTGATACCCAGGGGCAAGAAAGGCTGTCAGACTCACTGCCTTTCAGCCATAGCCGTGCCAGCTAGTGGTGGCTGTCAGGGTAACATCAGATTTTCATGTTAAGTGTTAACGCATTCAACAGATCTTGAAAGAGCCCTGGATAAGACCCTGGCTGAACACAGGGCACTGTGCTGGTCATCAGAGGAGGTACAAAGTTGAGATAAGATAGAGTTCTTGTTCAGTGGCTCCCTTTCGCTTCCAAGAGCAAACAGAATGCTTTATTTGGCATTCAAAGCCCTTTATAACCTAGCCCCTCCTACCTTTACCGTTGTCTAACACCCTACTCCCAGTCACGTGCTCTTCAATCCAGTGACATTGACCTCCTGGCTGTTCCACAAACACAACACTCTATTTCTTGGCTCTAGGTGTTTTTTCTAGTTCTTCCATGCCTAGAGTGCTCTCCCTTCTCTGCTCTCATAAATGACCTCCCTGCCTTGTAAGTCCCAAGTAAAATCCACCTTCTACAAGAAGCCTTCCCTAAGCTCTCTTAATTCCAATGCCTTCCTTCTTTCAATTATCTCCCATTTATCTTCTATATAGCTTGCTTTGTCTATATATTTGTCTGCATGTTGTCTCTTCCATTAGATTGTAAGCATCATGAGGACAGGAACTGTTTTTTGCCTCTTTTTGTATCCCCAGTATTTAATATAGTGCCTGGCACATGGCAAGTGATTGTGTTGTGTGATTTAATAAAAGTTTAGTGATTGATTCTAGAATTTACAGTCTAATGGGGGAAAAGAGACACACATAGGTAAAAATAATGTAAAAAATTATATGAAATGTGTATTAGAATGAATGATATGAAACAAAGTATTTTATGGGATCCAAGTCAGGAAGCCATAACCAATGAGAAGGGTCAGGGAAAATGTCATGGAAGAAGTGGCATATAAGCTTGTTTTTAGAGAACGGGGAGAGTTCAACAGATGTATGTATATATATGGATATATGTATGACATATATCCATATATATTCTTTTATTTAATGATTTCTTTTGATTAGGATCTATGATTTCCTTATGGAAAACTCCCAGTGTTCAAGCTGTCTCCACCAATTTAGATTGGAAGCTCAAATTTAGCTTCACATCATAGCCTATTGCCTAGAAATAGTTAAGTGACTTGACCATGGTCATCTAACCAGCCTATGTCAGAAGATTTGAATCCAAGCTATGATTTCACTGGTATGGGGAACTCCCTGGGAGGAAATACCCTCTATCATTTTGTAAGTGCTCTAGAACATATATAATATTTATAAATACTGGTTGATCTATTGGTTGTTTTGTTATACTCTTACATGATATCTCTTATAGGATATACTGAGAGCTTATGTGACATACCCATAGTCAGACAACCTGAATGGATCAGAGGTGGTGCTGGAATCTGGAACATCTTTCTTAGACAGCAAAAGGCAATAGTGAATAGAAGACTCAACTTGGGGTGGGGGGGTGGCTAGGTGGCACAGTGAATAGAGCACTGGCCTTGGAGTCAGGAGGACCTGAGTTCAAATCCAGCCCCAGACATGTAACACAAAACTAGCCGTGTGACCTTGGGCAAGTCACTTAACCCCAATTGCCCTTGCAAAAAAAATACTTAAAAAATAAAAACAAACAAAAAAAGACTCAACTTGGGTTTGGGAAGACCTGAGTTTAAATCCTGCCTCAGACTACGGTAATCTAAGGCAGGTCACTTAATTTCTTTCAATCATAATGCCCTCACATATAAAAAGGTGATAACAATAGTAAGTACTTAATAGGATTGTTGTATGGATCCAAAGAGATAATCTAGGTAAAGTGCTTTGATAATCAGAATGTGCTATGTGACTGGCCTCTGAGACCAGCTCTCTATCCACTACCCAGACCTGTCTCTTCCAAAAGTGCATGTGATTCATAGAATATTCAGGGTTGTTTTGTTTTTTATCCATTATCCTTTTTACATAAGTTCCTTAAGGGGTAATCTGGACAAATGGCTTGTCTTTATAGGATTATCCTGCTTTTTGGAACAATTGGCCAAAGTCCTAAAAAACCAGGTTCTCATTCTGAGGAGCTGGAGATGCTCCTTCCTAATCCTTTGCTTATGGTGGAGCTCCTGGGCAGCTGCCTTGTTTCATTTGCTTGTGGTCAAGCCCTTCATCAGGCAGATTCTGCCTTGTCCCCTATGTACAGGACATAGTCTTTTGTCCCCTCTAATGAAAGAGGGCAGAGAGGTATGCCCTCTTGCCCCTACCCTCCTTGTTTTAGTGTGTTTCTAATTTTAGAGGAAACGTGTGGGAGAGGGAACTTGGGAAGCCAGGAAGGGAAAAGAGAGTAACTAGCCCGTGGGATATCCCTGTGGGCCTTGGTCTGGTGAAAGGCAGTCCTCAGCTGTTACTCGTTGTGGGCACTGCTTTCCAAATGCCCAAGACTCGGAGTGCCTGGATCCTCTTTGTTCCTCACTCTGGGGTCACTGCCAGTTTGGCTTTTCCATTTGGGACCATAAGGATCTCAGCCAAGACAAAATTTTTTGCCATTGGCCCTTTTCTAGACTTCCCTCTGAGATTACCTCCCATTTATATTGTATGGATCTTGTTTATATGTAGTTGCTTGTATGTTGTCTCCCCATTAGAATGTGGATTCCTTGTGGGCTGGAACAGTCCTTCTGCTTTTCTTTGTATTCCCAGGACTTGGCACAGTACCTGACACAAAAGTAAGGGCTTAATAAATGCCTTTTGCTTGCATGCCTTCCTTAGTCATATCATATGACTTGATATGTCCCTCTTTCAAACAGACCTATCAGAAAGTCTTCTACATTGAGAGCTGGAATGTCTTCTGGTCTAGCAATGGGAGCCACCACTCTTGTGCTGATCACTAAGTGCTAAAGTCTCACCTCTGGCTCTTTCTCATCTCTTCCTTTTCTATCTACTCTTTTATTTTGATTTCTTCCTCTTGAGGCATTCCTAGGAGCTTGACTCTGAAAGTGGCACTCAGATTTTTTTCCTCTTGGCATCAACTGAATCTGAGTCAGGTGACAAGCACTTATTGAATACTCAGTGTGTGCCAGGAACTGGGCTAAGCTCTGGGGATATAACAAATTGAAAAAAAAAACAATTTCTACCCTCAACAAACCTATACTCCAATGAGGGAGAGAATATGAAAATAATAATGTACATACCAAGATACATACAGGGTTAGAAGATAGACTTCTTCCTTCCTCTTGGCCAAGCTCCATGGTTGTCTATGCTGAAAGATAAACTTGCCCTCCAGAACAGCTGACTGCCAGGGCAGAGAGCTCTCTGTGTGTTCAGGGATCCGTTGGGTGGGATGTGTGACAAGGCCCATTTACATTCTAGAACTTCCTGAAGAAGACATATACCTGTAGGGAATTATAGAAGGAAGAATAACCCTCCTTCTCCTTTCTTGCCTCCATCTTCTTTGCCTTCTTCTACTCTTAACACCACCACCCCCCATTCCATGTAGGGGCACTGGTATTTATGCTTTTGCCTCTGATATGACTGTACTCTAAGCTTTGGATTATTCCTCACTCTCTTAACTCCCAGGGTCCAGGAACAATGTTTGACTTTTGGTCTCTGAAAAAGGCTTTGGAGGATAAGAACAGGAGCTTTGTAAGGATAAGGTACCGGGTGGATCTATTCCATTTGCTCCTGTTCTTTTTACTCTCTTAGCAGATGCTAATTCTTCCTTCCTGGCACCCAGAGAGATTTACCCTGCCATTGTTTGGGGCTGCCTATCTGTGTTAATGTAGCTTCAAGGGACACTATCACTGCTCAGCCAGTCAAAAGGGATGTCCTTGGGGAACTGCCTCTCCAGGTCTCTCTGAGACAATGGTACTCACAATAGGAACAAGATGCTTTTTTCTCTTTTGGCTTTGGTCCCTACGCCTTGTGATGCTCAGTCTTAGAGGGCCAAGCACCAGAAAAATATATAGCTAGCTGTAATTAGATTTGTTGGTCACTAATTTTTCATTAAAAAAAACGATAGCCTCTGGCCTTATATTGTTTTTCCCTCTCCATTGGAGAGATGACAGAATCAGTGGCCTGAGTCCTTGGAAAACTCTGTTCAGGGACTTGACACCTTAGGGATACTCATACTTCTTAGTTGAGAGTCCGATTCTTAAATCTAAGTGTAATTAGAATAACTAAAGTGTTTCTGACTTCAAGAACTTCAGGGTGGGTTTTGGGAGAGTTATAATATATCTGTATTTAATGTTCTATTTACTATATAACATTCTTTTGTATTATATAGAAACATCTCATCTAAGTCAATTAAAAGTATTACTCAGCTCTCCCAAATTCAGCATAAATATTATAATTCATTCATTCATTCATTCATAGAATCACAGAATTTTAGACTTGGATGGGACCTTAGAATTCATCTAGAGCAGTGGTTCTCAACCTTCCTAATGCTGCCACCCTTTAATACAGTTCCTTGTGTTGTGGTGACCCCAGTCATAAAATTATTTTCGTTGCTACTTCATAACTGTAATTTTGCTATTGTTATGAATCTATCTGATATGCAGGGTATATTTTCATTGTTACAAATTGAACATAATCCACAGGTTGAGAACTGCTGATCTAGAGTAATGTGTCCCTGATCAAGAATATTCTATAACACACTCCAACAAGTAGTCACAAGCCTTTAATTGAAGACCTCTAATGGCCCTGGGATAAGAGGTATGGAATGGAATGGGGAGGCGGAGGAGGAATACATCCAGGAATCCAAGACAACACATTCCACTTTAGGATAATTATGTTTAGAAGTTTTTTCTTACATTGAGTCAAAAACTGACTAACAATTTTTCACCTATTGTTTGCTTTATACTGTCTATCCATCTTTGCATAGTTCCATCCATCCATCCACCCATCCATCCACCCACCCATCCATCCATCAATCCATCTATCCATCCATCCATCCATCCATCCATCCATCCATCCATCCATCCAACAAGGAATTAACAAGATGCTCAGGACTGTGAGGGAATAGAGAAGAAATAGAAGAGATGGACCTAACTTGAAGGAGTTTATTAATTATAATCATGGAATAAAATGGAAATGAATACTCAATAAGTAGAAATAACTCCAAGTAAGGAAGGAACTGATCATTTTGAGGCTTTTTAGGCAGTTAAGTCTTTCTGGAAGAGGTGAGTTTTGAGTCCAGTATTGAAGAATGTGATAGATGGCAGTTGTTGGAGACTTGGAAGAACGAAGGTGCAGTATTAGCAAAAGCATTGATTTGGGACAGAATAAGGCGCTGAAGGAATAAAGCATATGAAGGATCACAATGATACTGGTTTGTTTTTTTTCCCCTAGGGTAGAGGGAATTGTATTAGCTAATAATAGAAGGCATGAATTCTAGGCAACAGTACAGAATTATGTAATTATATAACCTAAGTGGGAATAGAAGGAGAGATTGCTTTTGACTGCAGGAATTTTGGTCTACCTCTGTCATTTCAAAGAAGAGGGAACTGAGACCCAGACCAATTGAGTGGCTTGCCTATGCTCAACCTCTTAATTTTATGGATAAGGAAACTGAGAATCCTATCTCCAATTCCAGTGTTCCATCTATTTTAACAAATGATCTCTCTGAGAGGCTTCCAATCAATCATTAAATATTTATTAAGTGCATGCTATGGGCCAGGCCCTATGCTAACCTCTAGAGATACAAAAAGAAGAAAAAGACAGTCCTTGCCCTCAAGGAGCTTACAATATAATGGGGGAGACAACATGCAAACAAATATATATCAAGCAAGCAATATACAGAATATGTAGGAAATAGTTAACAGAGGCGAGGTACTGGAATTAAAAGGAGTTGGAGAAGGCTTCCTGTACAAGGTGGTGGGATTTAGAGAACCTCAGGCCCTACCATCAACCTCAGAGTAAAGCATGGTCCAGTATTTCTTCACAGATATATGGACTGCTACTCTTTGGCCTCTTGGAATTCTAATAGCAGAATTTCCCTGTTAAACTACCTTTCCTTCAGGGCCAATGCCACTTAAGGGTTTTTAGCTATTTCTGCTTTAAAACTTGTTCCCACTGCCAGCTCCATATAACATTGCAGGCTTTGATTTTCCTCTTACTTCCCTTTACCCTGGTGTTTTATGAGCAGACAATTTCCTTAAATGGCCCAAGTTTCTTGACAGCTTCTTCCATGTCCTCTCCTGCCTCTACCTCTGTGTTTGTTACCAAATAGGCTTGCCATTCTTTCTTCTTGGCTCCTTCTCACCTTCTTAGGCAGTCATTTCTCCTAAGAGCACATCTCCCAGCTTATTACTTTTTCTCAATACCAACATTAGCATCTCTAAAACTCAATTACATTTCCATTACTGTAGGTCAGACAGACTGGAATTTGCTCTCGATTCAAATATAATTTTTGGGAAGGAGTTTTTTTTTTGCCACAAAGCAATTTTCATTTGCAAGTCAAGAAATTAGACCACTTGTATCCCACTTGTTGTAAGAAAACCATGCAGCCAAGCAAAAAAACTGTCAGAGAGAATTTTTACAGTTGGGGGTGGGGAACTGGTTAATGCTTCAGGTAGAGGTTGGACTAAATGATCTCAATGGATCCATTTAACAAAAATTAAAAATACATATTTTTAATCAGCAAAATTACACTTGTAATTCCCTTTCTTTTTTCCCTCAGTTGAGAAAGAAGAAAAATAAAACTCTGTTGTAAACATGGGTAATTAGACAAAACAAATGTCCACACTGGTCATTTTTTTAAAGTCTTATTTTGCAATCAGAGTCTATCACTTCTCTGTTGGGAAGTAACCACACCTGGGTAAGACCATCTCAGCACACTGGCTAACCCAGGTTAAGGGTAATTGACAGGCCTGCAACCTGTTAGTGAGTTAGGGGGATGTCTACCCCAAGCACATGAACACCTGGAATGGGCTGATGAGAATGATTTGTTCCAACGGCTAGGAAGGCAGCTAAAGCAAGTGTTGTAGAGAGATTAGAGTTTGGTCAGTCATTGAAGACAACAAGGTCATCCATCCACTGCATCACAGGCAGTCATCCTGACTTTTGTCCTGCCACTGAACTTGGATGACTCAAGAAGAGGCTGATGACTTTGTACAATTCTGTCTCACTTATATCCAATTTATGTTTGAGTCAAGATATCAATCAGCCTTTGATGTCACTGGTCTTCTTTGAAATGAAAGTCAAACAACAGAGTTTCTAAGTGTTTCAGAATTGTTTTACTTTACAATCTTCTTGTCTTTATATAAATTGTTCTCCTGGTTCTGCTAAGTTTCCTTTGTATCAGTTCATGCAAATCTTCCCAGGTTTCTCTGAAACCACCCCATCATCATTTCATATATTATAATAGTATCTCACCATATTTAAATATGATAACTTGTTCAGCCATTCTCCAGTTGATAGACACCCCCTAAATTTCCAATTCTTTGCTTTCATAAGAAAGAACTCTAAATATTTTTATACATCCTTAGAGTTTGTTTTGCTTGGGACTAATCTCTCCCTTAGTCAACCCCCTCTCTATTTTCTCTTCTTTCTCTTCTATATCCTTGTTGAGTGAGATGTATTTCTATAACCAATTGTGTGTGAATGTGTGTGTATGTGTGTATTCTTCCCTCTTTTTACCAGTTCAGAGAGTGAGGTTCAAGTGACAGTCACTACCCCCACTGCTTTATCCTTGATTGTATAGATATCTACTTGCCCCTAGGGGCACCTAGGTGGCATAGTAGATCAAATACTGGCCTGGAGTCAGGAAGACTTATCTTCCTTAGTTCAAATCCAACCTCAGACACTTACTAGATATGTGACCTTGGACAAGTCACTTAACCCTGTTGGCCTCTGTTTCCTAATGAGCTGGAGAAAGAAGTGGCAAATCAGAGTCATCATTCTAATATCTTTGTCAAGAAAACCCTAGATAAAGTCACAAAGAGTTGGACATGACTGAAAAACTACAAAATAATTACTTGCCCAAATATGAGATTATTTTGCCTTGTCTTCCTTTCATTTCCCCCTCCCCTCAATGTGTTCTTCCCTTTCCTTTCTATGATTCTTTTTAAGATCATCAAAACCCAACAGAAGCACTTCTAGGTCTACTACCTAATTGGACGATCACCATTAATGATAATGGGATTCAGAGGGGACATATGTATCATTTCCCCATATTAGAATGTAAGCAATTTATCCTTGTTTGGTCCTTTATGGTTATTCATGCAAGTCTGTCATTTTATGTCCCTCCTGACTCATGTATTTGCACTTCAGAGTTTCTTTGTAGCACTTGTATTTTCATCAGTAAACTTGGAAGTCCTCTATTTCATTAAAGATCTACTGGTCCCCTTGTAAAATTATACTCAGTTTTGCTGAATTAGTTACTCTTGGTTATAAGCCTATATCCTATGCCTTCTGAAATATTATATTCCAAGTTTTCAACTCCTTTTTAATTGTGGCTGATAAATCATGTGTTGTGTTTAGTGTGACTCTTTTGCAGTTGAATTCCTTCTTTCTTTCTAGTTGCTTGAAATATTTATTCTTTGAATTGTAAACCCTGGATTTTGACTATAATGTTCCTTGGTGTTTTCATTTGGGGGTTTCTTTCAGGAGGTAATCTTCATGGATTCTATCTATTTCCATATCACCCTCTGGTTCTGAGAGGTCTGGGTAGCTGTTCCCCCCTGCCCAATTTATTTATTTATTGTTAGTTTTCAACATTCATTTCCACAAGATTTTGAGTTACAAATTTTCTCCCCATCTTTTCCCTTGTCCCACTCCCAAATAGCAAGCCTATTGAATACCCCTTCCCCCAATCTGTTCTCTCTTATATCCCCCATCATCCCCCCTAACTTTCCAGTAGGGCAAGATGGATTTCTATACCCCAGTGTCTGTATATCTTATGTCCCAGTTGCATGTAAAAAAAAAGCAAATTAAAAAAAATGTTTGTTTTTAAAACATTGAGTTCCAGATTTTTTCCCTTCTTCCCTCCTCACCCAACTCCACTGGGAAGATAAGCAATTCAATATAGGTTGTACATGTGTGGTTTTGCAAAATATTTCCATAGTAGTTATATTGTGAAAGACTAACTATAATTCCCTCCATTCTATCCTGCCCCCTTATTCTTTTTTCTTCTTTGACCCTGTTGTTTTTCAAAAGTGTTTGCTTCTAACTACCCTCTCCCCCAATCTGCCCTCTCCTCCATCATCCCCCTGTTATCCCCTTCCCCCCTATTTTCACGTAGGGTAAGATACCCAATTGAATGTATATATTATTCCCTCCTTAAGCCAAATTCAATGAGACTAAGGTTGACCCATTCCCTCTCAGCTTTATGTGATAGACCCTTCCCATTGTCCTACCAGGCTGCCTTCAGCAGGAGATTTGCTTCTCTCTGTCACTTTGTGGGTTCTGTATCTCTAAAATGTGTTTAGAGTCATTTTTTTTTTGCATTATTGGAGGTGGTGGGAGCCAGAGCCATGAAGGAGGTCCTGTTTTTACTCTGCCATCTTGGCTCCACCCCCTGTTTGTTTGTTTTTTTATATTTCTTGAAATATGATATCTATGCTTTTTTCCTTCATGGATTTCAGGTAGTTTGATGATACTTAAGTCTTCTATCCTTGATCTGTTTTCCAGTTCAGTTGTTTTTGCTATGAGATATCTTGCATTTCTTCTTTTCTTCAAGTATTTTGATTTTCTTTTAATATTTCTTGTCTCATGAAATCATTAGCATCTATTTGGTCAGTTCTGTTTTGTATTGTTTTGTATTTCTTGTGCCAAGTTAATAGTGTTCCCTTTCCAATTCTTTCTTCCATAACTCTCATTTATTTTCCAGTTTTTTCCTTCTAGCATGCTCTTCATGGATAAAAAATTCAATTCTTTTATAACTATAATTTTGTCTCTTTTAAGAGTTCTAGTTGAATTTATGCCTAAGCTGTGTTTTTCTTTGAGATTTTGCTTGTAGACATTTTAGAGTCATTCTCTTCGTCTGGGTTTGTCTCTTGAACATCTTTGTCACCATAATGGTGGGATTCTTTTTTTTTTGCCCATTATTCCAAACTTTTTCCTGACTTTTGACTTTATGTTAGGGCCAGGCTTTGTTGCACTTCTAGAGGGAATGTCCAGGATCTCAGAATTATTCCAGGATCTCCGAAACAGCTCCAGGCTGGGGATTTGCAAGCTTTCAGTGCTCCATGATCCAGGACAAAAAAAAAAAATGGTTGCCTTCCCTGTAGTCTGAGCTTTGCAAATTCTTCCCCTGGTTTTGGGACTGAGCAATAGGTCTATTGTGGGCTTGCTTCCTTTGGAATTTTAGTAGATTACTGTTCAACCCATCCAGCATCAAAGAATCCAATAACAATCCAAAAACATTTATTAATCACCTACTATGTGCCAGCCACTGTGCTAAGCCAGCTGCAAAACTCTGCTGATTCAGAACGACACAGGCTTCCCTTTGGCCTCTGATTCCAATCCTAGTTATTTCTATACTTCAGACTTGGCTAGAAGTTGGAACTGAGACCCTGTTCAGCTCCTGGAGTTAGAGCTATGCAGGTGCTACTTTTTGTTGAACTTTTTCTGAGCTTCATATATAACCTAGGGCTTGTAACTACTCCATGTCAGAATACTAGCCCTGGGCACAGGACCTTTCCCCATCTGCCCTGGATCTTTGACCTGAAACTGGGTCCTGAGAGACAAAACTGCCAGTTGGCAGCTGTTCTCACATATTGCACAAAGTCATAGTACCTTGATATGGGTCTCAGACTTTGCTTTTCCCTGGTGTATACTTTAAGTCCTCTTTCAGTCTCTGGGCACTAGATTGCACCACCCAGGGCATTCGTAGTCAGACCCTATCTCTATCTATCTCCCTATGTCAATCTGGGCTGGAAAAATGACACTGTGATTTTTTTTCTTGGATTTCTCAATCAATGTTCACTTTCTAGATCTGTTTGGAGAGATTTTATTGGAGAAGTCAAGAATTCACCACCCTTCTTTCCATCATTGTGAATCCACCTTCTAGCTTTTCTACTTTATATAGCCAGCCACCTCTATGCCCTTCTCACCTTCTATTATAACTGTGCAAAACTATCCTGCTCACATATCAGTGAGTTCCTTCTGGGGCCCATACCAGCTAGCTTTTGTTCCCCTCCTGGTTCTGTGCCTGACTTCATGGACCTCAAAACCATGACTTTGTTTCTTTCTCTCCTAACTGACCTTGTTTTCACCTCCCTTTAATATGTTACCTTCCCCTGTTAGAATGTAAGCTCCTTGAGAGCAGAAACTTTCTTTTTGTTTGTATTTGTAACTTTAGTGTGTAGCAGAGTGCCTGGAACAGAACAAGGAGAGGAAATTCTTGTTTCCTCCCTCCCTCCTTCCTTCCTTCGTTCCTTCGTTCCTTCCTTCGTTCCTTCGTTCCTTCGTTCCTTCGTTCCTTCCTTCCCTCCTTCCTTCCTTCCCTCCCTCCCTGCTTCCTTCCTTCCTTCCTTCCTTCCTTCCTTCCTTCCTTCCTTCCTTCTTTCCTTCCTTCCTTCCTTCCTTGAAGTCAGGGACTGTCTTCCACCTTTTTTCTATCCCCAGTGCTTAGCATCGTGCCTGGCACAAAGAAAACACTTAATAAATGTTTGTTGATCAGTTGTTACTGGCTGAAGAGGACATTGGGATGACAAAGAATCCACTCCTTCTCCCTCCCTCCCAGAACAAGTAGCTTTTATTTGCCAAAGTAGCTTTTATTTCTACTTTTGGCAGGGTTACTCAGTTGGCATATCAGAAGAATATTAATAGTGCAGTTTACCAAGATGGAGAGATATGAGCTAGAAAGGCAGTTAGCTAGTACAGGGATAGAGCACAGGACTTGGAATCAGGAAGGCCTGAGTTCAAATCCTGCCTTGGATATTTCTTGGCTGTGTGATCTTGGGCAAGTCACTGAAATTCTTTTAACCTCAGTTTCCTTATCTGTAAAATGGAGATTATAATAGTATATACTTATCAGGTTTGGGGAAGGATCAAATGAGTCTCTCTTTCCCTCTCTCTGTCTCCCCCCCCTCCATTTCTTTCTCTCCCCCTCGCTCTGTGTATGTATATGTCTATATATGTATGTGTATATATAATATATGTATATATATCTATATATAATTTTGCTTATCATCCTCACCCCTACCACATTCATCACCATTATATGTAGTTAAATGGATTTGGAAATGGTTAAATGGTTGTACCCCAAAAAGTCATTAATGGTTTAATGTCAGCTTGGAAGGAATTTTCTTATGGAGAGCCCCTGAGATCCTTTGTTGGCTCTATGTTGATTAACATTTTCTTTTAAATCAATGGCTTTGATAAAAGCAGAGAGGGTTATGCTCATCAAATTTTCATGTAACACAAAATTAATAGTGACAAATAACGTATTGGATGGTAGAATCAGGATTCCAAAAGATCCTGACCATCTAAAAACTGGGCTAAATCCAATAAAATGCAATTTAATAGGAGTGTTCATCCCTCATGGAAATGTAAAAAGGTAGTGTGTCCTAGAAAATAGAGAAGTGACCTTGAAGTCAACAAGGCTTGGGTCCCATCTCAGATGTGCACTGGTTTTGTAACCCTGGTTGAGTAATTTAATTTCTCAGTGTCCCAGGCAGCTCCCTAAGATTCTAAGTTGCAAAATGGCCATTGCTGTGCATCAGTAAGGCAAGTTTCCTTATTGGTAGCTCTTCAGTAATATCAAATTCAGGTGCAAATGGAAACCTGCCAGTAGTTCATTGACTTAATGAATAAATAAATGGATGAATGAATGGGTCAGTAGATAGATGGATGAAGAGATGGACATTTATGTATGGTTAGCCATCATTTATTCATTAATTTCTTTAATTATTCATTTCTTTTCAATGTTGTTGTCTTTGTACAAATTTTTCTCCTGGTTCTGCTACTTCTCGTTGCATCAAGTTTGTGCAAGCTTTCTTAGGTTTCTCTGAAATCGGGGTGGCTAGGTGGCGCAGTGAATAGAGCACCGGCCCTGGAGTCAGGAGTACCTGAGTTCAAATCTGGCCTCAGACACTTAACACAAAAAACTAGCTGTGTGACCTTGGGCAAGTTACTTAACCCCAACTGCTCTCCAAAAAAAAAAGGGTTTCTCTGAAATCTTTAGGGATAGAAATGTGAGAGGCACAATTAGACTTGAACATCCTAATGATTAGAGTTTTATAATTGTAGAATAGGCTGCCTTAGGTTCTCAGGTGGACTCTTCCTCCCTAGATGTCTCCCATCAGCAGTTGGATGTTTTTATATTTCAAGTAATTTGCAGAGGACATTCTTGTTCAAGTATGGGTTGGTCTCTTAGGTCTCTTCCTGTTCTGAGATGCTATCACTTTGTAATACCTTCTGCATTCTAAGCAGAGGTGCTCCATCTCCTTTTCAGGGGATAAATCAGGTTTGACTCAGAGTGGACCTTGTGAACAATAAAAAGCTATTTTCTTAATCTGGTCACTAGACCACTTCCCTAAGACCTGTTGGCATGCCTCCTCCCTATTCCAAACAGCTAGAAAGTAAATGTATTGTCAGTGGATAATCAGCATATTTCTCTGGTGATGAATTTTGGCAGGATTCTTACAGTTTAATAATTCTACTGATTAGTCAGAGACAGCATCTTTGAAGACAGAAGATAGAACATAAACGAAGATATATTAGATGACTGTCAAACTGTAGTCTAGGGGTCCTTTATCTGGGGTTCATGAACTTGTTTTATTTAATTGATAATTGTATTTAATTGAATTGATTTCCTTGGTAATTCTATGTATTTCATCTTATGCATTTAAGAAATGTATATTCCTGCAAAGAGGCCCATAGGTTTCACTAGACATCAAAGGGGTCTATACACGAGAAAGATTAAGAGCCCCTTCTAATGATCTCTTTTTAAATACCTTAGTACAGGCTCCTTCCTGACTCCATCCATTTCTTTCTTTCAACTCCAGTCAGACAGACAGAAATGCACCAACTCACCTCTTGTTCAGGTAGCTGAAAGAAGTGCAGACTGAGAGAAGTCTTGTGACTCCCAGCAAAAGGAACAAAATGAACTCCCTTTTACCATCTCTCTGCAGGAATCTGGACTCATAATAGTTTTTCAATAAATAGACTATAAGGTAGGAATCATATCTTTTTTTAAGAGACTTTTTTTATTGCTTATGATACGAGGGGCACAGTGGATGAAAAGCTGGCCTTGAAGTCAGAAAGACCTGAGTGTGAGTTCTGTTCTTGACACATACTGTCTGGATGACCCTGGGAAAGTCATTTAATGCAACAATACTATAGGTGACTTTAAAGCTATAGGCTGTAGAGCAGGTACCTGATGGTAAAGGGAATTTTCTTATGGGAAGTCTCACATGTGAATGAAATCACAGGAACAGACAAAAAAAATTCCCCCATGAGACCTAGCACAGTGCCCATCATACAGCAGGCACTTACAAAGTGCCCTTTGGTCTTAGTGGAACCTATGAACTTATAGGAGGATGACAGCATTAGAGTTGGAAGGGTCTTTAGAGAGTCTGGTCCAACTGCCTCATTTGTAAAATGAAGAAAATGGAACTGAGCTATTTGAAATGACTTTCCCAGTGTCACACAGCTAACAAATGCTATGGACAGTATTTAAAGTCATCCATCCTGAAGTCTAGTGTGCTATCTATTAATCACATGACTCCCTAAAATTGTTAGGGAAATCTTTGTAAGCATCATAGTTATTCAAAAGTGGGATGGTCTGTCTTAGAGGAAGAGTGTTCTTCATGGAGGCCAGTTGGTGTTGTAGTGGATAGAAAGCTGGGCCTGGAGTCAGGAAGACCCAACTTCAAATCTGACCTCAGATACTTAATGGCTGTGTGCTCCTGGGCAAGTCATTTAATTTCTGCTTGTTTCAGTGTCCTCAATTGCAAAATGGGGATTATAATAGTACCTATATCCCGAGAGTTGTTGTGAAGATCTAATGATTTATATTTGTAAAGTGCGTAACAATTCCTGGCACACAGCAGGCCCTTACTAAAAGTACCTACTGTGTTACCTCTTTCCCTCCTTTCTTAATTCCCTCCTTTTTCTTTCTTTCTTTCTTCCTCCTTCCTTCCTTCCTTCCTTCCTTCCTTCCTTCCTTCCTTCCTTCCTTCCTTCCTTCCTTCCTTCCTTCCTTCCTTCTTTCCTTCCTTCTTTCCTCCCCCATTTCCTTTTTCCCTTCTTTCAGTCCATCTCTCCTTCCCAAGGATATTGTAGAGGGGAGTCCTGTTCAGGTACAAGTTGAATTTTTCTGAACTTTTCCAAATCTGAGATTGGTGCTGTCGCCTATAGACCAATTTTAGGTACTCAATGGACCCAGTAAGTATACCTACTTGTTTCATACCTCCCTCAGAAATTCCTAAACCACCAAGCTTCATGAAACATAATTTATTTTCTCAAATGTAAGGGCAATTGTTTTGTGATTTCTCTGTATTTACTATCCTAGAGCTATCTGCAGCAGAAAAAAAATCAGAGGAATAAAAAAAAAATGATCAGACTGTTAAAGTAGCGCGTGTCTCTTCTTGCCATGGTGCACCCCCCCCCCCACCTCAGTCTGTTTCTGACTGTCAATATTGGGTAATTTGTGAGAGACTAATAGTTTCCCACTATAATCATGCTCCAAGATTTGGACTGTATTCCAAACATTTCCTGTTTTCTTCAATGCCCATAAGGAACCCATTTGGGAATCAACCTGAATGGAGTACCTGACTCTACCACTATATGATAATAATAACAGTAGTAGTTAGCATTTATATAAGTGCTTTAAGATTTACAAAGTGCTTTACAAATGTTATCCCATTTTATCCATGCAACAAGCCTAGAAAGTATGTGATATTAATCTCTCCATTTACAGGTGCAGATCTAGAGGCTAAATGACTTTGGCAGGGTCACATAGCTAGCAGATATCCAAGGCAGGATTTGAATTCAGGTGTTCCTGACTCCAGGTCCAATGCTCTGTGCCACCTCACTGTTTTCCTCTGGACCTTGAGCAAATTAACTTTTCTGTTTTAGTTTTCATCATCTGTGAAATAAATGGGGTTGTGCAGATCATTTCTCGTGTTCCCTCAATGTCTAAATGTGTGGTTTCTCTCTTGAATCTGCTTTTGGGGGGTTGCTTTGTTTTGTCTATAATAATCTTTTGAGTTCCTTAAAATTCCTGCCCTCTTGGACTTGGATTTGGAACAGGAAGACCTGAGTTTAAGTCCTGTCTGTGCCTCTTAAAAGCTATGAGACTTTCAGCAAATGCTTCTTTTCAGTCCTTTTACTCTTTACTCTCTTCTACAAACTCTCCCTTCAGCTATCTGACACACTTCCTGTACCTCATGGAATCATCTTCCAACAGCCAGGTGGTACAGCGGGTAGAGTACTGGGCTCGGAGTCAGGAAGACCCGGAATCAAATCCAGCCTCAGACGCTCACTAACTGTGTAATCCCGGGCAAATTGTTTAATCTTTGCTTGCCTCAGTTTTCTCATTTGTAAAATGGGAATAATAAAAGCACTTGCATCCCAGAATTGTTGAAAGGATCAATTGAGATCATTGTAAAGCACTTAGCTCAGCACCTGGCGCAGGGTAAGCACTATATGAATGTTAGCTATCATTACTAAATACCTTTGTACACCCCAATTCCACTGCTGATTGGCCTTTAACTTTCCCAATTTCCAACCTATCGTGGTTCATCTCTCCCTAGTCACTCTGGTCTTCCCCTATCCCTCTCTTCAAAGGCTCACCACATTGGTGCTGTTGGGGATAATGGATTGACTTCAGTCTAACTGCATCTCAACGGATCCATCAGCCTCAGCCATGCTGATAACAGCTGTAACCATCCTTGTAGCAGGGATTACAGACATGTAATACAACCTAGGGATTTTATTGGAGGCTTTTGAATGAAGAAGATTGAGTATCTGGTTTTGGGATCCTTCCATCATTCTTCTTCCTGCTCTCTGGATCTTGTTACCAGCTCTTTGCACATTAGCATCTCTACCAGAGTCATACTGCAGGGAAGCAAGCGGGAAAGAAACAATTTCCTTCCATTTGAGATGTTGGTTTCCATGACTGGCATTTGTCATACTCTCAGATCCAGCCCTTTGGAGGGTATTTAGGCTAAGTGCCCATCAATTGGGTAACTTCAGTATTTTCTTTTGAGATTTGATAAAATTTCCACAAGTGCTGATTCTTATGTTTATAGCTGCAGTGGTACTGAAGTTAGCAATTTAAATGGGTACATAATACAATGATATTTAATTTGCCATTATAGTGCTTGTGGTTTGGCTCAATCCAGACCATTCATGATTTTGAGACTCAGTAAGGGCTAGAAGACTAAAATTTTCAGATTGTAGAAGTAAACTAACCTCTTATGACCTTAGTAATAATTTATAAAATGGCAGAGAATAGTTTTGTCCTGCCTACTTCACGGGGGATAGGAAAAATTAAGATAAGGACTCTAAAAGTACTTTCAGAGTAGGATGCACTGTACAAGTTGATTAATTTAAGTGTTTATCAAGGGCTTATGATATGCGAGGGATAATACTGGGAACAGAGAGACAAGAACAAAGAAGTCCCTGCCTTCAAGGCACTCATCTTGTATTTCCATTTCTTGATTTAATGGTGTCTCCAAGGCTTAGCAATTGAAGGCATATGTTGCTGGGAGAAATAACATATACACAGAGAAGTAAACACATAATATATACTAAATTAATGCAAAAGATTTTTTTAGTGGTAATTCTAACAATTAGAAGATCTGTTAAAGATAAGAGATGGACCTTGAGCTGAATCTTGGAGGGAGCTAAGGGCTCCAAGAGATGGTAGGAAAGAGGCAAAACACTGAAGGTATGGGGGACTGACTGCTTGTGCAAAGACCTGGAGGTGGGACAGGGAATATTGTATATTTATCCTATTAGCTTATTCTTCATCTACATTCTTTTAACAAGTGATGATATAAAGGGAGCACATGGGGCTTAGTAGAAAGAACATCTTCATGCTGGTTTCCAGCCTGGGCTCTGCAGGTCTCTAGCTGTGTGACACTGGGCAAGGCAATTAAATTCTTTGATTCTTAGCTTGATAAGTTGTAAGAGTATGGAGTTGGACTAGGTTTCTCTTAGGATCCTTCAAGTTCTATAATTCTATGACTATTTTATAAAATAGTTACAGCAGATGGCCCCAAATTCCCCAGAATCACAGATGGTTGGCTAGATTATAAATTTAGGATTATTTTGTCTCATGACTTGTCACTATTAGTCACAACCACACAGTGCAGCATGTACATGCCATATGTGTCCTGGCTTAGCTGTAGTTTTCAAATAAGGAAGTTAAGGAAGTAAAGGCAGAGAGGGAGGGATCATGGCATGTTACCAGACAGAATGAACTGGAGAAGAATATAGAAGCATGGAAGTGAGAAGACCTTAGTCCTGTTCTTTCTTCTTTTTTCTAAACTTCCTATGAAAAATGAATTTGGGGGCATTTCCTTTAATTTGGGGCAAGGTATCTTGACTGGACACCTCTATTCCCTTGCCTTACTTCTTCTCTGGTTACTAAATGATAGAATGAGAGAGTGATGTGGAACAGTGGATGGGGCCCTGGATGTGGAGTCAAGAAATACTGGGTTCCAATTCTGCTTTAGACATTTCCTAGCTGTGTGACCCTGGCCAAATCACTTAACTTTTCTGTTTCATTATTTGAAAAATGAGAGGACTTGAACTTGGTGCCCTCAGGGGTTCCTTCTCTAAATCTATGATCCTATAACCTTATGGAGAGGAGGGCTTCTGAGAAAAATGTTCTTGTTGAAGGTTAACTGATGTTCTGAAGTTTATGACCCCTTAAGTCAGCCAAGGAAAGAGTCCTTGTTCTTGGGGATAGAATGTACTGAGAAAGCCTGTCATTATTTTGTATCCTTAATGCAGATGACAGTGGACTAGTAGCCCCTAAATCATCTTTCTAGCTAAATGTATTTTTTTCATCCCTGCTCTAAACAAATTCTTTGCCGATCAGATTGTGTGGGGATTGTGTGGGGCTGCCAATCCTTTTGTGGGGCAAGGGCCAAGGATAGCAGGATCTTTAAAGCTCTGTGATATTTAATTAAGTTGCATTACAGGTCAAAAGAAAATCTTGGCTACTGTGCTGAGTCATCAGAACTCTGTAGGAACAGGCTTCAGATAAGAGAGTCTCATCAGGAAGGAGGTAGGGGAGGGATGGCTGGGTGGGTGGAAGGAACACTATGAGTTGCTACCCCAGTACTACAAAGACTGTATGATCAATGGAGAAGTCACCCCCTAGAAGCATTTAGTGACCACTAGGGATCATGCCCCAGTTCCCTGACCTTATTGGGGAGAGCCCCGACACATCTAAGAAGCTTTAACATCTGCCTTCTTTCTCTCTTCTTTTGTTGCATTAGATATTTCTGTAAGGGATAGAGAGAAGGCTTTTGAAAATGTGATTATGCCTGATAGTCTCAGTTCAATCACTTTGGTGAAACAGAGTGTGAAAGCCTCACAGGGAGACAAGTGACTTGTGAATTATGTCCTTGATGACTGGGACAACCTGTAGTTTTTATTATCACTCACCTAGCATAGGCCAACATCAACCAATTGACTAACCACATAGTGGCTTCCATAGGTCAGGCACCATACCAGGTACTAGAGATGACAGAATGAAGCAGCTCCTGTCCATGTGGAGAAAATAAGGACACGTATAAAAAATATAGACAAAAGAACCCCAAGGAAAGTTCTGGAGGTAGGTGCTAGAGCAGTGGTTCTCAACCTTCCTAATGCCGCGACCCTTTAATACAATTCCTCATGTTGCGGTGACTCCCGAACCATAAAATTATTTTTGTTGCTACTTTGTAACTGCAATTTTGCTGCTGTTATGAATCATAATGTAAATATCTGATACGCAG
Organism: Pseudocheirus occidentalis; assembly: GCA_028646575.1. NCBI lineage: Eukaryota > Metazoa > Chordata > Mammalia > Diprotodontia > Pseudocheiridae > Pseudocheirus > Pseudocheirus occidentalis. Next base: position 94,630,315 of record CM053593.1, on the reverse strand, counting down.
GATATATTTTCATTGTTACAAATTGAACATAAACCACAGGTTGAGAACCACTGCACTAGTGGCTTTGGTGCTCAGGAAAGGTCTTATATAATGCTTGAGCTGAACTTTGAAAGAAACTAAGGTTGCCAAGAGGTGGAGGTGAGAAAGCGGCCCGTTCCTATGCAAAAGCATGGAGAGGATAGGAGGTGGAATGTCATGTGGGAGGAGCAAGAAGGCAAGTTTGACTGGATGCAAAGTAACATGAAATAAAACCGGAAAAGTAGGCAGGAGCCAGATTAGGAATGACTTTAAATGGCAAACAAAAGGATTTGTATTTGATCCTAGAGGTAATAGTGATAATAATAATAACTCACATTTATGTAGCATTTACTCTGTGCTGGACCCTGTGCTGAGCACTTTTCAGTTAATAGTGAGCCCCAGAGCAGTGGAATTCCGAAGTCAGATCTGTACTTCAGGAATATCGTTCTGACAGCTGTGTGGAGGGTAGATGGGGGAGGATGAGTGTCTAGGAGGCATCCATGAAACCATTTCTAATGATTTCAGGGTCACTGTTGTCTTTTCTGGTGTCCTTCCTGAAGAAAAATGCAAGAGAAATTTGTGGGACATGGGAAGTTGTGTTAAAGTGATACAGATGTAGAAAGGTACCTTTGCCTAGATCTTGAGTGCCACAAAGGGGTAACTTGGGTCATTTTTGGAAGTGCAAGATGACATCTCTACTTGCTGGGTGTCTCTAGGAGTTGTTGTTTATCTTTTGTCTTCAGAGAGAACCAGTGACATCACAGGGTGATGTCTTGACTAGCTCATGAACTGGATTTCAGGGAGGCAGAGTTGTGCAAAGTCATCAGCCTCGCTCTCTCTTCCAGAGTCATCAAAGTCCAGTGGCAGGAGGTGGCCTGGGAAATAGCAATTACTCGTGTGCTGAACGAGAAGGCAAAGAAATCATATTTCCTTACTTTCTGTTTCTATCCCTCACCAAACTCTACCCATAGTGGGAAATAATATAGCTACTTTTCAGGCAGCAACTCATCTTCTGGGCCTCCCTTGTCTCAAAACTCATCAATCTGAATGAACTCACTCGGCCCCCTCTCTTCACCCGCTAGCTTATTGCTTATTATGCCCTTACAGATTATTTGAACTATACTATCTCATCCTTTCCAAGGTTGATTACCAACTCTCCTTATTAGTTTACAGACACAAAAAGCTCACAATATGAAGATTCATTTACAATTTAATGGAAACCGAATTCATATTTGAACCTACAAAAAATAGTGATATAGAAGTAGTGATATACTCCCAATGAGAAACCTTTCCTTGAGACATATGCAGTCTTTGTGACTTACTCTGCCATAGATTGTAGAAGCATTGGTTTTGACCTGGAAGGAACCTTAGGGCAGTCCAATGAAGCCTATGGACTGGATCTCAGAATGTTTAAATGCATGAAATAAAATACTTCAGACGATAAAGGAAATCAATTGAATAACTAATAATTTAATGCGCCTGTCAATTTTGTTTTCAATTTCTGGACCCCAAATTAAGAATCCTTGATCGAGTTTCATAGGACAGGATGAGAATGATTAGGTGACTTGCCAAAAGTCATACAGATAGTAAGGTGCAGAGTCAGAACTCAGTCCCAGGTACTCTGACTGGCTCTAAATTTTTACTCTCCTCTAGCCAGGTTCCATTGGGGAAGAGATATATTTGTTTCCTCACTTTAGGGTCCCCTTCCCCTAGAACCTTGACTTCAACACAAGTCTATCTGGACATTCATGGTGGCCTTCCTCACTCACATTCAACAAATTGGATTCTCGGGGCTTTCCAGTATCAAAGCTGGGCTCTACAGAGCCATTTGAGGTGCTTGATCTTTTCTAGGGCACACATTTGTGAGAAAAATTGGGTTAGGAGGTTCATTTACAGGTCAGGAAACAATGTTTTTTTCTGTAGAAAACTACTGTTCCTATAATGATACTTTGAACTTAACAGACTCAGTTCTCTAAGTCAGTTAACTAGACTAGGAGCAAATTCATTTAAAGTCATTCTATAAGAAGGAAGCAACAAGAACCAGGAAAATAGCAGACACCATGTGTACAATAATGGAAATGGAAATAGAAAGTAGATTGATGACAAAAATTAACTTAAAATCTGTGTTATTATCAAGACCAATGTTGTTCTCTGAAGAAGCAATGAAATAATACACCTCCCTACCTTTATTAGAGCGGTGGGAGACTAGGTGGAACAGAGACTAAACTGACAGACTTAGTTATGCTGAATTGGTTTTTTCCTTCCTCTTTTATTTTTACAAGAGATGGCTTGCTGGATGGAGGAGGCATATATCTTCAAATGAAGGTGATATAAAAACAAAAGCTATCAATTAATTAAAAAAATAAACAGGCTTACAAAATGATGAATTGTAACATCAAAAATTAATTTTTCATGTATGACTTTGTAAGACTTCATACTGTTAGCTTCTAATATTGTGTATATACTTCTTTTTGCAAACTGTTGCTGGCTGCTTTCTTCACAGTCTCATTCACAGTTTCTACGTGTTCCTGGGCATTAATGACTCCATTTTGCAGGGTGATAATGTGGTGATGCATTTTCTTCCCCTGTGCTGTAAATGTTCAGATCTTCTGCCTGGTGCAGCATTTAATTAGCCCAGAGTTTAAATGTCATCATTGATTGTTTTTCAGACAGAGAGAAGCATCTCAGCAGTCTTTCTGAAAACATACCCCATACCAAAAGGGTGTCATCTCCTCTTCCTACTTACTCCTCATCCTCCTTGTGTTTAGGGTTTTTTCTATACCCCTGATTGCCTTCCAGTACACCAAAATTTTCCTTGACCAATGGAAGGAGAAGATATAAGTGAATTACCCATACAGACACAGCAGTTTCTTAATTCTCCTTCATGTGCAGTCATCTAAACACTTATCCCACATGTTAACACAACCAGTCCTATGAAGGCCATCTCATCAGAGAACAATAGCCTTGACTATGCCTAATTAGTCAACAATCTCACAATCCTTTCTGTTCGGCTTTGGGATGCTTTGTGTAATTTTTACCCCACCCCACCCCACCCCAACCCCCAAGGAATGGAGGAGAATGGTACTGAGGAGAGGGATGGAACTGACAGATTTTTTTGCCTCCTCCCGTTTGTCACAGGCTAATTCTAGGTAAGTTTGCATTTTCCATTCCCTGGTTGTTCATGATCTGGGAATAGAAAAGAGGCTGGCCTAGCCTTGGAATGAGGAATGTGCTGGGGGTAGAACTGTTCTAGAACTAGTCTATAATTAAATATTTGCCAGATGATCCACAAAGGGAATCTTTAGTCTGAAGAAGAGATGAAACAATGCACTTTCTTCCCTTTATTGAAGAGGTAGAAGCTTATGGGTATAGAATGTTGCAATATACTTGTTAGACTCTAGTGATGTGTTGGCTGACTTTGCTAAGCTGCTTTTTAGTTTAAACTTCTCTCTTTTTAATTTGGCCAAGTTACCGAATCTCTCAGGGCCTCAGTTTCCTCATCTGTAAGAGCCAGGATGTTAAATGAGATGGTCCTTATGGAAACAGATCAATGATTCTATGGTTTATATATTAATTCTATACCTTTGTTTCTGCCTTGGAATGTAAACTCCCCAAAGACAGTAAGTTTCTGGAGGACAGGGATTATGCCTTATATTAATGTCTCCAGTTTTGCTTGAGACAACTTTGTGCATGTAGATGTTCTATAAAACTTGTTGAATGAATAAATGAAGAATGTACAAGTGATCCGCTTAATTTACTTTGTGTGGCATTTCATATGGATCACTTTCTCTAGGGCTCATTATTTTTGCTCCTCTGTAAGACAAAAAGCTTGGTTTAGCAGCATCGTACAATGGAAAGAACATTGGCTTTAGAAATAGGACCCGAGTTCAAATTCTGATTTTCTGTTATTACCTATGTGACTTTGTATAGATCATTGTGATTCTCTCTTTCCTCAAAAAATAACAACAACATTAATAATGACTTTTATATAGCACTCACTATGTGCCTGGCACTGTGCTAAGCACTTTACAATGATCTCATTTGGTTCTTGCAACAATCCTGAGAGGTCAATGTAATTATTATTCCCGTTTTATAGATGAGGAGATTGAGGCAAGCAGATGTTAAGTGGCTTGCCCAGGGCCACACATCTAGTTAATGTCTGAGGATGAATTTGAAACTGGTCCTCTAAAATGGGTTTGTTGGACTGATGGCCCCATGTACTCAGTCCCTTCTCGATCTAAGCCTATGATTCTATGATTAGATTAGTCCCTTAACCATGTCCCAGTTCTTCATCCTTGAAACGTCACTCCAGCTTGGACTTCACAAACTAGAAGTACCTTTTGTCCTTGCTGCACTACCCTCTCTCCTTTGATTCAATGAAGCCTCCATTTAAGGAGGATGCCCAGACCAGCCGGGTCTCATTCCTTTACAGACAGTACACTTGACTTCCCCATTCCCCACCTGCCTTCTTTTCTCCCCCATTAGAATATAATCAAGCTCTTTGAAGGGCAGAGATTGTATTTTTACGTGTATTTTTATTTCCGATGTTTAGCTCTTGGTAAGAACTGACTAAATGTTTGCTGGCTTGACTACTGAACTAAGAGACTTCCTGTGACAAATATGGGTACTTCTTAAAAAGCAAAGGCTATGGATGAGGATGGTTTTGATAACATTCTCTTGTATAGCCTCAGTGTTATCATTGACCCAGCTGGTGGATCTGAAGACTGGATTTGGAAAATGGACGGGCATCACTGCCTCCCAGTGGGGTGGAAGAGCATATAATTGGCTCCCCTGGCACAACTGGCAGGAAACTTTGATGATAAAACCGACTGCATGGATTTTATAGGGATGTGACTTCATCAGTCCTTCCCTTAAGACAGCAAGAACTTAGATCAAGCTTCTCTACTTATTTATAAACTGTATGCTTCCACTGAAGCAGTACTCAGTCAACTCATCTACTCAGACTCCTATTGACCCATATTACACACCCTCTCTTTGTGTGTCCCTTCTCTACACCCTCCCCTCCTTCTCCATATGAATGACCGGATCAATTATGACTCTAATTAGAGATGATGTGGCTAAATTTCAAAAAGCCATTTTCTCGTTCCAATAGTACCTAGCATTCTCCTGTAAACAAGTCATTTATCCTAACTAGTGAACTGTGGCAGACTAAACAGATAAACACAATTTTTTTTTCTGGAGGAAAAGCCTTAACATAAATAGAATTAGTTCTCCCTTGTGATAGAGGAGTTGCCAAACAGGTAAATTACTTTGAGCCTTCTCTAATCCTATCATCCACTGGGCTTAGAGTAGAGTAAAGTAACTTTGGCAATGAAGACAAGAACACCATACTAAAATACCATTTCAAGTTGATTTTTACTTTGTCTTCTTAGAGTAGAAAATAAATTATGTCTATATAGGCCTGTTTTAAATATTTTAGCAATATAATGATGTTAAGTGTTAAGGAAATGTATGAGAAAATCTGGTGTCTTTTCCTGCTTTGACTATAGAACTGAGCATCCTATACTCATTGTTTCTTTGATGTTCTTGAAGGATTTGGGAATTGTGCTCATTACCTGTCATGGCCTATGTTGTTGACATTTAATTCCAGGCAATTTGTATGTTGTTTCCTGGAAGCCTACAAAAGCCATGTCTCATGGCACTAATTCTTTAATATCTTGCTGTCTATTCTTGAGTAAAGGTGGGACTACTGATTATAATGCCACAGATAAGAGTCTGTCCATCATAGCTCACCATCATCATTATCCTCAGCACCACCACCACCATCACCACCATCATCACCACCACCACCACCACCATCATCACCATCATCTTATCATTGACATCATCATCATTAATGGCATTTATGTGACTCTTTAAAGTATACAAAGCACTTTACATATTATTTAATTTTATCCTCATGTCAACCCTGTGAGGTATCAGAATGGATTGAACACGAGAAGTCAGGAAGACCTGACTTCAATCTAGCCTTTGACACCTATTAGTTGTGTGACCTTGGAAAAGTTACTTCCCCTCTGTCTACCTTAGTTTTCCTTTTTGTACGATGAAGACAAGGGCATCTAAGTGGCACAGTAGAGTGCCAGACATGGAGTTAGGAAGACATCTTCCTGAGTTCAAATCTAACCTCAGATACTAGCTGTGTGACCCTGGGCAAGTCATTTAACCCAATTTGCCTTAGTTTCCTGATCTGCAAAATGAGCTGGAGAAGGAAATGGTAAACCACTCCAGTATCTTTGCCAAAGAAACCCCCCAAATGGGGTCACAAAGAGTTGGACACCACTGAATAGCAACAACAAAAATGCAGATAATGGGGGGCGGAGCCAAGATGGCGGCATAGAAGCAGCAAGGTCCTGCAGCTCCCACACCGCCACCCTAAATACCCATAAAATTATGAACCCAGAGAAAGTCTAGGACTCTCAGACTCACACAAAAATACAGAGAACACATCTCTCGCTGAAGGCAGCTCGGCAGCAGGGGCTCATCGCGGCAACCTGAATGGAGGCTGGAACAGCCTGAAGCTGAGACCTTGGCCAGGCGTGGGACAGTGGGAAGGAGCCAGGCTGAGCTGAGCCGAGCAGGCACCACAGCCAGTCAGCAGAGGTTCTACAGCCTCCAGCACCTCCACATCTGCCAAGGCGTGAGGAACCAGATGGAGAGACACAGCTCGCCCCACAGCGGAGCAGAGAATGGCCAACCCAAAATGGCAGCCGCAGCCAGGCTAGGCCCCAGGGCGGCCTGGAGGAGCTGAGTCTCCCAAACCGCAGCTTCAGTTAACTTCAAAGAAAATCTAAAGCACCTGCCTAAGGGGATCTTAAAATCCTCAGAGATGGTTAGTGAAAGTGAAACTTTGAAAATTAAGTTGAGGGTGGTAAAGCAGTTCGGCCAATCTGCCCCTGGGGCAAGGAAGCAGTGGTGGAAGGGAAGTGCTGGAACCAGCAGCGGCCCCCACCAGTTTGCTTCAGAGCCCCTGGCCTGCAGACTCCGCAGGGGGGCTGAATCGATTGATCAGGGACAAGTGCTCTTGCATTGAGCGGCCTGGATCCGGATCGTGGTCTTGGGTGGTGGTCTTGGGGTGCACTTTCAGCAAGCCAAAGCTGGGGAGGACTCTGCTTCCAAGGGGGAAGCTCTGTTCCAAATTGCTGGGGTTTTCCCAACTGCCAGA
>CM053593.1:94561906-94622614 GCA_028646575.1 Pseudocheirus occidentalis | reverse complement strand
AGTGCACCCCAGGACCACCACTCAAGACCACAATCCAGATCCAGGCCGCTCAACGCAAGAACCCTTGACCCTGATGGATCCCGTCAGCCCCCCTGCTATCTGCAGGCCGAGGGCTCTGAAGCAGCCCAGTGGAAGCCGCTGAGGCCCTCAGACGTTCCTGCTGCAACAGCCGCCTCCCACTGCTTCCTTGCCCTGGGAGCAGTTTGGCGGGACCCGCTCTTCTCCTCCCCAGTTAGCAAAATCCACTGACCTTTCTCTTAGCCTTTTTTTCTTCTGGCCTGATAAGTGTGGTAGCTGTGCCTCCAGTGCAGCCGATCTGCTCTCCTATAGCCGTGGTTCCCCGCCCAATAACCCAGGGCCTTAGCCGGCCGGGGTTTCGGCCGTGGGTCCCAGACTACTGGGAAGAGCCCCACCTGCTGCGCTGCCTGTAGCAACAGATGTGCTTTCTGTCTTGTGGAGAGTTTTGGAGCTTGAAAATCTGTTTAGAGTCCCATTTTATGAGTTTTTTAGCATGTTTGTGTGGGAGCTGTGGTGCTTTGCTGCTTCTACGCCGCCATCTTGGCTCCGCCTCCCTTAGTCACTTAATCTCCAGAGGTCTCATCATTCATACAGCCTTAGGTGGCTTATTTGTGAAGAAAATTTGAAGATGATAATACAGTAAAACCCTAAGGAGGTGACAGAAGTTAGATACCAGATCAATGAAAAAGTAGTCTTGGACATATCAGTCCCTGCATGAAAACTTTCACCATCTCCTGTTGCCTACATATTCAACTCATACTCTTTGGTCTGACATTCATGGCCTCCTGCAGTCTGGCCCTGGACTTTTACAATATAATTTCATACTAATTCTTTAGTGGAACTTTTCCTTTAATAGTAGCTATAATAAAAAGATAATATTTACATAGTGCTTTGTTTGCAAAGCATTTTACTTGGGTTATTTCATCAGATCTTGACGACAGCCCCGGGAAGTAGGTATTGCTGTGATTCCCATTTTATAGATGGGGTTAAGAGGTTAAATTAAATTAGTTAATTTATTGATTAATTAAATTAATTAAATTAATTGTCTAGAATCACACAGCTAGTGAGTATCTATGGGTTACCTACTCAAAGCACTCTTCTGTAAAAATGAACTCTAACCCTAATACTCCAACTCTATAAAAATTTAAGATAAAGTAAAAATTAATTCCCCCCATTCTTCTGTTAAAGTTTTTCCCCTAATGCCTTATCATGACTTAGAGTTGATTCTATGTTCTTGAAGGCTGTAATGGAGCACAGTTTCTGACAGGTCCCATAAAAATGGAAAGGCTTTGAGTACAGGCTTGGTGACCAGTTGTATCTGTCATTCAAGGACCTCCCAAGGTAAGTTCAGGGAAGCTTATCACCAGCATAATGGCCTTTATGGATGAATTTTTTTCGCCACAGCAACTGACAAAAATGGTGTCCAAGAAAAAGGGAGAGAATGGAAGGATGTGCATCAGTAAAGTCAGAAACACATACCACTAACATCTTTGTTCCCTTAAGTATTGAATTAATGATAATCCATTCTATATCTCTCATTTAATGTATTATTTACTTTATTTTAAAAATTAATTTAGTTAAATGTACTAAATCTATTTACATTTTCAGCCTTCATAACCCTTAGAGGTAGAGTTTGCTACCTGCTGTGTTGAGAAACATCACCTTTATTTGGCTGTAAACTATTTCATTGGAGCTTCAGAAGGTGCCCTGGAGTTAAACTTCTCCCAATTTTCCTTCTGATCTTAACCATAGAACACCTGCTATTTTGTTGATTCCAGAGAGCTTTAAAAAATATTATTTATTGCACAGGCAGGTAGAAATGAGTTTTACTGGATGGGGAGTCAAGGTTCAGAGATGTTTTGAGGTTTATTCTAGGTCACAGAACTGGCAAGAGAATCCTCAGGTGTGCTTACCTTTAGCCCATGGATCTCTCCACTCAGAAGCTTCTTTATTCTCTCCCTTTCTTTGGGCCAACTCCAATTTAATTGTTTAAATTGATTTTTTTCATACAGATAGTTTATTCTATGACCTCTCTAGCAAGAGATTCTTTTGACTTTTGCTGTCCCAGCTCCCACTACCACTAAACCTGCCAGGACTAGTGTCAGGGAGTATGTATTCTTCTTGGTGTCATCTTACCATTGGGGAATGTATATTCAGGGGATGTAATCTTAGTTTCACATGGGCCAACAATAACCCTGGTTTTTCAGTAGAGTTCCTGTGAAAATAATTAGCTTCCATATCATAAAGGTACTATGCCACCTTGCTCTAAAGTGAAATTTGTTATAGGGTAAGTCTACATTGTATCCTGTCCAAAGGTATTTAAATACCATGAAGCATCTCAGTATTAGGTATTATTACCATAAGAGGAGTGTCCCACAGCCCTAAACCTTAATCAGTGTAGCTAACTAGATGCTCTATGACCTGAAACCTTCCTCAGGAGAATGCCTCTTTGATTGAGTTACAGAGTAAAGCAATCCATCAGAGGTAAGAAGTGGGAATGAATTGAGATGCCCCAGGGGAAATGTCTTGTGGTTCATTGAAGAGAATTAATCATGCCCAATGGGGCTTAGACAAACGAGCTAGACAGTTCAGAACTCGGCATTTGAATAGTAGACCAGCCTAGTGGTGGAGTAGTTCTATTAAACCTCCCAGGGAAAGCAACTTGGGACTGAGGGAAAGTAGAGAATCTCTGTCACCTATGACTGCCAGATAACCTTGTGAACTTAAAAAAAAAAGGCAGACTTGGGGTTCTCACCAGAGTTGGTGGCAATGTCTTCAGAACAGCAGTGGCTGACTGCAGCATCTTCAGGGGAGCTGAGGATAAATTAGATAAACTGAGGGAAGTCAGATTCAGGGCTTTATGAGGGAACTGACCCTCTGAGCCCAGCAGAAAGCTCTGTAAACCAAAGGGGAACTTCATAAGAACTTCATAAAGGGAGAAAAGGACTTCTAATCACCAAGAACTATAAGCTATGTATTCTCCAAGTTTGAATCCACTCTCCCTAGGGATCTTGTTTGTACAGGAGAAAACCTTATCACAGACTTTTTGGGGGGAAGGGAAAGGTGTTTGTGTTAACTGTTTTTAACTAACCATTTCAGTAAAAACGCCTTCCTAAAATCTAATTAAATTTAATTGGTTAGTAATTAATGGAGAACATACCAGTTGGGAGTTTGTGAGCAACAATAGGTCAACACCTATTTATTAAGCGCTTACTATGTGCCAGGTACTCTGTTAAGTTTTAGGTCTAGAAAGACAAGCAAAAACAAAGATAGTCCTTGCTCTCAGAGATTATATTCTTATGGGGGAAGACAATACATAAAAGTAGGGTTGAAAATCAGGGGGATAGAAGGTAGTGAAGTCTAGAGAATTAGGGATGACTGATCTGAACCGTTCTCTAAAATGAAAGTTCTAGAAACAACTCACCAATGAGAAGGGGGGCGTGAAGGGGTCAGGAGATAGCTGAGGCATAGTGGTGAATAATTAAATTAAATAAGAATTAAATAATGAAGGATGATTGGTCTGAACACTTCTCCAAAACTGAGGTTCCCGAAAGAACTTGTCTGTGGAAGAAGGGACTAGAGAAAATGGAGATTGTGGCTGGGGCATGATGATAAAGTTTGGAGAATATGAATGGGGGCTCATGATCACCAGTGCTAGAGAAACACCCCCAGTGCCACTGGGTTATGTCTGGAGGCCTGAGAGAAGTAGTCATTGCCCTCTGGAGAGGTGATGAGGTCTTGAACTAGGGTGATCTTTACATAAACATAGAGAAGAGAATATATTCAAGAGGTATTGTGGAGGTAGAATTGACAAAACTTGTAAAATAATTGTATATGCATGGTGAAGGATAGTGGAGAGTTGAAGCTGACTTTGTGGTTGGGTACCTGAGTAACTATAGAATTGGGAAGAGTGTGATTTTCTGGCAGAAAAAGAAATTCTATTTTTAATTTGCAGTCTTCTGCATTCAAGAGTAATATCTTTGAGAGAAGGGACCATGCTTTTTTTCTTTTCGTTTTTCTTTTTATTCTCAATACTTAGTACAGTTCCTGGCATAGGGTAAGCATGTATGAATATTTATTGAGGGAAGTTTGATGATGTAGTGGATAGAACACCAGGCCTGGAGTCAGGAAGACTTGAGTTCAGATCTGGCCTCAGACAGTAGCTGTGTGAAGCTGGGCAAGTCACTAACCCTGTTTGCCTCAGTTTCCTCATCTGGAAAATGAACTAAAGAAGGAAATGGCGAACTACTCCAATATCTTTGCTAAGAAAATCCTGAATAGGGTCAAGTGGAGTTGGATGACTGAAATGATTGAAAAACAACAATAATATTTGCTGATTGATGAATTGATATGCCATAGAATATCCAATGAGAAATGTCCAAGAGCAAGTTGATGTTGGGGTTAGAGCTCAGGAGAGTGACTAGAGATGAATGTATAGGTCAATATCTGCACATGGATATTAATCACTAAAGCCATGGGAACCGACAACATCATTGAGAGAGAGTGTGTAGAGTGTAAAAAGAAGAGGACAAAATTCTTGAGGGGCAGACACTCACAGAAGGACAAGTCAAATAACCTCACTTCCCTCAGTTATAAAATGAAGGCGTTAATGAGGTTTCCTCCTAGTTCTAATCCTTAAAGTTTCATACCAATAAACTTTGACTTTTTTACACCACTAATGCCTCTGCCCTGGTAAGGGTAAATTTCCTGCCATGACAGGGATTTTTTATAAGTATAGTAGATACCTTCATAAATGAGAGATGGTCATAGATATAATTACGGTCGTTGTCAAATTTGACCCCATAATTGGTTTTTCATAATTTCTGTTGACCCTGCAGCCTAGAGGTTTTGGGAAGTCTATTTAAATTTTCTTTGTGAAGGGCAACTAGGTGGATAGAGCACTGACTCTAGAGTCAGGAGGACTTGAATTCAATTCTAGCCTCAGATACTTAGCTAACTGTGTGATCCCAGGCAAGTTACTTCAACCTGATTGCTCCAAATGAGGGAAAAATAAAGTCTCTTTGTAGGTGGCTTAAAATGCCAGTATAGAGAATGTTATCTTTTTCTCACTGAATGAGTGCCAAGGATATCCTTTGGCTTTGTAGCTGTTTGTGACTCCCAGATTTCCTTTCTTTCATCTGTACCTGAGCTATGTCCCTGAATCAACAAAATCTGGCAAAGTAACAGAGCACTTTCTTTTTAAAATTTAATTTTCTTTTTTTGACACAGCACTTTCAACCACTGGGCCACATTCCTATGCCAGATGTAACACCCAGCATGGTGCTAGATGAATACTACCAAACTGGTTTTCTCTCTGCTCCTCATTCATGACATTCCATCTCCTGCCTCCCTCCCTACCTTTGCATTGGCCATTCCCTATGCCTAGAATGAACCCTTCCCTTGCCTCTATTTCGGAGTTCCTCTCTTCCTTTATGATGCAGCTCAGGCACCATCTTCTGGCTAAAGCTTTTCTAGATACCCCAGCTGCTACCTGATACCCATATCTTGGACTATCTTGTATTTAACCACTTTGTGTATGTGTATGTGAGTATAATCTTTATATTTATGCTGCATTCATATGTACTTGTCTCCCCCATTAAATGTAAGTTCATTGTGAACGGGGTTAGTTTCATTCTTTGTACTTGTAACCCCAGCTCTTAGCTCAGTGGCTGGCAGATAATAAGTGAAAAATAAATACTTGCTGATTGCTCCTATAGGTACTTAACATATACTTGTTTATTGATTGATGATCTTCCCACTTCTAGTGGCATTTCTATAATCAGGGACTGGTAGGGCTAGAGGGGAACTCCAGAGGTCCATCATTCTCTCTGTCTCTCTCTGTCTCTCTCTCCCTCTCTCTCTGTGTCTCTCTGTCTCTGTCTCTGTCTCTCTCCCTCTCCCTCTCCGTCTCTGTCTCTGTCTCTCTGTCTCTCTGTCTCTCTCTGTCTCTCTGTCTCTCTGTCTCTGTCTCTCTCTCTCTCTCTCTCTCTCTCTCTCTCTCTCTCTCTCTCTCTCTCTCTCTCTCTCTCTCTCTCCCTCTTTCTCTGTCTCTGTGTCTCCCTCCAGAGGTAGCTGGCTAGTTGGTGCAGTGTACAGGGCATTGGGTCAGGAAGGCATGAGTGAAAAAATGACCTTAGACACTGACTAGCTGTGTGAGCCTGGGCAAGTCACTTAAGCATGATAATAATTTAATATCAATTTAATAACTTCAATAAGGACCAGAGCCTGAACTAATCAACTAGAAGAAGAGCCTGGACCTACTAACAGCTTCTTTGTTCTCTGAGTAAACTCAGAGAATACCTCTTCCTATGTCAACAAAGACAGACGGGGCTGACTTTATGGCCATTAAGGATGAGACCCTTAACCCAGGTTCTAACTTGAGAAATGGGATTTTCTCTTATCTTAATCTATTTTTTGATATATACTAGGTAATGACATGTTAATGGTAAAGAAAACACAGATATCCCGAGTCATAATTTTAATTGACACTTTGTCAACTTTTGTATTTTATTGTATTTACCACCTATTCAATTAAGCAAATTCCTTTCTCATACAGTGATTAAACATTTATGGAGGTCATAAATTTGAGCGATATGGTCCCTCTGGATTGGGACGGTTCTAAAATGTATTTAAACTGTCTCATTCTTTTGTTCAGGCAGCCAGAAGTACTGGTATCTGCCGGCTTTAAGGGAATAAATGATATAACTGTATATCACCAAGCCTGTTTTTCTCCTTTAACCAGACTTTCAGGTTAACAACCTTTCTCTGCCTCAGTTATCTCAGCTGTAAAAATGAAGATGATTGTAGCACCTATTTTCCAGGGTTGTTGTAAAGACTGAAGGAGAAAACATTTATAAAGCGTTTAATGCCTGGCATGTAATAAACACAATAAATTCGTTTCCTTCCTCCCTCTTGGAAGGACCAAACATTAACCTTCCTGAATGGATCTTTCCTAAATTCTCTAGAGAAGAAGTCTTACCCATTCTGTCATGGGGAATGAGGGAGTTTGTCCTTTCAATGAACCTTAGCCTTTTGCAATCTCAAAGCCTAACTCAGCACATGTTCCCCTGCAGTCAAATCTCTTACCTTCCAGGGTAGGGAAGGTTCACTCAGTACCTGCCATCTTTTTTTAAAATTTTATTTATTTTTCATTTACAACATTCAGTTCCACAATCTATTGAGTTCCACATTTCTTCTCCTCCCTCTCCTCCCCTCTCCCCCATTGTGGCCACCTGCAATCAGATATAGGTTCTACAAATACCTTCACATTAAACATTAGTCAAATTGTAAAGAATTATAATCAACAGAGTCAAAGGAGGAGAAAGAAAGAACAAAACAAAACAAAGCAGAGAGAGAGAGAGAGAGAGAGAGAGAGAGAGAGAGAGAGAGAGAGAGAGAGAGAGAGAGAGAGAGTAGTTTGCTCCAATCTGCAGACTCTGTAGTTCTCTCTCTGGATGTGGATATACTTCCATCATGAGTCTTTTGGAGTTGTCTTATAACCTTGCATTGCTGAGAGGAGCCCAGTCTATCAAAGTTAGTAATCACAAATATGATGTGCCTGTAACTGTGTACAACGTTCTCCTGGTTCTGCTCTCCTCACTCAGCATCATCTTTTCAGACTCAGATGCAGACAGACACACAGGCTGTCTGTCCTGGGCAGGGTGTGCATAGGGAGAGGTTGGCACTCCCATCAGGTCCCACATTTTTGAGGTTCGGCCAAATATCAAAGAAGAAAGCAGAATGTCCTTTTCTGACATTGAAAATGTCTGGGAAAACCTACCAAGATTTTCTGGTTAACCTCAGCCAGGCCCTTCTCCACCCCCTTGTCATTGATACCAGAAGCCACCTGCCTATATGGTATGTTTTCAGGGGTATTACCTTTCCCCAATTGATGGCAGATATTTAAAATTCCCATCATGTGAGGCAAGGTCCTTCATTCATATTGAGTGATCAGGTTTAGATGTAGCTACTTTGGGCTTTGACAGAGAAGGGAAGACCATAAGAGTCCTAGGATACCAAAAGGGGCCTGGAAGGGAAGTAGACAAGAGAGTGAATGAAGGCCAGTGTTCCCTATGCTTATCCAGGGCTGGTCTTGTCCATTCTAACCTTCAACAGAATTCTTTAGAAAGTTCAGTTGCAAAGGGGCTGAGTGATGATGATGATAACACACATTTATATGGTGCTTGCATATTTACAGAGTGTTTTTTTTCTTCTCAACAATCTTGTGAGGCAGGGAGTACATTTTACAGATAAGGAAAATGAGATTGTTATTTACTCATGTTCACACAGCTTAAGAACATTGGGAGATTTGAATCCAGTCTTGGGACTTCAAGGCCAGTGTCCTTTTTCCCACTATACCAAGCTGGTTCCTGCAGGTAATAGGGAGGGTGGGGAATGTGAAGGTATGAAGGTATGAAGATCCTTCAGAACTACAGCCCTTGAAGTACGGAATGAAGCCCTAAGGGCAAGCCAATATTCAAATAGTGGCTTTAAGGATGGATGGATGGGTGAAGGGATGGATGGATAGATTGATGGATGGATAGATGGATGGATAGATGGATGGATGGATAGATTGATGGATGGATAGATGGATTGATGGATGGATGGATGGATGAGTGACGGGATGGATGAATAGATTGATGGATGGATAGATGGATGGATGGATGGATGGATGGATGGATATGTTCATAAACTTATCCATTTGGCCCTTAGGGATCTGAGGGACAAATAAGAGGCTTCTTATCTTATTTGTCATCTTCTCTTCCATGTACAACATAGTCAATGGGTTCTGCTCACCTGTTCCACTTCTTGTAATTCCAATTAGACTAACTCCAAAGAACAATAAGAGTATGTATTGAGCCTGAGGATGTGCTTATATGAGGGTTATAAGTAATGTAATCTTTCATTTTCTCCCATTTTCTAAACAGACAGTATCTCAAACTTCTGGAAATTCTGCTTTGTGTCCTGAGATCATGGGGATAGTTTTGTACAGGAATAGAAAAGAAATATCATACTGCCTAACCTGTGTCAGGAGGAGCAGGGGAGAGAAAAGAAGCTAGTGATTGTTCTCTGTTTTAGATCATAAGCATCCAAAAGAGAGAGAATGTTGCCACCTTCTTTGATCTGTATGATGCCAAAAACTGTGTAGCAATCAGTAAAGGTAGGTGGTGATAGGTGATGAAGGTGATCACGATGACAGGTTCTGTCAAGAATTTTGAGAATGAAAATACTTCTCTTCCCTTTCTTGCTAGCCTCCTTAATTGGAGCTTTAGATTAAAAGGTAATTGTTTGCTTTTTCCAAGCTTGTAAAATTAATCTCTGAAAATAAAGGGAGTTATTCCTATATACTTTAAATACACCAGGCAGGGAAATGAATCACCATCAGAGACAAAGTAACAAGAGGAAAAAAAATGGATTACAGTGGAATCCAGACCCCTCCTTCCCTGCAACTTGGTGTGAAAACATCACCTGTGTTTCCTAGCTATGAGCCTAGAGGAGGGACTTCTACAAAAGGCAAGGATGAGGAAAAGGGGGAGGTGGAGAATATAGGCTACCCAGAGAATTCTGGAGAGGGCTAACGCTCCCCATCCCAGTCAAGCAGAGTCAGCTGCTAGGGTTAGCCTATCCTGGCTTAGCTTAACTGGCAGCAGGGAGAAGAAGGTTCTGCTTGTTGTGGGCTCCTTTCAAGTCCTGTGGCACGGCAATGTTCTTGACCATACCATGACCTCCATTCTGTTCATGGCATTTTGCTTCTCCATCCTTGAATCCAGGGTATTTTGAATGGTGGGGGGACTCACAGTTCATTTGTATTCCCATTAAAAACCCAGAATCTAGGTGTGGGGTTACTTCCTTATCTGTATCCTGCTCCCTCATGTATGCTGCCTGTAGCTACAGCCACATTAGCTCCACCCTTGGCAAGGCCCTGGTTAATCCCCTCACAAAGCTTTGACTGATGCCTTTGGTAGTACAGAAGTGGCATGATTTTTAAAGATGTTAGCAAGAACTGAAAGCTCGTGTTGGATTAATTAAACATAATTAAAACTATCTATGTGGGCTGGGTGGTTTTCATCATTAAAAGTCTCTTTAAAGGATTGTGTCTATATGTATATGCTAAACCTCCTTGGTAATGGTCTGGTCACTTGCCAGTAATCTATAACTCATGTCTTTCCTGTCCCTCTGGTTATTGTCTCCTTAGCAAAGTGAAAAGGCCATCAGACAAAGCACCCAAAAGAGACCCAAAGACCTGGGTTTGAATTCTGGCACTAGAACTAAATTATATCAAATATATAAAATTATATGACCTCTCTGTGCCCCAGTTTGCTTACTATAAAATGGGAGCAACTCTTATCCTTACAGCTTCACAGGGTTATGGGCAGGGTAGAACTCTGCTCAAAACACCATGCAAATGTGAGTTATTATTATTAGAACTAGCTCTAATGGGGCATCAGGTCAGGGCAAGTCATATCAGACACCACTTCTTTATTTTTCTCCTCTGTCAGATTTATCATTTCCTCATCAAACCCCAGACACTCTTTTGCCCATGAGATCAGGTTAAAAATGAGTGCTAAAATCAACCTTGAAAGGGAAAACATCATAAAGGGACACTGTTCTGCCTGATGATAAATACCTGTATTTATAATGCATGGATTTCAAAGATTTCTGTTCTCCTAGTCTCTCCTTTTCTCCATTACCATGGATAATTGAGCATTGACTGAATTGTTCTCACTGTGCTTCAGATTACCTCTGGCGCCTCACTCCTTCACTGTTAGTGGTCTATAGCCTAATTTTTGATTAATGACCCTGTAATTGCTTTCCTGATACTCCAGAGTATACCAAAACACTGATTACCTACAAACCTGTGAACTGGCTCTGTAGCTTCTGGCCCTGGCAATCTATTTAATGGAGAGCTGGAGCCCAGAGGAAAGTGTATGGACATCATGTCTATAGAATAACACCAATAATGACCCTTAGTTCTTCCATTAAGATCGGCAAATCAATCATTCAACATGCATTTATGCTAAGCACTGCGATTACAAAGAAAGGAAAAAAATGGTCTCTGCCCTCAAGAACCTTATATTCTAATGATGAAGATAATATGCAAATAACTATTCCTGTGAGGTATACATATGTATGTATACAGAAATACACATATATAATGTTATTAGGCAGTAATTTTAGAAGGAAGGAGCTAGCGGGGGGTTGGTTTAGGGAGGTAGGAGGGATATAGTTTAGATCGTAGCACCCAAAAGGCAGGGGCTGTTTGCACCTACTTTATCCTAGATAGAATATGAGCTGAATCTTGAAGGAAGATAGGAGGTAAAGGTGAACTGGGAGAGCATTGCAGGCATTTTAGAAAACCAATGAGAAGTCATTGAATCTGGAGATAGCATAAGGTGTGAGGAACAGTAAGAAGACCAAAATTATTGGACTGTAGAGTACATGGATGGGCTGTAGAGTGTAAGAAGACTAGAAAGGTAGGAAAAGGCTGAATTAATGGCTTCAAAAGTTAAATAGTGGATTTTATGTTTAATCCTGGAGATAATAGGGAACCACTGGAATTTATTGAGTAGGGAGGTGATACAGTCAGACCTGCACTTTAAGAAAATTACTTTGCAGCTGAATGGAAGATTGACTTTAAGGAGAGAGTTGAGGTGAGACTATCCAGAAGGTTATTGCTATGGTTTGGGAATGAAGTATGAGACCCTGCACCAAAGTGTTGGCTGTGAGGGAGGTAAAGAGTAACTTGAATCAAGAAGACTTTGCAATTGTCCAGACATGAGGCAGTGAGACCTTGCCCTAGGTTGGTGACTGTGTGAATGGAAAGAAGGGGATACATATGAAAGATATAAAGGGAGAGCTGGTAAGACTTGGCAACAAATTGGATATGTGATATGAGGCTAAGTGAGGAGCCAAGGATGACACCAAAATTGTGAGCCTGGGTCCCTCAACAACAATAGAAAAGTTTGGACAAGGGGAGGCATTTGGGCAGGGATGAGGGGAAATAAATGAATTCAGTTTTAACTTGTTAATTTTTTTCCTACTTAATAGTATTTTTTAATTACATGTAAAGACAATTTCCAACATTCCTGGAAAGCCATGCAGAAAGATGATGAAGAGAAATGTATATTTTGAGTTCCAAATTTTTTTCTTTATTCTCCATCCTCCCCAGCCCAAGATGATATAGACCATACAGGTACAATCATATTAAACATCTTTCCACATTAGTCATTTTGTCAAAGAAGAATCAGAACAAAAGGGAAAATGAGAAAGAAATAAAAGAGAAAATCGTCAGCTTCAATCTGCATTCAGACTTCATACTTCTTTCTTTGGATGTGGATAGAGCTTTCCATCATGAGTCATTTGGAACTGTCTTAGATCATTATATTGCTGAGAAGAGCTAAGTTTATCAAAACTGATCATTGCACAGTGTTGCTGTTACTAAGTGCAGTGTTCTCCTGGTTCTGTTCATTTCACTCAGCATCAGTTCATGTAAGTTTTTACAGGTTTTTCTTAAGTCCACCTGCTCCTCATTTCTTTTAGCACAATAGTATTCTAGTACATTCATGTATCCCAACTTGTTCAGCCATTCCCTCTCAATTTCTAATTTTTTGCTACCAAAAAATAGCTGTTATAAATATTTTTTGTACATGTGGTTACTTTACCCTTTTTTATGATATCTATGGGATACAGACCTACTGGAGGTATAGCTGGATTGAAGGGTATCCACAGTTTGGTCCACCCTTTGGGTATAGTTCCAAATTGTTCTCCAGAATGGCTGGATCAATTCTCCAACTCTACAAACAATGCATTAGTTTGACATGTTAATTTCAAGATGCATACAGGACATCCAATTTGAGTTGTCCATAAGTCAGTTGATGATGAAAGATTAGAGCTGAGAAAGGGGACTTGGTCAGACAGACTGAAATCAACAATCTGTCTTCAAAGAGAGATTAATAGAATAGATCATGGATGTTGTAGAGATGACTCCTATTCAGATATGGGTTGGTCTGTGTGGCCTCTGAAGGCAATTACAACTTTGAAATTCTGTGCATTTATAATTGGTCATGATAGAGCTCTATGGTTATAATGGAAGAGCTTCTAATGAACTCATTAAGCTAATGATAATTTCCTCTTTATCCCTAGAAGCTTACATCTTCCCCAGTTGGTTATTAGAATAATAGGATTTAGACCTGGATTTAGGCCTTAGAAACCATTTAACCCAGGGGTTCTTTATCTGGATCTGTTACCTAACACACTTGTTACACACATATATGCATATGTAGAAAATGCATATATGTGCATGCATATACATATTTTAGCGTTTATATATGTAGCAATAACTGCATTTCAAAATAATTGGTTTCCTTTATAATCCTATTTATTTTATTTTGGTTTTTTAAAACATCATTCCAAAAAGGGGTCTATAGGACTTCACCAGACTGCCAAAGGGTTCATGATACACAAAAGGTTAAGGATCCTTGATGTGCTCCATCTTCTTTTTACAGGTGTTCATCAAGGTGAGATGACTTGCTCACCATGGTGACACAGGTCATAAGAAGCAGAATTAGGATTTGAATCCAAATCTTCTGATTCAAAATCCTGTTATTTTTCTACTCTATCTAGGGCTGAAAGATCCTGAGCCTTTTAGGACAGACTTTGATCCCTTGGAAAGAAGGGACTATACTCATTCATTCAGGAACACTATTTGTTTCTGATACTAATTCTACAACTTCCAGGTAGTTTGAGGGTCAGTCATAGGCTTGATATACACATTTCTCTTCATCATCTTTCTGCACAGCTTTCCAGGGTCAACAGTAAAGGTCTTGGCAAAGGGTTCTTTCTTACCTTTTACATGTAGGTTTTGTCATTAGCTTACTCACTGCATCTATATTTAACTAAGTAGAAAGTAATATTTGCTTAGGTTCCCATCTGCTCTTAAAAAATTCTTATGCAGATAATCATGGGCCTGGTAAAATAATAGTCAACAAATCTTTATTGATTAATTGACCAATTCCAGAAGAAGGACCCACTCCTTTCAAAGTTGTGATCTGAGGAATCACCCAGGGATGGGGAATCTGCGACCTTGAGGCCACATGTGGCTCTCTAGGTCCTCAAGTGTGGCCCTTTAACTGAACCCAAACCTTGAATTCAAAGGACCACACTTGAGGACCTAGAGGGCCACATGTGGCCTCGAGGCTGCAGGTTTCCCACTCCTGAATTCTGGTCCAAAACATATGTGAAAAAGGAATCCCCACTATACCATATCCAACAAATGGTCGTTCAGTTTCTGCTTGAAGATTTCAGAGGGGTAATACGTTACTTCCCAAAGCAGCTTATAACACTCTGATTGATGAGTTTTCTCTGACATCAAGCCCAAATTTACCTGTTGGCCACTTCCACCCATTACTTCTATTCTATGTCTGTGTCCAAGTAGCATATGTCCAATTCCACTTCTGTATGACAGTCTTTCAGATAAAAGAAGACCAGGTAGAAACCCTTGGAACTGGGTGAAGTTTGAATTTAACAAAATGTCAGAAGCTTACCTTATCACTCTGAAGATGCTTAATGGCATGCTGGGAGGCTTGGGGTGAGGCTTGCTTTCTGTCATAAAGACATTGCATTATCTTCCAAGTATTCTTAAAAATTGCCTTTTGCTATATCAATTTTAGGTGAAGTTTGCCTAGAAAAGATGGGCAGTGTCAGAATTAAAGAAAGGGGATAATGGAATGGCTCTGCTGTGTTTTTGGATACAGGTACCTTTAGGTATCATTTTGTTTTCCTTTTTCAGATCAGTCTCCCTCTATATGATTCAGTTTCTTCCCTCATAAAATAAAAAATGATCTCATCCCCCTAGATCTGTGATCTAGAACCCCAAGGAACATCAGAAGCAGTCTAACCCAATCCCCTCATTTTACAGAGGATGAAACTGAGTGATTTGCTCAAGCTCATACAGGTAGTAAGCATCAGAAGCAAGGTTTGAACCCTGGTTCTCTGACTGCAGAGCCAGGGCACTTTCTACTGTACTATGCTGCCTTTTTAAAAGCTCCTTTCCAGTGCTAGCACTCTATAATTCTAAACCCACTAGGTATATCAAATCAGAATGCTCCTACTGTTCTCTTTCCTGTTTAGATCACACTTGTCTTTTGATGTCCATTTCTGGGAACCATGTTTTTATTTATTTAATTCTAAGAAAATTTTAAAATAATATTTTATTCCCCAATTACACATTAAAATATTTTAAACATTTTAAAAGCGTTGAGTTCCAACTTCTATCCCTCCCTGTTTCCCTCCCCAAGATGGTAAGCAATCAGATACAGGGAACCATATTTTTTAAAAAGGTGTGATGAGATGTAGTACACATGTACCACTATAGGGGGCAGGGATTTTTTGGAAGACCACACACAAAAATAGACTGAACAAAAGGTGCCTTTGAGTTGTGGCTATAGCAGTAACCATTTTCTGACTGACCAGTGGAATTATATGCAACACCTGGAGCTTATGGGGTGTTCAAGGAGGACTAGCACCTTTGGTGTGAGGGCTGCCAAGCCCTTTTGTAGGCTGTTCATTCACCTTTGGTGTCCATCTGTCACCCAACTCTCATCTGTGGCTCCAAGAAGCTGTAGCATGAGCAGTGACCACACCCCAGTAAAACTGCCTCAGCAGAGAGGCTGAACCAGGTTGAGGGTAACTGAACTGGGTTAGGAGGATATCTGAAGACTTCCCCCATAGCAATGAGCAGATGAGAACAATTTGTTCCAATGGCCAGGAAGGCAGCTGAAGCGGGTGCTATGGAGCACTGAGAGCTTGGTTGGGCATCAAAGATGTCAAGGTGATTCACTGCATCCTGGGCCATCATCAGTCATCTTGACTTTTGTCCTGTCACTAGACTTTGATGACTCAGGAAGGGAGAATGAGACTGAGGACACTGTGCAGCCCTGCTTCACTTAAATCCAATTCACTCGCAAGTCCTCACCTTGTCATATCACTGGCCCTCTGAAAACCAAGGACAAAGAACAACAATGTAATACCTACTCAGGCAAGTAGTGTAATGAACCTGACTGGATGAGACTCCCTTCTCTGTAACTGCCTGGAAACAAATGTGACCTGGCCACATACCTGGGAACCATTTGAATAAAAGGAACTGTATTGATTAGGCTCAAGGAAGCCTCCATCCAGATCCCACCACTGATGGACACAGGAGATCATTTTGTAGTTTTGTTTCTTTTAACTGGGTCCCCAGAAATGTGAGCTTATTCTTTTCAAAGAAAGTTCTTTTCACTCTGATAGTGAGCTTCTTACTATTCTAATGACCCCATATTTCAAACATATCTTCTTTGGGCTTCATTGAGTCAAGGGCAACTAGAATGATTAGGGATCTCAAAATCCTATCTTATCAGTCAATCGACAAGCATTTATTAAGTACCCAGTTTGTGCCATGTACTATATTTAGTGCAGAGAATAAAAAGACAAGCCACATTGCTCCCTGCCCACAAAGAACTTCCATTCTACCAAAGGAGACAATATATACCAAAGAAATAAAATGTATTGGGGGAGGGGGGAATGTTACAGCAGTAACAGCTGGGGAAGCAGGAGATGATCAGGGGAAAAAACTCATATGGTCAATAGTAATTGAGCTGAGTTTTGAAGGAAATTGGGGATCATAGGCAGTGCCAGTGGAGAGAGAGTATTATAGGCATGGGAGACAGTCCATGCACAGGAACATAGATGGGAGATGGAATGTCTTATGTTAGAAATCGCAAGAAGGTCATTTTGGTTTTTGGGGTGTTTTTTTTTGCTTTTTGGAGGGGGAAGGGTAGGGCAATTGGGGTTAAGTGACTTCCCCAAGGTCACACAGCTAGTAAGTGTTAAATGTTTGAATACAGATTTGAACTCAGGTCCTACTGACTCCAGGGATGGTGCTCTATTTGCTGAGCCACCTATGTGTCCCAAGAACATCATTTTGAATGAACAGTAGAATAAATGATGGGGTGTAAGGTATAGTGGGATGGAATATCAGACTGGACCCAGATTATAAAAACCTTTGAATTCCAAACAGAGGTGTTTTATAGGGAACCGTTATCAGATGAATGAACTAAGAATGTTCAGCCATGAGTATGATGCTGTCCTCAAGTATTTAAAGAATTATTCTGTAGAAGAGGGATTAGATTTGGTTTTTTGGACTCAAGGAAGAGATCTAGGATGAAGGGCTGGAAGTTCAGAGGGAGACAGGTGTTAGTTGAGTGTAAGGAGGCTGATATTATTATGTCTAATATTACATATGTAATATAATATATAACATATTATTATATAAATAATAATGACTAGAATTTATAAGGGCAGCTAGGTGGCATAGTGGATAGAGTGCCAGGCCCGGAATCAGGAATACCTGAGTTCAAATCCAGCCTCAGACATTTACTAACTGTATGACTCTGGACAAGTCGCTTGACCTTGTTTGCCTCAGTTTCCTCATCTGTAAAATGATCTGGAGAAAGAAATGGCAAATTAGCCTAGTATCTTTGCCAAGAAAACCCCGAATAGGGTTATGAAGAGTTGGACAAGACTAAGAAAATAACTGAACAAAAATAAAGAATCTATGAACAATTTAAGATGTGCAAAGCAGCTTTCTTATGTTATCCCATTTGATCCTGACAGCCACTCTGTGAGGTAGGTGCTATTATTTCCCCCATTTTACAGATGGGAAAACTGAGGCTGAGAAAGGTTAAGTGACTTGCCCAGGGTCCTGCAGCTAATAAATATCTGAGATAGAAATTGAATTCAAGTCTTCCTGATCTCAAATCTAATTCTCTATTCATTCTGCTACCCAATGACTTTAGCTTACTTTACAAACTTACAGAAACTTTCAATGAAGAGCTCTACTAAAAATAAACAGGCTGCCTTGGGGAATTCCTTATGTTTTCAGGAAGGGCCAAGAGGACTATTTGTTAAGGATGTTGCCAAGAAGATTCACTTTTTAATGCTAGCTTAGACTCGATGATTTTTGAGGTCTCTCCTTCCAGTTTCCAAGAACCAGTAAAATGCCATTCCTTGGAGATCAGGATAGAGTCACCCATAGCAAGGGGCTTCTCTCCTCTAGACATCTTTTTATTTTGAATTTAATAAACAGCCTATTCGGATTTTTGTTTTGTTTTGTTTTATCCTTGGGTAAACTTATACCAATGGCCAAATGAATCCTGTCCCTTATTTTCGTTTTTAGAATCCCGCTTACTCAGTGCTACCTGGGGCTAACACAAACACATCTTTCCCTGTCGCAGGAAAACTTCACGGCATGTCCTAGCTTGAAGGTAGAAAGTTAAAGAATGTGCTGCATCACTCTTGTGTGGAAGCTTTCCAGATATGAGGATTGGGGCTCCCCCTGTTAGCTGGGACTTCCTCAGAGGTGGTTGGAATCTTCACTAAAGCTGAGTGTGCTGTCTCCTGCCTCATCTGACTGTAGGGCCTCAAAAGCTATTCCAGAAGAGTTTAAACCGGGGCAGGTCCTGCTAAACTGGAAAGGCTTCCTTTTGGGGCCACTGGATAGAACATCCACTGCTAAATTGAGAAAGGTTTATTACTGAACTGGCCACATGAGGATGAATTTTCATTCACTATTGCAAGCTCTTCTAGATGTTATGAGAGAAACAACATTTGGAAAAGACATAGTCCACATCTGCAAGGGACTTATGAACTAGTAGCCTTTTTTTCTTTCTATAGAACATAATAACGGGCTTTTTCTGCAACTACTCGGTCAGCCCTGATTATATCCTAAGCATTGTAATTCAGATGGGCTCTGGAGATTAAAAAAAAACAACACAACACCACCATAAACATGAGACTACCTGCTTTCGAGGCACCTACATTCTACTGGGAGAATATAATGGGTTTAGAGATGGATAAGTACAAAACATATGCAAAATAAATATATCTAAAATAATCCCAAAGTAATTTCGAAAGGGTTACTAACAATTGAGGAAAGGCCCTTGAACGAGGTGGTACTTGAGATCGATCAGCTTTGAAGGGAGCTAAAAGTTCCAAGAGGGAGAGGTGAGGAGGAAAAGCAAACCTTTCCTCTGAGTATTGACTTTGTGTAGTTAATGAAGTCAGATCAAATGAGAAATCATTTGTAAAGCTCGTTTCAAACTTTAAAATGTAACACAGATGCCAGTTAAAATAATTATTGCATAATGATCACATTCTGATTATCATTACATGATTATATTATCTACATCATTTTTTGTTGTCAGTCACTTCAGTCGTGTCAGACTCTTCGTGACCCTTTTTGGGGTTTTCTTTGGAAATTTGTCATTTCTTTCTCTAGTTCATTTTACAGATGAGGAAACTGAGGCAAATAGGGTGAAGTGACTTGCCCAGGATCACACAGCTTGTAAATGCCTGAGGCCAGACTTGAATTTAGGAAAATGAATCTTTCAGACTCTAGGTCTGGTGCTCTATGCACTATGCCACTTAGCTGCCCCATTATTTGTTATAGGTTAATAATTATTCCAGTAATAATGTTATTATTAATAATCATATTAATGTAGGTGGTAAATACAGTAGTACCTTACAGGCAGCATGATCTTCACAGCAGTATCAGTGATAGCTAACATTTCATTTATATTCAACTTTAATGTTGTCAAGGTACTTTGAATATATAACCTCACTCAGTGAAATTAGGGCTAAAAGTAAGTAATACTATCTGTGAATACCTACTGCACAGGGTTATTCAAAGGATCAAAGATTTAGAAGAGGAAGGAACCTTGAAAACCATCTAGTGCAGCAGTTCTCAACCTGTGGGTCGTGACCCCTTTTGGGTAGAACAACCCTTTCACAGGGGTCACAGAGGTCGCCTAAGACAATCAGAAAATACATATTTCCGGTGGTCTTAGGAACCGAGACACCAGCCCTCTATCCATCTCCAGGCGGGTCCGCCCACATGCAGATATGCCCACATATGAGTATTAAAGGGTCACGGCATTAGGAAGGTTGAGAACCCCTGATCTAGTGCAATACTCATTTTACAGGTGAGGAAACTGAGGACCAGGGAAGTTGAGCCTGCCCAAGGTCAGAGATGGGATTTAAATCCAGATCCATTGACTAATCCAGTACTCTTTCTCCTGAACTGGGCTCTTCCCAAAATCCAAATAGTTTTTCTATTTAAAAACAACACAATTATTATTACAGAGTTGGGGTAGGTATATTATTAGGATCATAATATTTTGCTCTGAAAGGGAACTTGGAGATTGCCCAGCCCAATCTTCTCGTTCTAAAGATGAAAATCCTGAAGCCCAAAGACGTAAGACAGCTTGCCCATGCTCGTAGAGGACATATACAATAGACTTAAGATTCGAACATGAGTTTCCTGATTTTAAATCTTATACTGTTTCTTCTACAGTGGGTCTGGCAAGCTTCAGAAAGAACAGATTGACTGGCTCCCCAGCTGGTCCCAAACATCTCTTTTGTAGGCTCCTGTGGCCTGTTTCTGAGTCAGGCAGGCTCAGGAGGATTGGAAAAGACATCTGGAGCAAAGTAAAATCCAGAAAACGGGTTTTTGATTTCCACCTGGATCCTGGCAAGCAAAGCCCATTTTCCTTTTATTCTGATGAAAGGAGCTATTACTGTGTTTGCATTTCCTTTGAGATCACTTATGTCAGATTGGCATTTCTGGCCCGCTATTAGGGCTGCCTCATCAGAGCCCCAACACTCTCTCCGAGCTGTCCCTCCCAACATCCCTTCCCCATGTCCCATTACCTCCCAGGGCTTTCTTTCTCAGCATAGAGGGCAGGTCTGCTTGCATCTTGCAAGATCCAGGAGGCAAAGCAAAGAAACTTGGGCTATGTGTGGTGTGTCAATAGGTAATAGCTGTTCCAAATTCATTCATTAAGGATTTGATTGTGATGTTGTGTAGGTATGTTACTTGTTAGTTTTTTTAAGAACCTGGGCCTTCCTGAGAGCAGTCATTCAATAAAAATATGACATGAGACTGGGACTCTATTGGATTAAACTTGTTCGGTGGGTACTTGTGAAATTCAAGCACATCTCTTAAAGATTGCTAATAGAATTAATTAAGTGATAACTTCTAATTTACTAACATCTCATTTCAAACTACATTATTCCTGTCACCATAGAAGTACATATGCATATATATATATGTGTATACACACACACATATATTGTTGTCGAGTTGTTTTCAGGCATGTCTGACTCTTTGTGACCCCTTTTGGGGTTTTCCTGGCAGAGATACAGGAATGGTTTGCCATTTCCTTCTCTAGTTCATTTTATAGATGGGGAACAGAAGCAAACAGGGTTAAGTGACTTGCCCGGGGTTACATAGCTAAGAAGCATCTGAGGCCAGATTTGAACTCAAGATGAGTCTTCCTGACTCCAGGCCCAACTTTATCTACTTCGCCATCTGGCCGCCATAAAAGTATAAACATTACCTTAATAAATCCATTAAGCTTTATCATTTAAGCACATTATAGCATGTCTATATATCATTGTCTTCATCATTAACAGAATGTAACTACTGAGAGAAAACTATATTGGTTTGAATATAGACTGCCCGGAAATCTAGGCTCTGCTCTTAAAGTGAGATGTCTTTGAAAGGGATGTGTGTGTATGTGTGTGTAGAAACACAGTATAAATATATGTATACATATATAGAAGATATACATGTATATATGAATATGTATATATACAAAAATAGAGATGGAGAGAAGAGAGTGGAGAGACAGAGAGGAGAGAGAGGGGAGAGAGAAAGGAAAAGACAGAGAAGAAAAAAGAGGAGAGGAGAGGAGAGAAGAGGAGAGGAAAGAAGAGGAGAGGAGAGGGAAGGGCAGGGGAGGAGAGGAGAGGGAAGGGCAGGGGAGGAGAGGAGAGGGAAGGGCAGGGGAGGGGAGAGTCAAAAAGAGGAGAGGGAAGGAGGGGAGGGAAGAGGGAGCTTAATTTGCTTGAACCAGAGGGTTCATAAGGAAGTAATGGAAGTTAAGATCAGAGTGAGATTTGGGTTGGTCTTGAATGCCAGAGTTTAATTCTATAATCAATAGGATGCCATTGGGAAATTTTGCTGGGAGATGATATGCACAAAGGGATATTTTATGAATCACAGAATGTGGAAGGGACTCGTATGGCCACTTAATCTAAATCTCACCTGAAAGGAATCCCCATTGTGACATGCCTGTCAAGTCATTATCCAGCCTCTACTTGAAGATCTCCAAGGAGGAGTAACCCATCACCTGTTGAAGCAGTCATTCAACTTTTGGACACCTCTAATTGCTCAGAGGCTTTCCTTGACATCAACCCTTTATAATTTCCCCCCATTGTTCTTGGAATTGTCCAGTGTAATCCAACAGAATAATTTCCATCCCTTCTATACATAGCAGCCTCCAAATACTTGAAAACAGCCGTTTCTCTGAATCTTCTCTTCCATAGACTAAGCATCTCTAGTTATTTCAGTTGGTCCACATATGATATAGACTCAAGACTCTTCATCATCCTAGTTATTCTCTTCTTGACATTCTAGAGAGTGTTCCTATAGTTGTTCATCTTAAACAGTATCTAGAACTAAGCATCACATTCCAGATGAAGCCTGATGAGGATAGAATACTGTGAGACTATGACTTCCTTATTTCTGAAAAGCTTCTCTTAATGCAGCCAAAGATACCAATAGATATTTTCGGAGAGGGGTGTGTGTGGAAGTTGGTGGGGGCATAGAAGACGATTGCCATAGAATATGTCTAATTCGTATTTAAAATTTAGTCCATGAAAACCACCACATTTTCAGAACAACTGCTTTCTGACCATGCATTCTCCATTCTACACTTGTGAAGCTGACTTTTTGTACCCAAATATAAGACTCTGGGAAGTAGTATGGTGGTGCAGTGGGTAGAGCACTGAGCTTAAAATCAGGAAGACTTATTACTACATTTATTAAGATGATTTAGCAACAACAGTTGCTACAAAACCTGCCTCCCAGCCTGCCCATAAATCTGGAGCTCACTCTTTCACTCTCCAAATACATATAAGCATCCAGGGGAAGAGTATTTTGGTAGTGAAGTCTACATATAGGAATGCATATAGCCAAGGCTCCTCACAGCCCTGTTATTGCAGAGTCGCCCCTCATGGAGTCTTGTACCTGCCTGGCCATGGTGTTTCTGTTGAGTGACAGGACTCTCAACTGTCTAGCCTGGTCTTGGGTCCTTAGCTAGCCTTCTTGTCCTCTTCCAGCAATCCTATTACTTGACCCTTCTATCTTACTAATTACTACATTTGTGCTCGAGATACTGACTCTCTGCATCTATTTTTCTCTGAGAATGCATGTATCTGTTCCTTCATCTATCCTTCACACTGACTCCATTGTTGATAGATGGGGTAAAGGAAATTAGAGGAATAGCTTGGGAACTAATTGCCATGGGTAATCAGGGAGGGTGGAGAGGGTAGATAAACTCCCTTCTTCCACACCCAGGGTCATACTCCACTAAGTGGGTCAGAATTGTCTCAAACTAACCTTTTTTGAGTGTGGACAGGCTTAGCTATTTAAAGCCCTCCATGGGCATGAATGATCCCAGTCTCCCCTTCAGATTCCATTGCACAAAAGTGTTCACATTTCATAAGGGTATAATAGGGTGTTAACACTTCAACTTATTATCATTTCTTTTTCTGTGACTGTATCCTAATAGAGAAGTAAATCCTAGTCAGAGACCAACCTCTGTAGTTGATATAATAATAGAAACCAATAATAGTATAACAACACCCTTGTATTTGGGGTGGCTAGGTGACACAGTGGATAGAATGCCAGACCTGGAGTCTGGAAGACTCATCTTCCTGAGTTCAAATACAGCCTCAGAAACTTACTACTGAAAAGACCTTGGTCAGGCCACTTCATCCTGTTTGCCTCACTTTCCTCATCTGTAAAATGAGCTGGAGAAGGAAATGCAAACCAGTCTAGTATCTTTGCCAAGAAAACCCTAGATGGGGTCATGGAGAGTCAGACATGACTGAAATGACTCAACAAGAAACAATGAACCCTTATTCTTGGTATTCATACACATATACATACATACACATATTTATATATGTATATGTATATATTTATATATACGTATATATGTCATGTCTTTCCATAAAATAATGTAAACTCTGTGAGGACAGGGTTTGTGTTTTCTCTAACTTTTATTTTTCTTCCTTAACCTGACATACTCATGTTTTTATCTAGCTTGGGTATTTATTGTTAACCCCCTCTCAAATGATGAGTTCCTATCACCATTCCCTTTAATTTATTATTTGTCTTTTCTGGGGATCCTTAGGGACTTTTTTTGACGTCCCCTCCCTTTACAGCACTATCAAGGAATGAAGGAAAAGCCTTTCTTTCTGGTTGATGATGCCTTTTCCTGATGTCTTCAATTACAAAGGCTATGATTTCTAGATTTGTAGGCTAATTGGCCATTTGTGGGTTAATTGATAATATTTGCATGATACAATTAGCCTCATTCTGATCTGATTATATTAATTAAGCTCTTCTCCTGGTAAGCTTATTCATTCATTTTTCTTCCCAGCATTGCTCCAAAGACTTCATTTGGAAGTCAACTCTTTGGCATCTTCAGGCCAGAGGGAATGGAGAATGACAATAATAATTATAATTAATACTACTATTACCACTAATTCACATTTATAAAGTTCTTTAAGCTTTACCAAGCACTTTCATAGGAATAACTACATGAACTGGGTAGTATAAAAATTATTATCATCCCAGTTTCATAAATGAAGAAACCAGGACTGAGAGAGCCAGTATTTTGGTTCCCCGCCCCCCCAAGATCTTAAAACTGAGTGTTAAAATAATCGTTTGAACTCAGGTCTCCTGATTCCAAATCCAGAATTCTGCCCATTAAATCACACTGCTTATCAGGGATGGTTGAGAATGTCAGCGATGGCCGTATGATTTTCTATTTTCTAATCTTTTTCTCTAAAAAGGGCAGCCAAACATTTCGGAGTATATCTTACTCTGTCTGGGTTGCTATTGTTAGATCACACATACCAAATAAATTCACACCATTAATTTACAGCTTCTTTGTTCCATTTAATATATATCAATTAAGTGAATAATATTCCTTGGTAAGAATAAATGTATTCCATAGTGCTGTCATTGTACCAGTGACCATTGGGAGAGGAAATATTGATAAATGACTTATTGACAGCAAAAAAGTACTGAGCTGTCAAGGATACTAAACCTGTATTCTTTAAACTATATTATATACACACACACACACACATGCTTTAAATTGTTATACATGTATATGCACATGTGTACATGCATATGTATACATCTATTTATACATGCATATGTATATAACCCTATGGAATAGAACTCAGTATACACACATTTATAAATTCCACACATAAATGTGTGGAAGGGACCTTAGTTGCTGTAGAGTCCTGCCTCTTCAATAGACAGATGATCACACTGAGGCCTAGAGAGGTTAAGTAACTTACCCAAGCTCAGAAAAGGGTTAAGTGACAGAGGCTGGATATGAACCTAGGTCTTCCAGCTCCCATCCCTTGTTCTGTTCATTGTTCCTTTCTATGAGGCTACGCCTAACCAAATGTCTTACAGAGGCCTCCAGGCCTTACTGACTCCAGGTCTAGCACTCAGTCCACACTGCTTTCTGGGTAACTCAGAGGCTAAAAAAGCCCTTTAAATGAAGCAGAAATGAAAGAGAGCTGTCATCTCTTGGTGCAGAAGGTTAATCCAGAGATTGTTCAGTCATGTCCAACTCTGTTACCTCACTTTGGGTTTTCTTGGCAAAGATACTGGAGTGGTTTGCCATTTTTTTCTCCAGCTCATTTAACAGATGAGGAAACTGAGGGAAATAGGGTTAACTGACTTGCCCAGGGTCACACAGCTAGGAAATGTCTGAGGCTGGATTTGAACTTGGGAAGATGTCTTTTTGACTCTAGGCCTGGTGCTCTATCCATTGCATCACCTAGTTGCCCTAAGAAGGGATTTTGCATGCCCAATATGAAATGATAAAGGAAGTACTAAACAGTTCTGCTTGTTCTCAGCTCAGTAAAATGTAATAAATCATGAAATACTGCTCCTTTGTCAGCAGACATAATGTGGTGGCTTCTCCAACAGGTGGAGTATGTACTTTGAGTTGTTCTGTTCTCCCCTGCAAATATCAGGGTGAGTTGGCCTGACCCATCTACACTCTCTTTTTTTTTTTGCTTTTTTTTTTTTGGAGGGCAGTTGGGGTTAAGTGACTTGCCCAAGGTCACACGGCTAGTTTTTTGTGTTAAGTGTCTGAGGCCGGATTTGAACTCAGGTACTCCTGACTCCAGCGCCAGTGCTCTATTCACTGCGCCACCTAGCCACCCCCCATCTACACTCTCTTGAACCACCAATGAGCAATTTTTCTGAGGCAACAAGGCCAGGTGTGAGACCTCATAGAGGCCGATGACATCTCCCATTGGATGCAGTTGTCCAAAGACTTTTTCGAAGAAGCTGCTGTTCTCAGACCACAGAACAGAAGTTCAGAGCAGGAAGAACAGAAATGACAATGAATGAGGAGGGAAAGTGTGCACTTACAAAAGGTCAGTCAGACCACGGTAGAAGTAGCCCTTTCTTCCAAGCAGTAAAGGCCCATTAGTGGTTTCTTATTCAGTTACCTCATAAGATGCTTCAGTGGCTTTGTTTTCTGGGAGTGATTGTTCAGCTCATTTGTGATCATGAGGCACACAGGCAGCAGCTCGCTTAGCACCATTAATGGTCTATCAGAATTGCTTAGTCAGCTGGAAATGCTACTCTCCTAATTCTTTGGGAGAGCCTAGTAGCTGTGGGAGTGGGTGCTGTTGTCATTTGGTAGACGGGCCATCAATCTGAGCACTTCCTTTCTTCCCTCGAAGACCGGCAATCTCTTGCCAGCAGTGACTGGACTGGGACGCCATAAACAGACTTTTCCCACTTCCCAGCCCAGAGAAAGGGAGCAAAGTTGCTTATTTAGAGTTCATCGAAGTAAATAGTGTTTTTAGAAATGTCAGGTTAGTGCAATAAATGGGAGGTATGAGCATCTTTTGACAAACTTGGTTTATGTGAACTTGGAGTGAAAAAACTTCAGTGAATTTCCAGCTCTGACACTTTGGTGTGTTTCCTTGGATGAATCATTTATGTTTCTAAGACCCAGCTTTCTCTTCTATGGAAGAGATATAATAATATTTATATTACTGCCCCACAGGGGTACTGTTGTTACCCTAAAGCGCCAATGAGGAGGATTACCTCTGAGCATTGTTCAGAGCATGACAAATATTAAACTAGTTAGTTTTTAAAAAAACCCCAAAACACCACCTCTTAGTGGTTTCTTTCTATTTTCTTTATTCACCAAATATTTATGAGCACCTAAATGCAAATTTATGGTATTTAGAATTGAAAGGGGATTTCTGATTCATCTAATCTAATTCTCTCAAACCCTTTATTTTACATATCAGAAAAGTGAGAATCAGGGAGAAGTGAAGGGACTTGACATGGGAAAGAGTTTTCAATCACAGCATCTGGGTCCAAAACCCAAATGACCTATATTGCCCCTTATGCAAATAATTTAACATTTCTGTGTCTCAGTTTCCTTATCTATAAAAAGAAGAGGTTTACTAAGTTGCTTTCAGTTCTAAATCTCTGATGCTATGACTCTAAATTCAGGTCATTTTCCACTATATCCTACTCCCGACATAAGCCTTCAGCAAGGCAATCTGTATAATACAAAAGGCAAGACAAAGACTGTCTTCAAGATGTTTCATATTTAACAGAAATGGTAAAGATTATGCTCCTAGATTAATTTTGTGCTCCAAAGAGACAGTTTGTTTTTTCAGTAACTACAAGACTCCCAAAGCATATATGGGAAATACGTATCAGTAGAGAGTTTTGTTTTTTATAATTAAATTCCAAGAAACAAATATAAAAAGCTTTTAGGATACATTATCACAACTGCTAATGTTATCTAGAGAAAGGTGAGATTCCCAGACCTCTCAGTTTGACTAATTTGACCTCATGTCCAACAAGGTTATTGAAACTGGCACAGTCTGACCCTTGTATAGGTAGCCTGTGGCTAAGGGATCATGGAGGTGATCAGATTATACAGTCTCAGAACAGGGTTTTAAAAGATTTATATCTAGAATGTCTTCTACTTTTATTCTAGCATCATAGAAAAACATAAAAAACCTACCAGCCCCCAGTTGGTTTCTGCCAAGCCCATCCCTAAACCCTAACAGGAAGCTAGTATCATGTGGAAAATCAAATAAATAACAACACTGTTTACTCCTGGTTCTCTTAATGCCTAGGATTAGGGAATTCTTGGTCCAGATGGGACCAGGAGATGGATTATATGCCTGCTGTTCTTGAAGCCCGAAATGTGCACTGATCTCTCGTTAAATTAATATGTATACTTTGAGGTTCTCTATTTGTATGTTTATTTTCATCATTAGGAGCTACTAATTTACCTGAATACTATAGCACTTGTATGCGCTGTCCTTTAAAAACGGAAATGCCATTCTTGGCCCATTCTTACTAGAATATGTCATATGAAACTCTGTATCCAAGTGGCTGAGGATGGATTTGTGTGGATCTGTGTGAGTTCTCTCTTCTTTTCTTTCTTCAGGCTAAGGGCACACGTGTGCAGGAGAGCTGGTCGGCTGGAATACAGCCTGTGGTCTATGAAAGACTAAAACCCATGAAAGGTTCAAACCCACAATAAAGATTAGTAGGATGTGCCAGTGAGCTGAAATGACCCCACACAGAGCTCTCACCTCTTCTACAGTGGTTTTATTCTTTATATTAGTTAATGGTGAGGATTTGTATGGGGGGATTGGGGGTGTAGGACTGGATAAGTTGAGCTAATCTGTGGGATATTTTATACTTTAACTTGCCACTGATGAAAAAGAAGTTCTCTAGGCCTTTCCTTCACCTTTAAACAGTACGCATTTGAACAACCCCTAAAAGAATACAAACTTTTTAGTATTTCCTTTAAAATGTTTTTATTTACTTTCTAAATTACATTTTATTTTTTCTAATTAACTCCCAATTGCGAAGAAAAAAGGAGGAAAACCCCCTTGTAACAAATATAGTGAAAAAAAACCCAAACCTCCCAAGTTGGCCATGTCTAAAAATGAGAAAAACGGCTACTCTGGAGCTAATTTTGACCAATGAGGGAGACACTTTTGTAGAAGTAGAAATGTTGAGAACCTTGGGATCAGGAAAAGTGATCATGCCATCTTAGAATTCATGACAGAAAAGAAGAGAGGGAAGGAACTTCTGGCAAGATGACCAGGTGAGATGTTATTATAGCAATCCAGATTCCTCTTACTGCCAAATTGGACAAATGGAGAATGGAAAGGAAGCACTACAAAGAGGACCTCACAAGAGAGAAAAAAAAATGAGCAGAAAGAATAAGAAAATGAATAGATGAAGGACAACTTAAGCAAAGCAGAGGGAGAAGGAGAGAAAAGTTCAGAATTTTCCGGCACAGATTCTAGATTTTTGGAGACCTGATTTTAAAGTGATCAGGAAAAGGGATAGGATTTAATGACTTGGAATTCTATAAGGGAAAATTAATGCAGGAGAAATGGAAAATTCTCAAGAATAAAACTCTAAAGAAAAAAGTTCTCAAGGAAAAATACTCTCAAGAAGAAAAATCTAAAGAAAAAATGAAAATGCAAACAAAATTCATAATATTAATTTTTTTGGAGGTTCTCAAGAAAGGCAGGGCAATTTGGGGTTGAGTGACTTGCCCAAGGTCACATGGCTAGTAAGTATTAAGTGTCTGAGGCCAGATTTGAACTCAGGAACATTACTTTTTAGAAGAAATTTTGAATTCCAGATTCTCATTTCCTCTAGCCCCTCTCTCACCTGTTTAGAAGGCAAGCAATATATCAATTATACATGTGAAATCATACACAATGTATTTCCATATTAGCCATATTGCAAAAAAGCAAGAAAAATAAAGTGAAAAAACTATACCTCAGTTTGTACTAAGAATTCATCAGGGGGTGGCTAGGTGGCACTGTGAATAAAGCCGACCCTGGAGTCAGGAGGACTAGAATTCAAACCTGGCCTCAGACACTTGACACAAAAACTAGCCATGTGACTTTGGGCAAGTCACTTAACCCCAATTGCCCTCCAAAAACCAAAAAAAAAAAAAAGAATTCATCAGTTACCTCTTTGGAGGTGGGTCTCATTTTTCATCATAAGCCCTTTAGAATTGTCTTGGGTCATTATATTGATTGGAGCAGCTAAATTTTTCACAGTTGATCATCTTTACAATATTGTTGTAACTGTGTGCAGTGATCTCCTGGTTCTCTTACTTTACTCTGCTGTAATTCATAGGTCTTCCCAAGTTTTTCTGAAATCATCCCCTTTGTCATTCCTTAAAACACAATAGTATTCCATCACAATCACATACCACAACTTGTGTAGCTGTTCCTCAGCTCATGGGCATCCCTTCAGGTTCCAATTCTTTGCCCCCACAAAAGAGAGTTGTTATAAATATTTTTGTACATAAAGGTCCTTTTCTTTTTCCCCCTCATTTCTTTGGGATATAGACCTAGTAGTGGTATTTCTAGGTCAAAAGGTATGCATTGTTTTATAGCCTTTTGGGCAAAATTCCAAATTGTTCTCCAGAATGGTTGGACCACTTCACAACTCTACCAACAGTATGTCACACACACACACACACACACAATTATGATGGGGAGGAAAAGGGGAAGTTGTCTAAGAATGTGTATACATAGGGAACTCATTAACCAAAATAAATTTCAAAGAGATAGTAGGCTTAAGTTTGAATTGTGAGAATCAGAAAAGAAGGCAACCTAAGATCCTTAAACCTCTATGCCTGGAATTTCCTGGATGCCTGAGTTCAGGTTGCCCAACCACCAAGAAGCAGGCTAAGCCTTAGCCATCTGTAACCCAACCTATGATCTCCTCCTGAAGTGTAAAGATACATGGGCTAAATAGTCAGACCAGCTCACCTGGGAAGCAATCTCATTCTAATGCCTTGTCTGGTGATGGGATGGGTGGGAATATGCCAATGACATCCTGTACTGCTTTAAGTTTCCATCCTATCCTACTTCCAGAGGGTCTCAGCCTTAGAAATTTGGAAGAGATAAGCGCCCAGAATAGCATTTGGTTATCAGGTGGGCAGGTAAAAGTTTGTGTCCTCCTATACCCATGACTGAACACTCTCTAACTAAAGGATGAGCTGTGAGACTGAGGTCATTTCTCTTCTTGGCCAGTGTTGGATCGGTAGGAAGTTTCTTAAATCCGCTATCTTTGTATCTTTGCGGAAGTTCCTGGCGTTCTGCTACTCCTTTCCCTGCCTAAGGAAAAAACATTCACACACCTTCAGTAAGAACACAGAGAGTGATAAAGTCATGGTAGAGGGAAGACCCATATGGTGCCGAGAGGTACTGGACCCCTCCCTTTTGCATTTTCACTACCCTAGTGCCCCTGGACTGGCTGGTCACACATTGCCTAACTCTTAACTAGTACTTGGTTAGCAAAAATAATTAGTTAAAATATAAGGATACCAAATTTTTAACAGGGATAAATACCTCACCATCCTTCCCTTTTGGTTTCCCATGATCCGTTTTCTTCCCTGGTTTCTCTTCCTCCACCAACCCCAATTCACCTGCACTTCTCCCACCCCTTACCTCAGGTACAAACATTCACAGTGACTTTGTTGTTATGACCTTGCTTCAGTTGTATCTGACTCTTTGTGATCTGCTTTGGGGTTTTCTTGGTAAAGTTAAGGGAGTGGTTTGTCATTTCCTTCTCTCATTTTACAGATGAGAGAAAAACAGAAGAGGGTAAGTGATTTGCCTAGGGTCACGCAGTAAATGTCTAAGGCTGGATTTGAACTCCAGAACAGGAATCTTCCTGGCTCCAGACCTGGTGTCCTAACCATTGGGCCATCTAGCTGTAGTTCTAGGTAAATAGAGGGAATGCTTTAGATATAGTTTGCCTAGATTTTAGCCAAGCATTTAACAAAATTTTATATACCATTCTTGTGGAGAGAATGGAGAGATGTCACTTAGGTGATAATATAATAAATTAGTCAAATGCAGACTGATTGGATGGTCAGACCCAAAGAATTGTCATTAATAGCTGGATGTCAAAGTGGTCTTTGGGGGAGTGCCCCAGGTGTCTATGCTTGGTCCTGTGCTTAGAATTTGTGGTACCAGAGATGAAAGGGATATTTTTTATTAATGACTTGGATAAAAGTTATTGATAGAATGAATTTTCAGATGACATAAAATTGTAGAAATAACTAATGTAGATTGCAGATTCGCAATGCAAAAAATATTCCAAAAGTCTTGGAATGGTGGCCCCAGTTTTATAATATGATATTTGCAAGGGATAGGGTAAAGTCCTACACTTTGGTTAGAACAGTGGTTCTCAACCTTTCTAATGCTGAGACCCTTTAATTTAACTCATATGTGGGAGTATCTGCATGTGGGCGAACTCACCTGGAGACCAATAGAGGAGCGGTTCCTAAGATCATCGGAAATATGTGAAAGGGTTGTGTGGGTTGTGACCCACAGGTTGAGAGCTGCTGGGTTAGAAAAAAACAAAAACAAAAATACCTCAATTTTACAATATGTGGGAGGCATGAGTAGACAGCATTGTGTCTGAAAAAGACGTGGGGGGATTCGTGAACTGTAAGCTTG
Source organism: Pseudocheirus occidentalis (assembly GCA_028646575.1). Classification (NCBI taxonomy): domain Eukaryota; kingdom Metazoa; phylum Chordata; class Mammalia; order Diprotodontia; family Pseudocheiridae; genus Pseudocheirus; species Pseudocheirus occidentalis. Next base: position 94,589,899 of record CM053593.1, on the reverse strand, counting down.
ATGTGAGTGAATTAGCAGCCCCAGAAACTAATGCTACCTTAGGTTACATTAAGAGATGAATAATTTTCAAGAGTAGGGAGGTAATAGTTTTATACTCCACTTGGAAAAGACCACACCACTCAGACTATCACATTTTAAGAAAGCTATGCTAGAGAAGGGAACCAGGATAGTAAAAGACTTGAAGACAGTGTCATATGCCTATTGATGGAAGAGAGAGCAGATGTTTATTTATCCTGGAGAAGAGAAAATAGGGAGACATGGGAGATGTCTTCAAATATTTGAGGGAAGAGGGATTGAACTTGTCCCCTTTGTACACAGAAGAGTAGATAGAAACTGCAGAAAAACAGACTTGGGCTTCATTTCAGGAAAAGCTTCCTTATGACTTAAAGCTCTTTCCAAGTGAAATGGGCAGCTCCAAGATATTGTTGACTATAGAACTACAAACACACACACACACACACACACAAGTGCAATTTTCAAGAAGAGGTTGAAGAATGACTTGAAGCCTGGGTTGTAGAAAGGATTCTTGTTCAGGTAAAGGGTGAACTCAGTGGCCTCTGAACTCTCTTCAAACTCAGAGATTCTGTGCTTTAAAATAACGAGTAATATTCCTTCCAGCTCTAACATTTTGTGATTTTCTAAGTGTCATCCATGAAAAGACTCACAGGAAGCAAGAGTGAGCCAGTCCTGTGCAGGGGTTAGGAATTAGGTCAGTTGCACTAGAGCCCAGAGTTAACACAGGAAAGTCTAAAGAGTGGGAGAGGGAGGAGAGTGGGAGAAGCCCACTTATTTTTACTGTAACTTTAGGGACCTTGGCAGATGAAAAGTAGAACACTTGGATTTGCATCCTAGCTCCCATACTCACCAATTGTGTGAAATTGGGCAAATTATTTAACCATTCTGATCCTCAGTTTCCTCATCTGTAAAATGAGATCGTTGGCCTTGATGACCTTGAAGCGACCTTCTACCTTGAAATCTATAATTCTATGGCTAAATGGCCTCTGAGGTCACTTTTCCAGCCCTAAGTCTGAGTTCTAATTCTGCTTCAGACATATACCATCTGGGTGACCTTAAGTTGCTTAACCTCCCTGGGCCTGAGTTTTCTCATTTGTTGAATGAGGGGGTTAGACTCTGTATCTTCTATGGTCCCTTCAACTTCAAAGTATATGATGGTCTGATTAGATGACCTCTGGGATTCTTTCCATCTTTTTAGGTTTGTGTTGTTATGATCTCTCAGTTTCCAACATTTATTTTAGAGTTGAAAGAGACCTTATAGATCATCTAACCCAATTCTCCCACTTTTTTCAAGGTGGGGAAACTGAGTCCCAGACAGATGAAATAACTTGCCCAGGGTCACATAGGAAGTAAATGAGCAGAGCCAGTATTCAAGTAGAGATTTTGTGTCTCCAAATCCAGTGCTCTCTCCCCAGCACCAACGCTCTGCCTTTGCTCAGATCCACCTAAATTATATATACCCATCCAATACTATTTTACCTACTCTTTCCTCCTACATCAGCTCTTACATGCCACTCACAAACTCAGATGTGTGTCTGTACCTCTTTTGCCAAGGTGGTGATTCAGATGTAGTCATTTAGATTACACATCTTTTGGAGCCACCTTTGGGAGGGAAAACAGGCGACATCTTCATAGGATACGCGTATTTTCTGTTGATTTATGCCTGCTCATCGTTCTGGCACAGGTGAACCCCTTTAATATGTTTTATGCTTCTTCTAAATGTCTCCTAGTGAATACTTGGTTACATAGGCTGAACTAGATGCGAATAGATCTTTCAAGATAAACCAGAGATTCAAAGGGATCAAAGAGGAACTCAGTTGTTTGTACTTGCATGCCAATGCTGGTTATTTATTTGGATTAAATTGGCACAGGAGGATTTGCATATATAGAGGCTGATACTGTTGGCTTGTTGGTGGGAATGAAAGGCATTCCGTGTGGGCATGAATTTTTTTAGGCAACAAATCTACTGAAATGATGAATCCAGCCTCCTCCTTCCAGATCCCTCATGGTTCAGATTCCTGGTCCTCAGGGAGTGAGGAGATATAGAGAAAAGCTTCTGATTCTGATGTAGGGTGGAGGAAGTAGATTTCTGTCATCTTGTGTAAATGTGTGCTGGAGTAAAAAAAAAAAATAAGCAGCAGCCCTTCCCCTTTTTAGAACAATCTTATATATGAGATTCTGAACTAAACCTACATGATTATTTATCTTGCCAGAAAATTTCTCATTTTACAAATAGATTCACCACAAATTTCCTTAAAATAGCAAATTCCCGAAGTACATTTAAGGGATGGTTCACAAATTATATTAAGGATATAGGGAAAGGAGAATTTGAAGCTTTAATGTTACAGAAGGACTACCTTTATTGTTAAGTCCTTTTTCAGTGCTGTCCAGCTCTCTGTGTCCCCATTTGGGGTTTTCTCAGCAGAGATACTGAAGTGGTTGCCATTTTCTTCTCCAGCTCTTTTTCCAGATGAGGAAACTGAGGCAAGCAGGGATAAATGACTTTCCCAGGGTCGCATAGCTAGTAAGTGCCAAGTGTTTGAGGCTGTATTTGGACTCAGATCCTCCTGACTCCAGGGCCTGCACTCTATCTGCTGCACCACCTAGTTGCCCCTAAAGGCTACCTTACAGAAGAGAATCTTAGAATGATCACAAAATGAAGAATTCAACAGGAAGGTATAACTCAATTACCAAAAACTTCTTTTTTTTTTTTTTGAGTGGATGGGTAGGGAGTGGTGGTGGAGGACAGACAGATCTTTACCAATTCCTATGTGACTTACATACTTAGGAAGTTGCCTGGGGGCAGTGAAATGGTCAACGACCTGCCTATGGTCACATGGCTAGAGGCTAGAGTTCATGTTTTTCTGACTCCAAGGCTAGCCCTATTCACTTTACTATCACTGCCTTAGAAGTGGAAGGGGACTTATAGGCTAGAGTCCAAGTCCCACATATTATAGACGAGGAGATAGTAAATCACTTGTCCAGAGTCACTCAGCTAAGGAGCGTTTCATAGTTTTAGAAATTCTCCCCTTGGTCAAAGTAAGGCTTATCTCCAGCAAGATGCCAAGATGCTGTGTGGTATGCATTGTTCTTTTTACAGTGAGGGGGATGTAAAAGAGTGCCTTCCACATGGAGCAGAGGTTCTTAACCTCTTGTCATTGACCCTTTGGGTTATCTGGTGAAGACTATGAATGCTTTCTCAGAATATTGGGTTTTTTGTTTGTTTTTACTGATTATGTAAAATTTTATTAAGCAACAGCTGGACAACTCTTACAAGTCCAAATCATCAAGAAAAAAAAAATAGGACAATTGATTCATCTCAATAATAAAGACCGAAAAGAATTTAGACAAATCACATCTTTTAAAATGGAAATCATGAATACTTTCTAGGATATCCCCATTACATCTAATATACAAAATATATATAACAAGAGGCAGATTAGGGTGAATCAGAATGATGTTTTTAAATACATGAAATGAAATGTGATTACAAAGGAAACCCATTATACTGAAATACAATCATCAGAAAATTTTTTTTAAAAACTCCAGATTCATGGACCTTAAGTCAAGAACCCTTGAACAGAATGACAAATGTATGCCCTTACATTAAGTTGTAGCAAAGGCTGGACTGAATTGAAAATATCTATAGAATGGGAAGCATGCTGCACAGTCCATCAGAGAAAATTTAACCCTTTCTTACTTGGATTCAATTTTCTAAATCTCAGTTTTTATAAGATCCAGGATTAAAGAACAAAGCAAAGCAAGCAAAAACAAACAAAACCTTTCTGTGCCTCAGTTTCTTTTAAAAAATTTTTTTGGTAGGGGGAAGGCAGGGCAATTAGGGCTAAGTGACTTGCCCAAGGTCACATGACTAGTAATGTTAAGTGTTTGAGGTCAAATTTGAACTCGGGTCCTTCTGACTCCAGGGCTGGTGCTCTGTTCACTGTGCCACCTAACCACTCCAATGTGCCTCAATTTCTTTATTTGTAAAATGAGGGGTTTGGGCTCCATGGCTTTCTAAGGTACCTTGCAGTTCCAAATCTGTGATTCCTTGATAGTCTAAAATTCTTGAGAGAAAAGACTATTTTTACTTCGGTCTGTGTATTCCCAAGGCCTCTAAAAGTGTGGAGCACATAGTATGTACTCAATAAATATTTTTTAATTGATTGTTTCCCTCTTGAATAGAGGGTTCTGCCTGGAAATCTTGAATCTGAATAGAGAAGAATTGTTCTTTGTTTTTTTGTTTGTTTGTTTGTTTGTTTTGTTTTTTTGCTTTTTTTTTTGGAGGGCAGTTGGGGTTGTGATTTTTTTTAATACTTCTTTTGTCATTGCCTTATCATGGCCCAGGTCACAAATATGTATTTATATCTATTGACAGATTTAACTACACATATGTACAGATATCATCTCTCTTTGGAATATGTTTTGTTCTTATATTTACATGTACATTTGGATATAGGTGTGTCTGGGAGTCTGGACATTCTTCAGATTCCAAGCCAGACAGAGAAGCAAACATTGTGGGGGCATCCGGCAGGAGGCTCAGGGCTCCTCTTTCCGTCACAGTGCTCTGCAATTCACTCCACAGAAGGAGAGACACTTTGATTTCTTATGAAGATTTAGTGCCATCTTAAGCCGAGCTGATGCCCCTTTAAATGTGCTTTATTTAGCTTATGCTTTCCTTCTGTGAAACGTTAACAGAAGACTTTAAAAGACCTTTAATTTAGTTTAATTTCATTCAGTTTGATGCAACAGACATTTTTTAAGCACCTGCTGTGTACAAGGCAGTACGTTGGATACTTCAAGGTTTTCCAGGTATTTAGTCATCCGATTCTATCACTCCTGATAATAATAAAAAAAAATAACAACAGCAATAATAGGAGTAGAAGCAGCGGCAGCGGCAGTAATATAGCTGGCATTTGTGTAGTGCTTTCAGGTCTACAGAATGCTTAACATTTATTATTTCTTTTGATTTTCATAAAACCTTAAGATATAGATGCAATTATTATCTTCCATTTTACAGCTAGATGGCACAGTGGATAGAGTGGCTCTATCTGCACAGTAGAGTCAGGAAGGCTTGCACTCAAATTTGTCCTTAGACACTGGCTAGAAAACCCTGAACAAGTCACTCAACCTTGTTGACCTCAGTTTCCCCATCTGTAAAATGAGCTGGAGAAGGAAATAGCAAATTACTCTAGTATCTCTGCCAAAAAGACCCCAAAAGGGGTCACATGGAGTCAGATGTGACTGAAACACGACTGGACAACAAAGACAGTTTTGCAGAAGGGGACAATATGGGAGGCATATAGTAAGGCTAAGACTAGAGCTAGAAGGGACTTTGTAGGCCACCTAGTCTAACCCCTCATTTTACAGATGAAAAAACTGAAGCACAGAGAGAAAGGTTAAATGATTTGCCCAGCTTGTATGTCGACACTTAGTAGGTAACTGAGGCAGGATTCATACTCATATCCTCCTGCCTGCATGTCCAGGATGCTATCCAGTAGGCCAACCTGCCTCACTGGCTGGGTCACTGAGGGTCACACAGCTAATAAATGTCTGAGGCAAGATTAGACTTCCATTCTTAACTCCTAATGCTCCCAGAGGCATCAGGCACAGGGCCCATAAATGTCCAAGGTGTTCTGGAACCAGATTAAAATGTAATTGGAAATAAGTAATAAAATAAATAAAAATACAATGAAACATAGATAATGTTATTATATGGTTTTTTAAGTCAATGTGTGGCCTCCTGGGCCCTTATATAAGGTTTAGTGGTCTCTGCTTCTGTTTGATGTTGACACCACTGCACCCTTTCTTCCTGGCTCACTGATCCTTGCTTCCTCCGTTTTACTAATGTCCAGGAAGCTGAGCTCTGCTGACAGCCCTTCTCTACTCAGATAGGCAGCTGGATGGTGCAGTAGATAGAGTACTGGACCTAGAGTCAGTAAGACTTGGGTTCAAATTCAACCTTAGACACTTACTAGCTTTGTGATCCTGGGCAAGTCACTTAACCTTTGTCTGCCTCAGTTTCATCAACTACAAAATGGGGGTAATAATAGCACCTACCTCCCAGGGTTGTTATATCAGCTGAAATAATATTGGTTAAGGCACTATTCCCAATAAGGTCATCTGCTAATGGGAGCAGTGCTCATATATACTCTTCGGGCCCCAATGAGGCATCCAATTAACTCCTGAGGCAGGCCATTCTACATTTGGGTTCGTGTACATATATCCCTTAATTACCTCTTGCCTAAACGATCATGATAGCCTTCTAACTGGTCTCAGGCCTCAAGTCTCTCCCTACTCTAGTCTGTCCTTCACACAAGTGCCAGAGGTGTTGATTTTCCTAAAGCATGTGTTTGACTATGTCATTCTCCTGCTCATTAAACTCCAATGGCTCCCTATTAGCTCTAGCATCAAGTATTAACTCAGTTTAGCACTTAAAACCCTTCACAGTTTAGCTCCAATGTACCTTTCCAACCTCATTACATAGTATTTCCCTTCATGTACCCTCTGAATGAATAAAAGAAAAAGCATTTATTAAATTTTTGCTGTGTGCGATTGTCGTTCAGTCATTCAATTGTGTCCGACTCTGCCCACAGGCTTTTCTTGGCAAAGACACTGGAGTGGTTTGCCATTTCCTTCTCCAGCTCATTTTCCAGATGAAGATGCTGAGGCAAGTAGGGGTTAAGTGATTTGCCCAGGGTCACACAACTAGTAAGGGTCTGAGGTCGTATTTGGACTCAGATCTTATTGACCTTGGGCCTGGTACTCTATCTACTACAACACCTCGATGCCCCTACTATGTACAAGGCACTGGGCTAAATTATGAGACTAGGAAAGTGAGATAGTCTTTGCTCTCAAGGAGCTCCCATTACTGTTAGGAAGATAATACATACATAAGATTTCAGCTTTAAGGCAGATGGAAAGGTCACGTCGTTCTTAGGATGCAATGGCAAAGCCAATGGTAATGTGCCATCTTTAATGTAATTTCCACTCATATCAGATTCTAATATTGAACTCCTTGACTGTGCTGAGGACTTTAGTGGCAAAGACTACTCCTCCCAGAGCTCTTTTCACATGCCCTTTGAGGGCAGTTGTTCAGCAGTTGGTGTTGGTGTAAGACAGGCTCCTTCTCCACAGTGATTTCTCCCCTGGATGATGGTTTTGGGCTCTGGTTTTCAGGGCGCTGCTATTGCTAGGGCTTTGAGGCTCAGAGTCCTGGTCTTATCTCCATCTGAGTCAATGGAGATGGACATTGAGGTGGTGGCAATAATTTGACTTGCCTGGTAACATGCTACTTCATGTTTTTCCCTCAGGCTTCCTCATTGCTTCAGCTAGGCTGATTTGCCCACTCCATAAGTGGAAGTTGTTGGTAGTTGATGGAAATGGTTGGGTCCCTTCTCCATAGAAGTTACTAACCTAGATGATGACTGTGGGGAGGGGGACATCTGGGACAGATAGCACAAATGGGCAGTGAGTTAGGCCCAAGATTGAATACGAGATGGAAAGTGGGCTGAATTATCTTTAGAAAATTGTGAAATCTCCCAACTCACCCCAGAAACAAAAGGCTGTCTTTTAAAATACCGATATCAGTGTTTTTGTAAAGCCATGAGACATGGAACATATCAGTCTCTGAAGAACTGAAAATGAATGTCACACAGAGGGCAATGTTGTAAAGCATATGTTGAGCAGGAGTTGGCTGCAATTTTAAGAAATGGGGAACTTCAAGGAGCAGCAGTACGGATCTCATCAGGGAAAAGCATACTAGGAAAGAAGATGGACTAGTCATGTGGTGAGGCCCAGCAACGGCTGGTGGAGGGCATAGTATTCAGCTGAGATGGATCAATCAACAAGCCTTTCTCAAGTGCTTGTTATGAACTAGACACTATGCTAGGCTCTGGGGATACAGAGGAAAATAAACAAAGCAATCCCTTTTCTCTTAAGCTCATATTCCCTTGCTATCTGGAGATACCAAGGAAGGCCTCTAGCATATTGGATGGACCCCGGTGGCAGACTTGTGGGAAGACATAGAAAAGAGTCACAAAAGGGTGACTTGCAGGCATGGGTTGGTTGAGATCTGTATCACTGGAGGGAATATTCAAATTAATGAAGATCAAAAATCATTTGAGTATCTCTAAAACAGCGAAGTTCTGCTGCAAGTCACAAAGCTGTCCTTAAAGAGTCCATTACAATTTCACGCTATCTAACCTCAACTCTCTCATTATGGCTACACAGCAATCCAATTATTCACCTCATTAACTAACTACCTCTTCCATTCCCTACATTGATTTTTACAAACATCTTCTCTTCTTAAGCCCCCTCCCACATTCTACATTTCTTTCAGTAGATGACCTCACCAAGATGGAAATTATCAGCTAGGAACCTCCCCTTACCCCATCTCCCCACTACTAAACTCCAAAGCTATTTTCCTATCCTTGCCTCTTTGGCTCCAGTATCAGTGAATATTCATATTCTTCTCAAAGTTAACCCCTCTGCCTCAGGTCTTGATTCCTTCCCTAACTATTTCTTTCAGAACATCCCGCCTTCAATCATTCTCTCTCTACCTCTTCCTCTCCTTCCACTCCCTCTCTCCTTCCCTCCTCCTTCTCTTTGTCTTTGTCCCTCTCTGCATCTCTCTCCATCTGTCTCTATGTCTCTGTCTCTCTGTGTCTCTACGTCTGTGTCTGTCCTCTCCTCTCTCTTTTTTTGTCTATATTCCTCTCTGTGTCTGTCTGTATGTGTCTGTCTGTCTGTCTCTCTCTCTGTCTTTCCCTGTCTCTGTCTCTTTCCTTCCTTTCCTCCCTCCTTCTCTGCTAGTGCCTTCCCTCTGTTGTTTATTTCCAACATATGTTTTTGCATTCTTGTTTGCAGATTGTCTCTACCATTAGACTGTGAGCTCTTTGAGGGCACGAATTGTCTTTTACCTTTCTTTATATCCCCAGTAGTTAGCTTAGCACCTGACACTTATGTGCTTAATAAATGCTTGTTGACTAACTGACCATTGCTATCTCTGTCTGTCTTCCTCTTTCTCTCTTCTTTCCTATTTTCTCTTGCCTCTCCCCTTTCATTAACTTCTTCTACTCAGTCTACAAAGAGTCAGATAAATAGTACATACCCTGCTCCCACAATCATCTCCACTCCATGTTTTCATACTCTCCTTGTCTACTGGATTATTCTCTTATGCCTACAAAGATATCCATTCTTTACAAACAACAACAACAACAACAACAACAAAAACCTTCTCTTGATGTGATCATCCCTGCCAGCAATCATCTTTTATTTCTCTTTACCTTCTTGGCTAAAAACTCCTTGAGAAAGCTGTCTACATTCAATATTTCCACTTCTTCTCCCTTCTGAATTCTAGCTTCTGATCTCATCATTGAACTGAAGCTTCTCTCTGAAAAGTTATTGGAGATTTTTTCATAGCTAAACCCAGTGGTCTTTTCTCCATCTTCATCCTTCCTGACATCTCTTCTGTCTTTGGCACTGCTGGTTAGCGTCTCCTCTTGGACACTCTACTCTCCAGGTTTTTGTGACACTTCTCTCTTGGATCTCCTCCTGCTTTCTGGCTGATCCTTCTCAGTGTCCATTTGCTGGAGGAGAGCCATCCCACAAGGCTCTGTCCTGGGCCATGTTTTCTTTCTATGCTATCTCACTTGATTATCTCATTAACTCCCACAAATTCAATTATCAGCTTGCTGTAGACGATTCCCATATCTTTATTTCCAGTCCTCATCCATCTCTTAAGTGCCAGTCCCTCTGTCAATTGCCTTTTGGGCATCTCGAACTGAATGTCCCATAAGCATTCCAAACTCAATATGTCCAAAATAGAACTATTTTATATTCCCCCAACTCTCTTGTCTTCCTAACTTCTGTTACTGTAGCCCCCAGCCCAAGCCTCTGTGGCTTATTGCTTAAGTTTTGATGGCTTAGAATGAGTATAATTTTTTAAATTTTGGTTATTTTTGATTCTGGTCAGAAACCTCAAGGGTCTTTCCCTACCCGATTGATATTTTTGTGATGGTAAATTAGCTCATCTTTTGTCTCAAGTCTTAAATTGTCATTGAAACTTGCCCCAGACAAACTGAGACCTGGGGGAGATCTTAATTTAGAAAAGCCAGGGTCATCCACTGCATCCCTGGCCATTGTCAGTCATTTTGACTTTTATCTTGCTACTGGGCTTTGATGACTCTGGAGGAGAGTGAGGCTGCTGACTTTGCACAGCTCTGCATCACTTAAATCTAATTCACTCACAAGTCAAGATGTTACTCTCATGATATCATTGGTTCGAAGGAACAACAGCTATTAAGGTGACCTAGGCCTTTAATGCATGTAATCCTGGCCTTCTCACATGCACTCACATGTGGATTATGCATATACAATTATGTAAAACATTTCCATATTAGTCATTTAGCACAAGAAAAACTCAAATAAAAGAAAAACTGAAAGAACGAAAAAATGAAAAATAGCTCACTTCAGTCTGTATTCAATCAATATACTTTCTTTCTCCCAAGGCCAAAAGTATGCGTTATCATTAGGCCTTTGGGATTGTCTTAGATCATTGTATTGCTTAGAATAGTTTTTCATCAAACTATATTGCTGTCACTGTGTATAGTGTTTTCATGATTCTCTTCACTTAATTATACATCAGTTCAGGGGTGGCTAGGTGGCGCAGTGAATAAAGCACTGGCCCTGGAGTCAGGAGTACCTGAGTTCAAATCCAGCCTCAGACACTTAACACAAAAAACTAGCCGTCTGACCTTGGGCAAGTCACTTAACCCCAACTGCCCTCCAAAAAGCAAAAAAAAAAAAAAAAATTATGCATCAGTTCATGTAAGTCTTTCCAGGTTTTTCTGATATCATCCTGCTTATCATTTCTTATAACACAATAATATTCCATTATAACTATATACCACAGCTTGTTTAGTCATTCTCCAATTGAAGAGCATCCCTTTGATTTCTATTTCTTAGCCATCACAAAAAAAGCTGCTATAAATATTTTTGTACAAATAGGTCCTTTTCACTTCTTTTTGGATATCTTTGGGATATAGTCCTTATTTTCCCTGAGAAGGGAAGGGAGGAGGGGAAGGAGAAAGGAAGAGATACAGTTTTAAAACTTTAAATAAAAATGTTTTAAAAGTTGCAAAAAAAATAAGAAAAGAATCAAAGGGAAAAAAACTGAAGGCCACCCAGAGAGATTTTTTTATGCATTATATTGAATTGATACTGTTTTAGAAACGGAAGTGTCTTAGTATTATTATGAAAAGTTTTGACCTCATGGACCCTCCTGAAAGGGTCTGAGGGAGTCCTTAGGATTCTGAGACCTCACTTGGAGAATCACTGCAAAATAATATAGCATACAGAGATTTGGACTTGGAGTCAAATCTTAACTCTGATGTTTATGAATACCAGTGAGCCTAGGCAAATTGCTTAATTACTCTGTCTTAGTTTTCTTACGTATAAAATGCTTATAATAATGCCAGAAATATCTGTTTTAGAGGTTTCTTGGAAGCATAAAATGAGGTAATGTATACAAAAGTCTTTCTGAACTTTCCAATCATTAGGTAAATGGCAGGTATTATTATTGTGATATTATAAATTATTGTAATATAAAATAATTACTCTCTACTTATTTGATGGCATTCAGGTAGAAATTATCCTGGGACAAGTCATTAACCAACTAATATTCTTTTATATTAATGTTCTGTGGACTGTTGCACAGATAAATAAAATAACTGCTTTTTGTAGTTGAACAGAAGTGTTAAGATGTAAGCTCATCTTCTGTAGGCTCACTGAAAGTATCCTCAAACAACTTTAACATAGAGACTGATGGGGGGAATATCCACCTCAATCTGTTTACACATGACGTAAGTTGGTAATTATGCTAACAATAACAACAGACATAACAATAGCTAACATTTATGTGGATGGAGTATCAGGCCTGGAGTCAGGAAGTCCTGAGTTCAAATCTAGCCTCAGACACTTACCAGCTGTGTGACCCTGGGTAGGTCACTTAACTCTGTTTGCCTCGGTCTCCTTATCCTTAAAATAAGCTGGAGGAAGAAATGACAAACAGTTCTAGTATCTTTGCCAAGAGAACACCAAGAAAACACTTGTGGCACAATATAAATGATTCTTTATTTTTATTATTATTTATATTGTGGCAATGCAGTGGATAGAGTGCTGGCTCACTAAGAGTCAAACACGATTTAAAAAATGATTGACTTAAGGTTTGCATACATTTGCAATTTGCATACATTATTTTATTCTTGCAACAGTTATTATCATCTCCAATTTTACAGATGAGGAAATTAAAGCTGGGAGTGGTCAAGTGACATATCCAGGGTCACGTCACCACTAAGTATCTTAGGCAGGACTTGAACTCCATTCTTGATTCCTAAGTCTAGCAATATATTGTGTTCTCTAACATTTTTCCTTTTACATGTTTTAGAAGTTCCTCAAATTCATCTCTTACCTTGTCTAATCTGGACTTAGGGATGAAGTTGCTTTTTATGTCTGCATGCACTGGTCCACAGTGCATCTTCACGTGACTTGGAGGTGAGAGCACCACTGGGCTCCTCCCTCATTAGACCGTGAGCTCTAGAGAGCATGGGCTGTCTTTTGCTTTTCTTTGTATTCCCAATGTTTAACACAGTGACAGGCACATAGTAGGCACTTAAGGATGCTTATTTGACAAGAAATTAACAAAAACCATTTGGAAGCCTTTGCCTCTGACTGAAGAGATCTGTTAGTTGTTCATTTTGGTATGAAATTGATGAATAATGAAATTGATGAATAATGAAAGCGTTCAAGTCCAGTTTTGACTCCCTTGTGGTTTGTTGGTGTTAGTACTGAGTGCTGAAGCAATTTCCTAGAGTGAGGCATTGGCACTGCTGATTTATTTCAATGAACCTTGGTGTCCTGTGGCATCTTATATAAAAGAGTGCCCCTCCTTTAATCCCCTGTCAAGGCAATTATTGAAGTGATTGTGAATAGGGCTGGCATTCAACCCTCCTTTGCTGTCTTGTTTCTTAGATTCACAGGAGACATTTTCATCACACTGTGGTGCTAATCCAGTAAGTGGCATTACCAAAGTTGAGCTGGTCAGTGTTGTAAGGTTCCTGCCAGACTATTGTTCTGTCTCATAGAATATACAATGGATTGCATCTTGAGGGCTTTATTGTTGTTAACAATAATTGTTAGCAGAAGGGAAAGTCAATATAGAAGGGGAGAGAATGGAGATTTAGGAGAAAAAAGGTCATTGATTGAAAAGAGTGAAGTGGGAGTCTATGGCAGAGGCAGTTTGATGGCTCATTGGATTGAGCAGTGGGGGGCAGGAAGTCCTGAGTTCAAATATAGCCTCTGACACTTACTAGCTGTGTGACCCTGGGCAAGTCACTTCACCCTGTTTGTCTCAGTTTCCTCAACTGTAAAATGAACTGGAGAGAGGAACAGCAAACCACTCCAGTATCTTTGCCCAGAAAAGTCCAAAACAGGGACACAAATAGTCTGAAATGACTGAACAACAAATTATTTTTATTGTTGCTGTTAGCTGATAATCTTTGGAAAGGACAATGACCATTTCTTTCTCTGAAACAAGAAGGAAGAAAGTGATGAGTGAGACACATGAAATTTTTAAGCTAGGGAGGCAGAGGTGATAATTGAGGAACCTCATTTTAGATGGCCTCAATTTTTTAAGTAAAGTATGAGGTGAGATAGTTTGCTGAAATTATAAGGGACAGGTGGGCAGCTGGAGTTTTGAGATGAGAGGAAAAGGTTGAGAAAAACTACTTTGGGGAAAGAGAAAGGGAGTCTAGAATAAACGCATAAAAAGATCCAGCAGGGAAGGCTTAGTTGAGGGCAAGTGGTATGAATTTAAAATGGATGAAATTAGTGTGGTTTCATGACTTTTTCCATCAGTGTTCAGAAGCCTAGGAAAAATAATCACAGATTCTCAGAGTTGTAGCAGACCTTAGAGACCATCTTGTCCAGTTCATAGCTGAATGAGTAATTGAATGCAGAGAGTTTAGCAAGGAGGGAATAGCAGAAGGTCGAGGGCAAGGGAGAAATTATTAGGGAATGATGAACCATGGTTTAAAAGTCTTATCATGAGATAGAGGCTAGGTAGAGAGGCAAGTAAAGTCAAAACAAAGGCAATAGATACAAAGAATGTAGAATTTTATGGGATAAAGGTTGCAATGAAAATAAAGGATACTAGGGAATTAAGAGAAAGAATAAATTTAAGGAAAAAGATGTTAACAATAGTTTTAGGCCGTTGGAGTGTAATATTGGATACACAGGTGAAGGTACAGGCCTGGGGCTCAAAAGATAGGTCAGTGTATAGATGCAAAGATTTGAAAATCATCTCTGAAGTGAATGAGATTGCTTACGCCTGAGTTAATAAAGAATCCTGTTTATGCCAACACATGAAAAGTCAGCAGGGTAGACAGACAGAATCAATAATAACTTGAAGGCTGATTTTTTTCCCTGGATAAATCAAAATAGAAATAATTTGCTTTGGGGCAAATGGAAGTGAAATGTATTTGTAAGCTTATATGATTTAACATTTTTTTTACCTCTTGGTTTGGAGAGATACATTAGAGAATAGAGGTGCCTATGGGATTTAATTAGATATTCATAAGGCATTGTAGGAGCTTCCAATGACATTGTACTTCAAAGTACAAAGCATTATTACTAGAAATCTAAAAATGGGTATATATGTATTGAATGATACTTGATGACTCTTTGCCATATAGGAACTACATCCCAGGAAGTCTTCTTGGTATTTTGGATAGAGATCTGAAATAATGGCTAAAACAGCCTCACAGTGCCTAAACATTAATATTAATATGACTTGAATTAAAAAAAAACACAACAGTAGCAATAACACTGAGCTTGTCTCTGGCAAGGGAAAACAAAAGCCAAACCTTCCCAGCTGTTTGAAAGCTGCTGGAGAAAGCTTGTGGTTTCTCTTCAACAGCTCTCCCAGGAACTTCTGGGGTGAGTGTGTGTGTGTGTGTGTGTGTGTGTGTGTGTGTGTGTGTGTAGTTGTTGGTCTTCTGAGCTATTTAATTTGTTTCTTAGCCAGAGAAAATGTGGTAGATAGCCTAGATATCCTACGCCTCTTGTTTCTCACTCATCCCAATCTGACCAGGTCAATTTGCCTGACGGACAGATAGTTGCAGGCTATCTCTCTGGAAAGTGTTGTTGCCTTGTGGAAGGTTCTCTTGTTTGCTCTGATGTCAGGGCTGAGGGCAAATGTATGAGTTGGCCCTCTAGGAAATTCTTCCTTCATGCAAATACAGAAATTATTGATTAACTCAGAAGGTAACCAACAAGAATAGTTCAATTTGCCCCAATCTACTATGTTCTGTCCTTTATGCTACCACTTTCCCTAAGGAATGATGTGCACACTATTTGTGCTTCTACCTGCTTTCTGTAATTTTCTTTTTTGACATTTTCAAGTGTTTACTTCACTTTCCCCAAGGTCAGAAGCTTGCCTCATCTGTGTCCTCATACTCCTTTAGTGACTAATTCTCTGGACTCAGTCTTTTTTCACCATTATTGCAATCATCATCTTCATCCTCATTCCCATCATTCTCCTCCTCCTCTCCATATTTCCTTACATCTAGAGAGGGCTTCACAGTTTACAAAGTACTTTCTTCAAAATAGCTCCATAGAGTTTTGTAAGGGGTTATGCAATCCTGAGGAAGAAACTCAAAACTCTATGAACACAGCTGGTGTTTTCCTCATTGCTACATATTGATGGTAGAAGTTTCAGAAAAGAAAGGAAGATGTAAGCAAAGAGCACTAGGAAGAGAACAAGAACTCTGCCCCTGTGTTTATTTATTCTGATACTATTAATGGCAATAATAACTCACATTTATGTACCACTCTACATCTTGCAAAGTGCTTTACATATATTATTTTGGGAAGTAAGATAGGTATTGTTATTAGAGGCAGTATGGTGCCATTAAAGAAGTGCTAGTCTTGGGGTAGATGGAATCCTGGATCTGCAGCCATCTGTGTGTTTGGGCAAGACAGTGGGCCATGGGAAGAAATGATTGATGTGAATGAATGTAAAAATAATACTACCCCATTGACTTTCAACAAGTGACCCAACTTTTCTGGACCTCAGATTTCTCTGTTGCAAGAAATTAGAAGTTGGATTACATGATCTGTAAGATCCCATTGGGCTCTGATCCTTTTCTTCCTATCCAGATGAGAGAACTAAATCTTAGTAAAGCAGCTTGTCTACCATCACATAACTGATAAACATCTGAGGTGGCTTCAAGTCTAGAGCTCTATTCAGTACACTCTGTGCATTCCCTGTCATGTCTGTGATATTCCTGAAATGGGCCTGTTCTTCCAACTTTTATGATTTAATTTCCAACTTTAATTTCCACCTTCACTGAAGAGAGAAGCATTATTGAGGAGGAAAAGAGAGAGCTAAGTGGTATACTTTAGTGGATATCCATATAGATAGAGTACTGGATTTAGAGTCAGGAAGACCTGAGGTCAAATATGACCTCCAGCTCCTATGAGCTACATGACCTTGGCCAAGTCACTTAATTTCTTTTGGTTGAAATGTCTACATATGTAAAATGGGGGTAGTAATAGCACCTAACTCCTTTGGCCATTGTGACGATAAAATAATGTCTAGAAAGTCTTTTACAAAGTGCTACATAAGTGCTTGCTGTGAGCACTGTTGTTGTTGCTGTCATGATTCTTCATGTTATTTCTACATTTCTCTTTGGGAAACCTTAGTTTTATTATCTCTAAAATGAAGGGGATAGCTTAGTTAATTTCAAAAATCCCTTAAAGTTCTGCATCTGTGGCTGTTCTTAATGTGGCGTAGAGGAAAGTCTGATGAGCTTGGTCATAAGACCTAAGCTCCAGATCCTGCTCTGTCCATGTAAAATCAGAGTAATTAGTAGGTATTTGCACTAACCACATAGACTCATGTAAGATGGACTTGAACAAAATAATGAAGAGTGAAATGAGCAGGAGCAAGATAACATCATATGCAGTAACAGGAATATTGTTTTTAGCAAAAGCCTTGCGTGACTGGCATTTTGTCTATTATAAAGACCCAAATTAACTACAAAGGACATATGAAGGAAGATGCTGTCTACATCCAGAAAAAGAACTGATAAATAGAAGTATATATAGAATGGTTTTACATACATATACATATTTGTGTCTTTAGGGTGGGGGAGGAAAGAAAAAAGGAAAAAAAAGAAAGTTGCATTATAATTTTATTACATATTGAAAAGGAATAGCATGTTGTACATAATAGAAAAGCAATTTCATTTACAATCATCTTTATGTTATGGAAATTCTTGTTTTGTTTCTTAAGTTCAGAATAAAATAAAATTATTTTTTTAAAGAAGAGTCATAGTGTCTCAGAGACCTGAGGGGTTCAGTCTTTCCCTAAGCAGAACAAGTAGCCATCCAGCCATCATGTGAAAACCTTCATAGAGAACTTGTTGCCTACTGAGGAAGTAAATTCTGCTTTTAAGCTATTCAATCTTTAGAAAGCCTTTCTTTATACTGACCCTGAATCTGCTTCTCTGTAAATTTTGCCCATTGGCTCTGGTATTGCTCCTTGGGTCTCTCTTCTCCACGATAGCCCTTGAGATATTTGAAGACTGCCATAGTGTCTCCCTTCCTCTGTCAGAGTAAACATCCCCAATTCCTTCAACTAATTTTTGTGTGACGCTAACTTGTCAGCAGGGAAGGAGCTAGTGGAAGAGAAGAGATGGAATATTTCATGGTGGGGAGCAAGGGTAAGGGAAGAAGGATGATCAATGAGTCAAGATTCCAGAGCAAATGGGAGGTGATTAGATCAAGGGAGTATATGGAAGCTGGTTATCCTTGGAAGAAATAGCCACTTTGGAAAGAATCAGAACAGAGGAATAGATAATGAAGAATGATATTGAGGGATTTTGAGTTATAGAATTCAGAAGAAAAGGAAGCTCACAATGGATGACTACTTTTTTTTTCCTAGTAAAGTAGGAGGTCAGTTTCTTTGCTGAGAAGGAGAATAGATTGGTGGTAATGGAGACTTGAGGAAAGGAGATTTGGAATAATTGCTCTGGGTGTGTATAAAAAAATAGATAAAAGGTTTTAGGCTTTTTAGAAGAGAGTGAGAATGAGAATGAGAAAGGGAAAGGGAGAAAAAGAGATCTCCAGCAGGCATATGGATACTTGAAGACGTTCTATAATCACTTTATCAGAATTTTATGCCAAATTTGTGGCCTATTTGACTAACTTATCATCTATTTCTTTCTTTTGGCCAGGTGGTATATAGCTGATTCTTACCACAATACCTCTTCTCTTCTCCCTTCTTTGATCCTCATCCACAGGCTGTCCACCATGTTTTTCCCATGAATTTCCTACAAGGAGTATATCTTTTTGATATAAAGTACTACTATATTGTTCCTATTATGTAATTTGTTTCTTTTGAATGAGTTATTCCCATTGCTATATTCTAGGCATGAGTTGGATTCCATGAAGTCTCTGATACCTCTGAGATTTAATTTATCCCCTTCTGTTAAGATCTTTAGTTTTGATTATTTTTTCCCACACTTTATACACCAGTCTATAAGTTTTTGAGGTCATAGCTGTTTTCTGTTCTCTTCATGGATATTGTCTCCTATATAGTAGTTATTCTGCTTCTCTCAGTGATCGTTGAGTTTGCTGTTGTTTATGGATAGTTTTTTTTCTCTACTATCCTATTTTCAGATTTAAACCTTCTTAGCAATTTTTAAAAGTCTGTGGGCAAATTTACTTTTTTCCAGCCCTTATTAGATGTACTCCATCCGTGGACAAGAAGAGCCTGTCATTCCTTTACCTGAAGCCCTGACCCTGGAACCCAAATCTTGTTTTCTAATGATTGTTTTCACAGTCCTATTAAAAAGCTATTCACTTTGAAAAATCTGTCTTTTCTTCTGAGGCCACTACTTTCAGTTAACACCAGTGATAAAAATTAAAAAAAAAAACCCACCACTATGTTTGTCCTTAAAGTCTTTGGTTATTTATACAAAATTTTGTAATCCTTCATAAAACTTTATAGGGTTATCTTGAGAAGTATTTTGTAAACTATAAAGTGATATATAAATGGGAACCATTAGGATGATGATTCTGTGGTGATGAAATAAGATTGAAACATAGGGAATTGGGCTAAAGAGTGGAATTGAATATACAAGCTGTGTTTATAGCAAAGTAATCTTCCAAATGTCAGAAAGCTTGAGGCTAAAGTGAGGGTATTTAGCATGAATTGGTAAAACTCTAGTAGTGATATCCAGAAATTTAATTTAAGCTATCCTTCCCAATAGTCCAGGCATTTTCTTTTACATAAATAGAGACACAAAGTGAAGCCTTGAACTATCCACTCACATGACAATGTTTTCATTAGCAATGAAAATTGAAACAGATTCCCATTTCACTTACCAAGACAATTTCATTTTTATTTGTCCATAAAAGGTCAGAAATAACCCACAATTCTGTGGGATCTTTCTTATTCTCACTTCTCCTTTACCTCAGAGATTATAGAAGGATTTTCTAAGTCCCTCATCCTGCCAATCTTTTTGTTCCACTGCCCAATCCAGCCTTTAATGTACAGTGATGAGGATGATATGTTTTCAGTTTGCAATGCCACTGGGAAATCAGTGCAATTATCACTACAGTGACTTTATCTTGAACAAGATCCAGGAAGCCTCCCTGTTGACCTATTAGATGGAAACCATAGCTGAGCATGGAGACTGGGAAGCCAATCAGTCAAGAAAAACTGTGTTGCAGGAATTCTAGGCCTCTAGAATATTAGCTTAACCCCCCTAATTAATTTCCTTTTTATGTGAAATGCATGGATCCTTGGTGAGCATCTGGTTTAAAATATCTAGGTATCTTTGGTGGTCCCCAAACAATATAGAGAGAAAAAATGGAAATCAAGATGGTTTATTCTAGATTCCTTTCTATCTAGAAAATCACTAACTACAGTTTAAACACCTTAAGGAATAAAACTCCTTCTCCATATGCTATTCTTTACTTAATCCCAGGCTAATAATAATAATGATAGTAATAGTAAACATAAACATTCAGATAGGTTTAAAAGTTGTCAAATGCTTCATAGATCTCTTTTTTTCCTCTTAGTCAAGTAGCCTGTAGGAAACTCTAGCCGCCATATCTCTTCTTTTCTCCCTCCTTTGATCTTTGTCTATGTTCTGTCTACTGTGTGAACTGCATATGATGCTAGTTATACTTGGGATACTGCAGTGGTAGTAGAAGTTCAAACTAGCTAATGTACTGCCTTCTTTAAGTCTACAGAAAGTCAGCATGTCATTGTATTAATTATCCAGCAAGGGAGTGTAATATCTGAGTTGTTCTTCAGATAGTGTCCTCAAGTGACCAACAAAGTAGTCTTATCAGAGTTTCTCTATCACAAGCATTGGAAACCCATTGGAAACTCATCCTACAAACATACTGAGTATTTCTCCCTCTGACCAAATCATTTCTCTCACTGTGCCAAATTCAATATTGATAAAGACATGGATGTGATATATTGTTTAGAACTGTGAAAAAGAATAAGAAATCGTTGACTCTGTTCCTACTCCCATGTGAAACTTCCTGTTTCAATAAAAAAAAATCAGCATATCTATAGGACACACAATCAACATATGGTAGTGCCATATTAGACATAGTGAAAAAAACAGCTAAATACCCTTACATGGGGTTTTCCCACCTCTAATAATCCCATTTACCCTCCTAGATACTGGGAGTACCTAAGGAAAGCTTCAAACTACTCATACATGCTCATCATGAAAAGGACTAAGTAAAGGGGTGTGTGTGTGTGTGTGTGTGTGTGTGTGTGTGTGTGTGTGTGTGTGTGTGTTTGGGACTCGAGTTGGGCCTGGTGACTCAGGTTTCAGACTGTTTCAAAAGAAACCTAAACAAGCACAGTCCTCCATCTCCCCCACCCCATGGTGGTCACAACAGCTATCAGTCTTCTCTGCTTTGGTCTTATCAACTACTTGCATCTTTGGCCTCATGATTAATCTGGATCATATCCACAGTGTTGACTTTAAGCAGTGTTGGTCATTATTAGATAGTATCTTTGCTATGACAGCTTATAGTTGTTTGAAAGTCCCACATGTTTCTAAAACTCCAAGTTAGTTTGCCTACATGTAGACTAAGCAGAAGGCTCAAGGACAGGAAAAAGAAGCATCCCAGCCTATCTGTTCACATAGAGACTTTGCCATTTCCCTTTTTTCTCATGCAGCTTCTTTCTCGCTGTATGTTATATATCCTTCGCCTTCTGCTACCTTTCCTTTTGAAGTAATATGGCTAAAAAATATATGGGAAGAGAAAGTGCCAAAAAAAAAAGAGACTGCTGGTATACTGGGGGATTGACTATTGGGAAATACTCAAGCTCTCAGGCCATGATGATGACAGCTGGCATTGCTATAGACCTTTACATTTTGCAATGTACTTTACATATATTATCTAATTTGAATTTTACAACAACCTTGGGAAGTATTTGCTGCTTTCACCCCCATTTTACAGATGAAAGAACCAAAGAATACAGTAGTTAAATGGTGCAGTCAAGGTCGAGCAGGCATATGGGTACAAAGCCCCAAGATGTCTCATGGAGGCAGTGCTCACCATGGCTTAGCATTTACAGTGCTAATCTTGGAGTCAGAAAGATATGCATTCACATCTCATTTCTGACATTACTGGTATGACCATGAGCAAGTCACTTGTCTTCTCTGACCCACAGCTTTCTGATCTGTTGAACTAGCTGGTTTTAAGGCAGGAATACTTAACTTCAAGTCTATGGACTTGTATTTTGATAACTCCATTTCAACATAATAGGTTTCCTTTGTAATCTTGTATACAATATTTTAGGTATTTAAAAACATTATTCTGAGAAGAGGCCCATAAGTTTCACTAGACTTCCTGAGGGGTCTAGACTCCTAAAAAGGTAAGAATCCCTCATCTACAACTTTCATAGACTTGGCTCTTCTCAGCAATGCAATAATCTAAGACAATTCCAAAAAACTCATGATGGAAAATGCTGTCCACATCCAGGGAAAGAACTAGAGAGTCTGAATGCAGATGGAAGCATTTTCTTTCTTGTGGTTCTCTCTTGTTCTGAGTCTTGTTTCACAGCATGACTAAAGTGGAAATATGTTTAATATGATTGTACATATATAACCTATATTAGATGCTTGCCATCTTGGGGAGGGGCTTGGAAAGGAAGGAGAAAAAAATGTGGAACTCAAAATCTTGTAAAAGTAAATTTTGAAAACTATCTTTTACATGCAATTGGAAAAAATAAAATACTATAAAGTACAAAAAAAAATCCCTTATCTAAGATTACCTCCAACTCTAAATCCATGATCTTATGATCAGCTAAGGATAAATTGGCACAGTTGGATAATCAGTCCTTAATCATTTATGGAGCAGCCCACTGGGTACAATCCCATACTGTAGGAGGTGAATGTAGACATCATAAAAACTTATGTGGTCTTGTTGGGGAGTTAGAGAATTCCCTTATCAAATGACTGAAGGCTGTTAAGAAGGCATGCAAACAAATCATTGTACAAATAAATGCTGTAGTGCAAACAGCCAGGAAAGTCACGAACTAAGAGTCAGGAAAGGATTCAGAAAGATTTACCTTTTCCAGGAAACATCTACTGACTCATACAGCCCAATCCCCTACCTCTCTTATCCCTCATCACCTTGGCACTTATAGATGTCATTCATAACACATTGTCACATCGCTTACATGATGCATTGTTGAGTGTGGGTGGGTTGGAAGTGGGAATGTTCTGTCTCTCTGGCACACTGTGAATTTTTCAAGGATAGCGATTGTGATTTTTATACCCTCTGAGACATACAGTATAAGACTGAGGACAGTCATTGCTTATGGAATGGATGAATATAACCCCTGACAGTCTGTGGCTCTGATTTTTGTTGCAACTATACCCTTGTAAAGTGCTTAGCCCTGTGCCTGGAACATAGTAGGTCCTATAAAAATACTTATTCCCTTTTCTTTCCACTTTTCTCATTTATCCCAAGGCTAAGATCTTGCTTCATCTCTAGATGGCTCCCTCTAGTGGAGAATAAAAGTGGGTGCTCAAACGTGGGAGTAACATATTTGCCTTTAAATACACTGTAAGTGCAGCCAGTAATCATCAGTGACATCTCTACCCTTCAGTACCTTGAATAGATGATATGGCTATCCTGAACCCAATGCAGATACACACAGACAAGTATACTACCCCTTCCCCAAAGAGAAGTCTTCCTACATTAGTATAGAATCATACCTCTGTAAAGGCCCATCAATTCTGATGATGTTTTAAAGTCAAGGTAGACAGTTCATGTCATATTAATTGCCATGCAAGCATTTTGATAGCTGATTTGGTATACATTTATATTCTGTCTGAGCTCAAGGAGTGAGAGATTTAGTGGTGACTAACTCTTCTAAAGGACTCTAGATCAGGATATGGCCTCTCTTCAAGTACGTGGGGTGGCACAACTCTGTGCATGAAGGAAGAAGCAGACAATTGCTCATTCTTCTATGGAAACAAAGGCACATTTTGCACATTGGCGTCTTGGAAATGTTACCTTCAAAGGCCAAGTCATTTTCCCATGTATATATTCAAACCATTTGCAAAATTACTTTGGTGAGTAATTTAGTGGTGAGAAGAAAAATATTTTTAGTTGTTCTCAACTAGAATCCTAGACTTAAGGGTAAACCCCCCCAGAGGATTTAAAGTACTTTTCCCTTAGTATGAGGAGCTGAGAAAATCTATCATCTATCATCTATCTATCTATCTATCTAGGCTTCTTATTGAAGGTCTCATTAGCAAATTGGTAAGAATTCAAAACTCATCCAGAGTGTGATAGATAGGTTTATAGAGTGTTTGAATACTGACATATGTTTAGGTCATTCCAAACTGGTGATAAAGGCCCTGTGCTAATAGGACAGAGTTCAGAGATTCTCTTCTCATATGGATCAGCTAGTTTCATCCTATCTGTAGTCACAAGCTGCCCTCAATACTGGAGCTGCTCACCACCAATCCAATGCAGACTATGGGTTGAAAGACAGAGTCACAGTAGGCAGAGACGGGAGGAAGGCAAATTGCATTTTGTGGTGGTTGTTGAGTTATTTCAGTTCTGTCTGACTCTTTGCGACTCCATTTGGGGTTTTCTTGGCAAAGATACATTAGTGGTTTGCCATCTCCTTTTCTAGCTCCTTTTACAGATGAGGAAATTGAAACAAAGGGGATTAAGTGACTTATCCAGGGTCACAGAGCTAGTAAGCATCTGAGGCCAGATTTGAATTCAAGAAGATGAGTCTTTCTAATTCTACACTCAGCACTCTATCTACTATACCACCTACTTCCTCTTTTTGTATTTGGGTTACAGTTTTTCCATCAGCATATGGCAATATGTAAATCACTTAACCTCTCTATGAATCAGTTTCCTCAGTTATTAAGTAGGGATAATACTGTTATGTCTACCTCCTTCAATAGTTGTGAAGAATGAATGAGCCTTTGAAAGATACTTCCCCCTCATCACTGGTTAAGGTCATTGATTTTTCACAAGGATCCTCAAAGCAGGGTGCAGATATCTCTTTATATCCTCTCCCAGTGAGATAACAATGACCTCTTGGAGAAAAAAAAAAGCCATGTCCCCACTGGCCACATTTGAAGTAGAAATCTCCTTCCTGAAGAAGGTGCTCAGCCCTACTGTGCCTGGTTTTCTCAGGAAAACCTTATTCTAAATTAGGATTTAAGAGATTCACACCACTAGATAAAATCCCTGGACCATTTGACTTTTAGATACAGATCAGTCCCTATTCCATCCCCACCCCCAACCATCATTTACTAATTGGCTGCCTGGTCTCCATTACTCTCTCACTGTCCAGGTTTCTGTGATAAGAATATTTCTGCAGGCTCAGTCAGCAGAGCCTGGGGGTGTGCCTGGAGCAGCTTCCTATAGAGAGGATCTCTCTCAGAAGCCAAGAAGTTGATCTGCTGCTTGGACTATTGAAGGGAATAAAGGGAGAAGAAGCTGAAGGAGGGTCAGCTGAGCACTAACTAACCTTTTAGTGTTCATAAGGTGATTGCTACTCTCTCCCATAAACTCTCCTTTGTGACTGCTGTCAGAAGCAGATCAGTAAGCTGGATATACCCTCAGTAGTGTACACAACTGGGCAATATCTGGGGACAGTTGTTGTCTTGCATGTGACTTGGAAGAGAAGCCATAGGAAGGAAAGAAAACAAGGCAACAAACATTTATTAAAAAATATACTATATGTCAAGTTGGGTAGCTAAGTGGCACAATGGATAGAGTGCCAGTCAGAAAGATTCATCTTTCTGATTTCAAATCCAGTCTCAGACACTGACTAGCTGTATGACCCTGGGCAAGTCACTTAACTCTGCTTCTTCAGTTTTCTCATCTATAAAATGAGCTGGAGAAGGAAATGGCAAACCACTCCAATGTGTTTGCCAAGTAAACCCCATATGGCAGTGGTTCTCAACCTTCCTAATGCCACGACCCTTTAATACAGTTCCTCATGTTGTGGTGACCCCAACCATAAAATTATTTTCATTGCTACTTCATAACTGTAATTTTGCTACTATTATGAATCTATCTGATATGCAGGATGTATTTTCATTGTTACAAACTGAACATAAACTCACAAGTTGATAACTGCTGCCATATAGGATCATGAAAAGTTGGACACAACTAACATATGTCAGGAATTGTACTAAACACTGGAGATACACATATAAACAAAAAAAGTTCAGTTCCAGGGCTTCCTTGACTACAGAAACACATTACATGCCATTTCTGATGAGGATGGCACTCCTTATAATTATATTTTCATACCTCCTCTGACCAGTATTGCAGTAATTTTTCAGTTGTGTCCAATTCTTCGTGACCCCGTTTGGAATTTTCTTGGCAAAGATATTAGAGTGGATTGACATTTCCTTCTCTAGTTCATTTTACAGATGAGGAAACTGAGGCAAATGGTGATTTGCCCACAGAAGTAGTGAGTGTTTGAGGCCATATTTGAACTCATGAAGAGAAATCTTCCTGGTTCTATGCACAGTCTCCATCGAGACACCTAACTTCCCTCTTGCCAGTATAACACTCCTTATAGTTGGCATGTGATAGGTAGAATAATAAATATTACTACTACTACTACTACTACTACTACTACTACTACTACTACTGCTACTACTACTACCACTACTACTCCTACTATTACCACTATTACAACCTCTACTACTACTGCTATTACTACTACTACTACTACGACTACTACTACTACTATCACTAGTACTACTACTACTACTACTACTACCAATACTACTACTACAACCACTACTACTACTACTACCACCACCACCACCACCACTACTACTACTACTACTACTACTACTACTATTACTACTACTACTACTACTACTACTACAACCACTACTACCACTGTGACAACTATTACTACTAATTGTACTATTATTAGTAGTAGATAGCACTTATCTAGTACTTTAAGGTTTGCAAACACTTTGTGTGGACTATATCTGAGTTCTACCTACAACAATCCTGTTAAAGGTAGGCATTATAGGTCTTATCTCTGCTTTACAGATGGAGAAACTGAGGGTAATAGAGATTGTGCCCATGGTCACAAAACTAGTTAGTACTAGGGATGAGATTTGAATCCTCATCTTCCGGACTCCAGATCTGACCCTTGATGCTACTATATACCCTATATCTTCTTTTCAATGCAATATTCCCGTAAGGGTGAGTGACTTGTTAAAGGCAACTAGGTAATGCTATGAATGAAGTGGATAATGTGCTGTATTATACACAGTCAAGAAGACCTGTGTTCAAATCCTACCTTACTTGCTGTGTAACCCTTGGCAGGTCACTTGAGCCTTAGTTTCCTCATCTGTAAAATGGGGATAATAGGACCTATCTCCCCAGGTTGTTGTGAGATTGTATTTGTGAAGCTCTCTGCAAATCTTGACGTGCTACCTATTGCATTGTTATTATTGTTTATTCCCCAGAACACCTCAGTGTTAGTTATTTCATTCACACAAAGGTCTCCCACTTCTGAGTAATAAATGTAGTCAATACTGTACTTTATTATATTCTTATTTCTTATTGTGTGTGTTTTGTTTCCCCTACTAGACTCAAAGCAGCTTTATAACCAGGGACCATGGTTCCAATAAATGCAAATAATGAACCCTTTGAAATCCTCACGTTATTCCAGTTTTCACTGCCTATTTCTATTGTGCTGAAACCAGTTACAGTATTTTAAATGAATATAACATTAGATGTTGTGAATTCCAGTACATACAACCACTTCAGGGGATTCAGTATTTGCACTAATTGGGATCTTCCTGTGTTTATTTTTCATCCTTCACAGAGTCTATCACTGGGCACATAAGAATATGGAACAAG
Organism: Pseudocheirus occidentalis; assembly: GCA_028646575.1. Taxonomy (NCBI): domain Eukaryota; kingdom Metazoa; phylum Chordata; class Mammalia; order Diprotodontia; family Pseudocheiridae; genus Pseudocheirus; species Pseudocheirus occidentalis. Next base: position 94,562,401 of record CM053593.1, on the reverse strand, counting down.
AATGGGATGCATTGGTTTTGTTTGGTGCAACAAAAGAATCAGTCAAAGGGGAAAACTTGGTCTTGTTGCCCTGGTGACTTCAAGAAGTTAATGGATCTCTTATACTGTTTAGCTTGATACTGCCTCCTAGAGGTGGCTAGGCAGTCTAGTGAATAGAGCATTGGCCCTGGAGTCAGGAGGACCTGAGTACAAATGTGACCTCAGACACTTAACACTTACTAGTCATGTGACCTTGGGCAAGTCACTTAGCTCCAACTGCCCTGCCTTCTCCCCTTCAAAAAGCAAAAACCCCAAACTGCCTCCCTTTTTGTACTTGATTTGTAAAATATAATTTTTTGCACTTGTCAGTATGTTGTGATGGCTTATATTCTGTGGTGTGTGTGTGTGTGTGTGTGTGTGTGTGTGTGTGTGTGTGTGTGTGTGGTACTGACTATGACCTTGGGCAAGTCATTTAATCTCTGTTTGACTTAATCCACTGGAGAAGGAGATGGCAAA
>CM053593.1:94544406-94559406 GCA_028646575.1 Pseudocheirus occidentalis | reverse complement strand
AGACCTGACTCTTGCTTCCTACTTCATGCTACTGGGAGCACAACCTGAAAAGCACAGATGCTGCTTCAGAGCTGGCCTTGGGATTTTTATTTCCAAGTGGCTTTTGGTAGCAGATGCTGTTGTTTACTTTCCCATCCTTTTCTGGCCCCTCAGCTTCACAAACAGCAGTTAGTGCTGAGCCTTTCTTGCTGTGTGTGGAAGGGGAGGGAGGAGCTTTGCGGCTTCTGTGGCTGTTACGGCTGCTGAGCCTCCACGAAGGTGGTTTGGCCCTCTGGACGTTTGTTGTTTGAATGGACATTTGTTGTTTGAGTAAGTACATTAGTTTCCTTGGACACCCTCTTTTCCTTATGACTTACTCACATGCAGCATAGCCGTTCAATTAGATTCAGATGGTCTGAATCTAACAGAGTTAGAACTATATGGGAAATTCATGTCCTTCTAATTTCGGTCCCTTCCAATTACAGGTGAGGGAATTGAGGCCTAGAGAGAGGAGTTCAAGGTCATACAGTAATTAGTAGAGATGAGATTCGAACCCAACCCTCCAATTCCATATCCAGTGTTTTTTCTACTCCTTTGTGTCAGTCTTACAATGTCAGTGGGCTGAGATACCTTTCTTCCTATTTATTACAGTTGTTTTTCAGTAATTTCCAACTCTTTGTGACCTCATTTGGGATTTTCTTGGCAAAGATACTGGAGTGGTTTGCCATTTCCTTCTCCAGCTCATTTTACAGATGAAGAAACTGAGGCAAATTGTATTAAGTGACTTGCCCAGGGTCACATAACTAGTACGAGTCTGAGACCAGATTTAAACCAGGAAGATAAGTCTTCCTGATGTACTCTATCAACTAAGGCCCTACCTAACTGCTCGCTTTTCCCCCATAGCATTAAATATACAGTCCTTTATTTGGCATTTAGAGCTCTTTCATAAACTAGCCCTTCCCTACCTTTTTAGTCTCTTCGTGCTTTACTCACTTGTGCATATGCTAAGATTCAGTCCTACTGGCTTACATGTAGTTCCTTGAACATGACATTATCTTTCACCTCCTTGCCTTTTCATGGGTATCCACCCATGACTGAAATTCTCTGTCCTCTCACATGTGCCTCTTGGTTTCTCTGGCTTCCTTCAAGACTCACCTCAAGTCCCACCTTCTGCAAGAAGTCCTCCCTGAGCCACCTGACTACCAATGCCTCCTTCTTCAGATTACCTTCTATCTACTCTGTATACATGTTTAATAGATAGATAATATTTCCATTATATCCAGGAAAAGATATCTTCCTGGAGTCAGGAAGACCAAAGTTCATGTCTGGCCATAGGTACTTACTGTGTGACCTTAGGTAAGTGATATCACCTCTGTCTGCTTCAGTATCCTCATCTGTAAAATGGGGATAATAATTGCAACTATATCCTAGGGATATTGTGATGATGAAATGATGGAATATTTGTAAAATACTTCACAAACATTAAAGTGCTATGTAGATGCAAGGTATCATCACCATCATTATTATTTACATGCTGCCTCCTCCAACAGAACATGCGCTCCTTAAAGGAGGTTATGGTCATTACCTCTCTTCCTATTCCTAGTTCATTGCATGACACATCACTTAAAAAACACTTGTTGACTGGCTGAATGATGGAGGTTTTTGTCTGAATTTCAGAATAGACATATGTGTTGTTGTTCTATAAGAGAAGCTTCCTACCTCTCTTGGTTATGCATGAATGTGAAAAGTGGTATTGTTTAATGGACACAGCGGGGAAAGCATAGATCAGGATTCTATTGCCTCCAGGATCCCTTTGCCATTACTAGTGTCTATGACCTGGCTCAGGGCATTATAACCTCTTATCTCATACCAAATTACACTGAAATTCATTTAAAATGATAGAAGGTATTTACATTTGAAAACGTTTACTGGTAGTCTTTTTCTTTCAAGATAGTAGATTGAACAACAAATTACATATAGAAGAGGATTTTGATATGCTCTAGTGATGTACCAAAAATTTGGTCAAATTCAGCCAATTCTTTTGAAAGTCATCATGGAATAAACACACTCATACTCATTAAATGTAAGAACTGTCTTAGAGGTATTCTAGCCAAGCATTTTCTGAACTATGTACCATGTGATGTGAATAAAAGGGCTGCAAGAGCATTTCACTGCTAGCAATATTTTCTCCCTCAAAAGCATTAAATATAAATTTATATGTAAATGAAATACTTATTATATGAAATAATTTTGGAGGATATGAAATAGATTCAATTTTCTTTATTTCACTGCAAAATTTTCCTAATTCTCATTTATCTCAGGAATATTTTCTATTTCTCAGATTCTCCAACTAACATTCATATCAGTATATTTTAAGCCAAATACTATGAAATGGTCAAATTAGCTTGGGAAGGGCATATCTACTGTGCTGTTGAAATAGTCTTGTTTAAAATCTGTTATAAAGTTAAATAGCAACCCATGAGAACTAAAGCCCAGAGGGTTGGGATGTTCAAAGTCACACAACTAGTCTGTGGTAGAAGTAGGACCTAGAACCCAGATTTCTAAACTCCCAGGCCAATGTTTTTCTACCACACTAGACAATATCCTGTATATAAGATTAAAAGCTTGGTTAATTTTTTTTGCAAATAAATATAAACTCTTTTTAGTGGCAATTAAAGAATCTCTCACTAAAACAAAATGCTATGGTTGAGCTGAAACAACTTGGATGGTTTGATCAGTTCATTCAATATTCCCTGAAAACTAATCCAACTTGTTTGTGCCTCAATTTTATAGCAGAAAAATGGAATAATAATATTAGCCCTATTTGAGGGCCAACATAATATAGTAGAAAAGATATTGAACTTGGATGCCAAGAAATGAAAGATATGAAAGCCTTTAGAATACTCAGGAGCCCCATCTTTATACAACTCCAATTCTTTCTTCCAAATATTAAGAGGTGAAAAGTTCTGAGCAATGTCCACACCGAACAGCACTATAAAAATGAATCTTACTGTATCTTAACAGATAGAAAATGACCACTAATTGATGGATGTTTATTGTTGTTACTGCTCATCCTTCATCCTTGAAAAGGACCAATGACATCATGAGGGTGATGTCTTGACTTGCATGTAAATTGGATTTAAGTGAGGCAGAATTGCACAAAGTCATCAGCCTCACTCTCTCCTCCAGAGTCATCAAAGTCCAGTGGCAAGAGAAAAGTCAGGATGATTGGAGATGGCTCAGAATGTCACCTGCCTATTGAAGCATTGATTTGTACATTAATACCAATAGTTAGTCAGTTTGCCAAAAGTCTGGAGTCACTTCTAAGCTAGATTACAGTTTTATCCTCACAATTACCCTGGCCAGTTAGTGTTATTATTACCCCCAGTTTACAGATGAAGAAACTGAGGTCGAATGAGGCTAAATGTCTTGCCCAGGGCCACACAGCTATTGAGTATCTGCATTTGAACTCAGATCTTCCCAATTCCAAGTCCCAAATTCTATTTACTCCACCACTTAACAGCCTAGATCAGTGGTTCTCAACCTGTGGGTGGCGACCCTGTTGGGGGGGTCAAACAACCCTTTCACAGGGGTCACCTAAGACCATCAGAAAACATATTTCTGATGGTCTTAGGAACTGAGACACTGTTCATTTTTACCTGTCTCCAGGCGGGTCCGCCCACATGCAGATACACCCACATACAAGTATTAAAAGGTCACTACATTAGGAAGGTGGAGAACAACTGGCCTAGATGGAAGTGGAAGAAAGATAGCAAATAGATACAAAATATAACATATTTATTGACACTAGTTCTGTTCTCATTATTAATGACATGGGAATTCCATACACTGAGTATATCTGGGGGGAAGTAAAGATGACCCACATAGAAGTCAGTAATCTTGTCTGGGCCAGAAGAAGTTGTGTTCATTCATTTATGTTATGTCTGACTCTCAGTGACCTCATTTTGGGTTTTCCTTGTAAACAGAGGGAAAGCAAAACAAACAAAAAACCTGCACTGGCGGTAGCAAACATTTCAACAACATTAAGGAATCAATTTTTAAGATGACTCAAAGGGGAGCTCACCACAGAAGCAGAAAAAATCACTGATATAATTCTCAAAACAAAAAGATAAGTGAGACATCAGCAAATATAAAACTCCATTATTCTCCTGGTCAGTCTGTATGACTGTGTGAAGTAGGAGCAATATTTAGATCCCTTACTAAGGACTAGGCTAGACCTTTTTTTCCTCTTACAAGGCAGGGAAGTTGTCTTTAAGATTTGGTTGATCCAGGGAGCACCAACCCACTCTTCTAACCAGATGAATTTTAGAAACAAAACAAGACATAGAGATCATGGAATCTCATCATCTTAGATCTGGAAGTAAAAAGGGACTTTTGAAATCAACTAGTTCATTTTACAATGAAGAAATTGATGTCTATTGAAGTAAAGTGACTTGGCCAAGGTACCATAATCAATAAGTGGCAAGATCCTACACAGGTCCTCTGACTCCAGTTCCAGTAATAATCCTACTCAACCCTATAGCCTTTTGATAATTTAATACAACCATAATTTTATAGGTCAAGAAACTGAAGAACAGAAAGTTTATATAATGGCCACAATCACGCAGCTAGTTTGCTGAAGAATTTTGGGGCAGAGAGCCTGGATGGATGTTATCAGTTCTGGAATGATTGTTTTCAGTTCAATTCATCATTGGATTATTAATCACCCACTCTTTGCAAAGCACTATGCTGGGTGCTGAGAACAAAAGGTAAAAAATGACACAAGCCCCTCAGTATGCACATAGCTAAGTATGATACATAATAGAATGTTTTAGGGTTAAAGGAGAAATTCAGATTAAGTGGACCAGGAAAATTTTGTGAGAGTGGAAATACTTTCAACTTAGGAAATCAGGGAAGACTTCACAGAAAAGGCAGAACTTGAGTTAAGGTTTTAAAGTTCAGCTTTTAAGGAAGAGAAGGACTTCGAGAGTTGAGATGGAGCCGCAGCATACACATTGTGGGATGGAATGCATTTCTGGCATGGGATGGGGGCAGCCAACATTGAAGTGATCTTCGCTTTCCTCTCTTCTCAATCTGTTTTCTCTGCCTTCTGTGTATTTGCAGATGTTATTTCTACCATTTGGAAAGGCTTTGCCTTTGCACTCTTCTAATGCAATAATGTCTCCTTTGGAAAGTTCAGAGCAAATTATTTATTCTGCTTACCATTAGGTCAAAGGTAATGGCACTAATGATCTTGTCAATTTTTTTTAACTGATCCTGTGATTTCATCAGTATAGGGAACTCTAGGACTTAATTCCTTGTATCAACACAAATCAGAACCTGCTTGGTACTTATAGTTACAGAGTTTTCTTGGACATTGAGAGGCTAAGCAAGATCCAGTGAAAGGTCACAAACGGAAGAATAACTCCGTGTTGTTGTTCAGTTGTGGTCAACTCTGGGACCCCATGGACCACAGCACACTAAGCCCATCTATCCTCCCACTCACTCCCAAAGTCTTTCCAAGCTCATGTTCTTTGCTTCCATGACACCATCTATCCATATCATCTTCTGCCACCCCCGATGGCATGTTCTCTTTAGGCAGATAGTTAAGAGAAGAAGCAGCAAAGCAATTTAACCCAATGACTATCAAACATTTTGGTCTTAGGAACCTTTTTACTTTACATTGTTAAAAGTTATTGAGGGCCCCAAAGAGTTTTTGTTTGTATGGGCTATAGTCATCACAGTGCCATATTAGAAATTAACACTAATAAATTAAAATGTGTTTATTTGTAAATTCATTTAAAATGCAATGAACATAAATAATATTATTTATGAAAAATAAGTATAATTTGTGAGGAAAGAGTTGCCCAAGGGCACATGGCTCATAGTGGACATTTATATAACACTTTAAGGTTCACAAAGTAGTTTATGCGCATTATATCATTCTTCCTCAAAACAACTCTGTGAGATGGATACTTGATGCAGTACTCTTTCATTTTATGTTAAATGAAGTCTACTCAGTAACAACAAGTGACTTATCCATGGCCATGAAGCTAGCTAGTGTCAGAATCAGGATATGAACCCAGGTTTTCTTTACTCCATTAAGTCCACCACTCTACAAGATGCCATGCAGGCCTGAAAAGCCAACCATTCATAAAGCAAACAGCCTAGTTCAGTCTCCCGTCATCTCTCATATAAACATATTGTATTATCCTCCTAAATGGTCTCTCTTTCATCCATCTTTCACGCAGCTAGCAACTGTATGATCTTCCTAAAGCACAGAACTGCCCTTATTCAATACAAATTCTTCAGTTTAGCATTTAAAGCTCTTTACAATCCGGCCCCAATCTCTCCTTCCAGCCTTATTAAATTGCTCCCTTTCTCATCCTTGCTGGTCTAGCTCAATTGGTCTTATCCTGTTCCTCACACATTTCACTCCATCTCCTCTCCCTCTCTTTGCACTGGTCCCTTCCCCCTCCTCTGTGCCTAGAACACATTCTTTCATTCTTCCTCACTTCTTAGAATCATTGGTCTCCTTTCAAAACTTAGCTCAAGTCTAACCTTCCATAGGGATCCTTTTCTTGTCCCCATAGCTTCTAGTGCCTTCCTTACAGCATTACCTTGTATTTATTTTCCATACATTTTGTATATACTTTTAACGTATAGGTTACCAACTCTAATAGGATGTAAACTTCTTGAGGGCAAGAAATATTTTATTTTTGTCATTCTATTTACAAAACCTGTTGTTGTTCAGTCATGCCCAACTTTTCATGAGCTTATGGACCATAATATCCGTGGAATTTCCTTGGCAAAGATATTGGAATGGTTTGCTATTTTCTTCTCCAGTGGATTAAGGGAAATAGATTAAGTGACTTGATCATGTGGCTAGTAATGATCTGAGGCTGTATTTGAACACAGGTCTTACTGACTCCAGGCCCAGTGTTTTTTCCACTGAGCGATCTTGCTGCCTGTAGGTACAAAGGCTAACAGTGTCCAATACATATTAATATTTAGTAAGTAATTATTGACTAATTGGTGATATTTTAAATTTAAGAAAGTTTAAACAAAGAATGGTTCCTATCCATTGGTCTCTAGGTTATGAATTTAGTGTGCCTCTTAGAATCCAGATCTTTTGAATTCTAGTCAGGTAATAAAATTATCAACTGTTATTAAAACAATAGCACAATTTATTAAGAATCCCAAATTACTGCTTCATGTTCAGTTTTGTGGATTCAGTGGTAACCTGCTTCTCCAATGCCAGTAGGAACATGCATACATTGCTCATACAGACTCTGAAGATTCATTATATCTGTGGGTATGTGGTAGAAATTAAGTGGAAGTGAATAATAAAGTGTGGAGGGAAAGGCCATTTAGTTGTCTGCAATTTTGTGCCTTTGGGGTGAAAAGCATTGTTTTCATGGCCAGTTTGAACAATTCTATCTCATCATATTAGTTAATATTGTGTTCTCTTCTTTATGTTCTAGTGACCAAACTCTTAGGGCAGATAAAGGACATGGTAGAAAGAGACAGCTCCTTGTTTATAATTGACTGACATGGATTATTTATGTGTGTGTAAGGTCCTTTCTTTTTCAAACAAAGCCAAGATCTTGTTCAGCTGCTTGTATCAACTCAGAGTTTAATCTAATGTTGGTTTTCTTGTGATACATCCTCTAAGTAATTTTTTAACATCTTGTTTAATCTCTTCCTTTTACCTTCCAGCTGTCCTACTTTTCCTTTCTGTGAATTTGTGAAGACCAGGACATAGATGTATGACACTTGTTAACATTCACTTATATTCTTATTTACAGTATTTTTTGTGGCATGTAGAATAAAATTATTGTTTGGTCATTTTAATATGAAGCATCCTTCAATATACCTAATGCTTCAGAGCCTGCAATCTTATTTAGCCTAGAGAAAAGAATGCTTAAGGGGTACATCTAAAGGACTGTCACATGGAAAATGGATTAGACTTGTCTTGACTAGACAGCAGAACTAAGAGCAATGGGTAGAAACTTGTGACTGCAGGAGAGCAGGGGACCTGTCATAGTTTGAGGATCAAGAGGAATGTTAGCACTTGTGGCTACAGGGGAGCAGCGTTCTGTCCCAGGTAAAAACCAGAGTTCAGAAAGGAGAGTAATGACCACATCTCTTCCAGGTCACACCACCTTGAAAGCTCTCAAAACTTGCACAGCATCAGAACTAGTTCAGAAAATAATAGCACAAAAAGCCTGAAGCTTAGGACAGTGTCTACCCACCTCTAGGGAGGAGAGCTCAACTTCAACACAAAGTTCAAAGTCAGGAAATGGACTCGAAAAATGGGCAAACAAACAAAAAAGGACCTGACCACAAAAAGCTATTACTGTTGCAGGGAAGACCAAGACATAAACTCAGAAGACAACAATGTGAAAACAGCTACAAGCAAAGCCTCAAAGAAAAATGCTAATTGGACCCAAGCCCAACAAGAATTTCTGGAAGAGGGTTGGGTTGTTTTTTTTTTAAAGGAAGTAAGAGTAGTGGAGGAAAAATTGAGAAAATAAATTAATATTATGTAAGAAAATTATGAAAAGGGAATTAATAACTTGATAAAAGAGGAACAAGACATACTGAAGAAAGGGGTGGTAAGGTGGCACAGTGAATAGAGCAACAGCCCTGGAGTCAGAAGGACTTGAGTTCAAATGCACTCTTACTAGCAGTGTGACCTTGGGCAAGTCACTTAACCCCAATTGCCCCATCCTCTCCCCTCCAAAAAAAGAAATACTGAAGAAAATTACATCTTAAAAAAAATAATTGGTCTTTAAAAAAAAGGTAAAAGAGGCCCAAAACTGAACAAAGAAACAAACTCCTTAAAAAATAGAATTGAGCAAATGGAAGCTAATGACTCCATGATACACCAAGAAATAATAAAACCAAATCAAAAGAATGAAAAGTAGGGAAAAAAACATGAAATACCTCATTTTAAAAAACCTGGAAAAAAGATTAAAGATAGATAGTTTAAGAATTGATTGGACTACCCAAAAGCTATGATAATAAAAGAGCTCAGACATCATATTTCAAGAAATTATATGCAGAGAGTAAAGCAAAAATTGAAAGAATCCACTGATCACCTCCTGAAAGAGATCCCAATATGAAAACTCCAAGGAATATTATAACCAAATTTCAGAGCTCTCAAGACAAGGAGAAAATATTCCAAGTAGTCAGAAAGAAATAATTCAAATGTTGTGACACTACATCAGGATTACAGAAGCATTAGCACCTTCCGCACCAAAGGAGTGGACAGTTTGGAACATGATATTCCACAGGGCAAAGGAGCTAGGATTACAATTAAGAATGTCCTACCCAGTAAAACTAAGTATAATCTTTATGGGGGGAATGAATGTTCAGTAAAATAGAGGATTTTAAAACATTTCTGATGAAAAGACTAAATAGAAAATTTGACATTCAAACACAAAACTCAAGAGAAACATAAAAAGGTTAGCATGAAAGAGTAATCATAAGGGACTCAAAAAAGTTAATCTGTTTAATTCCTATATGGGAAGATGAAACATGTAACTCCTAAGAACTTTATCATTATGATGGCAATTAGATGGAGTCCACATAGGCAGAGAGCAAAGGTATAAGCCAATTATGTTGGGATGATCTCAAAAAATAAAAATGATGGGGTGAGAAAAAGGGATACAGTGGGAGAAGGGGGAAGGGAGAGATTGAGTGGGAAAATTTTTCTTACATAAAAGAGGCACACAGAAAAGAGCTTTTATACTAGAGGAGACAAAGGGGGGGTGGGCAACACTTGAATTTCATTATCATTGGAATTGGTTCAAAGGAGGAAGAATATATATAGATATAGATATAGATATATGTACATATATATATCCATCCATATATATATATATGTACATATATATATATATATATATATATACACATGCATGTATGGAAATCTATCTTTTCCAATAATGAAATAGGAGGATAAAGAGATAAAAGATATGGGGGGATGAGAAAAGGAAAGGTGGATTAGGAGAAGTAGTGGTGAGAAGCAGAACAAACTTTGGAAGTGGGACAGGATAAAAAGAGAGAGAAAAAAAGGGACTGAGGGAAATAATAGCAGTTATTAATCATAACTGTGAATGTGAATGGGATGAGTTCACCCATAAAATAGGTGGAAAGTAGTAGAACGGTTTAGAAAACAGAATTCCACAATATATCATTTAAAAAAGACATACCTGAAACAGAAAGACACACAGAGTTAAAATAAAGGACTGGAGTCATATCTGTTGTACTTCAGCAAAGTAAAAAACTAAACCAAACCAGAAGTAACAAATCCAATCTCAAAGAAAACAAAAATAGACCTAGTTAAAAGAGACAATCAGGGAAACTATATTTTGCTAAAAGGTATCATAGACAATGAGTAATATAAAAAAATTTTAAAGCAACTTTCTCTGATAAAGGCCTCATTTCTCAAATATATAGAGAACTGAGTCAAACTTAAACGAATACAAATCATTCCCCAACTGATAAATGGTCAAAAGATATGAACAGGCAATTTTCAGATGAACAAATCAGAGTGATCTTTAGTCATATGAAAAAATGTTCTAAATCACTATTGATTACAGAAATGCAAATTAAAATAACTCTGATTATCTCTTTATACCTATCAGTAAGGAAAAGGAAAATGACAAATATTGAAAGAGATGAGGAAAAACTGGGACACTAATGCATTGTTGGTGAGGTTGTAAATTGGTCTAACCATGCTGGAGAACAATTTGGGACTAGGCTAAAGTGGTATAAAACTGTGCATGCTCTTTGACCTAGCAATATCCACTATTAGAGCTGAACAGCAAAGAGATCAAAGAAAAAGGAAAAGGACATATACGAACAAAATATTTACAGCAGCTCTTTTAATGGTGGCAAAGTATTGGAAATTGAGAGAATGCTCATCAATTGAGGAATGACCAAACAAACTGTAGTATATGATTGTATTGGAGTACTATTGTGCCATAACAAACGGCATGGTGGGTGGTTTCAGAAAAAACATGGCAAATGCAGATGAACTGATGCAAAGTGAAGTGTGAAGAGCTGAGAAATCATGCATTGTAAGAGCTATGATAAAAAAAAAATACTAACTATCTCCAGAGAGAGAGAACTGATAAACTCAGTGCAAATTGAAGCATAATTTCTCACTTTATTTTTCTTACTTTTAAAAAATGGCTAATAGAAAAATGTTTTGCATGATTTCACATTTTAATATTGTTTTGCTTACCTTAGTGGGTGGGGAGGCTTGAGAGGAAAAGAGAGAATTTGGAACTCAAAATTTTAAAAGATAAGAATGTTAAAAAAAACAATCTTTTTTTAAGAAAGAAATCCTTAGTTCCTCTTCTATTCTGAAATATATTTACTTTCTCTCACCATTATATGGTGAATTTTCCCAGATTTGAAATGGTTCTAGGTTCAAATTGTTAACTGCAGACTTCTCTATATGGGCTATAATATTATAGAAAGAGAAATGGGGTAAAGAATAAAGTGACAGAAGGAGGGGTGAGTAAAAGAGGGCTTCTTGGCATAGTTCAATTTTGAGTTGTATTGAAGTAAAGCATGTATATTGGTGGTGTGAGAAATAGTTTCTGCTTGATCAGAATTTGGGTGAGAGGATCCATCTGTGTATTTCTGTCCAGATATTCCCTTAAGACGGCTTTAAACACTGAAGGGATTCTTGATTTAGTCACTAGTATAGAAATTCTCTCTACCAATATGGAGTAAAAGTCTTTCAGCATTTGGATCCTTGTATGTCCCATTGAAATTATAGAACAAATCATCCAAATTTCTCATTTTCCCCAAATAAATGAGAAAGCATAAACTGTTCTGGGTATTGTATAGTTGAGTCTCATTCCCTTGTCTACTTCTTCACATTTTCACAGAGTTTGCTGGCATATTCTTAATTTGCGCAGATTGCGATCACACATTTAGATTACAGATTAATAGACAGTAGACAATTATTTATATAGTTTCTCCTTGAAAACATCATATGCTTATATAACACAAAGGCTTCAAGTCTACCTCCATTGCTTCATTGTGATTTGGCAATAACCCTGCATATTCAAAGACTGTGTTAATGGAGTGAAAACTCTGGAAGCTTTTACAATGTTGGAAAGATATGGATTACATATGAGTGAGAGACCCAGTCTATTGGTTTAAATAACAAAGTATGTATATATTTCCTTGCAATCAGACCAATCAGTTGGTGATGAAGTCTTTGGCCTTGAGTACTACCCATGAAACAAAGAAAATTCAGGTTGACCATCAATTTGACTTTCTTGGTCCTGTTTTCTCATCTGTGAAGTGAATAGGTCGCACTTGATGGAATATCTTCTAATTATAAGAGATTCATAATCTTATAAAACAATGGTTTTTAACCTGGGGTGGATAAATTTTTAAAAATATTTTGAAAATGTTGTTTCAATATAATTGGTTTCTTTTGTAATCCTATGTATTGTATTTCATACATTTGAAAATATTTCACTGAATAGGAGTCAATAGACTTTACCAGCCCTATCTCCTTTTGCAGGAAATGACATGGAGTGGCATAAGAGAAAATAAAAGGTCTTAAAAGTTCACAATTTTAAGGTCATTTATAAACACTAATTTACAGAAGGCATCTTTGTAGAAAGCAGTAGATCTTTGTTCCATGATGACTGAAATGCCATGCTATTGGAAGAATTGAAATATATCAATATTGATAGTCCAACAGTAAATCAAGTCTGAATAACAAATGAAGTAGTGGTTCAATAAAAGAATAGATAGCTCAGGAGTACTCATTAGACCAGCAAACAAAGGACTTGACAGAATTGCTTACATTTATATGCTGAAACCACAAGAGATAAAATTTCAATATTTGGGAAGGCTCAGGATCAACATAAAAAAGGAACACCAGGAAGATAATTATAGCTTATTTGCCAATGTCCATAGCAGAAAAGGAAGATCTAGAGATATTCTCCAAGGATCTGGATAAGATCCCACTAGAAGAGCATGGCTACCAGCTCTGGATCCACCCACCAGGACAGTGGCAGAGAAAGCTGGAGAAAGAGAGCAAAGGCAGAAGTTCCTCAGAAAAGTGTGGTTGGAGCATAAACAACAGGGCCTTGGTTTCTGCATCCTTTGTCTTCTTCTGGCAGATCACTTGTTCCTATTGTAATTATTATACTCAGAAATATTTCCTGTTTAGTAGGTCCTGGGTATAGACACTTCCTGCTATTCTACTTTGATGCACAATCATTGATAACATATTAGCATTGTGGCTTTCAAATATTTTAGTCTCAGGACTCTTTTAAACCCCTAAAAATAATAAAAGACCTCAAAGAGCTTTGGTTCATGTAAATTATATCTATAGATATTTAGCACATTAGAAATTAAAGTGGGGAGGGAGGTGGAGTCAAAATGGAGGTGTAGAAGCAACAAAACTCCACAGCTCTCACCATAACCACTTCAAATACCTGTAAAATATGACTCTAAACAAATTTTAAAGCTCCAGAACTCACAAAGTGGCAGAGTGACAAAGGCAGCCTGGCAGAGGCAGATGGGAAGAAGTTCATCGCAGCATGCTGAGAGCTGAGTCCAGCACCACATGAACCCATGGCTGGAGTCCTGGGTTGAACAAACCAAGGCTTGAGTGTGAATCAATGGCAGATGTGGTGTTTTCCAGATTTACCAATACATAAGAAACAAGGACTAAGTAAAAGGTCAGTGGAACCCGGGAAAATTCGGGGGAGAAGATCTGGCCAACTGCCCCAGGGCTTAGAAGCAGCTGAAGCTGCAGCACTGCAGCCACCTCCATGTGGCTGCTTCAGAGCTTGCGATCATTCAGAGGCTAAGTGCTCTTGCGTTGAGCTGCCTGGATCAGGATCATGGTCTTGGGTGGTGATCCTGAGGTGTGTTTTTAGTGAGCCAAGGCTGGTGGGGGCTGCAGAAACAGTGGCCTCCTAAAAGCTCTGGCAGCTGCAAAAACCCCAGCAATTTGGAATAGAGTTCTCTCCTCTGAAAGCAGAGTTCTACTGAATCTAAAAGTCAAATAATTGACTGGCAACATGAGTAGGCAAAGGAAGCAAAGCAAACCCATCAATGCAACTTTAGATTCCTTTTTTGTGGACAAAAAGGATCAAAGCATGGAACAGGAGGAAGACAACACAGTCAAAACTCCCACACCAAAAGCTTCCAAGAAAAATGTAGATTGGTTACAAGCCATAGAGCAGCTTAAGAAGGATTTTGAAAGCCAAATGAGAGAAATGGAAGAAAAATTGGGAATAGAAATGAGAACGATGCAAGAAAATCATGAAAAGAGAGTCAACAACCTGACTGAAGAAAATAACACCTTAAAAAATAAATGCCTTAAAAGTCGCATTTGCCAGATGGAAAAAAGAAGCTCGGGGTGGCTAGGTGGCGCAGTGAATAGAGCACCAGCCCTGGAGTCAGGAGTTCCTGAGTTCAAATCCGGCCTCAGACACTTAACACAAAAACACTAGCCGTGTGACCTTGGGCAAGTCACTTAACCCCAACTGCCCTCCAAAAAAAGCAAAAAAATAAAAATAAAAATAAAAATAAATTTAAAAAAAAGAAGCTCAAAAGCTTTCTGAAGAGAATAATTTCTTCAGAATTAGAGTGGAGCGAATGGAAGCAAATGACTTTATGAAAAATCAAAATACTATTAAACAGATCCAAACAAATGAAAAAAATAGAAGGCAATGTGAAATATCTCCTTTAAATAACCACTGACCTGGAAAACAGATCCAGAAAAGACAATTTAAAAATTACTGGACTACCTGAAAGCATTTTCAAAAAAAGAACCTAGAAAGCATCCTTCAAGAAATTCTCAAGGAAAATTGCCCTGATGTTTTAGAACCAGAGGGCAAAATAGAACTTGAAAGAATTCACCAATAACCTCTTGAAAAAGATCCCAAAAAGAAAACTAGGAATATTATAGCCAGGTTCCGGAGTTCCCAGGTCAAGGAGAAAATATTACAAGCTGCCAAGAAG
>CM053593.1:94423709-94543906 GCA_028646575.1 Pseudocheirus occidentalis | reverse complement strand
CAGAGTAGGGGAGGGGCTTTACAGTGGGATTGCTGTTTTAGGGGTGGGGCAGGGGCAAGATGGGGAGAAAATTTGTAATTCAAAAATGTAATGAAAATGAATAATGTAAACAAGAAAACAAATAAAAATAAAGTTTAAAAAAAGATACAAGAGAACATAAGAGAAAGTGAGAAAAGAGAGAAAGTAAGAGAAAGGAAATGATAGAAAGTGGGAGAAGGTAAGAAATAGAGAGAAAACAAAAGTAAGAAAGAGATAGTGAGAGAAAAAGAAACCATGAGAGAAAGTGAAGAAGAGAAAGTGAGAGGAAAAGAGACCATGAGAGAGAAAGAGAGAGAAAGCAAGGAAGAGAAAGTAAGAGTGAAAAAGAGAAAGTGAGAGGAAAAGAGACCATGAGAGAAAAAGAGAAAAGAGAGAGAGAAAGTGAGAAAGTAAAAAAAAAAGAGAGAGAAAATGAGAGAAGGAAAAAAAGGAAAATGAGAAAGTGTATGTCTGTGAGTGTGTGAGAGAGACACACAGAGAGACAGAGAGATAGAAAGAGAGAGAGAGAGAGAGAGAGAGAGAGAGAGAGAGAGAGAGAGCAAGCACACACTTGTTGGAACAAGAACTAACAAAGATGAGACTGACTAATGGCAGTCCATAAATTCTGCTGCCCAAGCCCAGTTGCCTCTCCCTCACCCACACCCATATACACAGGGCTTTGGGAGTGCTGCCCATGAATAAAACATCATTTCAACACTGAGGTTTCGCTCTGCTGGCAGCTGCTGCTAGATAGACCAGTGCTGCTTGATCTTGGGAAAACCAAATATTTAAAGGTGAATTCACCTAGAAGATAAATCTTGGTTCCAAACCAGTGGACACAGTTCTGACATGACATGCTGAGTTTTCTTGCATGCAGTAAGCTTGGAGAGAGGAAACCCCTATTCATATTTGTGGGTTTTATAGTTTGTTTTTCATGGCTCTTCATCTCCCTCCTCCATCCTCCATATGGAATCAGTTGTCAAATGTTGTTGAGTCTACTTATCTAAGATTTCTTACATCTAGGAGTATGTTGGTCAGTGTTTAACAACTGGCTCTCCAAAAGGGGAAAAAAAAGAAGAAACGTGTGTGCAACGAACTTTTAAATTTAGTCTGCACAAGGGGCATTTTTTCCATTTCTCCATTTCTTAAGTCTAGACAATCAGCAAAACACTAAATTAAGTCCTGATTGATAGCACTTGCCCGAGATGTAAACCCTCCTACTGAAAATTTAGCAATTGGATTACGCTAGCCAGTAGAAATGGGGCCACAGTATGTCTCTGCTTACATTCATTCTTTTCTCCCTATCCAAACCAAAGCCACCTCAGTTCAGTCCTTCATCACCTCTTGCTTGGATTACTCCAACAGCATATCACAATTGAAGTGTGTGTGTGTGTGTGTGTGTGTGTGTGTGTGTGTGTGTGTGTGTGTACAGAGGAAGAGTGACAGAAACAGAGAGACAGAGGGAGAGAGAGAGAGACAGAAACACAGAGAGAGACAGAGAAGAGAGAGAGAGAGAGAGAGAGAGAAAGAGAGAGAGAGAGAGAGAGAGAGAGGGAGACAGACAGAAACACAGAGACAGAGTACAGAGAGACAGAGAGAGAGAGACAGAGAGAGAGAGAGAGAGAGAGAGAGAGAGAGAGAGAGAGAGAGAGAGAGAGAGGGAGACAGACAGAAACACAGAGACAGAGTACAGAGAGAGACAGAGAGAGAAAGGGAGCATCCAGCCCTTCTCCCCTCTTCAATCCATCCTTCAGATTGCTGCCAAATTGACATTCTTAAAGCACAGGTCTGACCATGCAGTTCATTGCTTGAAGAGCTTCAGTAGTTCTTTTGTGCTTCTGGAAACAAAAACAGACTTCTCTGTTTTATAGTAAAAGCCTTTTCTAGTCTGACTCCAGACTCTCTTTCCTGGTGTATCATTCCCTGTTATGCCTTCTACATTCCAGGTCTATTAGCTGGTCTCTATGCATGACATCCCATCACCTGTCTCTGTGCCTCTGGGCTGTCCCTCATGCCTCAAATGTTTTTGC
The DNA here is from genome assembly GCA_028646575.1 of Pseudocheirus occidentalis. Taxonomy (NCBI): domain Eukaryota; kingdom Metazoa; phylum Chordata; class Mammalia; order Diprotodontia; family Pseudocheiridae; genus Pseudocheirus; species Pseudocheirus occidentalis. Next base: position 94,541,858 of record CM053593.1, on the reverse strand, counting down.
TCCTCATCTCCACCTCTTAGAATCTCTGGTTCCTTTCTAGGCTCACCTGAAGTGTCCCTTACTCCAATTAACCTTTCCTGAGTCCCCAGTAAAAGCTGTCGGCTATTTGAGGTCATAGAATATTTTGGTTTTTTTCCTTAGTGCCCCTAAGGTTTGTAATTTTAATGCTGTACATAGTACATATACTGTATGTACAAGCTGTACAATGCCTGGGACATATTAGGTAGCTAATAAATGCTTATTAAATTGAACTAGATCCAGATCTTTAATAGATGTTCAGTTTCAGCCTTGACAAGCTTATTTTATATTCTGCTTCTTTTCAGTCATTTTTTCAGTCAGGTCCTTCTCTTTGTTGACATTGTTTGGGGTTTTCTTGGCCAAGATACTGGAGTGGTTTCATTTCCTTCTCCAGCTTATTTTACAGATGAGGAAACTGAGGCAAATAGGGTTAAGTGACTTGCCCAAGGTCACACCACTAGTAAGTGTCTGAGGCTAGATTTGAACTCAGGAAGCTGAATCTAGGTTACACATCTAGTAAATGTGAAATATTGGGACCTGAATATCAATCTGCTCATTCCTAACCTAATTTTTTCCCACTACACAATCTTGCCTCTACAAAAAGGAAGCCATAGTCTTGTGGTGGCAGCAGGAATGACCTTGACAGTTACCATCTTCTGTCTTTTCCTAGGTTCTCCAGATATGCCCCAAGGACATGCGGGCTGATATCTGTGTGCATCTAAATCGAAAGGTGTTTAAGGAGCATCCAGCATTCCGGCTTGCCAGTGACGGCTGCCTACGGGCACTGGCCATGGAATTCCAGACGGTTCATTGTGCCCCTGGTGACCTCATCTACCATGCTGGCGAGAGTGTTGACAGCCTGTGCTTTGTGGTCTCAGGCTCTTTGGAAGTGATTCAGGATGATGAGGTGGTGGCCATCTTGGGTAGGTTATTCTTACAGACATATACATTCCTCATCCTTGGGCTACACTAACCACTGGGCAGAAGGCACAGATGCTCAGGGCCTGCCAGTGTCAGGTTGTACACTTTACTGAGGGCACACCAAGGCCTTAATGTGACTACATTGGTTGACCAAAAGGATCTTTCTTGCATTCATGGCTAACTCTTGGAGATCTCATGCATATAACTGACTCAATTTTCTACAATAAGGAATGGGGGAAAGAGGAAAGAATATAGGACAATAGATAATCCAAAAACAATTTCTGTCTGACTTTAGAATACCTTATATCACGTCTTCCTGCCCTTTCATATTCATACCCCTCAACTCCCTAAATTTGTTCTCATTGTTTTATTTTGCTCAGATGGCAGAATTATAAATTTAGAGGTAGGAGGGACCTCAGATGCCATTTTAGTACCACCTCCTAGTTTTACAGGTCAGGCAACTGTGGCCCCGGAGTCCAAACCACACAGAGAGTAAACATCAGAGGCAGAATTTAAACCCAGTTCTTCTGACCCCAGAGCCAATGAGTTTTCTGTTGTACCGTATTTCTCAGTTTACTCCAAGATTACTTTTAAGAATGACTTTTATTTCTTGGATATATCCTAGCTGATGATGGGGGGATGTCTGGGCAGGAGAAACTTGAAGCTCCCAGTTTTCTGATCTTGGTTCTGCCACTAACTAGGTGGATAGCCCTGGTCATGCAAGCTCTGGACCTCCATTCCTTCCTGTCCAGAATGAGAGGATTGGGTTAGATGACTTTTTTATTTTTATTTTATTTTATTTTATTTTTTTAGATTTTCTTTTTTTGCTTTTTTGGAGGGCAGTTGGGGTTAAGTGACTTGCCCAAGGTCACACAGCTAGTTTTTGTGTTAAGTGTCTGAGGCCGGATTTGAACTCAGGTCTTCCTGACTCCAGGGCCGGTGCTCTATTCACTGTGCCACCTAGCCGCCCCTGGGTTAGATGACTTTTAAGCTGTCATTCTGTATCTAGGTTTATATTTCTGGGCTGTAATGAAGTTACAGGGTTTTCTGTGGATTTCATTTGTCTATATTGTGTCCCAGTGGCCATAATCACAGATAACTGAGAGTAGGCTACATCAGAGGTGCATGATACAGGTCACAGTCATCACTTTGTGGTCTCTAAAAGTAAAATGTGTTTTATCTCCATCCTTAATATAGGGTGTTCCAAAAGTCTTAGTTCAATATATAACTCATTGCCCCTTATATTCACTAATATATTACTAATGTCTATTCCTGAAACTGATTTAAAAAAAACAACCGGTAACAGTAATTCATTATTAATGTAGTGTTTTCATATATGAAAATACAGTCTCCTTAATGCAGTGGTTCTCAACCTTCCTAATGTCATGACCCTTTAATACTTGTATGTGGGCGTATCTGCATGTGGGCAGACCCACCTGGAGACAGATAGAGGAGCGGTGTCTCAATTCCTAAGACCATCAGAAATAGGTGTTTTCCGATGGTCTTAGGCGACTCCTGTGACCCCTGTGAAAGGGTTGTTCAACCCCTAAAGGGGTTGCGACCCACAGGTTGAGAATCACTGCCTTAGTGGGATATGCACTCTGGATTGTTTTTTAGTGGTGGTGATGGCTTGTTCTGGGCCATCCACGTTCCCTCAGCTGGTTCTTCTTGTGTGTTTTCACATGGCTAGCTTAGATTAGGGGAGCAGTTTGTATCAGGGTTGTGTGTGTGTGTGTGTGTGTGTGTGTGTGTGTGTGTGTGTTGTTCCTGTATAAAGCTATCTGGTCAGAATGGAACTGGTGTTCCCTCATTAGCATTATGCTTTGACAGCCAAATTGCTGATCAAGATTCAACATATGACCCAGAATCCTTTACACCATCAGTAGATTTATCTCTAAGAATTCCCAGTCCAATACAATGCAAGCAGAAGTCAAAGGGCCATTTGAACAAAAGATGTTTCAGATACAGGCCTCCTATATCCTTTTCCCAAGAAGGGAGTGGCTGCTGGATAAATCAATGGAGTCAGATAAATGATGACATGCCTGACACTGGCTGATCTTCCTCCTCGAAAAGACCCTCAAGCCTCTTGCTTCTGACAGCTCTGGGTGTGATAAGGTAAATCCTCCCTGGGATTTAAGGCACATCTATCACTGATACCAGTCTGAAAGGCATTTTCATCTATCAAACAGTAGAGCCAAACTTGCCAGAATCCCCACTCCTGGGAAAGGAGTGAGGCCGAGGCCTTTGTCTGTGTGCTCTCTCCTGTCACAGGCAGGGATGATTGTGGGAGTAAAAGGGGGCCACTGGTGAAATTGAAGCTTTGTTTGAGCAATTGTAGATGACTTAGTATGGATGGTATCACTGGGGCCTGGTTCTCCCTAATCTCACTTTGTTCCTTCCCTCACAGTATTGATTTCTGATATTATTTTGAAAATCCCATACATGATCGTGGCATTTATCATGGAAAAAAATGAATGGTCAGTCATGAACCTTCTCATATTGTTGCTTCGATTGCTTCTGGTGTAATCATGATAAAAGGGCCATGTCTGAGGAAGATGAATGAACCCTAAAACACCTCCTGCTGACCAGGCTTGTTCAACATGGGTTCCTAGGGAAGCCACACTAAGAATCAACCTCAGTCCTGGGAAATGAGGGAAGACTGAAGCCCCATGCAGGGGTGGGGAACCTACAGCTTCAAGGTCCTTAAGTGTGACCCTTTGACTGAATCCAAATTTTATAAAACAAATTCTTTTATTAAGGATCATATTAAACAAATTATTAAATATCCAATACATATATAAACAATATATAGCACATACAAATATAAAATATAAATTATATTAAACAAATCCAAACTAGATTCAGTCACAGGGCCACACTTAAGGATCTAGAGGGCCGCATGTGGCCTCAAGGCTGCAGGTTCCCTACCACTAGTAGACGTTAAGAATACGAAGAAAAAAATGCCCTCAAGCAACTTACAGTCTTTCCACTGTAGCATGGTGCCTCTCTAGCTCAGGACCATGAGGCAAGTTCATAGATTTCTTAGTATTTATAGCTGAAAGTGATTTCCATACCATGCTTCTGCTACATTATCATCCTAGGAGCTTCCTCAGGGCCTGGTGCCTCCTCACCCTGTACTATGCCATCTTTCCCTCAGCCATTTCAGTCTTTTTCTCCCATTGGTGAGTTCTTCCTGGAGCAAAATGTCTTCCTCACTTATGTATGTCTCACATATGTCTAGCCTTACTTACTAGCTGTGTGACCCTGGGCAAGTCACTTTACTCTATTTGCCTCAGTTCCTCATCTATAAAATAAATCAAGGAAGGAAATGACAAACTACTGCAGCATCTTTGCCAGGAAAACCCCAAATGGCATCACAGAGAGTCAGACACACCTGAAATGACTGAACAAGGAATTGTTTCAAAACAAAATACTTTTTTTTTTTAAGAGAAGAGAATAGATATCCCCTGTCCTTAGAGAATTTGTATACCCGACTTCCTGAAGAGAGCAGTCTGAGCAAATGATCCTTTAAGGTCCCTTCTAACTCCAGGGTTCTTTTCTTCAGGATTGGGAAATGACATGTCTTCCATATGCTCCCTTTGTGGGCTCTTGGAGATTAGTGTTCATTTCTCAAATCTCTTTTTAAGTCCCTCTTAAATCATCAAGCTCAAGCTTATGGATTTGGAGAGGCAGGGGAGCTGGGGAGGAGTTAGAACCTATGATTTCATTATATGTTTCCAGCACAGAAGCTCCTTCTGTAAGTACAGATAAAAAACTCTGTAACTCAGTCTTAGACGGTCACCTGGGCTTCTGAGAGATTAAGTGACTAACCACAGGTGGCTTGTGTCAGAGGCAGGTCTTCTGGCTTCTAAGCCCTGCTATCTAGAGGAGTAATCTTGTCTTCCTCTCATTGACAAAGGATGGGAAGAAAATTTAGAAAGGCTCTGGTGGCCATATTGCCCTCTGTCAGGACTGTGCAATTAGCCTCTAAAATGTGAGCGTGCTCTAGGAAGAGGCAATTTGTTATCTCTCTGTTCTTTATTAGTTGATCAGACATGGAGAGATAGAAGACTTTCATCACTGCTCGGTGCAAGGTGTGATCTGTCTCCCTTTCTTCTGTCTTCTGAGGGCAATATGGTTTGTTTCATGGTGATTGATGTGCTTCTGTAGCTCTTAATGCAAGTTTTGCATTTTTTATTCTTAATTTCTTCTTTATAATGGCAAGCCTTATACTCCTGTATATTTCCTTTTTCTTCAGTTAGGCAAGGGTCAGTTCAGTTAGTGCAAAGAGCATTGAGTGTGATGGTCAATACATAAAGCAAACTTTACTTCGTGAACTTTTAAAAATGTCACTTATCATCATTATTAGGAGCTGTGGTGGGATGTATCCCTTCCACCAAGTGCTCATATATGCTTCCTTTTCATAGTCTGTTTTTCATGGAATGTCGTTATCTGGCCACAGTGTAACATTTTGGGGGGAGTACCTCTCCTTCCCCACCCCCCAAGGACAAACTCAGTTTATTATGATGGAATAAGTACAAAGTAGCATACTTAGTCCACTCTATGTATTGGCTGGCCCCAGATACTAGACTTTCACATCTCATCTGACCATCCAACTGCCAAGAATATCCAGACCATCTCACCATCTTGTTATCTTGTTTATACCCTCTTGCCACTCCCCTTACCCACTTTTCCCATGTTCACAGTGATCAAAAGTACCATTGCTTCTGGAAAGGGCATCTCCTATATATCAACTTACTATCTCCGTGATCTCCCACATCAAAACACTCTTCCCTGGCCACCATTGCCCTGTACTAGTTGTATATCCCTACTGGAATGTTAGCTCTTTGAGATCAGAGACTGGCTCATTTTTTATATTTGTGTGTATTACACTTAGCACAGTGCATGTCATGTAGCCCTTAATAGGTGCTTTTTTCATTCATTCATTCATTCATATGTCATGGGTTATAAGTTCTTTGCACAAGGTTAGCTATTTTTTTACTATGCTGGAACAACATGAAGAAAGAGCTATTCTAAGCTTGAGGGATTCTTGTCCTTTTGTTTATGGTAAGCAGAACACTATGGCCACATTCCCCTCCAATTCTCAAGGAGAATAATTGAGGTTGAGGAAGGAACATTGATCTTTTGTACAGCAACTGGCATGAGCTAAATATGTGTGTGTTTGGGGGGGGGGTGCGGTTCTTGCTTGAATTCCTAAAAATAATGAGCAGTTTACTCCTGCTTTATAAATTTGACCTTAGCTTAGTGAGGTTTTCTTGGAGTTTTATGAGGGAAAAGATAGAAGAGAGAAGAAGGGGTGTATAAAACAAGGAAATAAAACGGGAAGCAGATAGTACATGGATGTTTGTTCTCAAGATCCAATGTTTCAGAGCATTTGGGAAATTGAAGATCACTCCCAAGTCTCACATAACCTCATAACTCTTTAGAAAATAAATACAAAGTGATTAACACCCTGGTTTTTTTTTAAGACAAAACAAAAATCCAGCAGCATTTCATCTCTGTTACTGATTTGACCCAGAAAATAAGCAGCGTTCTTTTTGTTGTTGTTATTGTTATGAAAACAAAAATAAACATGGACATTTCTTGAGAAATTGAAAAGAGAAGAGTATCTGAAAAAATGCAGAGTGATGGTTCTGGCAGAGGTGAATCAAGGAAGGGAAGACATTTCCCATATTTGTCCACAAAGGAAGGGAAAGCAAGTAAGTCCTCTGCTGACCCTTTGTTCTGGGACTGGTGAGAGGCTAGCAAAGAATGCATTTCTGATCCTCTCTTCAGGTTGGCAATTGTTTAACATTGCCCGAGGGAACCACAGAAGTTGCTGAATCTCCTATTTATTGCCATATACCATATATTATTGAAAGGAAAAAAGAATCAGTTCAAGTACATCTCAAAAACCCTAGGATCAAATGATCATTTTCTAGTCTGAGAGGCAGCTGTGGTGTACAGGAGTGGAAAGAGCATGAGATCTGAAGTCTGGGGACCTGTGTTTAACTCTTGGTTTTGTTCTTGTTGATTGTATGATCTTTGGCAAGTCACTTCCCATTTCCTGTCACCAGTTGCCTCTTCCATAAAAGGATTGTGATCAAGCTAGATCATCTCAAAGGCTCTTAAATACTGTGACCCTATATTGCTCTTCATCAACCAATGCAATTACAATAAATCTTTGGTTAGCTACACTAATAGAAGGTAACTGTGGTTGGAATAATATAATCAGCAAATGCAGAAATGTTTATGTTGATATTAGGATGTATTTCTACAATGAGGGATAAAGGGTGGGAATTACCTAATCCTGTTTTGCTTAAGCTGTTATTTAAATTATTTTGCATTTTGCATTTTCTGAACAACAGTTGGAAGAGGTACTTGGGAGCAGACAAAGCCAGCTTGGGAATTAATCTTTACAGTGGATAATCTACATATGGGTAATTTGAAAGTTAACTGTCCATTAAACAAACTCACCCTCCCCAACCATCCTCCTCCTCAATAAAAGCTCAGATACTTTAGGTTCTGTATTTAGGTTCTCCTGCTGACTTAATTGTATCTAAATGCAGTTGTGAAGAACAGAGAATAGCCATAATAACTGTGCACAATGGAACTGTAGGCCTATCTTTCAAATGGATTTTCCAGGGTTTTCCTGCCAGGAATAATGTAGTCTCCAACAAGGGGCCCTCATAATAATGTGTTGGGTGAGATGTTAAACCTCTTTGGAAGTTATCTAGGAAGTAGTCTAGGTCTACTCTGAGTCTTATAATAGACAGTTTCCTTTCCTCATATAAAATTTATCAGTAGGTTGTCATCTTAGCAGTAAGAAAAAAAACACCTATTTATTGGCCTATACCATGTTAGGAGGATGTGCTCATTCATTTTAGTAAACGTTGGCTGTTTTACTCAGTCAACAGCATTGAGTGAACCGACAATTGATCCCTGTACTGGGCATTTAGGAAAGAGCCCCCAGTTTATTGGACACCATCTCTTCCAATTTCTTTTATAATCACAGCCAAAAGATTAATCTTCCTAAAATATCATGTTTATCAGTCACTCACTTGCTAAAGGATTTCCAGTGGTAGTGAGTCTAGTTGATAAAAACCAGTGTCAGGAACATCATGATGCTGGTGACCTGCTTTCCTCTGGCTACTTTCCTTGACATCTAAAGCTAGAGCAAGTACCTGAAATATGGAAGTAGCATCATTTTATAGACTGAAATTTAAGCAGAGATTTGGACCCTGGAGACCTCTCCATGTCCCCTGATTCCTACGCTACTGAGGTTAGCCTCCGGGAAGCTTGTTCTTTCTCTGTGTTCTTGAGAATATGGGACATGATTTATCATTTATGTGTGTGCTTTCCAGTAGAGGAAAAGGGGACCCAGACTAGGTTGGGCAGATTATAAAGTAGATGATGAAAAAAGATAGATATAGGAAGTAGACTCCTTTAGCTGAGTATGTATCTGATAGGATGTCTTCCCTACCTTACCCTACTTCCCCACCACTGGTCATCTCCAAGAACTTATTCCTGAGTAAGTGAGGACTTCTCTAATAGACCCTGATCTTGGTCAAGATTTGGTGTAAAGCAATAATAAGATCCCTACTTCTGGTGAATTTTCCATTTAATTAGTGAAGAAGAAACAATCAAAGAATGTTTCTTCTCTAAGCAACGTTATTTGTAAGTATAAGAATGCCCTGGGAAGCTAGGTGGATAGAGAGAGTACCTGGCTTGGAGTCAGGAACTCATCTTCCTGAATTCAAATCTGACCTCAGACACTTACTAGATGCTTGATCCTGGGCAAGTCATTTGCCTCTGTTGGCCTCAATTTCCTCATCTATAAAATGAGCTGGAGAAGGAAATGGCAAACTACTTTTGTATCTTTGCCAGTAATACCCCAAACGGGGCCACAAAGAGTCAGGAGTGACTGAAATGACTGAAGAACAACAATAATACCTTATTTTCTTTCAGAAGAATCACATTTATTTTGAGTTTCATACCTTAAATTGAATAGAAAAAGGGAAGATTTTGGGAATACCATTATTTAGCTTGAAGAAAAAATGTCTAGCATAAAGTCCTGCTCAAGCCGACATACCTGTCTCTGAAGAGAGCTGGATTTGTTTTTAGAGGGTATGTGTTTAAATCCCAGTTCTATCACTTAATACCTGTGCAAGTGACTGTGGGCAAATTACTCAATCTATTGTGACCTTGGTTTCCTCATCCACAAAATGGAGAATTTAGAGTTGAACTAGGTCTCTTCTAATTTGAAATCTATGATCTTAAAATATTAAGGGTAATCATTGTCATAAATTAACCACCGGTGATCAAGCCTCTCACCATTTCCACTAAGAAAATTTCTGTGGTTCCAAAGATTTGTAATTTAACTGGTGTGGGTACTTCTTTCCCCAATGCACACCATGACTCATTCATACCACAGTTAATGTGAATTGCTGTGTCCAATAAAAAACAAATTAGTCATCTGGTGGGCAACCTGGTCATTATTAGACTCTCCTGGCTTTCCTAGGTTGGTTAGGACATCTTGTACTCAGAATATTGACAGTCAATGGAATAACATCAGTGTTTGTTAGCTACCTCGGAATTTATCTCGTTGTGTGTCTTCAACAAATTTAATAAGGATAAATAATAATCACCACAACAATAAGAATGTCAATAATTCATTTTTATAATGTGTTTTAAAATTTTTATGTGCTTTTATATTTTTATGTTGTGTTATATTTTATATTATAAATGTTATGCTATGTGTTTTATGCTATATTTTTATGTGTTTTTCTCATAACAACCCTATATTACAGGTAAAGAAAACAGGTTCATAAAAATAAAGTGACTTGCCTATGGTTACATATTTAGATACCAAGTTCCCAGGTCTCCTGATTCCAAATCCGGTACCTTTTGCACTACCCTCCATCCTAATTCAATATGGGGAAGGGTGGCAGAGGGATTTGCAGGTGTTACACACACACACACACACACACACACACACACACACACACATGCATGCACACACACACACACACACACACACACACACAGAGCCAAGGAGTCCCCCCCTGTAATTTTTGAAATGTCTCAATGCAAGCTCTACAAGGAGTAAAAACGTTTTGGGATATCGGACAGGAAGTTTAAAGTTGCCCAATTAATAGCTCATTCTTCACCCATCACCTGCTCCCAGCAGGGTACTCATCCTTTCAGTTCAACTCCACCAAAGCTTACAGACTTGGGACTTGGTTATAGGTGTTAGATGTTCAGGCACTGGTGCGCTAAGAGATATTAAAAGACCAGATAGTAATCCATTACAAGCAGCTGTTCTGATCATCCATCTGTAAATACCTGAACTCATACCTAAAAGACCTGAGTTTGAGGTGTGACTCTGACATTAAATAGTTCTTTGTCATTTTAGACAAGAAAATTGACCTCTCTATGCCCTTCTCATCTGTAAAATAGGGACAAAAATTAATGCGAGGTGCTTTAAACCTATGAAGCCTCATAAACGATATGTATGCATAATATGTAATTTAGTACATAGTATATATCATGTAATATTATGAAGCTATTAGAAACTCTTTAGAATATCCTAAAGGCACTAGGGAAAATAGAATTTAGGAGAAGTTTTGAAGGTCAGAATCTGCTGTCCCTATATAACTATCTAGATAAAGTATCTAGGGAAGTCACTGTGCTCAGCGTGAGAAGTCTATGCGAATAAGGAGAGAGAGAGAGAGAGAAACAGAGGCTCACAGCTAGATCTCATTCAGACAACTACCATTCCAACTGTCAAAGTCATTGGGTCTAATGATGTTACTCCCCTACTCGATAAACTCCAATGTCTCCCTATCACCTCCAGGATCAAATATAACATCTGGTGTTCAAAGCCTTTCCTAACCTGCTCCCTGACCTTTCCAGTTTTTTATAGCACACACACACACACACACACACACACACACACACACGTCCCTACCAATAAGCATGCTAAGATCTCAAATCATACAAAATGTTTCCCTCTCCTCTATCCAGTTACTGTACCATTTCTCTCATCCTTCCCATAGCCATACTTGACTATGCCATCCCAGACCAGATGTTTTCATGTCCCCATTACTGACTCTTCAAACCTTAAAATTCCTCCCCCATTACCACAGTTCTACTGAACATACTTTCTTAAAGGTCGCCAAGGTCAATGGATTTTCTCGGCAGTCACCTTCCCTGACCTTTCTCCAACACCTGACATGGATGATCAAGCCATCTTTCTGCATTCTCTCTCCTCCCCCTCCAACTAATGCTATGTCTCATCCTCTTCTCTTTCCTTCACCTTCCACGTCCAGTGAGTCATCAATCCTATTGATTCTGTCTCCAAAAGATGTCTCAGTCTGTCCCCCTTTCTTTATTTCTATTGCTGTCTCCATCTTATAGGCCCTCCTTTCCATGGGGATAGACTTTTGAAATAACATCCTAACTGGTTGTTAGACTCTCTCTGCCTAATTGTCTCCTCAAACTTTTGCCAGACTAATCTTCCTTAGCATCCAGTCATGGTACCCCTCTGCTCAAAACCTGTAAAAGTTTTCTGATGACTTACCAAATAGAATTCAAGCTAGATTTGGCATTCATAGCCCTACAAAATATGATATCACTCATGCACTTCAGCCAAATTCAGCTACTGTCCACTCACTATACATATCTTTCACTATCTACCTCCCTATCTTTGCAAATACTATTCTTGCCCCCTCCTACCTCCTTCCATCCCTAACCTATTAAAATCTTAGCATCCTGTTCATATAGCATCTCTCTTCGATGAACTATGAACATTTATGAACTTTCCTGATGAACTCTCCTTATCTGCTACAGCACTTGTTCTGTGTTTTCATTACATGCTTATCATTCTGAGTGTTTGCACATGTATTATATCACTCTTCTAGTCAGAAATGATGGTGAGTAGATTCTCACACAGGCTGCCCCATGACCAGGATCAGCCACCTTCATCAGTACCATGGCCAGAAGCTCAGGAAGGGACCTTCTCCTAAGATAGACCTCTACCACTAGCTGCTACTGAGGGGAGCTAGGAACTTTTCTCTTCACACCTCTTCCAAATTGCCCAATTCCTTTCAGGTACAGGGTGTCCACTCTCAGCTGGGTAGTGACTCCAACTTTCTTATCCCTGCTAGAGTCATCTCAGGGCTACATCCTACCATGAGGCTTGGACTCATTATTACCTTGGTTGGAGGCCATCTGTCTTCCTAAGGTCCTTAGTGCTTTGTGAGATGCTCTCATACTTTCCCTACCAAAATATCTGGCCTTTCCATAAACCATGAACTGAACATGGACTTTCCATTATGTGTTGTCTCCCCCAATTAGAACATGAACTCCTTGAGAACAGGAACTGTCTCAATTTTCTGTCTGTATCTCCATCACTTAGCAAGGTGTTTAATAAATATCTTTCCATTGCATTCTATGAGGATGAGAAATGTATTCTATTTGGCCTCAAATCATTCACTACCTAGTATAGTTTTCTGTATATCATAGCTGCTTCATAAATGTTTGTTGAATGGAAGAATGAATGAATGTGTATATTGAGCTATCTTCTCTGACCAGGTATAAAATGCAAGCCTGGCTATTTCATCAAGACCATCTCATCCACCAAAAACAAAAGCACCTTGGCCTATGTATGGTGAGCTAAGATTATTATCTAGATATTATTCATCAGTATGTTTATTTGAGGCAGAGAATACTGGCATGAGGGCAATGAATTGAGCCTAGAGTTGAACAGGAGAAGGTAAGCAGGTTGGATTGACCTCAAGAAATTATAAAGTTCCTTGTTCACCTGGAAATGAAGACTTGGTGTCTTATTTTTGTTTTTTCAAACTACCAATATTCTAATGCTGTTGTTTTGGGGCAGGGATCCATGGAATAGAAAGATCTTTGAAGAAGTGAAAATGACTCTCACACGAGGATAATTGAGAGGTGCCAGTCTGGGGCGAGCAGACTGCAATATAAAATCATTGAGGAACTCTGAATAAGAACAGAAACTATAAATGCCATCTGGGAAATATACGGAAGGAGGCAAAGAAGGGTTAGTCCCATGGCAAGAATGAAGGATGACAGGCAGCCAGAGTACTCCACAGGCATTTTTCTGATGTCAGAAGAAATTGAGGAAGGTCTCCAACACATCAGGTGGATTGCCTGAAAACTGATGGGCAGGAGTGAGCGAATTTTGGTCCACACCATTGGAAACAATATCCAGATGAATGAGATCACAGATCTCTTTGCCAATTTGACTAATGAAGTCAGTGATGGCTTTTGTTGGTCTTACAAAGTGCTTTTCACCTATGTTTTCTTTTTCAATTCTCCGGCAGAGGTCACAGATGGGGATATGTGGGAGAACATAGTAGTTTCCCCCATTCTCTTAGAACTGAGAGATGGGCCCAAAAGATCTCTTAACATTTCCTTAATGATTTTTAACATCATTTGATCTTGGACTTGGAACTGGAAGGAACCTCAGAAGTCATTTAGCCTAAAGGGATGAGGGGCACACAAGTAGTCAGTAGCAGAGTTAGGATTGGAGCCCAGGAATTCTGACTCTGTCCTATTTTCTCCTCTGCATTATGATACTTAGCTTTCGAGCACCTTCCTAAAGGAATGCTCTTAATGAACCATGTGTTTTTTTCTTCTTCTCCTTTAGGAATTTGAGGGGTGAATTGTGTACTGATCTCCTTTTTGTTGGCTCAGAGGCCTCCTCAAAATTTAGGCTGTTCTCTTTTCTTTGTTGATAGAAACAAAGAAAAACCAACATAATACCTCAATTGAGCGACAAATACACTACAAATAAAATCTGATTAAATTCCAGTCCTTGAGTATAAATATACTATTCCTATTAGATATGTGCTCAAGAGTTGGGTCTCAGAGGCTGCTTGATGAAAATTTCATTCATGCCCATCAATCTTTGATGTGCAGACTAACTTCTGTAGGCCCAGGCATGAGAAGTTGAGGTCAGAGACTGCCAGCAGCACTCAGTTCTGTAGTAAAGAGATGAAGACGAGCTTTCTAGCTACATGAGAGGGAACAGGAAGCTGAATTTACAAAGGCAGGGAAACCGGCCGTGTATTTTCCCCCAGGGTCCCAGAGAATCCAGAATTAGGCAGCTGTAAATGTGAAGAAATTAAAGTATTTTTAATATTAATGACTATAAATAAAACATTAAGGAAGAAATGAACTCTTTGGTTTATTGATAATAATTGTACACACTCATATGATGTTTTATAGCTTACAAATGGCTTTCTGCATAGCAATCCTGTAGGAAGTGGACCCAGCAATGTCTGGGACATATTAGGTGTTTAATAAACATTTGTTTCCATTTTAAAGAAGTCACATGGATTTGGGGAGAATCTTGAACCAAATCAGGAGACCTGGGAAGACTTGGCAGTGCTGACTCTGCCTGAATTGTATGACCTTGGACAAGTTACTTTGACTTTATAGACCTTTGCTTCCTAGCTACAAAATGAGGGGGTTAGAGCAGATGATCTCTAAGCGTCCTTCCAATTCTAACATCCATCATTCTTCACACAGGCATTGATGTCCATTGATTTAATTAAAATGGTTAATGAATCATTAATCTAGATCAGGAAACTGAAGACAGAGACTCACTCGAGATCATATCAATAGGAGCAACTGCAATGTGACCTTAGGTCTTTTGAATCCAATAAATTCAATGCTTTTTCCATAATGAAGGATTCCCAAAGTTGAATATGTTACCTAGTTGACAGTTGGGTGGGTAGCAAGGTAGGGAGGATAGAAGAAGAATTTCTGAGGTAGACCGTTTCTTTGCACCCCCATGGGGCTGAGAAGACCAAAGCATTTATCAAAATGGATTAGAATGTGTGGATTGTGTAAACCACCCCTTTTAGCATGCGTGATAGTCGCCATCCATTGGAGCATGTCTGTAGCAGCCTTGACAATCCAGATGGCCATGTCTTAAGCGATGCTCATTGTCCTCTGGCAGGTCAGATAGGCAGGAGAGAAGTAAAAAAAAAAAATGAGGCTGAAAAATCGTTAATGAATTGGAGATGAAGAGAAGAAGTAAGGAGAAAGTCTGGGTTAATTTCCAGCTCTGCAATATAATAGGATCATAGATTTAATGCTGAAAGGGATCTTAGAGGTCAGCTAGCCCAGTCACATCCTTTCACAGATGAAGAAGCCATGACCTTCATAGGTAAAGTGACTTGCTCAGATCCACACAGGGAGTAAGTGGCAGAGCCAGGTTGGAACCCATATCCCTTGACTGTAGTACCAATACTCTTCCTATTGAATTGCTGACCTTCCACTTAGCCTTGTGGCGCTGAAGAAACCATTGAATCTTGCTGAGCCTGTGGTTCTTTCTCTGTAAAATGAGCTATGTGGAAAATTGGATGGGGGGATCGCTAAGGTCCTTTTCTTCTCTATTATGTCACACCTCTGCATTTGGCGTGCTTGAGTTGCCAAATGTAATTGCTTCAAATGACTCCACCATTTTGAGTAGAAAGAACCTTAGAGGTCATTTCTTCAATGCCTTCATTTGACAGATAAGGAGACTGAGATTCAGAGGTATTCTAACGTGGAACAATTAGTAAATGGCAGAGTAGGATTTAAACTCAGTCCAGGTTTATTGACTTAAAATTCATTGAGATCAAATCACCTAGACTCAGATGTGCAATCCTCAGCATTGTGGGGTGTTAGAAGAGCTAAAAGACATGATTGCTACTGCAGGGTTAGAGAAGAATAAAAGGGCTGATTTTCAAAGAGGGAGGGGAAAAGCCAACAATTATAGGCCAGGGAGCTTCATGTATTTTGAATACTTGCCAAATTCTGGAACATACTATTAAAGTGATAATGAATGTCTAGAAACGGAAACAGTGACCGGAAGATCTTGGCTTCATCAAGAATAAATGAAGCCAGACCAACATGATTTGATTTTTGACCAGGTAATGAGACCAATAGGGCAATGCTATAGAATATACCTATGTTTTAGCCTAGCATTTGGCATGATTATTTGTGAATAATATGCAGAGATGTACATGTAGGTAGATTCAGAATGGATAGACCCAAAGAATAGTTATTAATGGTTTTATGTCAACTGGGAAGGAAGTCTCTGGGGGGATTGTCTCAGGAATCTGTGCTGGCCCTTGATCTGTTTATTATTTTTATTGGTGACTTGGATAAAAGCATGGATGACAAATTTATTAAAGTGAGAGGCATACTTTTTGTCCTAACCAGATTTCATCTGAAGTATTCTACTTAGTTCTTGCTAGCATGTTTTAGGAAGGACATTGATAAATGGAAATGTGTCAGTTCAGTACAGAGAGAGGTGACCAGGATGATGTGAGATCTCCAGATTATACCATGTGAAGATCTTTTGAAGAAACTGGGCATATTTAGCTTAGAGAACAGAATACTTGTGGGATGGGGGCAGCAGCAACAGGACATGAAAATTGATTTCAAGGTTTTCAAAGATTGGCATGGGCCAGATGGATTAGACTTGTTTTGGATGTCCCAGAAGACAGAATTAGGAGTGGTGGGTAGAAGTCCTATAGAAGCAGATTTAAACTTGACATACAGAAAATCTTCTTGGTACTTAGAGCTTTCTAAGAGCAGAATGGACAGACACAGAAGGTAGTGAACTTCCCCTCACTAGAAGTTTTCAAGTGAATGTGCAGTTGCCAGGTAGGTAGTGAAGAGGACTCATAAGGTTGGGCTAGGCAGCTGCCAGAATCTCTTCCAACTCTGATTACATGGTGCTAGAGATGATGTGCTTCTAGAGTCAGTCTAGGGCAGCTAAATGGTGCAGTGAATAGAGTGCTGGGCATGGGGCAAGAAGAGTCATCTTCCTGACAGGCTGTGTGATCCTGGGCAAGTCACTTTACCCTGCTCGTCTCAGTTTCCTGAAGAAAATGGCAAACTACTTCAGTATCTTTGCCAAGAAAACCCCAAATGGGGTCATAATGGGTCAGACGTGACTGAAAATGACTGAACAACAACAAAAGAGTCAGGAAAAACCTATTTGTAAATCCTGGCCCCAGCATTTACTAGCTCAGTGCTTGTGGGCAAGTCAATTAATCTCTGTGAGTCCCAATTTTCACATTTGTAAAGTGGGAATACTTATACTTGTCCTACTTCCCTCACAGGGTTGCCATAAGGGAGGGAAGCAGTTTGTAAATCTTTTTTTTTTCCTTTTTTTGGAGGTGGAAAGGTAGGGCAATTGGGGTTAAGTGACTTGCCCAAGGTCACATGGCTAGTTTTGCGTTAAGTGTCTGAGGCCAGATTTGAACTCAGGTCCTCCTGAATCCAGGGCCGGTGCTCTATTCACCGTCCTACCTAGCTGCCCTACAGTTCATAAATCTTAAAAGTGCCAGGTGCACTGATTCATTTCTATCTGTAAAATGGGAATAGTTGTCTCTGCCTTGCCTCTTTATAGAGGATATTTTTCATCTTAGGTCTCATTGGTCTTTACTGCACCTTAGGAATTAAGATCCACTCTTTAGACCGGCTTCTACAGGCTTCTGTCCCAGATCCCATTTATAGTTCAATGAAATCCTATGTACTCTGTGGTATTGAAGCCTCTTCAACTCCCTTTCACTTATTTAATGTCTTCTTTTTTTGTTGTTCGTTTGTTTTAACAAAGGCATATTTCTTTCAAGTTCATAGCAAGAACAAACATACACACACTTCCCCCATAACTCCATGGCATACTCTCCCCTCCACTAGCCCAGTCTAGGGGGAGAATAAACTCAACTTAGCTCACTTCCTACATAGCATCGGTTCCACCAAGTTCAGTGAGTCTTTTTCTCAGTTACCACCGGGCTGGAGTTCTAAGAATGACTCCTTCCTCCCTGGGGCATCAGTGCTGCAATGGTCCTGGAACCCAGACTCCGGAGTGCTAAGAAACCAGAGCTGCCTCCTGAACTCAAGGTCAGAGGCTTCAGTATCCTCAGACAGAGGCTGTTGAGGGACAGCAGCACCAAACAAAAACCAAATCTCCCTTTCACAAAGCCCTGCCATGGCTCTCGGTCCTCTTTACTGTTCTTATGGCCCATTACATCACCATCGTGCTCGGAAGCCATGTTTTTCATCCCACATAAATTATCATAGTTGGTGTTTATATCACACTTTGAGATTTGCAACATCCTTTACATACATTATCTCACTTCTCAGAGCTTTGTGAGGAGGAAAATATAAATATTATCAGTTACATTTTACATGTGAGCAATTTGAGACTTTAAGAGGCTTAGTTGACTTCACACCCGGTCTAGTAAGCACTTAAGGAGGGTCTTGAACTATCTGTTCAGGCCCTAAATCTCCAATTGTGTCTACTACATTATGCTATTTCTTAGACATAAGATACTTAAAGAAGCCTTTTATCTTCTAAGTAAAGGGGTTTGATGTTGGGACACATATAGTGGACATAATGGGTAAGTTAACTTCTACCTCAGTTTCCTCATCTGTAAAATGGGAATAAAAACAGCACCCTCTTCTCAGGCTCATTGTGAGGGTCAAATGAGATAATATTGGTAAAGCTCTTAGCACAGTGTCGGGTACAGAGAAGGTGCTTAATAAGTGCTTATTTACATATATGTACATGTATGTATATATACATGTATACAGCTATGCTCATGTGTATATACACACACACACACACACAAGTTCAAATTACAGAATGATTCACCAAGAGTTTGAGTTGGCATTTGTTGAGCTTTGCCTTTCCAGGTTTTCATTCATTTGGCCGTGTCATGTAATGGGACAAGCCCCATACTAGGGAGTCAAGAGACCTAGATTCTACGCTGGTTCTAGTTCCGTCTTTAATTGGTCGTGAGGCTTTGGGCAGGTCATTTCTCCTTTGAGTCTCAAATCCCTTCTTTGTAAGATGGGGAAAGGGAGTGGCTATGTGGTGCAGTGAATAGAGAACTGGCCCTGGAATCTGGAGGACCTGAATTCAAATCCAGGCTCAGACACTTAACACTTAATAGCCATGTGACCTTGGACAAGTCACTTACCCCCAATTGCCTCACCTTCTCCTCTCCAGAAAGCCAAAAAATAAAAAGTAAAATGAGGAAAGTGGATCTGTCCCTTCAAATTTTTTCTAAAGTCTTATATATTGATGTCAGTCGTTTCCTAAAATTTCAAACTCTAAGGGCTCTTCTATCTCTGACATACTTGGATTCCATGAATATCCATTTAGCATATTAGAATACTATGCTTTAATGTACTATTTCTCACATTATGAACAACAAGAGATATAAATCAGTAGATCAGTAATGCAGAGTTTGCTAGAGTTCCCTTTTGTTTCTGGGGGAGTGATCATTGAACATTGGTGAACAGGACACAAAGATAGCTTCAGAGATGGGCTTGACCTGTGAATCTCTGCTTCAATCAGGGAACGGTTTCTCCAATGATGCATGTGACTTATGAACAACTGGGGACCAGTCTTTTATATTTTTTGGCAGTTTTTTCAAGCTATATGTCATAAATAAATTTCCCTTTTGTGAGCATCATCACAGATTTGTTTTGAACCTGACAGTCCCTCAGTAGATGCCACAGATTCTTATATGTTTCTGTATTAGATAATTTATGCCCCAAATGCTGCTTTGACAGCAAGTGAGATAGTATAATTTTCAATTTGGTGTGAAAAAAAATCAAATCCAAGTTATGGCAACATGGAGGACTCTGCAGACCCTACCGATTAATCATAATTATCTAACCGTGAAATGCTTCTATGGGATGAATGATACTCCCTTCCTCATCACTGTCAAAGTACTGGAGAAGGACAACTTCCTGAGAGCAAATACAATTAGTTATTCTTCGTCTCCCTTCTTTCCACTTTTCTTAAAGGGAACAGGTTTTCATGCCTTTCAACAGTACCGACATGAATAGAGATGCTCTTGCTTTTATGCTGTCAATGTGGTATTTCTGCTGAAAACGTTGCTCTATTTTATCTGCTCCCCTCTCCCATTAGAATGGCATCTGCGTGAGAGCAGGGACCCTTTTTGTATCCCCAGTACCCAGTAGGTTGCTTTGCACATAGTAAGAGCTTATTAAGCCCTTTTATCATTCACTTACTACTGAAAAATCAAGTGTAAATTAATGTTTTATGTTTCAAATGCACTCAGGAAAGGGATGCTAGATCAAATGGTTTGTAAAGCAAACAACATTTTCCACTGAGAAAAGCCATCTCCCTAATTTATTTTAGTTTAATATCAGGAAGCAGTTTGTTACAATTGAAAGAATATTTGTTCTGGAGTCGATGGACCTGGGTTCAAATTCTGCCTTGGATGCCTACTACTTTTGTGACTTTGGGCAAGTCACTTAACTTCCTTAGTCCTCAGTTTCTTTATCTGTAAAGTGAGATTAGACCCAGTGGCCTCGGAGATCCCTTCCGGCCCTCAATCTTTGATCTTACGAATTTCTATAACAATAATGGTAAAACCTAGCCTAGCATTTATGTAGCACTTTAAAGTTTGAAAAACACTTTACAGAAATTATCTCATTTTATACTCACAGCAGCCCTGGGAAGTAAGTGCTATTTACCCCATTTGACAGATGAGGAAATTAAGGCAGAGGGAGGTTGTCAGTCAATTAGCATTTATTTAGTATATATAATGTGTCGAGCGCTACATTAAGTGCTAGAGATGTCAAGAAAAGCCAAAGAATAAGAAGTCTCTCCTTTCAAGGGGTGCATGGTCTAATGGGGAAATGAGGTGCAAACCACTACGCACAAACAAGATACATAAAAGGTAAACTGGAGAGTCTCAGAGGGAAGGAATGAAGATTATAGAAGACTGGGAAAGGCTTCTTATAGAAGGTGTGACTTTAGCTGAGTTTAAAGGGAGCTAGGGGGAGCTAAGAAGCACAGTGGAGAGAGTATCAGCTCTGTAGTCAGGAGGACCTGAGTTCAACTCCAGCCTCAGACATGTATTAGCTGTGTGACTCTGGGCAAGTCACTTAACCAGATTGTCTAAAAAATTTTTTTACCTTTTTTTATTTTTTTTTGCTTTTTGGAGGGCAGTTGGGGTTAAGTGACTTGCCCAAGGTCACACAGCTAATTTTTGTGTTAAGTGTCTGATGCCAGATTTGAACTCAGGTCCTCCTGACTCCAGGGCTGGTGCTATATTCACTGTGTCACCTAGTGGCCCCAAAATTTTTTTTGAAAAGGAAACCAGGGAAGTTAGGAAGTGACTTATCCAGAGTCACATACATAGGAAGTGTCTGAAGCTGTATTTGAACTTGAATCTTTCTGCTGATAGGTTCGGTGTTCTATCAACTGAGTTGCCTAACTGTCTTTCTTTACTGATTTTTATTTAAATTTAGTAGAGTTAAAATGTGTGGGAACTAGAGCTAGTTTCATTTCCCATTGTCCTTATGCCTCTTTTCATAACATGATACAAAGCAGTTTTAGTTGAGTATGATGTATTTGCTCTCCTGCGTACTCAGTTTCCAGTCATCTTCATGCAATGATTCTTGAATTTTCTTCTGCTTCCCAGCTTGTCCATCTCAAACCTGACCCCCTTTTTCAGACTCATCTTTCTCTCTTCCCTTTCCACCTGTCAGAGAGTTAAGAACCAGGCACAGCTTGTGGCCAGGATGGTTTTGTGGGCCTGTTAGGAAGCAAGATTATGGATTAGGTGGGTTCTAAAGGGCCCTTTCAGGCAGGCCTAAAACTTTCTAATTGTCCTTGGTAAGAGAGACATTTACTCATCAGGGGATATTAACTTTCTGATAAAAAAAAAAGAATACAAAGGAAAAGTTGGAAAAGGAGTTGCAAATGAGTTTATTCAGTGTCTGCAAATGGACTAGTTAGTGCTTGAATTCTCTGAATTTGGGAAACCCTAAGAATTCTCTGCAACCTATTTGGGAGGTCCAGGAGGTCTTCATAATATTGTCTTCATAATAATAAGACATCCTAATTTCTAATATGTTAATACTGAATACCCAAATCCACATAAGCAAAAGCTCTTCAGAGTTCTTAGTGATTTTTACAACTTAACAGGATTCTGAGATGAAAACAGGTTGGAGGGGGAGACAAAGTGGCTCAGTGAATAGAGCACTGGCCCTGGAGTCAGGAGGACCTGAATTCAATTCTGGCCTCAGACATTTAACACTTACTAGCTGTGTGACCTTGCGCAAGTCACTTCACCCCAAATGACCTGCCTTCACCCCCCCCCCATAAGTAAATGAATGAATGAATGAATGAATGATAAAAAAATTTTAAGTAAAAAACAAAAAACAGGTTGGAGAACCACTGGCTTAGTTATTTGGTTAGAGCAGTGTATTGCAGAGACCAAGGTCAGAGGTCTGTGGATCAAGTAGCTTCCTAGATAGACGTTCCTTTGTAGACATCATCCCTCAGCTGGGGCAGCCATCTCACAAGTGCTTGACCTATATCATAAAGAAAACTAGGAAAGGGAGTAGTTGAGCATCTCATTGCTCTTCTGAGGGGTTGAGGAGCAAATTGTTACCTTGAAATTACTAGAAATCCATATTCTAATGACGGTGGGTCAGTAACACCATCTTCATGGGTGAAAAAGAGCATAGTATTTCAGAAACAAATATGAGACTAGGCTCCTGAAGATGGAAGTATCGGTTGCATTTTCTTCAGGTCAGATGTTGGAAGGTCTTGAATAAGGAGGTATCTGAGAAACTTGAACAACTATAAGTCTGTTCAAATATAAAAATCCCAATTTATAGGAAAACTTCAAGATTTGTCCAAGTACTTAAAAGTACAGTTGCCTCCTTGGCCTTAATTAAGAAGACAGTTGCCCTGGTAATCATGGTCAATCATCGGGTTCCTCATCCCAGCCTTGAGGCTCGGCTGATCTGTAAAATGAGAGGCTGTTGATGTGTCTAGAATACATTGCTATGTTCCATTTGGAGTTTCTTTCTCTTTTTCCTGCTATGTTCCTCATAGTTCCCTGGGGATTCAAATTTGTGTTTTTCTGTCCTGGAAATCTGCAGGCAAAATAAACATGTTTTCAAAGCTATTTTTAACCCTCGGCTGTACAATAGAGTACTGTTTGGGGTTAAGCAGGGGGGACCTTTTCCATCAATCATCTCATCTCTCTCTCTCTCTCTTGCTTCTTCGTTCTTTCTCCACTGACTTCTTTTTTTTTTGCATACTAAGGTACTCAGCCCTTGCCTTTCCAGGCATAATCTTCTTTGGGTCTAGAAACTCCCTCGAACTCCATTGTGTTGCCACAATCAGGGAGGAAGTGAAATTGATCATAGAGTAGGCAGTGGCCATTGTCGGGTATCAAGTTTTTGTCCCCTGTGAGGCTGGTAGGCAACCTAGAAAGGCAGCTCTACATCATGCTCCTGAGTCAGTGTCTCTAATCTACTCCCCCCATAGTGTACAGGCATCATCATGAGGGGATGTGACTGATTTCTCAGTGGCAGAGCAGTCCAGCACAGGCATTTTTGGTTTCCCTATGTACTTTCCTCTTAGACCCATTTTTGTGTTCCTCTTTGTTGGGTGGTGCCCTAGCATGTCTAGAGTCCCATGTAGCTGGTTGAGATCTTAAGGCATAGCATATGCCAAAGGATTGGGCAGTGATGACACTGTGTCACAAGGTCAGCAAAAGCTATATTCTTAAAAAAAAAAACCTCTCCTGTTATTTTGGGGGTTCTTGTACCAGAGTCAGAGGACCCCGGTACTCAGAGGTCTCAGGACCATGACATAGCCTATATATCTCTCCTTCCCTTCAGAGTCAGACTTCTCGAAAAAATAATCTGTAGTAATTGGCCAAATTTCCTCCTCATCTTCTCTCACTGTTTATGATTTGGCTTCCATTTGTACTGCTTTATAGAAATTGTCCATTTTGAATGGCATGGATCATCAGGTTTCATTACCTTTTTTCCCTGGAATGGAGGATGTGTTACATCTTCCCTGATATCTTTTCAGTGTTTGATACTATCAACATCTACTTTCTTCTGGAAACTCTTTTGCTTTGACTTCTGTGATGGAACACTGTCCCTGCTTTCCTTTAATGTCCTTGACCATTTCTTGTTATATCCTTTCCTGGCTTTTCTCCTTCAACCTCCTGCCTAAGATTCTGTCCTTAGGTTGCTTTTCTCATCTCTTCCCACATCCTCTTTCTACAATCTTCACTCTCATGAGTTCAGCCATCTCTGTTATCTAAAAGGTTCCCAAATCTGTTTCTAGATGTGAACTTTCTTAAAGTTCCAGTCTCATATTTCCATCTTGATGTTTCACCAGCACCCCTAATTCCAAGTAACTCCTGTGTCCAATTTAATTTAAAAACATTGTCAACCACATGTAAAAAGTATTTCTAGCAGCTCTTTTTGTGGTGGCAAAGAATTGGAAATTGAGGGGATACACATCAACTGGGGAATGGCTAAATAAATTGTGGTATATGAACATAATGGAATAGTATTGTGCTATAAGAAATTATGAGCAGATGAATTTCAGAAAAACCTGGAAAGACTTACATGAACTGATGCTGAGTGAAGTGAGCAGAACCAGGAGAGCATTGTACACAGTAACAGCCACATTGTGCAATGACTGGCTTTGATAGACTTGGATCTTCTCAACAATGCGAAGATCTAAGACAATTCCAAATGACTCATGATGGAAAATGCTAGCAACATCCAGAGGCTTTTTTCAGTATAGAGTCTGAATGCAGATTGAAGTGTACTATTTTCTCCTTTTTTGTTTTTCTTTCTTATGCTTTTTCCATTTTCTTCTGATTCTTCTTTTACAACATGACTAATGTGGAAATATATTTAATATGGCTGTGTATGCATAGCCTATATCAGATTGCTTGCCATCGTGGGGAGGGAGGAAGGGAGAAAGGGAGGGATAGAAGTTTAGAACTCAAAATCTTAAGCAAGTAAATATTGAAGACTATCTTTATATGTAATTAGAAAAAATAAAATTCTATTAAGTGGGGAAAAAGTTGTCAGGCACCTACCATGTGATGTTCCCTATGCTAGGCACTGAGAATATAAAGATGAACAGATACTGTTCCCAAGATCACAATTTAGGAGGGAGAGTTGGGAGAATTCTAAGATGAGTACATAGATAACTATCATATAAACTACAATGTGGTAATTACGCAGAAACAGTGTTGCCTAATGGATAGAGAGCTGGTCTCAAAGTCAGGAAAACGTGAATTTGAGTTCTTCCTTTGACAAATACTCACTGTGTGACCTTGGACAAGTCATTTTCCTTTTCAGTACCTCAGATAGCTTTCTAAGACTATAAGTTGCAGAACAGGGACCAGCTGGCAGATGGAGTTTCTTCACTGGGAGTTCCTTGGACCAATAAAGTCACAGGTCTAGTCACTCAGCACCTAGCAACATCTTTTCTAAAGAGGGCTTTTCTTGCCTCTTCGGTAGTTCCAGTCATGTCTGACTCTTTGTGATACCATTTGGACTTTTCTTGGCAAAATACTAGACTGGTTTGCCATTTCCTCCTCCAGCTAACTTTACAGATGAGGAAACTGAGGCAAATGAGGTTATGTGACTTGGCTAAGGTCACACAACAAGTGTCTGAGGCCAGATTTGAACTCAGGTCCTCCTGACTCCAGGGCTGGTGATCTATCCACCACCACCTAGCTGCCCTTGGAAACTCTTTAAGACTACAAATTGTAGCATAATTGCTGACTTGTACTGATAGAGGGAATTTCTTCACTGAGAGATCCAATACCAATAAAACTGCAAGTCCAGAGGGGGAAAAAAGGTTGAAAAGAGGCTATTTTTCCTCTGATTCTTTTGTATTGGAATATACATAAATGGATGGTGGGTGGAAAGCAGTGAAGAAAGATGTGGTGTCAGCAGGTACAGTTCTGCATGGCTGGGATGCAGGGACCTGTTAAGAAATCAATAAGCCCACAGGCACCCAAGCCATGCCCACCACACAAAAACGAGCGGCAAGAAGGACCTACCTGTCAAACAAGGAAGCAGGTACTGCTAACAACTTCCATTTGTATAGCGCTATAAGGTTTGCAAAGTGCTTTTCTCGCAACAATCAGATTAATTTAATAGTATACATATTATCATTCTCATTTTTCAGATTGCATTCTAGCATTGTGGATGCCTCGGATACTGCTCTTCTTGTTACAGCATATTGTAGAGAGAAATTTTGTTCAGTTTCACAGATTAAATTTGCATGCAGGACAATACGAATCCGGAAATTCCCCACCTTTGGCATTTTAGACCCTGCCTCCTAATGACCTGTTGTGTGAGCTTATATGTCTTCCTCAGGATCTAAGCATTTGGAAATGGCTTCATGGAAGTATGGCCCATCCATCTATTCCTAGGGTAGGAGGACGCTCAATAATAACGTGTCTATCTGTGGTTAAAGGCACAGGTGGTGCAGTAGATAGAGTACCAGGCTTGGAATCAGGAAGACATATCTTCATAAATTCAAATCTGGCCTCAGACACTTACTGTGTGACCCTAGGCAAGTCATTTAGCCCTGTTTGCCTCAGTTTCTCCATATGTAAAATGAGCTGGAGAAGGAAATGGTAAACCACTTCAGTATGTTTGCCAAGAAAACCCCAAAAGGTTCACAAAGAACCAGACGTGACTGGAAAGACTAAACAACAAAAATCTTTGGTTAACAGGAAGTAATGAGGAATTTGGCCCTCATTAGCCAGATTTTCAGGAGTGGAAGCCACTGATCTGAAACAGCCTCAGTCAAAGTTAACTAGATTCTTCTCTGGGTGAGGCAATGTGATGTAATTGATAGAAAGTGGACCATGTGGTTCTGAGGGTCCTCCTATCTCCACTATGAAGCCGGCTTGTACTTGGATGACATTAAGAAAGTATCTTGGGATGAAAATGCTTTTATTGGTTGTTTTTTTTTTTTTCAAAAATAGCCTTTTTTTTCTTTTTAGGAAAAGGAGATGTGTTTGGAGACGTGTTCTGGAAGGAAGCCACACTTGCCCAGTCCTGTGCCAATGTGAGAGCCTTAACCTACTGCGACCTGCACGTGATTAAGCGGGATGCTCTGCAGAAAGTGTTGGAATTCTATACAGCTTTCTCTCACTCCTTCTCAAGAAACCTCATCCTCACATACAATCTGAGGAAAAGAGTAAGTGAATGCCTCTTAGATGTGTTGATGTGGTGTTGGGCCACTCTCTTGACTGGAAAACAGTCCATTGAAACCCAGAGATAAGGACTTTGGCTGAGATCTCTTTGTTGCCTGATTCCAGAGGCCCACACTGTAGAGAAGTAGAGAAAAGTGATGGGCTTTGGTAGAGGTGGAGAAGGAGTGTGTGTGCTCTGAGAAAGGAGAGGTGCGGTTTTTGGTTTTGATTTTTTTTTAAGTATGGCCTTCTTCTGATGACACCTAGGCCCTATGCCATTTTTTGGATGTACAAAATATAGGGGTTGTCAGTCTTTGATTATCAAGATACAGGCCTTCCACAGATAAACTGTTATCTCCATGGTGATTGTGGTTTGCTGTGGGGCACGATTGTTATTAACAGGTTAGTAATGCAATGAAAAGAAATGAGGAAATGATTGAATCAGGTCCAGGAAATATGGAATTTATGAAATTTGATATCTCAGAGGAGTTTTTTCTGTAACTGCCAACTCAACTGGTTTGGAAAATGATTAACAATGCATGAGTCAGACAATTTTTCATCTGAAGTACTTTCTTTACATCTCAAATCATTCAAATTGCTCCATTGATCTCAGCGAGTATCAAACTAGTTGGCTTGTATCCTTTTGATTTTCATCCCCATTGGTTCCCATGCATTTCATTCTGTTTTCTCTTGGCTAAATCAGTCACAGGATAGCTAGCCCTGGTGCAGTGCGGAGGCAGGGGGAGAAGATAAGGCATCATTCTGAATGATGGTTAGGAGAACCCAAAAGCAGGCAGCAAGATTGGTTTAGTTTGTAGGATGCCCAATTTCACATCTTCATCAACCATTTCCTTTTGTTTGGCCATGTATAATAGCGCTGGACCCGGACAACCAGGGACTAGAGTCTAGTGCTGTTTGCCGTAAACCAGCATCTCCTGACTCCTAGTCCCATTCTCATCTTGGCCACTAACTAGTTGTATGAGCTAGGGCAACATGACCTTTTGGAGCCTCGGTTTCTCCATCAACGAATTGGGTTAGATCCCTTCAAACTCTATCATTCTTTTAGAAAGGTCGCTGAAAATATCAGAGCTGGAAGGAACCTTGGCCATCATGTCCACCAACTGCATTATTTTACGGATAAGAAAACAGAAGACATTTTATTCTACTCTTTGCGTTATCTTCAGCCATGATTACAGAAAACAACTGAATAAAAACTTCAGAGCCGTACTGTACGTAGCACAGCCACAACCCCCAATCCCAGCTCCTGTGTTCGGGCTTCCTAGTTTTCCAAGTTCTCAGTTTCAGTGACAGACACAGGATCATAAGATGTGGCAGCGAAGGGGGCCAGGTGCTATAGTGGATAAGGTTCTGAGCCCGGAGTCAGGAAGGCCTGAGTCCACAGCCAGGCTTAGAGCCTTCACAAGTCACCTAATCTCTACCTGCCTCAGTTTCTTCAGCTGTGAAATGGGGATAGTAATAGCACTTATCTCACACGGTTTTTGTAAGGATAAAATGAGACATTTGTGAAGTGCTTAGAGCAGTCCCTGGTATATAGTGGGTGCTTAATAAAAGCTTATTTCCTTCCAAACCTAGATTTTTTCCTTCTTTCCTCAGGGGAGAAAAAAAATCAAACTAAGGACAAGAGGGAGAAAAATATGTTGCCTATCATCAGTTTCTGCCTTGTTTTATGCACCTGAAATATGTATTATTTTTTAGTGACTTTGTGTGTATGCGCGCATGTGTGTGTGTGTGTGTGTGTGTGTGTGTGTGTGTAAACAGGGTCTCTCTATCTCACCCAAGTTGGAACTACTCATAGGCCAATTTCCCTGACGACTGGCATGGAATCTGGCCTGCTCAGTTTCCATCCTGGGCTGGTTCGCTCTTCCTTAAGCAACTTGGTGGCCTCCTGCTCCCAGAGACTCACAATATGGACACCAGACCTCGTAAGGATGCCAGATTAGCTTTAGCCCAGCTCAGTAGCCCTAAATTCAAACAGGCCACCAGCCTCAGCCTTCCTGGTAGCAGGGATTACAGGCCTGTGCCAGCATGTCTGGCTTTGGAGGCTTATTGTTAATTGATTCCCAAAGGACCCACCTTTCCCACACCATACTTTATTCCTAGCTTACCTGCTTAAAAGTCAAAGAATCTCTTTGGTCGAGGTTTACAGTGATTTCGCCTTCATGGAAGTTTCTCATTTACTATGATTCCAGATTTGAATGATATATTTCCTGAGAATTACCCAGGGGATTAGTTACAACACAGCTCTTATATGTTTTACTGGGGTGAAGATGGAAGTGACTTGGAGAGGGGGGGTCAATATCTTCATAGTTTCCTGATGCCTGGGAGGGCAGGACATTTGCCAGTGGGGCTCCTACATAGGGATCTTTAGTCAAGTGGCTCAGCAACTTTGCAGGGTGGGGCTGGGATGGGTTGGGGAGTATGTATTCCTTCTTTTTGTGAAAGCAAGTTGATTGCAATCAGTGTTCAATGTTGCTGAGAACACAGGTGGAAACACACACAGCTCAGGTCACCCAGGGGAAGCATAGTCATTGTGGATGGCCTGCAGATCAAGTTCATCTATTTTCAAATAGTAATTTCAGAACATTTTGCCTAGGATGAGATAGTTGACTTGCAAATGGAGCAAGTGAAATACAAGTGAGATCATTTATCAAAAGTCATGTTGCTGTTTGGTCATTTCAGTTGTGTCTGACTCTTCATGACCCCATTTGGGGTTTTCGTGGCAGAGATATTAGAGCGGTGTGCCATTTCCTTCTCCAGTTAATTTTATCAATGGGGAAACGGAGGCAAACAGGGTTAAGTGGCTTGCCCAGGGTCACACAACTAGTAAATGTCTGAGGCTGGAATTGAACACAGGAAGATTAAGCCTTCCCTACCCCAGGCTAGGTGCTCTCTGCATTATGGCACCATTTAGAAATTAGGAATCTGAGTTCTAGAGAAGTTGCCCAATGTTACAAGTGTCAGAAGTAGAGTTTGAACCCAGGGCCTCCTTCTCCAAAGACAGGTGGACCTGCTTTACGTTTACCTGTCAGCCGCTCCTTCTTTTTAGGAAATAAGAACTCACCATTTTCAGCTTTGCTGTTGTACTTTCTTATCACAACCCTCTGAAAATTAATTCATAGTTATACAGGGCAGGGGAGACGAGAACATTACATGCATGAATTCCTCTTATAGCTATTTTTCTCCCGGCAAAATGAAGTGTGTTCTTATAGCTGTTTGTATCTTGGCCAAATTAAGTGCATTCTTTGCGAAGATGCCTGAGAATACGGAGCTTTCTGCTCTACTTTGCTAGATCTATTTTACAAAGAAGCCAGTGTGTTTGTTCATTGGCATTATAGACCACATGCGCTCTGAACCAGAGGCTTTTATTTTTCTTTGCAAATGATGCATTTCATTCTATCATGTCGAGAAGCTTAACAAATGAAGAGAAGGCCGATCCTTAAGGACACGCTTACCTGGAGAGGCAGGCAGTCTTCAGAATGTGAATGCTGGGTATGGGGAAATCTCATGGCAGTCCTTTGCCTCTTCACCCAACGCTGCATGGAAGCCTACCAAGCTGTGCTACAGCTCTGCGTCAGTAGAGATAATTTTGAGTTGTCATTAGCAACAGGTTCTTTTGTAACCACACGTAGGTTTTTGCTCAAAGAGGGAACCTGGGGTGTCCTAATGTTCCTGGTGAAAGCACTAATATCCTGATTCTCACCTCAGAGGTCAAGGTCATCATCATATTTTTGCTTTGGCTGTGACAAGGCCCTTGACCACACTCCTTTGAAGAGGGAGAGACTGAGGCAATTTGATAACTTAGATAAAGTTACCAGAGAGTCAAGAGACGATGTCTGGGAAAAAACATAAGGCCCTCTTTCTCTCCCCACCCATCTCACAGCATTAAATAGCTAATGAAGGGGAATTAGAGTTCTGGATAATCCCAGACAGATGGAACCATGGGCTGTCAGTTCCTGGTCTTCTCATTCTATGTATGGTCTTTCCATTGATCTTTTTCTCTGCTTTAGAAAAACTCAAACAAATATTTGTTAAGAGCTCACTATGTGCAAAATACTATGGTAGGCCCTGGGGAGACAAAGACATAAAGAAAACACTCTTGGGGTGGCGAGGTGGCACAGTGAATAGAGCACCGGGTCTCGGAGTCAGGAGGACCTGAGTTCAAATCTGGCCTTAAACACTTAACACTTAATAGCTGTGTGACCTTGGGCAAGTCATTTAACCCCAAGTGCCTTGCCTTCCCCCTTTCAAAAAAATAGAAAGAAAATACTGTTTTCAGAAAATTTGGATTTCCATCAGGGCATTGTACTCACAGAGCATATACAAGCTTGGGAGTTACTCTGCCAATCCCACTTGCATTGAGAGATGACTGCATCTCCCCATCAGGGCTCTAGGAGTTAGTGTAGAGGTAGTGGGGGGTTCTTTTAATGCATAGTAACTCCAGTTCACTTAATATAATTTATAAAAATTAAAGTATCAATTAAAAGTTAGGTATCAATTGTGTACAGAACACTATGCTCACACACAATTTTCAGTTGGTTAATGGCTAGATCCTTTTGCTGGTAGGCAACATTAGCAACCTCTTACTCACCTCCACTTATCTCCTGGTGGGGCCATCCTACTGTTGCCCTGATTTACCTTACCAATAGCTCTTATCATAAAGTGGACTTTATAATTTATCTCTCCTTTAGTTTCATTCTCAATGTTGCACAGCTTCCTAGGTCCTGGGAGGTAGACTCCTTCTGCCTCAGTGATGAGAGTTTGGAATTTTCCCCCACTAAAATCCTTTGCATGGTGCAGGA
The DNA here is from genome assembly GCA_028646575.1 of Pseudocheirus occidentalis. Classification (NCBI taxonomy): domain Eukaryota; kingdom Metazoa; phylum Chordata; class Mammalia; order Diprotodontia; family Pseudocheiridae; genus Pseudocheirus; species Pseudocheirus occidentalis. The sequence continues at coordinate 94,510,027 of CM053593.1, read as the reverse complement.
GATGTACTGTAATTAGAAGATGGATCACAGTCAAAAGACTAGGCCATTAATAACAGTCGGCTTGTTCGACAATTGTCATTTAGCTGATTAGTAGGGTGGTTCTCAGCCCTCCTACTTTTAGCCAATATCTGTTGTGTATTTGGATGCCTTATACTCTTATTTTTTAAAATTAATTTGGGTCGGGGGAATTTTAGAAGATAATTCGACTCAATACCAAGGCTTCTTTCAAGGAAGACACTGTTATGATACGGCCACTGTTTATTTCCTAAAGGTAAGATTGACATAGTGAATCATCTTGGATATGTACATTTTCAGTATACATCAAAGGGAATTTTGGTTTGGTAAAGATAATACCAAACCTTTGGGAAAAGTATTATCCATACATAGAAAGGGTCAACATTTCAATCCTAAAAGCTTCATCTCAACCAAAACAAATTCATGTAGAAGCATGGGAATCTTTGGGGACATGAAAGGCATGACTACAAATAAAAGTCCTTCTCCAATGAAAAAAACTTCTTTTTTGAAACGGTCTTCACAACATCTCCTGTCTTTCATGTCATATATAGTAATGGCAATTGTAGAATTGAAATACCAATTCCAAAGGCTGTCATCCTTTAACAGTGCACTAGGAAATGCTTGACCTTGTGCTCAGGTAGGAGAGGGATAAGTCACTATCAAGTTCCTCCTGATTCACAAAAAAAACTATACAGGTGAAGGAATTGTGTGCGTGCGTGTGTGTGTGTGTGTGTGTGTGTGTGTGTGTGTTTATACTGATTCCTCTAACATGCTCAGATGTTTGTACCCTACATTTCCATGATAATCCTGGTGTCAGAGAACAAGTGTTATATATACTATATAAAGTTTTCTTGTCATGGTGAGATTAATATGGTTATTATTCCAATGAACTAATAATAATAAATAATAATATTAATAATTTATTATTATTATACTACTGCTGATAATGAACATTTCTATAATGCTCAAAGATTTGCAAAACCCTTCACAAATATTTTCTCATTTTATCCTCACAACAGTCCTGGGAAGTGTGTTAAATGCTGTTAATCTCATTTTATAGTTGAGAAAACAGACAGAACTTAAGTAACTTTTTCCCATTCATTTAACTAGCAAGTATCCAAGGGCAGGTTTGGAGTCAGGCCTTCCTGACCAGGTCCTGCACCACTGAGTTGCCTCATGACCTGGAAAGACCCTCAGATAATTAACTGGCTGATTTAATCCCTTCTTTTTAAAGATGAGGGAAGTTAAGTGACTTTTTCCACAAATAGTAAGCATCAAAAAGTGAGTTTTGAACCCAGATTCTTTATCTACAACATCAAGATTATTCCACATAGTTTTTGTCATTTGGGAAGGGAAATGCTGTGTCTTCTACCAAGATATAGGAGACTAGTGATTTATTGAACAACCAGGACTTGAAATGGGATGTCATGGGGGAAACGATCCTACTTCTCAGGAAAACCCCAAACCTTTAACTTCTGTCTCTGTGGACAATCACAATGGCAAGTGATGTGCTTTATAAGGCTTTAAGGTGTTTCCTGATGCTTTTCCCACTTAAAATACTTAGGATTCTGATATCCTACTTTGTCCGTACTGAAAATAGCCATAGTTTGGCCTGAAATGTTTACCTCTCTCTTCTGGGAACTCCAAGGGCCAATCAGGTGCCTCAAAATGAAAAAGAGGAAGCAGCTGACCTGGACAGTATCCAGGGTAAATCATTCAGCAATCCATGTGTAAGCACTATGAGGGTCACAGAACACTGGCCTGTTAATCAGAGTGACTTTGTGAAGAATGGGATCTGCCAGATTAATCCCTGATCTAATTTCCTCCAGTGATAAAGCAGAGAGTAGCTTTGGAGGTGTGAAGAGGAGTTGGGGGAGGAGAACGGTCATTTATCTTGACTTTATCCAGAAGATAGTCTCATAGTGAGGGTACAGAATATGAAACTTGGGAGTCAGGAAAAGCAATTTTAGACCACACCTCTGAAACTTATTAGCTGCACCACTGTGGGGAAGTTATTTAATCTCTTTGAGGCTGTTTTCTCATCTGTTAAATGGAAAAAATAATACTTATAGATGACTTATAGGATTATTGAAAGGTTCAAATTATTTATGATGTACATGAAGTTCAATCTTGAAAGTGTTATATAAATGCCAGTGACTATTATGCCTCACCAAAACGACTCAGACAAGACGACCTAGCTGGCAGCTTGGTGGCACAGCAATGGAGTATTGTACTTGAAGGTAGAAAATCATACCTAACAATGTAGAGCTGGGGAGGAGTGGTGGGGGTGTGGTGGGGGGGCCTGCTGCCTGGAGGCCACACATGGCTCTCTAGGTCTTCAAGTGCAGCCCTTTGACTGAATGCAAACTTCACAGAACAAATCCTCTTAATAAAAGAATTTGTTCTGTAAAACTTGGACTCAGTCAAAAGGCTGCACCTGAGGACCTAGAATGCCACATGTGGCCTTGAGGTTGCAGATTGTTGCCTGCCACTGTTACTAGCTGTCTGACCCTGAGCAAGTCACCTTATCTCTACCTGCCCCAGATTTTCTTCTGTAGAATGGAGCTCATAATAGCACCTACCTCCCAGGGTTGTTGCAATGATAGAATAAGATAATATTTTACAGTTCTGTAAATCCTAACTATTGTTAGCTCCAAATACTATTAGTCCAATATGATGTTTTTGAGAAAGTTGTGCTCCTAGGTTCAGTTGTCTGGACCTAGCAGTTGATTCATTGGATTTCAGCGTGGCATAATGAACCAAAGGCTAAAAGTTCTGTCAAATTATATACAAGTTACCTTTACCCTTTTCTTAAGTCATGGACTGTACCCCTCCCCACCCCAATCCTGACCAACACAGGCTCTCACAGAACCACAGAATGTAAAATCTAGAAGGGACTTTAGAGGTCATCTCATCCAGCTACCTCATGTTAGAGGTAAGTCCTAGAGAGGCAAAGGGATTTTCTCAATATTACACAGCTACTGAATGGCAGAAGCCATTAGAATAGAATCCCCTTGATGGCAGGGACCATTTTCCTTTTATCTTTGGATCCCCAGGCATAATGCCTACATAGTAGGCTCGCTTGTTGATCCAATAGGAATCGAGACTCCTAACTCCTAACTTCTAAACCAGTCCTGTTCCTACTGCACCATGAACCATTGCCCATGTTTGGCCATTGTTCTCGTGGGCAACTGAATGGGTGAAAAGAGGTAATTCAGCATATTCATCCCCGTTAAAAGGAAAGCAAGGCTGGGCCAGGTGCATTTCCATCATTTGGAAAGGTCCCTGTTATAATGCCCTCATTATCAATGGCATTCTGTCAACTTAGGTTTCATTTTGTGAACTGAGTATCTATCTTATCCCAACCTTGGTCATCATTTTTCTGTAATCAAGAAACTCAGGGCAGTGGACCAGGGCATAAACTTTCAGATAATTTTATTATGGGCGCTGACTTAGCTTTTGCTCCATGGGATCGGAGAGAAAGCATTCAAGCTAGAGTCCTTGCCAACTAAGCAGGGGTCAAGTGATTATCCAGTGGGATCATATCCCAAATGATATTTAATTTGTACTTGACTTTCTGAGAGAGGAGTTGAAATGTCTGTGTCTTTGTTAGGTTAGCATGGAGTTGGTTTTCACTGTAATATGCTGAGCATGATTGACTCAGGCTATATTTAGACAGAAACCTTTGACCTTTCTACTTTAGAAGGCAGTTCTAGTGTGAGACCCTTTCCCTCAATTTTACTGAACACATTTCCATAACCCTTATATCAGAGGTGCCCTGTTGACACCCACTTTGAAGGACTTCTTACTTCTCTGGCTTGTTGTCCTTACCTAGATGATCTGGTGTCCTCTGGGGCAAAGTCACCAACTCTCCTATTTTCTATTTACACCCTTTTGCAATCTGTCTCTAAAACTATCTTTCCAGATTTTTCATATTAACCTTTTCTAGTCTTTCATAATACAATAATTTACAAATAATGTTTGTAAATGACTTAGCACAGTACCAGAAACATTGTAGGCCCTATATAAATGCTCATTCTCTTCTACCCCTCCCCCCCATCCCACCCAAAGCACAACCAAATTAGCTTGCTTGCTGTTTTTTGTATAATTTGATCTTCTTCCTCCGTACCTTTACTTGGAATGTGCTCTATGTCTAGAATGCCGTCCTGTCTGACCTCAGCCTCCTTTGCTTCCTTCAAAGCGTATTTCTGGTCCTGATCCCCACAGTTTTTCATGCTCGTCACCTCTTGAAATTTCTTTGTAATTTAACTTGTATGTATCTCCTATTGACCCTACTCCCATAGAACCAAAGCTGTTTGAGGACAGTCCCTGCTCTTTATTTTTATCTTTGTCTTCAATGTAGACCTGGTAAGCACAGGAAATATTTGTTCAATTGAATTACAAATATACATGCTCATAAGGCTTAAAACATGCATAGATCTGCTTAGTTTTTAAGGGTAATTTGTCGGCTACATTAGGCATCAGAGAATGTAGAAATACTACCGGTCAGTCACCTTCCCTCCATAATCTTTGCTGATGTTGTTGCTCAGTCATTTTCACTCATGTCTGACCCTTCATGACTCCATTTAGAGTTTTCTTGGTAAAGATCCTGGAGCAGCTTGCCATCCCCTTCTCCAGCTCATTTTGCAAAGGAGGAAACTGAGGCAATGTTAAGTGACTTGCCCAGGGTCACAAAGCTAATAAGGGTCTAAGGGTGGATTTGAACTCAGGAAGATGAATCCAGGCTTGGCACTCTATCCATTGTGCTGCCTAGCTGCCCTGAATCTTACACAGATTGAATCATTTACAGCACTGACAAGTAGGAATCTGATATAGGGTACCCATTTTTTTTTTGCCCTGTACTTAGGAGATGCCCCTCTAACCTATTTGAGCACTCAACCATAGGTTTATAGGTGTAGGTTGATCAACTCATTCTCTCCTTTGCTGTGTCTCAACTCAAATGATTCCTCATGCACAACTGGGTGAAGAAGGAAGGACAGGTAGTCATGCTGTGCCCCATCATTACAGCATACTTGGAAAGAGATTTATCATTGGGATCATTATTGAGTAAAGTTTGTCAAGCACTGGGCATTGTGTTAGATTTCCTATATATATATATATATAAAGGTAAATGAGATCAGAGTCCCTATCCTCACAGAACATACAAACCAGTAGGGAAGATAATGTTTCTACAAAAGGACAAAGCAAATAATTCCTGAGCCTTCTCTGCAATCTTTTTGTCATCTCAGAGAGCACCTTTTACACCATAATCACCCAGTGGACTCACTGGGGTCAGCTCCTTCTCTACCTTTGATTTATTTAAAGAACCTTTTATCTTTGTCTTCCAACTCCATTATAATTGCTCCTCAAGTCACTTTATGTCCTGTCATTTCACATTTCTACCTCAACTGCCATATAGTACAGGCAGCTGTAGTTTGTTATATATAGTTAGTCCTATTTGAGCATTCTTTATTTTTCCAAATATGCCTCATTTTTTCTTAGTGCATTTTTGGTTAATATTATTTTGTCAGCTGTCTAAATTTTGATCAAACACCTACTCTGTCTTATTTGGAGCAGACATTTTTTCCAGGAACTTCAAGAAGGTGCATATAAATAATTTCTAGACTTCCTGTAGGATATATACTTTGAATTACTAATTTCATCTTTTTCAACAAGTGTAAATATATACATATACATACACACATATGTGCATATATATACATACATACACACATATGTATTTCTGCCTCTATACTTGAGCAACCCTGAGATGGGTTATTTTTATTTATGTATTCTGCTAAAATATAAACATTAATATTGGAGAGATAATTTTCACATAGAGATGCTATTTCCTATACCAGGTTATGCCCATTACAGAGAATCAAACAAAATCTATTTCCATTCCTTGTGGGTTTAAAATGACTCATTTCCAGGAAAAGCTCATATATCTCACCCCAAATTCTTTTTTTTTTTTTGGAGGGCAGTTGGGGTTAAGTGACTTGCCCAAGGTCACACGGCTAGTTTTTTGTGTTAAGTGTCTGAGGCCAGATTTGAACTCAGGTCCTCCTGACTCCAGGGCCGGTGCTCTACTGCTCCACCTAGCCGCCCGTCACCCCAAATTCTTATCTTCTGAAGGTTTCTGGCAACACATGAAAAACTGAAATTTCCACCAGTGTTTTCTCGCTCAATTTGTTCAATATTTCCAGCTCAGTCTCATCTCAGTGCCATAATCATGTAACAATTGACTCTTAGAGCCAGAATGGTGGGGATCTTGGAGTTCATTCAGTTCAGTCTCTTCCTCATGGCAGGAATCCCTTGACAACATCCCTGGGAAGTTTGTCTTCTAGCCTGTCTTTGAATGTTATTCAGTTAGTCTATAGTATTATGGTATAGGAATATATCATACCCCTATGTCTCTATCTTGTGCGTGCGTGCGTATGTGTGTGTGTGTGTGTGTGTGTGTTTAGTCTCAACATGTGACTTAATTACAGTGGAAAACTCTTAGTATGGAATCTCTGTAGTGGGAATTTTAAGAGGTTAAGTGACTTGCCCAGGTCATATGTCTTAGCCGTACCTGGAACTGTGTCTAGTATGTGTGAGCAGCAGGATTTGAACTAAAGTCTTCCTGACTACAAGACTGCTTTTTTGTTCACCTTGACACAGGGACTGTCTTAGACCTTATATTGCATTTTTCTTACAAGTATGAAGTTTTCACCTTCAGAGATTTGTTTATCCAGCAAGATTTTTACACCATTATTAGACATATTTCCCCTCATGTACAAGAGCTGTCCTCTCTTCATTTCCTTCTTTATCTTCCCATCCCCTTCTTTCCTCCACAGCTGGTTGCCTGGTAGCACTGAAGACCATGAATTATCTTTTTTTTTCAATCAGTCTCTGAGATGCCTGTTCTGTCAAGCTCTTTCTTGCTGCCAAGATTTCTAATTCAACCAATTTGGTTTTTAGATTTCTGGTTTTTGTATATTTTGACTTGATTTTTCTGCTACTTATCCTTAGCCAAATAATGTGGATTAGTTCTTATATTATCCCTACTTTCCAGTGGAAAAATTCACAATGAATTTCCTTCTGACCACTCTAGAAATGCCTGGATCAAATGTAGATCTTTTATTTTTTTTTCTCCTTCAATTAATCAATCAACAAGCATTTATCAGGCTCCTCAATCAGAGCCCAGTTTCCCAGAGGCAGGAGTCCAAGTTCTGACTAGAGGAAAATGAGGAAGAGGCCATTGTATAGGTGGCATGACTTAGAGATAACTAGGAAGTGGTGGGTCCAGAACTAGGTAAGATAAAGTAGACTTACCAATCAGAATGAGAAGATGAGAGATTTAGGCACCAAGAATAAAAAGATTTTTCTAGAAGTTTCACTAAGGAAGGGAAGGGAAATACAGGATGATAATCTGAGATGATAGTAGCATCAATGAAACTTTTTTAAGCATCGAGGAAACTTGGACATGTAGGAAGGAAACTAGTTAATATGAAGTGTTTGAATAATAGGCAAAAAATAATTGAGGGGGATAATCTAAGCCTCAGTAGCTGGACTCCTCAGCAGCAGAGTTTACAGACATGAGCCATCATGCCTGGCTCACAATTATTCTTTACAATGTGCTTTAAAAAAAGTGGTATGCTATTGTAGTGACAAGTAGTTCCCTTAAGTCAGAGCTACAAAACTCAGCATGGGTCTCTAGGAACTAGTCTTGCCAGCTCTTTACTCAATAGTATTCTGCTTTGTCCAGTCAAATCTAAGTCTCTTCTTACAACAAAGCAACTATCTTTTCCCATTTGTTTCTTACTCTCATACAATAAAGGATAATTTACTCAGAGGTAACAACCAGTTACCTCTGAGAAGTTTCTCCTCCTTAAAATTATAGATGGTGCTGATGGATAATAGCTCCCACTGCAGCAGGGCTCAGCCATCTTCCAATGAGTTTCCAGCATTTCTCCATCTGTTCAGGAGACTCCCAGCACAGCAGGTGAAGCCTTCTCATTCGCTGAGTTTCCCGCTGGTTTCTTTAACTCTTCTCCAGAACTAGTTTTCCCACTACTCTTACTTAATGCCTCAAATCAGAACTGGCTGGTGGTGAGTGACTAACGTTTTCCCTTATGAGATAAAACTCACAAAATCTGCTCTCTGTTAATTATGAAGCCATCAGACCTTGAGAGTCACCAAACAGTTATTTGATTGATCACTTCATTAGTTTTTACACCTCAAACTAGAAACTCAGATACAAGTGACCTGAGGGACCCTAGTGCTGTACATGCTCAGTCATTTCTCTGCATTCAAACAGGTCCTTTAAATACATTCATTAAAGGAACAGTTCTGTCAGGTCCTCCTAACATGAGGGGTCTCTCCTCAAATTTTATCCAGTGCCATGGAAAAAAAAAACCAGAAGAAACATTACTGTATACACTTCACAAATTGATGTCATCTGTTCTATTTATGCAAAAGTTCTTTTTCTGCCCCTTTCAGTAATTGGACATAGGAATTAAATTAGAAATGTCCTTACTGAATTATTTAATGTGTGGAGCAACCTTGGGGAACTGGACATAGCTAAATTGTTAGTTAGATGACAGTCAGTATTTAGAAAAGACATTTCTCATCTATCAGCACAGGTCAAGCTAATAAAATTAAGTTTATTAGGGATAAATGTAAACTCTTTCAGTAAGGTTCAAAAAATTAACTACACAGTCCAAAATGGGAAAGATACAGTTCAACAGCAATTTGTCTAAAGGAAAATTTTGGCAGTTTTAGTGGACCATAAGTTCAGTATAAATCAATAATGTGAGATATGGAAACCAAAAAAGGTAGTGATTTCTAGACTTTATTAAAAGAGGTATGGTCCTGATAATAGGAGAGATGATAGTTCTGCTGTACTCTGTCCTAGTTGGATGGCATCTCAATTATTGTTATCAATTCTGGATATCAAATTTTAGGTAAGACAATGATAAGGTGAATAGCATTCACAGCAAGCAAGTAAGGCCATGCAATGGTGCCCTTTGAGGAGCAGCTAAAGCAAATAGGATTGTTTATCTTATATGGTGATTTCAAAGCATGATTTGTGTAGCCTAAGATTCTTTTAGCAGGTCCATGAGGTCAAAAATCCTTTTGATAATAATACTAAGACATTTTAATTTTGACTATGATAAGTATCTATAGATATAGCCCACATTTTAAAAAGCCCTTGGGTGGTCTTCGATCATTTTTAAGAGTTTAAAGAGGTATGAGATCAACATGCTTAGGATTCCCTCATCCCAGAGCAGAGGAGCTGAAGGTGGGGGAGAGTAAGAGAGGAAAAGGAACATGATACCTTGAAGACTTTGACTTGAGGTAAGAAAATACTTCCTATTAAGTAGAACTATCCAAAAGTGGAATAGGTCACATTGAGAAATAATAGCTTCATCCTTACTAGACATCTTTAAGCAAAGGCTGGATTGTTATTTGTTTGGGAGTTTTATAGAGGAAATTCTTGATTAGGTTCAGGTTGGTCCAGGACAGGGAATCTTATTCATTTCTCACTCTTCTGTAGTCTGGTGAAGCCTTTGGACACCTCCTCAGAATTATGTTTTTAAATGAATAAAACAAACTAAGTAGGATTACAAAGGAAGCCAATTATATTGAAAAACAATTATAAAAGTTTTTTTTAATTCACATACCCCAGGTTAAAGGTCTCTGATCTAGATGGACTTTGATATTCTCTATGAGTCTTTGACCAAATAAGAGGTATTGTTGGCCAGAGAATAGCTCAGGAAGCATTGGGGTTATAGTGCCTTCCTCCAACAGGTCTGCTGGAATTAATTTGAGAGCTGATTGTTAAATTTTTAGTGTAAGTCTTTACACCCCAGAAATCAGAAAATGCTATAAAGCAGAGCATAATTTCTCATTTTATTGATTATTTAGAAAGCGTTAATAATGCCGATTAAACCTGAAAGCGTATCCTACATGCATTTTCTGAGAGAGACCGTTATAAAAATTTTTACACACTTATGTTCCATTCCCTTAAATTCTATTAAGCAGTAATTTCTTGGCAACCATCAAAGGATGTCAGCTTCTCAGAGAGGAAACTGGTATCTTTATGGTTTGTGATCTAATCAGTGTTCTGAAAGAGTAGCAGTGGTATAGTAAAAATCGAATTCAACTCAGTTCAACAGACATTTTTAAACATCTACTGTGTACAAGGTCCTTTGATTAAGGAGGGACAGATGTACAGTGAGAAAAGTACTGTATCTGGAGTCAGAAGACCTAGGTTCAGATGTGAGCTGTGCTCCATATTAGCTCTGTATGACTTTAGACAATTTTTTTTATCTATGCCTCAGTTTTCTTGAATATAAACTGGGAATAACAATACTGCATTACTTACCTCACAGTTTAGTTGTGGACATAAAAATATTGCACTTCATATAGTATATTTTTAGGGCAGCTAGGTGGCATACTAGAGTGCCGAGTCTGGAGGCAGGAAAACCTGAGTTCAAATGTGGCCTCAGACAACTACTAGCTATGTGACCCTGGACAAGTCACTTAACCCCATTTGTCTCAGTTTCCTCATCTATAAAATGAGCTGGAGAAGGAAATGACAAACTACTCCAGTATCTCTGCAAAGAAAACCCCAGATGGGGTCACAAAGAGTTGCACGCCACTGCACAACAAATGTTTATATAACACTTTGAGTTTTACAAAACACTTTACATTTCATCTTATAAACTGAGAAGTATTATATATGTTGGCTATTGTTACTCTCTATGAATTCTCAAATGACGGAGGGAATGGGGTATGCAGTTCAGTGATGGGTCAGTTTAAGGAGAACTGAGCCTCATGGGAAGCCTCTATTTGTCTTGTTGCTCAGACATAGTACTGGGGCATTAGTATACAAGCTTTGTAATGGCCTTTTGTCAGAAATATTCAGAACTGCAATTTCTTCCTGTCTATCACAAGGAGAAAGAAGTGTGACCTTCAGTTTTTCATCAGGAGGCCTGGGTTGATTGATGATTTGTACCAAGAAAGGACCAGGCAGACAGTTAGCAACACAGCCATGGTTAAGAGCATGGTGGCAAACTTTTAGCTAAATTGAGAAGTGAAAGCAATGCAATATAATGGGAAAAGCACTGGAATTGTAATGAGAGGACTTGGGTTCAAATTCTGGGCCAATAACTGCCTCAGTTTCTTCATCTGCAAAATAAAGAGTTTGGATTAGTCTGGAAGTCTCTCTTCTAGTTCTAAAGTCTCTTCTCCTATGCATACCTTAAATTTCCTTGGAGGCAATACCCTCTAAAGATCCTGAATGACAATCATGGGGTCTCCTTCCCCAGTCCTTCTCAACTTTTTCTTAAAGTTGATAATAAAGTTTATTGAGATCATCCTCACTTGCAGCTGGGGAAACTGAGACCTAGAGAAGATAACTTAGCCCAGCTTACCCAGTTAGTGACTGATTTGGTTCTCCTGGTTCTCCTTGTTTTAACCAGGGAGCACTACTGCCTCCCATCATTTTCCATCATTCTATTTTGGGTCCCTGAGCATGAAAGGAATGCTGAGTTGCCTCTTTGCTGAATCTCAGTGACCTCCCTTGGGCCTCGGTTAGCAAAGGAATTTTAAAGACCCAGGCAATTTTTAAAACATATTCATGTCAGTCCTTCGTTGTTCTTGGCTTTTTTGTCCTTTGCCCTATAAATGCTTCCTCTTTTCTATTTGTGTCTTCATTGAGGATTTCTTGACTGCAGTTTTCTCTTTGTCTGTCTGTGTCCGGACACATGCCACAGACTCTAAGTCTTTGGGGGATGGGGACCATTTTGTCTGGGCATACACAAAATGCTCAAAACTAAGACTCAACAAGAGACAATTCAGGCTTTGGGGTGTTTGTGTGTTAAGCTGCCTTTGTCAATTGATAGCATTTATCAAATACCCACTGGTGTGAGGAAATGGGTGTCCTGATCCTTGCCCTTAGCCGCTTTCAGTCTACCTGGACACAAAGTAAAATGATCACCAAGAGTCAGTAGACCCAGGGTTACCTCTTGACTCTGCCTGTGTGTGATTCTGAGCAAGTCATTTAACCTGTGTGAAACTCTGTTAGTAATACATGAAAATGGGGCCAATGATACCTGTCTTCCTGCCTCATAGGCATGTTTAACTTTCCAGGGTTCTCAGTCTCAGGAATGTTTTAACTTATAGTATTATATTATATCATATTATATCATATCATATCATATCATATCATATTATATTATATCACATTATGTCATATTATATCATATCATATTATATCATGTTACATTACATTAGGTTACATTAGGTTACATTAGGTTACATTAGGTTACATTACAATACATTACATCATATCATATCATATCATATCATATCATATCATATCATATTATATTATATCACATTATATTATGTTATGTTATGTTGAGTTGTGTTGTGTTGTGTTATATTATTATATTGCATTATATCATATCATATCAATTATAGCATAGCATAGCATATCACATCACATCATATCACATCACATCATATTATCATATCCTATCATATCCTGTCCTGTCCTGTCCTGTCCTATCCTATCCTACCTTACCTACCCAACCCTACCCTACCTACCCTACCCTACTGTAACATACCATACCACACCATACCATGTCATGTCATGTCATGTTTATTTTATGTTATATTTATTACATTATGGTATGTTACACTACATTATGTTACATTATGTTATGTTACATTACATCATGTCATATTATATAATATTAACTACATATATTATATCATATCATCATTTTATTATTATTATATCCCCTTTTACTTTATTACATCCTATATTGTATATCATATGCTAAAATTATATATTATTACATAGATTACTTTATGTTATATATCATTATAATTTTATTGTTATGCTCTTATTATCATATTATATGTTATATATTACATGTTGCATGTTGTATATTTCATTATATAGATTATATCTGCCATTTGGGGACAGCTAGGTGACCTAATGGATAGAGCAGTAAATCTGGTCTCAGAACTTACTAGCTGTATGACCCTCCATAAGTAACTTAACATGCCTGCCTCAGTTTCCTCAACTGTAAAATGGGGGAAATAATAGCACTTAACTAATATAGTTACTATGAGGATGTAAAGAAATATCTGTTAAGCACTAAGCATAGTACCTGGCATATAGTAGGTAATTAATCAATGCTTTTTCCTTCCTTGTAAGAGATAATGAATATATAAGTATGGAATTAAATGCTATGTAAATCCAAGGTAGTGTTATTTCTATCACACAAAATGATAATACTTACAAAGAAATGTATGGAAAAATATAGTGCAAGTTGAATGTGTAAATGGAAAGTGAAAGATGGAAGGGGAAGGGAATAAACATTTATTAAGCCCCTTCTATGTGCCAGAAACTGTGCTAAGCACTATTTAAATATTACCTTATTTGATCTTCACAACAATCCTTGGAGGTGGTTGTTTTTCTGACCACCACCCCCCATTTTATACTTGAGCAAACTGAAAAGGGTTGTTAAGTGACTTGCCCAGGGTCACATAGCTAATGAAGTTGGATTTGTCCTCAGGACTTGTTGATGCCAGGTGTAGCACTCTCTTCCTTGCATGATCAGCATTAGAACTTTGGAGCAGAGTTAGGCCTTCCTGTATAATGTGATTCTGGACAGGGAGGTATCTTTCTTAATTGGTATTTTTATGTTGGTAGAAGAAAACTATGAGAGCACGAAGGTTGGGGTAAATGTGAAAGTTTACATCCCTCCTTCCTCCCCCCAGAAAAACAATTCAATTACTGCAATAATTCAATTCAACAATCCTCTATCCAAGGTATTGTGCTAGGCACTATAGATATAGAGATAAAAACAAAATCATCTATGCCCCCAAAGAGTTTATATTCTGCCAGGTGAACATAAATATGGACAGAAGTAAATAGAGCACCAAAAAAAATTGCCATGAGATGGCCCTGACAAGTGAAGGGATGAGGGAAGCCTACCCAGGGGAAATGAAATCTCAACAGAGAATAAGAACTCTTAATTTCCAGTCACTTCAGTGCGTATGAGGTACTTTACACCTTCACAGTAGCCCATGGAGTTGGTCTGATTAACCAGCGAGGCCATTCAGTTATATATGGCTGAAGCTCTTGACAATGAATTGGATTTCTGACCAAGAGAAACTTGATCACAAAGGTACTTCTGGGAAAACACATATCAGTTCCCCAATTCTTTGGGCGTTTGCCTGATTTACTCTCTGTGGGTTTTGCTTTCAGATATCAGCTATGAAGGCTCCAGGGTAGAAGCTACCCCAGCTTCTCCATACACTGCAGCCTTCAGCAATTTGCTCCTTCTGGAAGAAACAGGAAGCCTCAGGGAAAGTAGAGGGAGGCTGGGGCTGGGAGGTTCCCCTGGGTCCAGATTGAGGGCTTGCTCCTCCACTCTCCCATAGGAGCCTAGGCCCTCCTCAGACCTGCCTCTTCCCAATCCTTTCACAGCCAGCTGTCTGGCTGCCCCTCAGGCATCTGTGTTATAGTTAGCACCCTTCAGGAATGGGATTCAGCTTATTTCTGGTGGCAGGTTTAATTTTTAAAGTGTCCCTCACTACAGGCAGCATGTAGATGATTATATATCAGTCCTGGGGAACCTTTCTCAAGACAGCTTCTATCTGGTATGCTCCCTAATTCACTTTTTGCAAAACCTTTAAATTGAACTTGAAAATAAGCCTGCTAGAATGGAAGGAGATATCTATACTCAGAGAAAGATCTAGAAAGACCAGAGTTTAAGTGGAGACTGAAGCAACACATGCTATTGTTCTTTTCCATGTTTGGTTTTGTTTCTTTTCTCCCCCCCCCCCATTGTTCGCTCCATTGGTTACAATGCTTCTATACAACCAGGCTAATGTACAATGTGAAAGTGTCAGTAGATCCTATACATGATTATATGCCACCATGGGGGGGAGAGAAAGGAGAGGAGAAAATCTGAAACTCAAGTGATTCTGGACCTGAATCTTGTAAACTAAAAGTAAATAAACAAGTCAATAATTTTTTTAAAAAAAGAAAAGAAGCCTGGTATAGGACTGAGAATGGTCAAAAGTTAAGTGTGCAGGTATCTCTTCCCCCAAATTAATATGTGTAACTTTGAATGACCAAAATTAATGACGTAAGACATAAGACCATCCTGCAGAAATGAGTCTTGAATGTTAGGGATTTTCAGGATGGAGGGCATAACCAACATGTTAAAGGATCACACCTTCTTGTGAGTGATGATATTGCAACCCAATTGTATTAATGGTGTGACTGGATGCAAAGAAAGAAAAGAACTAATAGGATGGAGAGTTCAAGTAATGTAATAAGTTCCTGTGTCTATGGGAGGCAGGAAGTGTGATATGATGAGGAAGGGGAAATCAATTCAGGAAAACTTCTGCAGAGGACAGGATGCACTGAGAAGGGAACATCAGCTTCCAATTCCGGTAGATGGAGTTGTCTTTCACTATACTTCAATTCAATTAGCATTTACTAAGGCTTAGTTTTGCACCCAGATTGGATGTAGAAGGCACTGACTTGCATTGATAGAAGTGTCCTTTTTTCCCTGGGAGTTCCTCATGCAGAAGAAATTACATGTCCGGTCCCTAACACCCTATGTGCCCAGGCATGATTAGAACTGTATTTTAGGAAGGTTTTTGAGAAGTTGTATGGAAGTTGGATTTGAGAGGAAACAGCCTGGAAGCAAGAAAATGGATTAGAAGATTATTACAATAATCCCAGTGACAGATGAGGACCTGAATTGGGGTAGTGATTGTATGAGTTTTAAAAAAAGTATCAATACCAGAGGTATCTCAGAGACTCTTGGTAACTGATTGGATACAGAGAGGAAGGGAAGGGGGAAATTGAGGGAGTTAGAAGAACTTACATTTTTCAATGGGGGAGTTTTACTATGGGGAATCCCCCCCTCCCATGATTTCATAAAAGGGATTTGTTCTTTGTCAGAACATCTACATTTATTGTGTAATCAGCAAAATAATGTGGTGCATGTATTTCATTTCTTCTCATTACTTTGGAGTGGTGTGTGTGTGTGTGTGTGTGTCTGTCTGTCTGTCTGTCTGTGTCTCTGTATTTTCAAAGGAAATTAAAGAGTATTTGCTAAGGCAAAATATATATACCTTGATCTGATTAGATAGCTTGGATTTGGGAGTGATTCTGGGAAAGGCAATATGTTACAATGAGAGGCACTCTGGCTTTGGTGTCAAGCTCTAGGTTTCAATTCTGGCTCTGCTACATACTAGCAAGCCTTGGAAGAGTCTCGTTGTTTCTCTGACCCTCAGTTTTTCCATTTGCAAAATGGGAATAATAGCACTAGTTCTATTAACATCACAGGGATGTGGTCAAGATCAAATGCATAATGGGAGGAAAATACTATGTAACCCTCATGGCACAGTAGATAGAGTACTGTTTAGTGCCTAGGAAGATCTGAGTTCAAATCTAGCCCTGGATGATTATCAGCTATGTGATCTTGAGCTAGTTATTTATCTGTAACCTCAGTTTCTTCATCTGTAAAATAGAGACAATAGTGGCATTTATCTCACAGAGATGTAGAGATAAAGTGATTTAATACAGGTAAAGCACTCTACAAACCTTAAGGCATCATGTTAATACTAGCTACTATTGTGTATTGTTATATAAAGATAAATCAGTGTCAGAGCTGGGTGGGGAAGGACTGGGAAGGAGATACTCCAGGAGAAAATATCAGAAAAGAGGCGTCTCTCTCTGACTCATCAACATGCTTTAACTATTTAAAAGTGAAAGTAGTTTTCTCTCTCTCTCTCTCTCTCTCTGGTATTTTGTTGTTGTTTATGGTTTGCTTTTTTGCCTCCTAAACCTATGATCTAGGGATGGCTAGGTGGAGCAGTGAATAGAACACTGGCCCTGGAGTCAGGAGGACCTGAGTTCAAATCTGTATTAAAACACTTGTGACCTTGGACAAGTCACTTAACCCCAATTGCCTTGCCTTCCCCCCTCCAAAAAGCAAAAAAACAAAAAACAAAAGCCCTATGATCTGGAGAAGAAAAGACTGAGGAGTAGGGGGCTAGAATGCCCAATCAACTCTTTCCAGTGTGTTCTATTCAAGGGCAAGAGAATTCCCCTACCAAGTGGTTTTGTGAAGTTTTCAGGCTATACTTTAGAGTCACTTAGGAGCTGGCAGCCTTTTCGCTATGGGCTTTGTACTTAAGTACTTCCTAATCTCACCCTGGTATTTCTCTCAGGTTGAAACCTGAGCATGGACATTTTCAGTTCTGCACACTTTGCCGTGTCCTCAGGCTACCTCTCACCCAGGATCATGGGCATCAGGCAGAGTGTACCATTGAAATTCACAGGTGATACCCAGTTAGAGGATAGTGCAAGACCAAAGTGGGCAGGTGGGCAGAGCACTGATCTTAGAGCCTGGAAGCCTGGGTTTTAGTATCAGCTCTGCCATTTACTGTCTGTGATCCTAGAGGAAAGTCTACTTCCTACCTCTCTCAGGAGCACATTAATGACCTGAAAGGGGAAGAGAGGGTTAGTGAATTCAGTGATATAGGGAGCTCCCAGATGAGGAAATTACACTTATCAGTGCAGGCCAGTCAGTACCTTCTCTATATCTTATATAGTCTTAGAGACTCGCCAGTATATGCTGGGAAGTTATAAGACTGCCCAGCATCAGAGTTGGTACTTGTGTCAACAAGTGGGACTTGAAACCAGTTCTTCCTGGCTTTGAGGTCATCTGTCTCTTCACTAAGCCATGCTACCTCTTATAAATAAAGATAGTACCATTTAATGACCACACAGGGTTAACATGAGCATCAGCTCAGGTTAATGTATGTGGAAGAGTCACCATAATGTAAGAATCACTAGTCAACTGAGAGATTGCATGGTACATTGGGAAGAAGACTAGATGCAGAAGTCAGAAAACCTGAGTTCAGATCTTATCCCTGCCACTTACTACCTGAGGTGATCTCAAGTAAATCTCTAAATTGCTCAACTTTTTCCTGACTTTAAAGTCCAAAACACCCCTCCCTAGCTGAGACTTACCTATATGTCGTGTCTTTCCCTACTAAAATATAAGCTATTTGAAGGCAGGGATTATTTTGCTTGCTTATATTTGTACCCTCAGGGTTAAGGACAGTGACTGGAACTTAATAAATGCTTAGTACTTAAATGTCATTTAAGTACTAAGTACTTAATTCATGACTTAATGACTTGATTAAATACTAAGTACTTAATAAATGACTTAAGTACTAAGTACTTCATAAGTGACTTGATTAAGTACTAAATACTTAATACAGATATTTAATAAATTCTTTTTCATTCACTCATCCTTTAGGCCTCAATTTGCTCATGTGTAAAATGAAGGGATTGGACTAGGTGAGTTCCAACTGCATATCTCTGATTCTATGAACTCCAAAGGTCAGCCCCAACCTTTATTTTAGATTTATGGCTTCAATGACCACCCCCAAAACCATTAGCAAGTCTACTTATAGACTAATGAGCTGTGATAGGGTCAGATTCAGTGTCCTGTCTCATCCATTCTGTGTCTTCTAGTATTGCTGTTGACTCTTTTGTGGGTGACAAGGTGTGGCTGAAAGGACGGAGATGAAACCAGAAGGCGTCCCCTGGCTGTTACATGACTCCCTTCCCATACCATCTAGTACATGGAAATAATTTATGTGGGTTTGCTGCCAGTGAATTCCATTCACTGCTGTGAATCCTGTCACCTGTTCTTGCCTTCCCACCTACCTCATCCCTGGCACTGATCAGAGCTCTTCTCTCTTGAATTCTTCCTTCCAGTCTGACCTATCTGCCAATCCTCCTGTACTCCATTGATGCCCTTTTATGATGGGTCTCAGGGTATCTTGGCACTATTTCTTCCAAACAGTGACAAATCCTGGGGCAAGGGAGCTAGGGGTGGGGAGGGGGTGGTGGTAGAAGCAAAGGAAGTTAGATAATGCACAAAGTAGATTCTGGGCCAGAGCCATTCCAAGTGGGCTGCCCAATTTTCCCCATGCCATTCTGATGAGGCCTAACATTTGGCTAATTGAGTAAGTCTTTCCCATCCCTTGCACCAATTTCTTTCCATGTTCTGTAGGCAAAGAGTAGCCTGATATCTATGGACATAAAAGCGTAGAAGGTAAAATGTCATATTTTCTGCCCCTGAGTATAACCCCTAAATTTCAATTGGTAGGCCGGGCCAAAAGTGTGAGGGAAGGGCCCCTGGGGAGATCATAAATTATATAGTTAATGCACTCTGTGTTTAGTGCTTTTCAGGCCAGGGTTCTTTAATGCTCTTTACGAATAATTAATGCTGACAACACCCCAGCGAGGTTGTCCAGGATTATTTATGATCATGGTTCACTGCCCCAAGGAGTCAACCAATGTTCTCCTACTTAAAGCCCTGGGAGCTGTGCTTATCCAAAGGCACCAGGGCCTGCTGAGTATTAGAATGAATGCTCAGGGCAGACATTCATTCATTCATTCTCCATTCGTACCTAGTAATAATAACTCACATTCCCATAGTGTTTTAAGCTTTTAAAAAGTGTTTACCCCACAACCACCCCACAACCACCCCACAACATAGGTGCTGATAGTATTTCCCTATTTTATAATTAAGAAGACTGAGTTCTGAAACTCAGTTATTTGCCCAAGGACACCCAGACAGTAAGCCAGAACCAGAATTCAAACTCAGGTCTCCAAACTCCAAGTCTAGTGGTTTTTCCATTCTCCCACTCTCCTTCTGGTGGTGACTGGGGCCTCGATGCCTGGCAGCTACATGGTACAGTGGATAGAGTGATGATCCTGGAGTCAGGAAGGGCTGAGGAATAATCCAGTCTCAGACAATGATTAGTGTCAACCTGGGCAAATTTGTCTGCCTCAGTCTTTTCAGCTATGAAATGGGAATACCTCCCAGAGTTGTGAGGACCAAATGAGATAGTATTTGTAAATCACTTAGGATAGTGCCCGACATAAAGAAGGTGTTTAATAAATGCTTATTTCCATCCTGTTTTCCTTCCTTCAGTGGCTATGAAAGGCCCAGTGAAGACTTTTGGCCCTTTGTCCTTTTACAATCCACCTATAGCACTGGAACTCACTTTCAACATTCCTTGGGGCCTTTTCCTTATTTGTAAAAAAAAGTCCATAGTAACAGACGGATTAGCCAGAAGAAGGACCTTCAGGCAGAAACCCAATTTAATTTCTTTGGTTCCCCAACCCTGCCCCTCCCCCCACACCGATTATTCCTGTATTCTGTCTCTTTGGCACAAATGTACTTAACTCCTGCAGCATCCCTTTCCTACACATGTGTTTCTGGGTTGCCAAATAAATGTAAATCAGTGCATTTTATATGTTCTTCCTGTCTTTATTAGCCTGAGAACTCCCTAAGGAATAGGAACTGTGTCTGTCTCTCTCCCCTATTAGACCGTGAGATCCCCTCAGAGCAAGAATCCAGTTCTTCCCTCCCTCTAGAGGGGTTCTTACCCTGTGGTCTGTCAATTTTCTTTAATTTTTAAAATACACATTTGGATAACTGTATCTCAATACAATTGATTTCCTTTGTAATCCTATGTATTTTGTTTTATGCATTTAAAAACGTGATTCAGAAAAGGGGTCCATTGGCTTTACCTGATTGCCAAGAGGGTCCATGATACACAAGCAGTGAAGAACCCCTCTGGGTACTTCCCCAGTGCCCTGCATTGAACTATACTAACAAACACTTCCCCCAGGATATTGATTGATTTCTCTTTGATTTTTCCCCCATGTTAATTCCTGGCAGTGTTTTAAAAGTTGCTCAATTTCGTTTTCTGCTGCAGTGTGTCCTCACCATCTAGGACAACAAGTCTCAAATTTTGTGGCCTCAGGACTCCTTCACACTCTTCAATGCTGTCAAGGACCCCAAAGAGCTTTTGTTTATGAGGATTATATCTTTTGATGTTTGTAATATTAGAAATAAAAGTTTAAAATATTAACTAATTTATTATAAATTATCAATAATAAACCCATCATAAGTAACATTTTCATAAAAAATGTATTTCAAAGGAAAAAGCTAATGAGAAGAGTAGCACTGGGTTTGTTTGGGGTTTTTGTTTTTTTTTTGCAAATCTTTAATATCTGTCTTAACAGAAGAAAGCTGAATTCACTTATCTGCTTCCACATTTAATTAGTTGTCATATGTTGTTTTGACTAAAGTATTGAAAGTAAATATAGCTTCACACAGATAGGTTGTTGTAGAAAGGGAGGCACATTTTAATAGGAAAATAATATTTTAGTATTATTATGAAAGTAGTTTTGACTTCACAGATCCCATAAGGGGTTCTCAGGGACCTCATTGGCTGCCTAAACCTCACTTTATGAACTACTGAAGTAGGAGATTCTCTCTGTAGAGAAGTCTTACGGGGTTCTGAGGAGGCCAGGAAATCAGGTTTCACTTTAGAGCAAGAAGAAATTTGGTAAATAACATCCTGGGTTTTGGAAGATCCTTTCTCTAGAGACATTTGAGGACAGAATAAGAAATAAGAATAAATTATTGATATGTTGTTTTTACAACCTGTTCATTTTTTGTCCTTCCTGCTTTGAGGAGGGCCTTCTGGGTCTCACAGGACACACACCACAACAATCATGAGGCTAGGCCCCAAGGGAAGGTTTGAACAGTCTAATGACATCCTTCAAAAGTTCTCAAAGGATTTCTCTCTAGCTACTAATATTCTGCTTACACTCGTTCATTCTTCAATATATTAATATACTTCTGCTCCCTCATATCCTCCTCCTCTTTCTATCCCAGTGATTCTAAACCCCTGACTGTCATTGTCCAAACTCCATTCCCTATCCCTAGTTGCTCATTCCAATGCTCATATCCCCTTAACCACATCCCTGCAATGCCCCTCCCCAGATCCATAGAAGGCCATTGTGCTTTCTGGAAAGCCTGCCCCATAATTTCACAAATTGCTCTCATCTTAAACTTTTTCCTTTCTTGCTCTGTCCATCTCTTACTAAGACCTGGTTTCCTCCTAAAATTTTCATCCTTGACCACACTCCTCAGCAGTGTTATCACTTTCAGGCATCTCCACTGATCATGAAGGTGTCATAATACTGCTTGCTCCCAGTTGCTGCTGCTCTACTCTCCCTCTATCAATATCACCTCACCATCTTTCCACCCTTTGAGGATCATTCAGTACAAATTTTTCACCCAGTCAATATTCTGAAAACTGTTATCTATAAATCCTCAGGACATTTTCCTTTCTCCTTCAGTGAGTTCAGTGCGTGGATCTCAGTCTTTCTCTCCATCCCGACTCTTCTGTTTTCTCTCAGCTACACATGGACGTGGCCATACTCTGGATCTTTCCATCACCCGGAAGTGTTCCAGTTCCATTTTGGTGAACTTGAAAACTCTTTTATGTGATCATAAGCTTTTAGTATTCCATCTTTTCTTCTGCCTTACTGCCCCAGGATGTCATAGTTTTCCATTTGCTAGAGATCTTCAAGCAAAGGTTGCCTAACCACATGGCATAAAAATTGTAGGGGGGAGATTTTTATTCAGGTACAAGTAAAACTAAACTTCTGAGGTCTCTCAAAAATCTAGGATCATCTGCTATCATGGTGTAATAGGAATGACTATGTCAAGAAGCAACTGGTAGAGAAACCAAAGAATGAGTGACAGAACCACAGTCTCTGAAGCTCTACAATTCCTCATCATGGTGCAGTGGATGGAACACTGGACTTGAGATCATGAACGGTCATCTTCACGAGTTTACATCTGGTCTCAGATACTGATTAGCTATGTGACCCTGGGCATGTCATTTAACCTTGTTTGTCTTAGTTCCATAGTTGTAAAACAAGCTGGAGAAGAAAATGGCAAAACATTCTAGTATCTTTGCCAAGAAACCCCCAAAATAGGATCACAGAAAGTCAGTTAAGAATGAAACAACTGAACCTGTTGGTCAACTGTTTCATATACTTTTTTTTTGTGAAGAAGGAGGCTAAGACAAGTACCCAAATAAGGGTGAGAGGAGAGAAGGGAATGGAATAAGCATTTAAATAGCACCTACTGCATACCAGGCCCTGTGTGAAGTGCTTTTTACAAAGATTTCATTTGATCCTCACAAAAGCCCTGTGAGGTAAGTAGTATTATTATCCTAGTTTTACAGTTGAGGAAACTGAGGCAAACAGAGGTTCAGTGACTTGCCTAGAGTCATACAGCTAGTAAGTGTCTGAGGCTAAATTCGCACTCTGGTCTTCCTGTCCCAGTCCCAGCATTCTATGCGCTGTGCCACAAATAACTAAGTAGCATTTAAGAAGTATGTGATTGGGGATAAAGTATATGAAATACTTGAGGAAAAAAGTAACTTTCACAGCACTTCTCAACCTGTGGGTCACAACCCCTTTGGGGGTCAAATGACCCTTTCACAGGGGTCACAGGGGTCTCCTAAGATCATCAGAAAACACATATTTCCAATGGTCTTAGGAACTGAAACACTGCTCCTCTATCCATCTCCAAGCGGGTCTGCCCACATGCAGTTACGGCCACATGTGAGAATTAAAGGGTTATGGCATTAGGAAGGTTGAGAACCACTGAGCTAGGAGAATCTAAGAAGGCTTCTTGGAGGAAGAACATTACTTGGGAGGCAGAATTGCATTCATGTCCTGGTATTAGCTGTCTAACCTTAGATAAATAACAATCTTTCTAACCCACAGTTTCCTTATCTGCAAAATTCAGGGTGTTCTAGGATCATAAACTTAGAACTGGAAGTACCATTTGAATCCACTGAGTCCAGCCCCCTCATTTCATAGATCAGGAACTGAGAAACAGAAAGGTTAAATTCAGTAAATATCAGAGCCAAAGTTAAAGCCCAGGGCCTCTGATTCCAAATCCATCCCTTTTCTCCTGTGTTACCCAGGGTAAAATAGATGAGTTCTATGATCCCAGTCAGCTCTATCATTCTATTCATTTTCTGCTTCTCTGCATTTTAGTTGTTACTTATCTGTAAATTAGGGATTAATTATACTTGCATCACTAACCTCACAGGGACCTCCTTATTAGGGAAATACTTTATAAACCTTCATGTACTATTGAAATGTAAAGTACTATCATGGCCATCATGATGATCATTGTCATCATATGAACAAATACCACCAGGATGATATAGTGCCCTCCAATCCCACCACTCCTCAGTTATTTCCCAGACCATGATCCTTAAACCAGCTCCATTCTCTTCCTTTCCTGATCACAACTCCTTAGCAAATCAGTTCCACTAAATACAGGCTTTCAGGGATTTCTATCAGTGAACCTTCTTGACTATTTCTTTTCCCCCTGAGCATTCTAGCTGTCACTCCCCAACCCAACCCCACTGATCTTCTTGCTGTTCTTCAAACGCAATGTACTTTCTTTCATTAATGAATCTTTGTCCTCCTTAAAGGGGGGAGAAAAGAGCCTTCTCTTCTGTCTGCCAAGCCATACTTATCTTTCCATTTGTGAAATAAATCAAGGTCTCCCTCTTCAGGAAGCACCCTTTTCATGTTTTATCTCCTGTCCTCCTGGGGCTCTTTTGCTATCAATGCTTTCACCACATAAGTTTAAATTGATAGAAGGAAGGGCAATATAGTCAGAAGGAGAGTGGACTTAGGACCAGTGTGACCCTGACTAAATCACTTATATCCTCCAGCTCTAAGTTGCAGCCCCTTCGCTATAATGATGATCATGATGCTTCTATTCCACTTGCTTCATAGAGTATATGTGAGGAAAATGCTTTGTAAATACAATACAATTTATGAGCCCT
Source organism: Pseudocheirus occidentalis (assembly GCA_028646575.1). Lineage (NCBI taxonomy): Eukaryota > Metazoa > Chordata > Mammalia > Diprotodontia > Pseudocheiridae > Pseudocheirus > Pseudocheirus occidentalis. The sequence goes on along the minus strand of CM053593.1, from coordinate 94,485,214 downwards.
GCCACTTCTATAGGGATGGCCTTGGGCAAATCAGTTAACATCTTCAGACCTCTGTTTTCTCATCTATAAATTAAGGTGATCATGATCCCATGATCATAGCCCAGCTCTCCTACTAACTCTCCATCATACCTTGGACATGCTGGTCCTCCTTCAGGCCTCTGGTCCCTGTTTCCTGCTCTATAAAATGATGGACCTAGACTCAACAGTCTCTACTTTTCTCAATTCTAGTACCGTGATTTCATCTGTGTCCAACTGCCTCAACCCTCCTTGAGAACACAACCAGGATGGGGTGATCAACATGTAGTCTAGGAGATACCAAAGCCCATATGAGTATCGGGGGGTATTTCCATAGCCTGTCACCTCTCATTGATTGGGGCTTTGACCTCTTTCTTTTGACTTCTCCTGTGAAAATAACAACATAATAGCCAGCTTGTAAACAGATGGGGAAAAGTGTACGTGAAACTTGAGAGATTTTTAAATATAACAAAAATTACCCACTTGTTTTGCCATGGCTTTATTTTTCAATATTCAGAGTTTAGGAGAAAAAAAAGGGGTACTGTCCTTGGAATTTTTCCTGAGTACAATAATACTTAATTACATGTCTGTCAGGAACCATGTTTAATCTCTCTGTGCCCCAAACACCATTCAGGGCCCAGTGTGGGTGCTAAAAACCTACATGACCTAAAGGTTTAAATGCAGCCTGCAGGGAAGCTGGGGGAATGGAATGGAATAATTTATTCATTTAGCAAACATTTAGTTCATAATAATAATAGCTGAGATTTCTATAGCACTTTTAAGATTTATGTAACACTTCCCTCACAATAACTTTTTGAGATTGTGCAGGGCCAGGATTGTCATTTGCATTTTACCAGTGATGAAGCTAAAGTTTGGAGGAGTTAAAATGGCTTGTCCACAGTCACATTGTGAGGGAATGTCAGAGTCAAGATTTGAATTCAACACCAGCTATAGTAGAGGCCCTAAGTCTTATTTTGAGTATAAAAACACAAAGAAGATACAGTCTTTGACTTTAAGCAAGTTGATGTTTAATAGGGGAAAATATATACAGACACACATACTTACATATACACACAAATATAGTACCTGGAGGTCCCCCCCTCATGTAAATCTTTAGAAAAGGAACCTCAGGATCACAATATTCACTGAAAATCATAGCATATGAGCCCCCACTGATGTGTTTGCTTATATCTATGTCAGGCATTCATTAACAAACATTTAATCAAGAAGCATTAATAAACAGTTAAAAATTCTCTGACAGGTAAATACAGGATATTATTTTGCACTGCTATTCTTCCTGGTACCAGCTCATTTTGTCTTAGGGAATCCCTTTTTGGCTGAACTTATGAACTCAATATTGGCTCTAACCTAGGGGCAGAGGTGTTTGGAAGGAGAGAGAAGCAGGAGGAACTGGGAATGGTTTTTTCACCCCACCATTTCCTGTTGTCCTTCATTGTACTATGGCACTTAGCAACAATTAGCTTGGCAAGCATTTTGCCCAGGTGGTGGAAAGATTTAGTAATTCTTATTTCTGGCATTTTTAAATAGCCTTTACCTCTGAAACTGCCTTAAAACTATGGTACAATTTCATATGGCACAAAAGAGGAAACATGGAGAGTTCATCTTCAATCTAGAGTTCCCTCTACTTTAATGTACTGTTTAATTCTTGGGTATCTCAAATATGCATTGAACCAAATAGCACCAGAACAGAAGTCCTGGCAAAAAGAAGACTTCAAAAATAACGACACTTTCAGTCTCCTCACCTGCTCATTCCTCCCCTCTCAGATTTACTTTCCATTTATATAGAGTGTATATGTACATATACACACATGTTACATATATACATGTATCTATGTGTACACACGAATAGTATATAAACATATACATATGAACTATGTTGTACATGTTTAGTTATGTTGCTACATATGTGTTTATATATTACTTATATGGATGTGTGTATGTATTAAATGTATATATTATAAACCTATAATTATAAATGTTGTCTCCCTCATTAGATTTTGAGGGGCCTGTTGTCTTCTTTCTTTGTATCCATAGCATCCAGCACAGTCTCTAGCAAATAATAAGAACCTAACTGACTGACTGAGTTGGGAGCCTCTCTATTGGTCAGCATCCATTCTCAAGTTATAACTCCTTCCTCCTCATTGTCCTGAAGCCTGCTGTGATATGTTCAGCTCAAAGCTGTGATGTGTTCCCCAGTTCTATCCTGATTATCTCCTGGCTCTCCTCCCACCTTTCTTCACACTATTGCCATCTGCCAAGATGTCCCCTATGGATACATATCCCTCCCCTACTGCAAAGAATGGTTCAGAATTCATTAACACTAGGAAATGTTCCTTAATCAATTCTATCCCTTGTAATAACTCCTTTATTCTGTGTCTTTTCCTTTTCATATAGACCACTAGTGTTTCTAGGTAATTTATAAATTTATTTAGCAAGTATTTCTTAAGCACCTCCTGTGTACTGAGAACTGTGCTGCAGAAGACCAAAACAAAAACAAAAAAAAAATCAGACTTTGCCTTCAAGAACTTCATTTACCCTGAGAAATTAATACAAAAGATATACAAAGTATAAATACAGAACTTCATTTATATTGAGAAGTAGATATGAAAGTATAGGGCTTCATTTACATGGAGGAGTAGGTATGAAAAAATCACTCTATATCTTGTTTGCTTCAATTTTCTCTTCCATAAAATGAACTGGAGGAGGAAATTGTAAACCATTCTAGTATCTTTCCCAAGAAAATCCCAAATGGGGTCATGGAGAGTTGGATACAAGTAAAATGATTTAATGACCAAATGGATTGAGAAGCTTTTCACATACTTTCTCTCATTTTATCCTCACTTTAACACAAAGAGGAGACAGATCACAAATGTTAGAATCCTCATTTTACACGTAGGGAAGCATCATGGATAAAGGGAATTGCTGAAATAGTAAGAATTTAGATAGCGTGTGAAGATTTTCAGAATGATTTTCTCACAACAATCCAGTGAATTATTGCTAGTCTTGTCCAGTGGAAACATTGTTTCCATACTTAAAGGAGATGTAAGTTTCATTAGTATGGGTAGTCCAACTAGTGGTGCAAATCGTAACCCCTTTACCTAAGTACATGGTCTTAGATAGTTTCTGTGGCCCCAAAATAGTCAACCCGTGATTGACTTGGGAATGAGCCTCTACAAATACAATTATCCTTATTTTTTTTCAGATGAGGAATTGGGGGGTAGTTGGGAGTTTAAATGACTCGCCCATGGTCACATAGCTAGTGTCATCTGATGCAGTGAGGAGGTAAATGACTTGCTCATGATCATATAGCATCAGAGTTGAAATTTAAACCCAAATTTTCTAACTCCAAGTCCACTGCCCTTTCCATTATACCATACCTCCCAGAGTCACACTGACCATAAGTGATCAAACAGGAAGCTGAACCCTGTTCTTTTAGTTATAAAACCAGAGCTCCTGTATCTGGAATGCACTCCCTCCTACCTCCACCTTTGTGAATCCTAAGATTCTCTTAGAGAACTGTTCAGCTGTTATAACCATGGAAGACCTTTCTTGATCCCTCTCTTAAACCCTTGTTAATTCTCCCCTTTTGAAATTACTTGGATTGATGTGCTTACAGAAGCATGTTTCTAATTGTCTGTAGAGTATAAGTGTCCTGAGGTCAAGGCTTAATTTGTTTTTGTCATTACATCTCCCAAACCTATCACAGTACACATGATTATTAATTAATAAGTGTATGTTGAATTAAAATAACATTATCAAAATTATGCTGTCCCTTTTTGCCCTATGACTCTTTAGAAAATTATTATTGAGGCTCTGTTAAGGATGTAACACTTCACTACACGGATTGATATTAAGCACTCTTAGGTTAGAACTATGTCTTCAGGACTCTACACACCATAACTCAATTCATACATGCTAACTCTTTTCCTTTCCCTTCCTAGTTTTAAAATTGGCTAGCTGTCAGAAGCATAAGCTGTGGTTTGGTGCATGGGGCAGTATTACTAGGACATGGTATATAGAACTACGTGGGGTGGGAGAATTGAAGGATAAGAAAAAAATGGATTACCAAACATTCCTGCACTACTTTCCTTGAGATATCTGTAGCAGCTTTGCTACAAAGAATTTTTAAACTCTTAAGTCAGATTCTGACCCAGAACTTGGCATGTTGGCTCTTGTTGCCCCTGTACTTTTTGATACGCTGTTTTTACCTCACCAGGCTGAGGAGCACCTGGTTAACATTCCCTTCCTTGGACCAATGCCTTCTGATAGTGTGGAATTAGCCTAATAGAGCATCCACAGAATGGAGCTGGTGTGATAATTGGACCTGCCAGACTGGAAATCTACCATTGACAAATCTACTTTATTTATTTGATTCTGCAGCTTTGTGACCAGGGAAAGTCATATAACTACTCTTAGTTTCAATTTTTGTCCAAAAAACTAGAATAATAATAATCAAATTAAATACTTCCCAGGGTTGTAAACAAAGTGCTCTTTATCCCAGAAAGTGTTTCTAAAATGAGAGGTAACAATGGTAATAAATTACATATCTCTACCTTGGGTAGAAAGTTATCAGTGTGGTTTCCTTTGTACAGAGGCTACTGAAATGTCTTAGTTAGCATAGTTGATAGAGCTCTGGTCTCAAAGCAAGGAAGACCTGAGTTCCAGTTCTTCTTTAATCACTTGGCATCTGTGTGATCCTGCGGAAGTTGCTTAAGCTTCCTTAGATTCTGTTTCCTCATCTGTAAAATGGGGATAATATTAGTACCTACCTCACAAATGGGTTGTGAGGATCAAATAAATGCTGCATATGAAATATTTTGCAAACCTTGAAGCACTCTATAAATGCTAGTCATCATCATCATCATCGTCAACGTCATCATCATCATCATCATCATCATTGCATGGTATGATTTAGAACCATTTCTTGATGTTGAAAACTAGTAAAATTTCAACAACTGGAATTAATTGGTAGAACACAAAGTATGAATTAGTGGGAAGTAAAAATTATAGAATTTTTAAAAAAAGAATTATAGTTGTTTCTCTTTTAAGCCCATGCTGTAAATGGAAGACAAACAAATATTGCCCCAAAGTAGCTCTTAGAGACTTTTTGTTTTAATGGACAAAAAGGAATATTTTGTGATTGCTATATCTTATGGAGACCCATATATTCTTTTAAGTAGTTTGTATCTTTGCTTTATTAATCTCCTTAACAATATATGTAACAAAGTTCTACATAAGAAAGTAGATTTGGAACCACATGACATGAGACTGAGTGTCCACTGCCAACGAGGTAGGTGATATTGGGCAGTTTAGTTTTAGTATGTTAGCATAGTTTCTTCTCATGCCTGAAAAGTGCTTCCTCCTCACCTCCAGATCCTGCTCTTCCCCTTGGGTTTTTTTTAATTAAACATGTTAAAACCTTGGGAGCCCTGTTTATTTTTGTCCTGCCTCCACAATGGGGCAGGTGGAAATTGGGGGAAAGGTAAAGAACTGCTTTCAGGAGGACAAAGGGAGGGTATACTGGCAGGGAGGCTAGGCAGATCCCAAGGATTGATTTCATTCAGGGTACTCACCTGGGAATTACCTCAAGACTTCAGGAAGCCCTAACTGCTTCTCTTTCATTCTTGCCCCTCATCCTTTCACCCTCAGTCTGTCCCAGTCCCAGTTTTTCTGCCTGCCTCTCATCTTTAAGTTTCTCAAAATCCTTTCTCATTTCCCTGGTCTTAGAAGAATGTTAAGGTGGGAGATGTAGTAGGTGTACTAGGAGAAAATTCTTTGCTTCTTCTGTTCCCAATCTTCCTCCCCTGAAATTTGAATCTCCCCACAATGCACTGTTGTGAGAAGTTGTTTAGTTTGAAGTGTGGAAAGGAGAGGCTCCAGTACCTTCTGTGGCTCGGCTCAAAGACAGCTTTATGATAATACATGATACCTAAATTCTAAGCTTAGCATGTAATAGGGAGGGAAAATGTCCCCATCTGCCCCCAAACATCTGAAGCCCTTACTCTGTTACAGTTGCCCAAGAGTCTCTCATCTCTTGCCCTGCCCCCATGTGAGCCACTGCTAGTCCCTGGCATGAGACCTTGTACAGCTCAAGCATCCTCTTCTTCACAAAGCCTCTCCTGCCCCTCCCGACTGCTCATTCCCTCCCTCTTTAACTGCCTTATATTTATTTTTATTTATTCTCATTAGAGAGAGGGAGCAGGTCTACTTGTTATCTCCACATATGAATGTTATTTCAACTGGTTGAGAGTAGGGATTGTTACCTTCTTTGGATTTGTATATGCGGTTCCTAGCACAGTAGCTGGCATGAGTAGTAGCTTTCAAAATGACTGTCGATTGATTCAGTCTACAGTTATTGTGTCTAGTAGGTGCAAGACTGTAGGAATGCAAAGACATAAATGACAATCCCTGCTACCTTAATTCTAAGCTTACTGCCTGCTTCTCAGTAACATAAAACCATGTGGAAAGAGAATGAATACAATTGTATTATACTTCTCCTTTCTCTTAGAACTGGACTATCCCTAAGTGACTTCTCTCTTCCACTTGAATGGGGACATGTCTACACTTTCCTATATACCCCACAATACACAGTGCCCACTATTGTTGCATAGTGGATAGAATGCTGGACTTGGAGTCAAGTGTGGTCCTTAACTAATTATGGTCCTGGGAATATCAACCACCTTCTCTTAGCCTGACTTTCCTTATCTATACAATGGGGATGTATTATCTGCCTCATGGAGTTATTGGGAGGATCAAATGAGAAAGTTCATACAAAGTGTTTTGTAGACCTGCATATGCCAACTATTATGATAACTATTATGATCATAACTATTATGATCATTACTATTTCGTGGCTGTATACACAAGAAGAAACTCAGGTCGTATTGTTGACTAGCTACCAAATTCAGACTTAAAGAAAGGTTTCTATGATAGCATATTTAGACTATATTAACCTAGGACACTATGGTATAAAGGATAAGAGGCTGGCCTTGAAGTTAAGGTGACATGGATTCACATCCAGCTCCTGAACCCTTCTGGCTGCATGCCTATGTGAAATTTTTCCAAGTGCTCAGGCAACTTCCTGATCTGCATGGGTGGAAGGAGATTTCATACTGGAATCTCCCTAAACCAATGAAATCTTTGGTCTAGATCACCCCATCCCTTCCCTCCCCCATCATAAAACCTGACACGAAGTAGGAGAGGCGAATAGTGAGTAAGACTTGTGCCTTACTGAGTATTAAAGCTTGGCAAGAAATTCTTTAGCCCATTCATCATAGTAGAGTTATTTATTAATGACATGACAAAGACTAGCTGTGGGCACTGTTGATTGCCCAAACCTAGTCATGAAAAATTTTCCACTGTAGCACTTTTGCCCTGAGAAGTTGGGCTGTATAAAGTAAATGCCTAAATAGGGATGCTGATGTTTCTCTGAGGTAATGTTGCCTTTTCTCCCAGGAGAAGCTAAGGAGTCATTAAGAGCAGTATGTGCCAGCCTTGGAGAAGTGCACTGTCCACCAAAGCCTTTTAACTTAGCTGATTTCTCTATTCTTTATCCTTCACTCAAAGCCTGCCTTGATAAGTCTTCTAGATTTGGGGAGGGGGAAGCTGAAGTAGGTGGGTAGTGGTAGTAATGCCAGGTAAAAGAGAGAGTCTGTGAATCATTTAAAACACCACATCAAGAGCAAAAGGGAATTCAGAAAGGGACACAACTTTGCAGGGTAATTTTCTTATGGCCATGCTAAATTTAATGCACTTTTTAAAAGTATACTTAGCAGAAGTTTACAGTTTCATATACTATCGTCTGTTCTTCGTATATAAAAATGTTCATGTTTGTTGATGTTGGTTAAATTTATAATAAAAAATAAATTTATATTTCAAAACAGAAAAGAAAAACCTATCTGAGCTAAACAACCAATAACCTAGGACAGTAGTGGATATCTGTTTTAAAACTCAGCTGGTATAATAATGTTGTGGCCAAGCTGCCCAGGGCCCCTGCTCTTGGACCAACTAGCTCTGTGAAGAGAGTCGGAATTTGCAATGGGAGGCCCATATTAAGCCACTGAATTTGTAGTCTAGACAAAAACAAAATTTAAAGACCCGTTACTAGTCTTTGGAATGTTTGATTTGGGGCTGGTCTCAGAAATGAATGGAAAGTGACCATAGAGTCAGGATATAACCAATCCTGCATTAAGTGGGAGCTAAGACTAGATTTTCTCCAAGGCCTCTTCTAATACTCCTGATTCCTATTTATTTTGGATATAGGATTTCTAGAACTAAGAGGAAGTTGGGTGCCAAAGCAGATGAATGCCACACTTAGAGTCAGGAGATCTGAGTTCAATTCCTATCTCAGACACATAACTGGTTGTATGACCTGGTCAAGTCACAATTGTTTAGCCTCGACTGACAACCCATTCCCCAAAAGAAAACCCCAAATTCTAAGATTAAGTTGCAGAGAAGGCACAATCTACGTTGGCAGAGAGAGCTTCTTACTAGAGTTTATTGGCCTGGAATGTATGAACGTAAACAAAATTTTTTGATCACTATCTCAACATCATTGGTTTTGTTTGCAATCCTATATATTTTCTTTGGGGCATTTAAAATATGATTCTGAGGAGTCCAAGCTAAGGGTTCACTGGGTTGCTAAGGATGTCCATGACACAAAAAATGGTTATGAACCCCTGCCCTGTCCAGAGGAAATCACAGGATCAGTCAAAAATAAATTAAAAGGTTACATGTGCCCTTCCCTACAACAAAATTATTAAGGGATCCTATTTCAGGGCCCCAAACTTGCCTGTCTCTTAGCTTAGACTCTATTAGTACCATTATACATTATAATGATAAATACTCCCACTGTATTCCCTCTGGTTGGCTGCACAGTTACACACCCATAGGGGTCAAACCATTCAGTCCAACTATGGATGGATATTTAGAAGATTTCTTTCCCTCAAATGAGTGGAGAAGGGTCTGAGAAAAGGTCCTTTTTTCCTACAGCATCCCCACAGTGATAAATGTCTGACCACACCCCAAGAATTCACCCCAAAGGTAAGCAGTCCTAGCACTGGCAGTTTGGCCTTTCAGGGTGGTTGATCTAGCCTCCACCCTCAGTCTCATTCCTGGGTATCCTGAGTGACTTTAATTCTGCACAGCTCCCTCCACTAATTAAACACCATGTGATAAGCTCTATGGAAAACAATCACAGTGACTGCCTGACACCTACTGGCAGGAGCAGCTCCTGGGGATGGCAGCTGGGTGCTCCTGGTCTTCCCTCCTCTTTGTCATTGCTCCATACCTTGACCCTATTGAGAAGGTTCCCTTTTCCTCTTGAAGGCTGTGGCATATCATGTCCTAAGGCCCTTTTTCTGTATTTTTAATTTGCTACATGAATCATTTACCAACTTCCCTCTTTGCCCTACCCCCAGTCTTATTTTTTTCTGGGTCTTTCATTTTTCTCTTCTTTCTTTTCATCCCTTCCTACTGGAGCCTAGTTTCTGGACCCATTATTAATGTTGAGGATGCTTTAAAGCCTTCTCTTTGTCACTTTCCTCTCAACACACGCATACAGTAAGCTTATCTTTTTTAAAATCTGTTTTTATAACTTTAATCTCCAAGCCTTATTATCATTCCAATTGCTCTGTAGCAGACATCTAGCTGGTTAATTAGATCATCTTCCAGGTAGGCTTAACCTTCCAGACAGACTCTCCATGGACACTCATCTCTCAATGAGATCCTGAACTGGTTTGGCCACTCTTGACATAGATACTTTTTTGCTGGCTGGCCTTTAGGGAGTGCCTGAGGGTGACAGATACAGACCCCCCCCCCCACCTCTTTGAGATCTCTCAGTTCAGTTTTATTCACTGCACATTTACTGCGCACCCGGATCAGTACAGGATAGAGAAGGGAGTACATGACCTCAAAGAAGTTAGAGTGTGATAGGGGACAAATCCTCAAACAGACAGTTTCCTTAACATTGTTTGAGTGTGCTAAGTTGTAGTGGATAGGATGAGAAGGAATAATTTACTGCTAGATAAGTCAGAGAAAGCCAGGGTTACACATCTTATCAGCTATCCCAATGCAGTGGTTGGAACAGTGGTTAGAACACCAGGTTTGGAATCAGGAAGACTCATTTTCATGAATTCAAATCCGGCTTTGGAAACTTGCTAGCTGTATGACCCTGGACAAGTCACTTAACCCTATATGCCTCAGTTTCCTCAGGTGTAAAATGAGCTGGAGAAGGGGAAAACAAACCACTCCAGTATCTTTGCCAAGAAACCTTGCTCCCCAGAAGGGGTCATAATGAATAATAGCTGACCTTTAAAGAAGGCTTCAAGATTTACAAATCACTTTATAAATATTATCTTATGTGTTTCTTACAATTTTGTGAGAGAGGTACAAGTGGAATTATTGATGAGGAAACAGGGCCTCAGAAAGGTTAAGACCAAGTTTATATTCTATTTATTATTATTATTCAATTACCTTGTAAATAAGAATTAATACTTACCAACTCAACACATCATTTGTTGTTGGGGGTTTTAAAATCACTGTCTTCTACTGAGCTATCTCCCATTACCTTGAAGATATGTTAAATGAATAGTATTGATGCAGCCACCAGTAGTCCCTGACACTGAAAGAGGGTCTGTGTTAGAGGTTACTCTGCTCTGGATCCAAAACAGATACTCAGTATGTCCCTGGAGTGCAGCTGGGTGGCATAGGGCATAGAGTACCAGACTTGGAATCAGGAAGATCCTGATGCCTCAGACATTTGCTAGCTGCATAACCCTGGGCAAATTATTGAACCTCTCTCACCCTCAGTTTTCTCATCTGTAAAATGGGATAATAATGACACAGTTCTCATGAGGCTATTGTGAAAGCAAATGAAATAATGTGTAAAGTGATATGCAAACCCTAAATTGCTATTTAAAAGCTAGCTATGATGACGATGATTATTTCAAAAAGGATTGAGTCCTAAATTCGTCTGTCTACCCTACCTTGCACCCTCCACATACCAAATAACTAGAAAAACGACCTTATGCAAAAAAGTCATGTTGAAGTGGTTCGCCATTTGCTTCTCCAGTGGATGAAGCCGAACAGAAGTTAAGTGACTCACCCCGGGATCACACAGGTCATGGTGTCTGAGGACAGACTTGATCTCACGCTTTCTTAACTTCAGGCCAGATGTTCTACACACTGAGCCAATTGCCTCCTTAGAACTTTATATTGGGGACAAAATTAGGTAGCCCACATGAGACCCTGAAGTAGAGGAAGGGACTGAAGTCCACTGAAGATCACTCCTATGGAAGAAGAGGTTTGTGTGCCTGTGGTAAGAAAGGGAAGCCTTATAATGGATTTAAAATGAGGAGGCAGTTCTTTGGGAAATTACCTTCTGTCGGAGAGCATTATGCCTTCATAGACAATGTCCTATCCTAGAAGAAAGGTTGTGTGAGCTCCTGGGGAGCTGATGCTTAACAGGATAGAGAGACTCATGAACCCAGAGAGAGACATAAAGCCAGACATGGAATGGCATAGACATTGGGAAGGATAGAGGGTAAAATGGCATTACATAATTTGGAACGCATGGTCATTTCTCCTACTTGGCATTACTTTTATATAACACTACTCTCCTCATCAATTGAATCACACACAGAACACAGAATTCCGTATCCTCTGAAATGAAGACACAGTATAAGAATTAAAGGATAAGTTTCAGAGTAGACTAGAAGGAAAAAGAATTAAGGAAGAAAACAAAGCAAAGAAACTTCCTAGAAAAAAAAGGTACAGTAAAAAGAAAATTAACATACCCAGAAAGGTGTAAGTAACCCCATCCCTCATCCCTATGTGGCATATAAATTTGTCAGGTCAGCTGTGGGCTGAGAGTGCATCCCTCCCCTTTCAATCCTCTCCACCAATTGTCATGCCCCAAATTCTCAAGGCATAGATTTAGAAATCAGGCAAAAGATGAAACCTTGCCTTGTCATAAAAATACTAGAAGGTTCAAGGCAGAGATTGAAATGAGAGACCAGAGAGAACATTCCAAAAAGCAACAGTCATAGGGCACAAAGGCAAAAGAAAATAAACGAACTGGGCCATCCCTGAATGGTGTTTGTCCTATGGGTTCTTTAGGTTTTCATAAGATCATAGGAGGGGGGATGTAGAGCTAGAAGTGGCCTCAGAGATCATGAATCAATCAACAGGTATCTATTAAGTACCTACTATGTGTTAGGCACTGTGTTATATTCTGGACACAAAAATACAAAAGTGTGTCAGTTCCTGCCATCAAGGACCAGGGCGCATAACACACACACACACACACACACACACACACACACACACACACACATACATAATAGTAATTTCAAGGCCAGAGGAAGACTAGAAGTTGGATGGATTAGTCAGAGTTTCACATAGAAGATGTCACATGAACTGAGTCTTGAAGGAGATTGGAGAGTTTAAAAGACAAAGTTGGGCATGTCCTCAAGGCCTGCCTTCACAAAAGGATGGAGGCCAGAAATATGCCATATATTAGGAACAGCAAAAAATGTCAGCTTGACTGGACCACAGTGTGTGTAAAGGCGAATAATGTGTGATAAAACTAAAGAGGCAGGTTTGGGTCACATTGTAAAAGGCTTTAAATGCCAACCAGGGGGAGTTTATATCGCTCTTAGAAGCACTAGAGAGTCACTGGAATTTGAGAAGGGGAGTTACATCATCAGAACTATGCTCTAGGAAAACCGCTTAAGCAGCTGTATTTAAGATGAATTAGAGGGAGGTAAGACCTGAAGCCAGGAAATTAATTAGGAGAAAATCACAATAGTCCAGGAAAGAGTTGATGAGAGTCTGAGCTAGGGAGGCTGCTATTTGGGTAGAGAGGAGACACATTTGAGAGAGTTTGAAGAGGGAGAAATAACAAGATTTGGCCATCTAGTGGGTGGATATACAGGGTGAGAAGGAATGGAGGATGATAGTTTGTGAACCCAGGTGATTGCAAGGATGATGGTGCTCTTTTTTAAAAAAATTAAATTTCCCCAGTTACATGTTAAAACAATTTTTTAAGATTTTAAAAAAGTTTTGAATTCCAAATTCTACTCCTCTCTCCATCTCTCCCCTGTCCCTTCCCTGAGATGGTAAGCAATCAGATATTGGTTATACATGTGCAATCACGTAAAATATTTCCATATTAGTCATTTTGTACAAGGAGACAATTTTTTTAAAAAAGGATGAAAACAAGGAAGCAAGAAAGCAAAAAATTGCATACTTCAGTCTATATTCAGACAATATCAGTTCTTTCTCTGGAGGTGGATAGTATGCTTAATTATTGGTCCTTTGGGATTGTCTTGGATGATTGTATTGCTGAGAATAGCTAAGTCATTCATAGTTTTTCATTGTAAAATGTTGCTGTTACTATGTACAGTATTCTAGTTCTGCTCATTTCATATAGTATCAGTTCATGCAAATCTTTCTAAGTTTTTCTTAAATCATCCTGCCTGTCATTTGTTATAGTGATGATGGTAGTCTTGAGAGAAAAAGAAGCAGCATGGCCAGCACATGGAAAGCACTTGCACCTAGTAAATGCTTATTGACAGATTGATTGGCCTTTGGCAAGTCACTTAATTGTTGTGGTCTTCAGTTTCTTTGTAAAAGAAGTGGTTGGACTAGATAACCTCTAAGGTCCCTTCCAGCTCATCATCTGTGGTCCTCTGAATTTTGTTTCCCAGCTCATTGTGTGGAGAGAGACAAGGCAAGGTGACAGTTACCTGCCCTGTAGAGAGTAGCAATGATTGTTTTCATTTTGGAAATCCAGCTTTCCAGGAGTACAAGAAAGATGGAAAGGATGTGAAAAGAAGAGGTTATAGGGCCAAGTTTGTTAATGATTCAGTCAAAGCACCTGAGGGTACAAGGGAAGGGCATCACAGGACAGGATCTGTGGAAAGGGAAGATTAAGTTAGATAGTTATGAGAGTTTAAGGAAAAGGTAAAAATAGACAGAGGAGTTCCCCATCCAATGATATAGGGGTGACGAGCGGAATTTCCTCAGCCTTTGGACAATAACATTTCTGGCTGGAGAGGCCCAAGGTAGAGGCAGAGGTAGAGGAAGTTCAAGTCAAATTCCTGCATCAAAAAATACATGGTGACTGAGGACCCTGGGCCAACTGGAATTCACACTGGATACCAATTCTTTAGTCTTATGCCAAGATGGCACAAAATAAGGCAAGTCAATGAGTACAAATGTTGATGACAAAACACTGTGGGTTACTCCAGTGTTTGAATTGCATCCCTCCCTAGCAAGCACAATCTCCTGAGTGGTCTTTTTTTTGTTTGTTTGTTTGTTTTTGTTTTTTTGCTTTCTTAAGACAGTCAATCTACCAATCAATCACCAAGCATTTATTAGCTTCTTACCATGTGCCAGGAATGATTCTAAGCACAGGGGACGAAAAAAAAGGCCAGAGGAATTATCTCTGAGGAGCATGTAAGGTAGTTATGAGAAGCATTCAGTAATTCTCCACCACAGGACAAGCCCTTCTTCCTCTGTCCCCCTCTTTTTACTCCCATTCCTTTTCTTGCTCTGCTCTTTTTTCTTTTTTTAATCTTCTCCACTCTCTTGCCTAAGGTCTGGAGATAATAATAGTAACTCACATTTATTTGGGACTTTAAAGTTTACAAAATGCTTTCCTTCCATGAACACTGTAAAGTATACAGTACAGTTTTGCCATCCCTGGTATACAGATGAAGTAACTGAGTCTCTCTCTCTGTCTCTCTGTCTCTCTCTCTCTTTCTGTCTGTCTCTTTGTCTCTGTCTCTCTCTGTCTCTGTCTGTCTGTCTGTCTCTCTCACACATACACTCACACGCACACACAGCTAAGAAATTGTCAGAGGTGGTCTCTGAATACAGTTCTCTCAACTCTAAATTCATCCCTCTCTCACACCGTACTTCCTTTGTTATGACTTAACTGTCATAAAAATACAACTAGACCAGCTCTGAAAAGGAATCTTCATGGCCATGTTGCCACATGGGCCACATCGATTTCTCCTCCAAATACTTAGCACTTGGATTCCCAGCCTTGCTGTTTTATTTCTTTCCTTTTTCTTTTTCCCTATTCTTATCCCTTTCTCTTTCCTTCCCTGCTTTTTTTAATCCTGGGTCTCCTTATCTCTCCTGAGCTAGAAGAGTAGCAGTATAGCAGCCACTCATTTCTCCAACTCTACTCCTGACCGGCACAGAAATTTTTCCAACCCATACCTGTTCAGTCCTCCTTAGGCAACCTGGTAGCCCCTGATCCAGAGGCTCACCATATTAATGCCAGACGTAGTATGGCCTCCCTATCATTTTTAACCATATACTAGCTGAGAACTCCCTCAAGAGACATATTAGTCTCAGCCCCAACCCAGTAGGAAAGAAAGAAAGGAAAGAATGAAATAAGCATTTATTAAGTAACTACTATATAGACTAGATACTTTATACCAGGTATTTTATTAAGTACTTTACAAATATGATCTTATTTGTTCCTCACAAATGCCCTTGGAGATAGGTGTTCTTATTATCCCCATGTTACAGTTCAGGAAACTGAGGCAGACAGAGGTTAAGTGACTTGTCCTGGATCACATGACCAGTAAGTGTTTGGGGCTGGATTTAATACCAGGTCTTCCTGATTCCAGGCTCAGTACTCTATCAACTGTGCCACCTAGTAGCCTAGCTGGTAAGGACTACAGGCCTGGGATAGCACATCCATGTGCCTTTATTTCTCCTACCCTTCCCCACACAACAGGGTTTTGGTTTGTTTCTATTTTTTGCATGTCACAGACCTCTTTGGCATATGGTTAAATCTTTTAACACCATAATAATGATTTTAAATGCATAAAAATACAAAATATTACAAAAGAAGCCAATTGTATTAAAAAATGGAGTTATCAAAAAAATGTTAGGTTCAGGACCCCAAGTTAAGGAGCTTTCCCACAGAGTATATTCAATACAAAACACACTGAGCAGGAGACTAGAAAGCTGAACAATTCTTTATCACAAAGGCTTGGAGGTCTCTGAGCAACAACATTCAAATGGGTAATCCCAGGTCCAGTCTAATGACTTCTCTTTGCTAGGCAAAGATTCATCCCACAATGAGGCTTTTGCAGTTTCATTCAAGTGATCTTCCTATGTCTCTCCATTTCAAGCCAGAGGTCTTTTTTCTTCAGTGTCCTTGATCCCCAAGGAATCAATAGCCTTTCTGTCTAGTCCCTCCAGGTCCTAGCTTCATGTTCAGCTCAGACAGCACTCCAGGCTGCAGCTCCTAATGTCTGCAGTAGTAATTCTCCCCTGGACAGAAGTCTCCCAGGATTAGCCTCTCATTTCCTCGCATACATTGTAAATAAATGCCTAAAAGATGCCTCTTTGTTCTTTTCTCTTTTCCCAATTATCCTCATATAATTCGGGATTCTCAATTCTTTTTTTTTCTCTCAAAGTCTCCTCCCTGCATCACCACTATTCCTTCTCTTCTCACTCCACACCCATCACTCCTCAGTTGCTTTCCATTAATCAGCTTTTTAAAGAAAGCTTCTCTATGTCCTCTTGGCTTCATTTAAGAACTGGGAATAGAGTGCTAGGTCTGGAATCAGGAAGATCTGAGTTCAAATCTGGCCTCAGACACTCACTAGCTGTGGGACCCTGGGCAAGTCACTTAAACTCTGTTTGCCCGATCTACTGGAGAAGGCAATGGTATCTTTGCCAAAAAATCTCCGTATGGAGTTGTGAAGAGTTGGGTGTAACCACATAACAACAAAGAGCTGGTATGATTTAATGATGGAGAGAAAGCTAACCTCAGAGATGGCAAAACTTGTTTTTGAGTCCTACCTATAATATATCTCACACCTGGATGTGTAACTCTGGAGAAGTCACTTAACCACTGCACACTAAGGCTAGCATGTGCCAATCTGTATTGGTAAAGGACATTCTTTAGTGAAGTTCCCTATGACCAAGAACCACAGATCTCTAAAATATCACTGTCTGTTTCTCAGTCCTTATATCCTGACCTTCCAGCATCCTATTTTGAGTTCATACACCCTTCTCAAAAAGACATTTTTATAAATATTGGTCTCATTGGTCTCATACTGCAAAAATTAGCACAAATTCTAAAATGTCTTCAACCAATGACATTTAGATTTTTCCCAGTCTCAAGGGTCCAAGTATTTTTTTTTTTTTGCTTTTTGGAGGGCAGTTGGGGTTAAGTGACTTGCCCAAGGTCACACGGCTAGTTTTTTTTGTGTTTGTGTTAAGTGTCTGAGGCCGGATTTGAACTCAGGTACTCCTGACTCCAGGGCCGGTGCTCTATTCACTGCACCACCTAGCCGCCCCAGGGTCCAAGTATTTTTAACCTATATAGTCAAAGCATTTGAAGTTCAGTAGACTTAACAGAACTATGTGGTTTGGTGGAAAGATTTGGAGTCAGAGAATAATTTTCAGTTAGAGGATCTTAGCTCTTTTTTTTTATTATTTATAATTAGGCCAGTGATTTCTCTTCTCAAATTTCTCAGTTTCCTCAATGTAAATTGAAGGGTTTGGAAAAGATAACTTCAAAGATCCCTCTCAACTTTAAATCTATGAACTATCTGTATGTGTAGGCAAAAGGTTTTAGAATTGATTCTAAAATAGCTTTAGATTCCTTCTTTAGAGAGAAAACAGTAACCTCCTCACCCCTTTTGTTCAATGATTATACCCATCTCTCTGTGCTCCTTTTGGTTTTCATGGGAGCCTTCCGTATCTTACTTTTAACCAAAGAGCTACTGAGGCCATGAAATGTTAGTACAGATTTATTTATTGGTAGATATTTCTAGGAGAGGCCCTGAATTGGGTTTTCTTCATTCTGTGAGGCTGATGAGACACAGAATGAGAACTTGGATCATCATCCTCATCATCACTTTACTTACATCATGTGTTTTGAGCTTCATAATAACTCTGGGAGGTAGAATAAGATGTATTATATGTGTTTTATAAGTGAGGTAACTTAGAGGTGAAGAAATTCAGTGACTTTCCTATGGTCATGTGGTTGGGTTAGGGGTAGGATCTGAACCCAAGTTTTCCCTTTGCAAATACAGCACTCTTTCCTCTATGATGTCATAGTATGGATGAGAATAGACTTTTGGATTAGACAAGTCAATTTATCCTGTCGTGTACTGATGCTATATGTCTTTTTTAAACCAAAGTAATGTGGAAAATTGGCAATTGCCCAACAATACTGTGGGATCATTCAGACCCCAAAATCTCCTATAAAAGCCTATATTTCCCATTTGGGTTCTTTGCATTGCTTTTAAGCTGCAAGGGCCTAAATTCTAGTGTATTTTAAATGAGTATGCTGCCTTCATCTTCAGAACTTACATTCTGTTTTGTTTGGGAGTGGGGGGAGTGAGCCAGTTTATACAGCCTAATTAGAGAAAGTGGGAGGCTTAGGTTCACTGCCTGTTTCTAATTGGCTTCACTTTCCAGTTATTAGGCTCCAGGACAGGTTTTTATGAGTAGCTTACTAGAACATCCAAGAAGCATTTCAGAATTCTTTCCTTTTTCTAACTGTCCCCCTTTACCATTTAAAGGGAAAATGATGAGTATACTTTGGCTCTCCTTAGCCCGAGTTTGGCCAAAAAAATGCTATTTTTAACAAAAAGAAAATTCATTTTCAAGTAATGTCTCAGGTCAAGGGGTAGGGAAGGAGGGAGGTAGGGAATTAGAGGAGTTGAAGAATGGTAATGACAGTTTAAAATCATCCCAATTAAATCCCAACAGGTAAACAACTAAGGGCAAAGAAAATAACAACAGAAGGGAAGCATAAATTGGATTCTGAATTCTTTTTCAAAAAAGATCATTTTTCTGTTAGAGATCAGATTTGGGGTCAGGAAAGGGGAAAAAAAAGAAAGAGAAATTCTGCAACAATAGAATTGGATAATTAGGAGAGTCAGAAACAGTGCTGAATGTGAAGTATCCTATTTTGGATAACATTATTCCATTTCTAAATATAGCCATTGCAGATGGAAGGTAAAAGAGAAAAGAAGTCCACTTAAAAAGATAGTGAGAAGAGAGAGGTGGTGGCATGGAAACAGAAGTAATCAAAAAGCTGGTTTTACTTCTCTATTTGAGGAAGTAAAGGGCAGGGTGTTCCTTCAGGGAACAGGGTGTTCCCTTAGGAGACATG
The DNA here is from genome assembly GCA_028646575.1 of Pseudocheirus occidentalis. Lineage (NCBI taxonomy): Eukaryota > Metazoa > Chordata > Mammalia > Diprotodontia > Pseudocheiridae > Pseudocheirus > Pseudocheirus occidentalis. Next base: position 94,466,016 of record CM053593.1, on the reverse strand, counting down.
GTATTTCCTGATGTGATGCAGAAAGAATTTGAACATGTCTAATAAGCATAGTAATCTGATTGTCCAATGGGTAGCTAATCTAGCCATAGCCCCTGCCTTTCTCTCTACCATACCATGAAACCCATGGGGTTTCCTTTTTCTAGGAAACCTCCTTAACTCTTCTTATCTCTTGTTATTAATCCTGTAACCTCCATGCATTAATTAGTTGGAAAGACTATGAAGTATAAAGACCATAGGATTTGAAGTCAAAATGAAGGTTCAAATTCTACTTTTGCTTGCAAGCAAGTCTCTGGTTCTTCATTTACTCATCTATAAAAATGAGAAAGCTAATCTTTAAGGTCCTTACTTTTTCAATTAGCAAACATTTCTTTTTCTCCATTTTTAACCTTGTTTCCTCTTCTTCCCTTTATGGCAGCAGGGGAGGAAGGAAGGTATGAAAAATAAAATCCTTTAGCTATGTTTCTCTATAGCTATAAATATATATATATACCTTCCCCTCCCCAAAAGGCTACAATAAAGTTTAGATATGTTTTTCCACAACTATAGATATATACATACACACATACATATATATATGGACTATACATAGATATATATACATAAACATTCCCAAATCTATTCTACTCCTGATCTTTCTTTTTATGTATATGCATGTCTCTTGTTTCCTATCTCTCCTGCCTCCTGTACTTTATCTTTACCTACTACCTTGGCCTCCTATGACTTGCCTACCCCACTCCAAGGATCCCTCCCCTATTTTCCCATACCCATAACTCTAAACACCCTTCTATAGCCCTGTTTACCTATTCTCTCACCCTCCCCTCTAAAGATCCCTCCCTATATATTTATAGCTACAGAGACACATATCTAAACTTTATTGTGGCCTTCTTGGGGGGGGAGGTGGTAAAGGGGAGGGAAAAATCAAAGTAAAAAAAGTGCACAGAGAACAAAAGAAAACTCACAAGGAAGCAAAGAAAAGATGTACAATTCTCAGCACAATAAGTATTATTTATTGTACAGGCTTTCTTGAAATGAAAATTTATTGTTACATATTTTGAATACTTTCTTATGTTCTGTTTTGCATGTGACATGCTTTTATTTCTAACTTTGTATTTAAGTTCCAATATTTAAGTCTATTTTATGTTTTTGTTTCTTTTTTTCTATTCTCTATTTGTGTTCTGGCATTTGTGTCTAAAACAAAATTTTGGAAAAAAGAAGAAAAACAAAATCCTTCTAACATAGTCGAGCAAAATACATTCCCACATTGCCAATGTCATACACACACAAATATGTGTATATATACACACATATGCATATATACATATAGTATTCTGCATCTCAATACCCATTATACATGTGAAGTCATGAAAAACATATTTCTGTATTAAGCCTGTTACAGAAAAGCAAGAAAAAAAAGTGAAAAAATATGCTTCAGTCTAAAGCCAGAGTTCATGAGTTCTCTCTCTAAATGTGGACGGCATTTTTTCACCACGAATCCTTTGAAATTGTTGTGGATCATTATATTGATTGAAGTAGCTAAGTCGGAGAAAGAATGTCTTGATACACTAATGGCTATGTGATCTTGTTGACATGAGTACTCCTTCCAGAAAGACAGTTTATATCCCATCAATGCCTGCCTGGCTTAGGGAATCTCATCTACTGTTTCTCCAGAAGTTCACTAGAGGGTATCCAACCAACATATTGGGAGTCTTCCTCAAGATTCCTTGACATTTCAGGTATGTGAGCAGACTACTTGGGTTCAACTCTTCCTGGTCATACTTTCCTCCATTTCTGAGCAATCTCTTAATAGTAACATGTTATTAGTTGCTCATACACAACATGTGTCTTGCTACTGTTCTTTGGCTGATTGTTTCAAATCTTTGGGGAAGGTACTATTCCAAGATTGCTAGGACTATGTTAGCACCACATGAATTTTATATTGTCCAGACCAATGATTTCACTTGTATAAGGAACTCCCAGTGAGAAAGCTCCCTCCATTAAAGCAGATCTTTTCTGTAATTTCTGGCCTCAGAGAGTTGTCTGAGGAAGCTAATGACTGACCTAGGGCTGCACAGCCATTATGTGTCAAAGGCAGGACTTGAACCAAGGTCTTTTTTATTCTTAGTTCACATTTCTATTCCCTACTAGGAGTGGGGAACCTGCAACTTCAAGGTCACATATGGCCCTCTAGGTCCTCAAGTGCAGCCCTTTGACTGACTCCAACTTCATAGTACAAATCTCCTTAATAAAAGGATTTGTTCTGTAAAACTTGACCTCAGTCAAAAGGCTGTACCCAAGGACCTAGAAGGCCACATATGGCCTAGAGGCTGATGGTTCCCCACACCTGCATATACCCTAAGGAGTCTCTATAAGAATAATATGGTTTTCCTTCTAAAGTTATCTCCAATTTAGCCTGTCAAATCTTGTTTGTATATAGTTGCTTGCATCTTATCTTTCTCATTAAACCATAAGGTCTTTCAGAAGAGAGAGAGAGTTTTTGTTTTGTTTTGATTTTTTTCCCTCTTTCTTTGTATCCACAGAAGCTTAATATAGGGCCAGGTGCAGAGTAAGCACTTAATAAATGCTTGTTGACTTGACTTTTTTCATAGTATTCTATTTTTTTTAATTACATGTAAAGACAAATTTTAAGATTCATTTAAAATTTTTGAGTTCCAAATTTTCTCCTTTATCTCCCCTGTCCCTAAGGCAGTATGCAGTTTGATATGAGTTATATGCAGGCAATCAAATCATGTAAAGCATTATTTCCATATTATTCATGTTGTGAAAGAAGAACCAGACCAAAACAAAAAGACTCATAAAAAATAAAGTGAAAATAGTCTGCTTTGATCTGCATTCAGAATCATCAGTTCTTTCTCTGAGCATTTTTCTTCATGAGTCTTTTGGAATTGTCTTGGATCTTTGTTTTATTGGCTATAGCTAATTGACAAGATATATTGAGGTTTATAATGTAGACCCTTGTTTAAGGGAGATGTTTGGGATCATTAAAAGAGCTGCATACACTTTGTGAAGGCAAGAGCTGATTTTCTCCTCCTTCCTGTTCACTTCTGGGCCCAACTTGTTATTCATATGAGTGTCTGTCTAAGATGCCTGTATCCATTGATTGACTAATTCTGTGACTTGTCCACCTAACTACATGTCACAGTCTAGACAATAGGCATTCTTCACTCATTCAGTTCTTCATTTGTGTATAACAAGGCCAAACTTGCTGGAGAAATTGTGGATCTTGTTCAGGAGGTTCTGCAGTATTCTTAGACTTGATGTAATAGCCATAATGTTTTCTGCAAACAGGAAAATTACTTATGTATTTCACTACAGCAATTGAACTAAGCCAATACTTGCTGAACACCTGCTATGAATATAGTTGGAAGCACCCAGTAGCAAAGAGAGAGCTGACTTGGAGTCAGGAAGACCCGGTGTTTTAGTCCTGTTTCTAACACAAATTGCTGTGTGAACTTGGCCAAGTCATTTAATTTCTTAGTACTCCCATGATACTCTGCAAGACTCTGAATTGCAGAGCAGGCATTTGATCTGCTTTTGCAGAGGAAGCTTCCTCATTGGAAGTTCTCTATCACCAATGAAATCTCAAGTCTGGTGAAGTGCAAGGGGAGGGGAAGATAGATGTAAAAGGTAATATATCAATACAAAGACAAAAAATGACATAATCCCTCTATTCAAAAAGCTTGCAATCTTTAAAAAGGGATATGAAAATACAAAAAAGTAAGTATGCCACAAAGCAGGGTATAATAAGATCAAAAGATAAATGCAAAGTGGTATAAAATAATTGGAGGAGGGATTTTATCAGGGGAGATAAGGAAAGTACTTGTGGAAGAGAGGGCACTTGAACTTGGTCTTGACAAGAGAGACAAATTTCAACAAGTATATGACGAAGGAGTGTATTGCAAGAATCAGGTGGTCAGGGTGGGGGGCAGGGAGACTGCATGAATACATGAAAGCACAAGGGGGTCAGACAAGATCAGGGAACATTAGTCAAATTTGGTTAGAAACTAGAGTGTATGGAGAGGGATGGAGGGTGGAGAGGTAGTTTTAGACTAGACTGCATAGTGCCTAAAATGCCAGAATTAAGAGATTTTATTTACTCCTATAGGCAACAGAGTGCTAGTGAAAATTTTATGAGCCAGGGATGAGATGGTCAAGTATGGGCATTAAAATGTTATTCTGGCATATGGATAAGGACAAGACTGAGGACGGCAGAGATAAGAGACAGGAGACTAGTTAAAATACTGATGTGATAGTCCATGGGATAAGAGTCTGAGATTGGTGGGGCCACTAGGTGACACAGTGAATAGAGCACGGGCCCTGGATTCAGGAGGACCTGAGTTCAAATTCGGCCTCAGACACTAAACACTTACTAGCCATGTGACCTTGGGCAAGTCATTTAACCCGAATTGCCCTGCCCTCCCCTCTCCAAAAAGCAAAAAAAAAAAAAAGAGTCTGGGATTGGCATGATGACCATATAAGCAAAGAGGAGGGTGGTGGGGGGGATGTGAATGATTTTATGGAGGTAGAGCTAACAATATTCCATATAAATTCTAGACACAGAGAATACTCAATCAGTAATGTTGACTGAATGTCAGAAATACAGTAAGATGACTCTTTTAGCTTCTAGATAGCTCAGTATGAAAGCTCTCCTTGGCTAAAGCTTTGCCACCAATTTCCAAACAAAACTAAACGTTTTTTCCAGTTAGAATTGAGGTAAGAAGTTGTTGGGCAGCTGTGCCAGGCTATTAAGGAGCTTCTATCTACTTTCCCAAGAGACCCTTGTCCCTTGCATTCTATTTCAATAGTAACAGGGATGATACATGGTGACCAGCCATGGTGATTGGTGGTAGACCTAGGTTCCTTCTATGTTTTTGTGCTTGGAGCTGAATCAGCTATGCTGACTTGAAATGCTGACATTGACAACTTCTCAAAGTAGATGAAGTCAATTTAGCAAGTATATGCTCCATGGAAATAATCAAGACTTGAGGGGACACATGGACCTTTCTTCATGCCAGCTTGTAAGGTAGGATTGTCCTGGGATGAGGACTTAACTGCTTCCTATAGAGGTGAGAAGTGAGCACCTCAAGCATGGGATCATCCAACTACGACTATGGCATTATTACCCTCCTTGTAAGATGGAATTAATGAAAGACAAGAGGTCTTATAATAAAAATAAAAATCAACAACAAATCAAAAGATCTTTATGTTATGCATGTAGGTTGTATAGCACTTGTCCTGGAAGCTTAGGTGACAGACTTTGTCCCTGCTTTCAGAGAGCTAGCAGTCTAATGAGGAGAATGAGACAGACACATGGAAATATGTGAAGACATTGCTGGGGAAAAGTAAGTCAAGCTCCTACTGGAGGATTGGAGAAAGGACATGGAAAGCTTTCTACAAGACATGAACCTTGCATTGTAATTCAAAATCAAGGAGGAATATAGTGGGATGGGTAAATTTGTTCTGTTCAGATGTCATATCTTAGATTGGAAGGTAGGTAGGTGGTATAGTGGAGAGAGTGCTGAATTTCAGATGAGGAATAAATGAATTCAAATATGATGTCAAACACTTACCACCTGTGTGAGCCTGGCAAGTCAACCTCTATTAGACTCAGTTTTATCTTTAAAATGAAGATAATAATAATAATAGCTTCTTCATTATAGGGAGTTTTTGATAATCAAATGAGATAACATATTCAAAGCACTTTGCAAACCCTAAAGTGTTATTTTAATTCTGTTGTTGTTGCTGGAACAAGGGAAAGGGAAACCTCAGGGTTTGAAGAATCCCTCAGTGGGTGATTCTAGTCATCACCCAACTTCTAAGTGGCCATGCACACAAATCACCTCAAACAGAGTTGTCGATCTTAGTCTCAGAATTTCCAGGGAAGAATTTCACAACTTCTTGTGATACCTACCATGTGCCAGTGGCTTATAACCTATTTGGGACAAGTTTTCTGGCTAACCCTCAACTGAAATCCTTCTTGTTGCAGCTGGAGCTGGTTCCCTATGTAATGTAGACCCAGACGTTATAAAAATGCACATGTTTATAGAGTCCCTTATGATAAACCTACAAGTTATTTTCTGGCAATCCTTGCAGTATAAATGTTATTTTCTTCATTTTACAGGACAGCAAACTGAGGCTCAGAGAGGAAAAATGATTTGTCCAGGAATATTTAAGGCAGTAAATACCAGAGCTGAACCTTGAAGTTAGGTCTTATGACTCAAAGACTAATGCTCCAGTAACATTGTGAATTGTAACTTTGTAATAGAATTACATATTGAAAAGTTGTCTCAACTGCCTAGTGCAGTGAACAAAACAATTCTTAATTTCAAGGACTTTATATTTAATAAGGGAGACAAATATATTTATTAGTATATACAGAATAAATATAAAGTAGTTAATTACAAGGCAATTTAAAGGAAAGGTGCTAGTAGTTGATAAATGATGAAAGGCTTCATGTAAAAGAGTAGTCCAAGGCAGCAAGGTGGCAAAATGGATAGGGCACCAGCCCTGGAGTTAGGAGGCCCTGAGTCTCAGACATTTGACACTTACCAGCTGTGTGACCCTGGGCAAGTCACTTAACTCAGATAGCCTCATAAAACAAACAAGCAAACAAATGAGTAGTCCTCGGAAACATATTTTTTGTTAAAAAAAAAAAACCAACACCTGTATTTCTGCCATTCACCAAAATTTTTTCCTTCAAAAAAAATTGGGAATGTTTTCCCCTTTGTTCTTTCTCCCCTCCTTTTGTTCTGATTCCTCTTCATTTCTACCCCCTCTCAGTTTTTGTCTCTGTAGTTGGGTCACTTAAGTTCTGTAGAACATTTCCAGATAATATTAATGGAAATGATGCTCCAAACCATTGTGTGTGACCATCTAGCCAAACCTTTTCACCTGCTCTTTCCTTCCTATTTGGAAGCCCAAGTCACGTATGAGCTAGAGGGAAGAGGAAGACAATAGAAGCTTCAAATAGCTGGTTGACATTAGCCATGCAGAGGGTATTCGTATGTCCATCAAAAGTGCTACAGTACTTTAACCCATCGAGTGACCAAAGGGAAGGGGAAGGAAACTAAGTCATATAGTTTAGGAGAGACAGTAATGCTACTGAAGGAGCAAAGTGAATGGGCTACCCAGGTGCTATTTTTCATGGTGGCCAGATGGCTACATTTGGGAGAAATAATAATCATAGCCCACATTTGCAAACTTACAAGTGCTTTTCTTCTGTGTCATCCCGGGAAAGTAACTTTCTCTCAGCTTGTTACCTCATCTGAAAGAGGGGGATAATAATAGCACTTACCTTCCAAAGTTATTTGTGATATTTGTAAAGCACCTTGCAAACCTTCAGCAACATATAAATAATAAGTAGTAGTGGCAGTAGTAGTTAGTAGTAGAAGCAAGTAGAGAAAGAATTGCCAAGTAGAGAAAGTATTGTTATACCCACTCTATAGATGGGGAAATGGAGGCTTAGCAAGGTTGGATTACTTTGCCAAGTCATATACCTAGCAACTTGGACAGGAGGGATTTGAATCTAGGCCTTTTCACTCACTTTTTACTGTACCATTAACAGTCTTCCCAAGAAACACACCAAGAGCTGCCTGGAGAATATGTTTAATTTACTTTCATTTTAAATTTAATTTAACCTCCAGTAAGTCCCTTACTCGAGTTAACCCTAGACTACTCTTATGGTTCCTTTGTTTCATTGCCTCCCAACACTCATATACCTAAATTAGAATTTTATGCTTTTTAATTACATTTTGAAAACATTTTCTCTACTTCCCTTGGGTGTGGCTCCTGTCTCCTTTATCAAACTAGAAATTCTGGGATAGTAACTATGGAGCATCTTTCCTGGATATCTTTCCACAATGTTCATGGTAGGTCTTTTTTTTACATGTTCTGGGATTAGAGAAGAGTGCATCACAGACATTGGCTAACCAATTTTTTTCTCTCTCTCCTTTGGGGGGTTATATGTGTAGCCAAATGCTCTCTAGTTTTTGTTATAAAAACTATTGCATCTAGCTAGTGTTATAAAAATCATTTCATACCAATAGTTATAAGGGACCTTAGAGGTCACTTGGTTCTGATCAAAATGAGTCTCCCTCCAACATTTCCAAAAAGCTGTCATTTAGTTTTTTCCTAAAGACTTCTAATAACACAGAAGTTTCCATATCTACAAGCCTCCATTACACATTTGAACAGTTCCAATTATTACAAAGTTATGCTAGTCATCCATAAATCCTTATCATGTGCTTTTTTTGTTAATAGTGCATGCTAGATGCTGAAAAGACTACACATAGAGTCATGTTAAAATGTAAGATCCTTGAGAATTGGAATTGCTTGAGTCTCTGTATCGTCATTGCTTAGTACAGTTGGTGCTTAATAAATGCTTACTCGTTGGTTGATATTCATTGCCCTTCCTTTTTTGGTCCTAATATAAGGAAAGTTCCCTTTCCTCTTCTCCATCCACATACATAGGTACATATTTTAAAATCAAGTCAAAGACTCCCTTCCTCCAGGACACAACCCCTTGATTGCCTCTACCCTCTTTGAGGGTAATACCTGACTTGTGGTTCCTGACACATTGTTTCTTTGGTTATTCTCAAGTTTTTTGGCTGCCCCATCTATAGCTTGTTTCTATTCACTTACATATTATGAGAAGGATTCTAGATAGAATGGTATGTTTGACTGATGTGCCCTTGATAATATAGTAGAAAGAGCACTGGATTTGGTGTCAATAGACTTCGTTGTATGACCACAGGCAGATCACTTTACCTCACTGAGTCAGAGTGTCTTCAATAAAAAGAAGAGATTGGACTAGATTAGTCTTGTCAAACTAAAATAGAAGGGGTTGGAACCAAGATGGTGGAGCAGAAGCACAAATTTGGCGTGAGCTTGCGCTCCAATCACTTCCAATACATGTAAAAAAATTACTCCAAACTACAATAGAAATGGGTCACTGTAGCAGGCCAAATATTGATTTAGAAAACCACAAATCAACATTATTTGTGTTGTATTTTATTATTTATTTTGTTAAATATTTTCCAATTGCATTTTAATCTGGTCCCACTTACAGTTTAAGACCTCTGGGATAAGATCATCTTTAAGTTCCCTTTCATCACTGTGATTGTGTTTTGGATTCTCTCCTCTTTTCAGTTTGAGATAAATATTTGGTTGGAAAGCATTGAATTGGGTTATGTTACCAAGAGTCCACTTTCTTTCCTTGACTCCAAGAAGCATTATCCATACCAATTTATCATATGCCAATGTTGAATCACTGGCTAGTCATCACTGACTGCAAACCCCCTATTGCAATAGAGTTTCGTGTCTGCACCTGTGGAACAGGAAAGAATGAGAAGAAATGTAAATAACATTTATAATGATATAAAGACTCATGTAAACTTTTTTGACAGCTGATTCCCTACACTACCTCCCAGGTCACTGTACAGAGTCTGCATAGACTGTTTAGAGCCTGCAACCCTCCTACTCCTCACCCAAGAAATGTCCCTATGAAAAAGTTAAAGAGAAAAAGCATTATGATGAAAGGGTTTTTTCTCCATTCTCATTTTCAAATAATGCTGGATTTCTGCTTTCAGTTTGCTGGGCTCAGCATCAAGTGTCAATTTGGCATGCCTAGTAAAGTCAAATGCCTGTTTTTAGGCAAGAGATCTGCTCCTGAAAAGTGGTGTGTAAAGTGAATTTTTGTATGTAAAATCCTATTAAAATCTCTATTGTCAGCTTATATTCTTGGCTTCCCCCAAAAAATGTCAGGAAGAGTCCCCTTCCTCACCTTTTATAAATTAAAAAAAATGGCCATGTCCTTACATAAAGGAAGAATTCCTTATTTTGTTTGTGAAGGCAATAACTAGGAGTTCATCTTTCTTATTCCCTGAAAGAGTTACTTTTGAAACGTATCCACTCACCCTTTGATTTATCAGCTTTGTCGGTTGGTTTATAGCCCAAAGACTTTAAATATGAGATTTCTGTTGTTCAGGGATTGCTAGCCTCTGCTAGCACCATGGACAGAGCTCACGGAGGCAGAACAGTGGTTAAACTAAGTCTTGAGAGCTCGTGTGACAGCTGAAATGCCAAGAAAAAAAAAACTCATGAGAAGAGAGAAAAACTGGCTGAGCATTCTCAAGGTGTTTCTCTAAAGGAAAAAAAAGTTTTATTTATGCCTTTTATTTTTACATCATGGTCATTCCCAATTATATAGTTTCTTTCTCCCCTTCCCAACAAGCCTTCCTTTATAACAAGGGGGGGAAAAAGCTAAGCAAAATGATCCACACATTTAAATGCATTTGAAACATCTCAAACTTATGACTTTCCATATCTCCAATGAAAAAAAGGGAAATATTATTTCAACAACCATTTTCTGGAGCCACATTTGGCTTTATAATTACATAATTACAATTCAGTTTCATTTAATTTTCTTTCTATTTGTATTGCTGTAGACAATTGTTTTCTTGGTTCTACTTGTTTCACTCTGCATCAGTTCACATAAGACTCTCCACATTTCTGTGATTTCTATTATGTATGCTATTTGGTGCTGTTTTAATGAAGGGAAAATGTGAGGGAAATTCTTAGCCAGGTCATTATTCACACATGAAAAAAATAAGTGGAATTGACTTTTTTCTTTGACCCTCTCTCTCATTATCCATACTTTCAAAGGTCCAGAGCTCCCTTGAACCATCCAGATTTCCTCCCCACCCCAACCACAATTCTGCCTCCCCAGATTACTCACCTACTCAGTTCTCATGCAGACAACTTCTTTGTAATACCTAGCTTGCAGTTTATGACACATTGTTTCTATTGCTTCTATACCCATCCAAATTTATATATTCTGTACCCCATTCCTGCAGGGTATTCTCTCAAAGTGCTTTCATTGTTAGAAAATGTTAGGATAAACCAATATTCTTGCTCAAGTGTTATTGCTCTCTAGGGTTATCTACATTTTAATACCAGTGGTAACCATGCATTTGTATAACTGTTCTATTTTTTTCTCTTTTTTTTTCTCTTTTTGCTTTTTGGAGGGTGAAGGTAGGGCAATTTGGGTTAAGTGACTTGACCAAGGTCACATGGCTAGTTTTTATGTTAAGTGTCTGAGGCCGGATTTGAACTCAGATCCTTCTGACTCCAAGGCTGGTGATCTATTCACTGCACCACCTACCTGCCCCTGTTCTATTACTTTTCTAAGCAGAACCCTTATCCAAAGAAGTTAATCTATGATAATGGAACTTTAGGCATTATGATCAGCCATCAGGGAATTATAGCATAGTAAAGGCAGAAGAAACTTCAGTAAGGCAATGTGATATAGAATATGGAGAACAGAGTGTTGGGATTAGTGTCAGGATAGTCTTGATTCAAATCTCATGTCAGGTATTTACTTGCAGTGTGATCCTGGGAAAATAATTTAATCTCTCTTGGCTTCAGCTTCCTCAACTATAAACTGAGAGGTTTGGCCTCAATGTTAGCTCAAGTCTCTTTTGGTTCTAAATCTCTGCTCCTATGAGCTAGTCTAATCTTTTCCTTTGGTAGAGGGGAAAACTGAGGACTTACCCAAATTGACCCAGTTAACTAAATGGTAGAGCCAACACTAGAACCTAGATTTTCTAAGGCCTAGTCAGGTGTACTTTCCACTATACTCTGTGATGAGTCCTCCTTGGTAGGGCACTTTCTGATAATAAATGAAAGTCTTATTCTAATACACTTGTTTTGCTCCCAAGAAAGGCCAGTGCTGCCAAGCAGTGAATGGCTTTACAGACTCACAGTCGGTGAGCCTAGGCCAGGCAACTCCTGAGAGAGACAGAGACAGAGAGAGACGAAGAGAGAGAGAGAGAGAGAGAGAGAGAGAGAGAGAGAGAGAGAGAGAGAGAGAGAGAGAGAGAGAGAATAAATAGATTCTCACATAGCTACTTTACATCATTTCATAAGTTATTTCTTCACAATTAGAGCACTTTCCAGTTCTGTACTTGGAGGATCTCAGAATTGGGAGGGACTATTGGCATCTTGTAACCCTACTTGAGTTCTCATCAGAAGCTTTCTGACCCCTGAAGAGAAGAGTCACATTTTCCCCCAGAAGCTGAGCAGAGAAAAAGAAAAATTGGTCCTGTCAAATAATACTTAATTTTCCATTTAACTTGCTTGATTTAATCAATAATTTGATTACCTGGCTCTTGTGTTACCACAAGCAAGACAAAGAGAAGGAGGAATATTGTCTTTCAGACTGTCATAGTGACTCTTGCTGCCAACAATAGCATTTGTTGAACAGTGGTACATAGAATAGAAAGAAGTAGATGCCCAGAACAGTCATAGGATAATAGCTTTAGAGCTGGAAAAAATCCTAGAGGCCACCTAGTCCAATTACCTCAATTTACACAAGAAGAAATTGAGTGAACTGTGTGCTGGAATTGGAGACAGGAGACCTAGGTTCTAATGCTCTCTTAATTACTAATTTACTACCTGTCTTTGAGCAAGTTTTCCATCAGGGCTCCAGATTCCTTATCTGCAAAAAAATTCTTTATCAATGAGGTGTCATGGTATAGTGGAAAGAACATTGGGTTGTAGAGTGTAGAGATCTTAGTTTAAATCCTAGATCTGATGTTTACTGTCTGTATGACCTTGATGATGTAACTTTGTTTTTCATAGTCTTAATTTCCTCATCAATAAAAAAGGGGCCTCAGTTTCCTCGACTATAAAATATGAGTTGGACTAGATAATCTCTTAGCATCTCTTCTCATTCTAAATCCATTGTGCCTCATAAAGCTTGGACTAGGATTCCAGTCATCTCCTTAAGGGAACTACTTATCTGGGACAACCTAACCGAAGTAGGAAATTAGGAAATTTTGAGTAGGAAATTAGAAATAGTTAGGTGAAAGGTTTTCTTTCTCTTGTCAGACAGGTTGTTTACTTTTTTCTTTTAGTGCACAGATTGCATACACCTTCCTCCATTCTATTATATGACTTCTGGCTCTAGAGTGCACTTGAAGATAGACAGCTCTTGTCCTCAGTCTTGTCTTAGAGAGTCAGTTTTATTTCTAGTGGTGTGCTTTTCCCCACTTGGAACTATTTTATATTTACTTTATATTTTTTGTCTGTGTACATGCCAGATCCCTTCAAGTAGAATGTAAACTCCCTGAGGGCAGAACTATTTAATTTTTCTCTTTGCCTCCCCAGCACTGAGTACAGTGTCTTTAAGATTCACAAAGCACTTTACATGAATTATCTTACTTAGTCCTCCAGCTCTATGAGGTAGGTACTATTATCTTTGTTTTCCATATGAGGAAACTGAAACTAAGAAAGGTTAAGTTGCCAAGAATCACACAGCTAATTAGTGTGTCTGAGGTGAGATTTGAACTCAGATCTTCTTGATTGCATATTCAGCACTCTTTCAACTGTACCATCTATTTGCCTCTGTAGACTTTTAAAACTACTTATTGAATAATGATAATAACCACAATAACAAAGCTAACTTAAAAATTTGCAAATCACTTTATATATCACCTCATCCAAGTCTTTTTTCTTTTTTAAAATATTTATTTTATTTTGAATTTATGGAATAAAATAAGCATTTCCACAACAAAGTGTAATAAAAAGATGATTGCACATGAAACTGCAAATCTACAATGTACAACTTGCTATTCCTTTTACATACACAACAAAGTTTTCATGTATTTTTTATTTTTTTTTGTCTTTTTTTTCTTCCCTCCTCCTCTCCCTCTCCCTAGAGATGAGCACACCAATATCATTCAATATTGTATTGGAAATCCTAGCAATAACAATAAAAGAAGAAAAGGAAATAGAAGGAATCAGAATAGGGAATGAGGTAATGCAACTATCTCATTTTGCAGCTAATATGATGATATACTTGGAAAATCCCAAAGATAAACTAAAAAGGTAGCTGAAATAATTAATAATTTTATCAGAGTAGCAGGATGTAAAGTAAACTTACATAAATCATCAGCATTCCTGTATATCACAAACAAAACTCTGTGAGAAGACATAGTAAAAGATACTCCATTTAAAATAACTGTAGATAGTATAAAATACCTGGGAGTTTACTTGAGTCTCACAACAGCTTTCTGAGACAGTTATTAGAGATATTATGCCCATTCTGCAGAGGGAGAAAATTAGATTCAGAGAGAGTGACTTGCCCAGTGTCACATAGCTGTACTCTAAGATATAGGAGAGTAGTTTATCTCAATTCTTCCTCACTCTATAAGTATCCTATAGTTGCCACTTTTTAATTGAATTGCCATAAGTCATGAAACTAAAAAGTGACAGATCTGGAACTCAAACCAAAATCTTCTGATTATAGTTCTCATGTTTTGTTTTGTTTTGTTTTGTTTTTAAACTATCACATGGTCTCCCTAAGGGAGGAGTCTTTCTGACTGAGTCTGGTGCTAAGCTTGGCATCCAGGATATTTAAATCCAAAGTGTGGCAAAGCAGAATCAGAGAACTCATGTTTAACTGTTGGCTTTATGTATGTGACTTTGGGTAAATTACTTAATTTCTCTGGGCCTCAGTTTCCTCATCTGTAAAATGTAAGAATTAGTATAGGTATTCTCCAAGTTCCTTCCCAGCTTTAAACCCTGTAATCTTATAAATAGCATCAACATGAGATGCATGCATGGATACTTTATAGTCATCTGCCTGTGAGAACATCCAGAAGAGAGGGTTATAATAACCATCAAGTGTATTTAAGAGCACTACTGATAGAGTGACTAATGTGACAGAAAAGGAAAATGTTGGATGTTTGATGGGTTGTGGAAAAACCGGGACACTAATGCATTGTTGGTGGAGTTGTGAACTGATCTAACACAGCTAGTAAATGTGTCAAATGTCTGAGGCCACATTTGAACTGGAGAACAATTTGGAGCTATGTTCAAAGGGCTATAAAAAACTGGCCATACACTTTGATCCAGCAATACCACTGCTACATCTGTATCCCAAAGAAATCCAAAAAAAGGGAAAAGGACCTGTTTGTACCAACAATATTTAGAGTAGCTCTTTTTGTAGTGACTAAGAATTGGACATCAAAGGGATGCCCATCAATTGGGGAATGTCTAAACAAGCTGTGGTATAAGATTATAATGAAATGTTATTGCTTTGTAAGAAATGACAAGCAGAATGATTTCAGGAAAACCCAGAAAGACTTACATGAATTGATGCATAGTAAAGTGAACAGAACCAGGAGAACACTGTACACAATTAACAATGATATTGTTCAGTGAAGAACTGTGAATGACTTAGCTCTTCTCAGCAAACCAATGATCCAAGACAATCCCAAAGGACTAATGATGAAGCATGCTATCTGCCTCCAGAGAAAGACCCGATATTGATTGAACGCAGACTGAAGCATGCTGTTTTCCCACTTTCTTTCATTTTATTCAACTTTTCTTGTACAAAATAACTAATATGGAATGTTTTACATAATTGCACATACATAACCTGTATCTGATTGCTTACTCTCTCAGTGAAGGGGAGGGAAAGGGAGGGACAGGGGGATAGAATTTAAAATTCAAAACTTTAAATAGAAATGCTAGAAAAAAAT
Organism: Pseudocheirus occidentalis; assembly: GCA_028646575.1. Classification (NCBI taxonomy): domain Eukaryota; kingdom Metazoa; phylum Chordata; class Mammalia; order Diprotodontia; family Pseudocheiridae; genus Pseudocheirus; species Pseudocheirus occidentalis. The sequence goes on along the minus strand of CM053593.1, from coordinate 94,450,453 downwards.
TTAAAAATTATGTCAGGGACGGGGGAAAAAAACACTACTGATAGCAGAAAAGCCACTTGGTTCGATTATAATTGCAATGAGTACCTCAAAAAGGGTAGATTACTGCAACAACTAGAGTCTTACTATGTTCCTGTTGAGATATAAGAGTCTGTGACAGTGTTGGGCCATTTTTTGATCTTCAGTCAAGGATCATGACCTATTTAGGGTCCAGATTTGCCTCTGCCATTGTTTATCTTCTCTCCTTTCCATGACAGAGAGGCAAGCTGCATGGTGTATAGAGGGAGGGGCCTTGTCTCTGGAGTCAAAGTACCTGGGCTCAAATACTTGTTGTTCAGTCATTTCAGTCGTGTCTAACTCTTTGTGACCTCGGTTGGGGTTTTCTTGGCAAAGATAATAGAATGGGGGAGGCTAGGTGGCACAGTGAATAGAGTACCGGCCCTGGAGTCAGGAGGACCTGAGTTCAAATCAGGCCTCAGACACTTGATACATTTACTAGCTGTGTGACTTTGGGCAAGTCATTTAACCCCAATTGCCCTCCAAAAAAAAAGCAAAAAAAAAAGGATACTAGAATGGCTTGCCATTTCCTTCTCCAGCTCATTTTACAAATAAGGAAACTGAGGCAAACAGGATTAAGTGACAGACCCAGGATCACAGAGTTAGTAAGTATCTGAATCCAGATTTGAACTCAGGTCCTCCTGATTCTAGGACCAGCACTCTGTCCGCTGTGCTATATGACTTGGCAAATCACTTCATCTCTGCAGACCTCAGCTTCCCCTCTGTAAAATTAGTGAATTAAATTAGATGGTCTCTGATCTAACACTACATGGATAATCCTATAATCTGTGATTCAGCTTGATATAAGGAAAACATTACCTAGCAAAAAGAGTTGCTCCAAATGAAGTCTTAAGAGAGAAGATTTCAAGCCAAGGCTGGTTGTTCTCTTTTTGAGAATCTTGTAGGCAAATGGATTGCATTTTCAGGTAGGAAATTGTTTTCTGTAAATTATGAGTTCCCTTCCTATCCTGAGATTCTTTATTCCCTGCAACTTTGAGGTGGGGTAGGGACCTGAATAGAGGATAAGTAGGTGAAGGATTTATTCCCTAACTGACCTAATGCAGGGTTTCTGAGTATTTCTACCAGGCAAACTTCAATTAGTGTTTGAAGGGAGAGTAAAAGACAACTGAATTTAGAGTTATATTTTCTTAAATAACATTAACAACAACAATAATTCTGTGCATACAGTTCTTTAAGGCTTCCATAGCACTCTACAAACATCTCATATTGTCCTCACAACAATCCTGAAAAGCTGTTGCTATTGTTATCCCCCATTTTACAGATGAGAACACTGAGGCTGAGAGCTGAAGTGACTCACACAGGAAAGTAAGTATCTGAGGCTGGATTTGAATCCAGGCTTTCCTAACTCCAGACCCAGCCCTCAAATCATTGTGCCACCTAGCTGTCTCTGAATTTTTAAGAAAATTGAAGAATTGACTTGGGGAGAAGACTAAAGGAGAAGCTTACTTAGCAGTAGCAGGATGAAAAGAGACAAAAAAAGAGACTTAAAGAGAGATTAAATCCAATTCAGTAAAAATGTATTAACCTCCTACACCAAGTGAAACTTGACCAGTCAGCCTTGTAGTAGATATACTGTGTCCCTCTGTTATTCCCCTCCCCCCATACCCTCCCATATTTAAGTCAGACCCTAAAAATCCCAGTTCCTCCCGGAAGTCTTCCTGGAATTCGAGATGATGCCCTCTCCCTCGACTGTCTTTCTCTTCTTCCCTCTAGACACAAATTCCAATATTACTGCCCCACAACTACCCAACAAATAATAACAGTAATAATAATTATAAGTAGCATTTACATAGTGCCTACTATGTTCAGACACTGTGCAAAATGCTTTACTAATATTATTTCATTTGATCCTTGCAACCACCCTGAAAGGAAGGTGTTATTATTCCCATTTTCCAGATGATAAAACCAAGGCAATTGGAAGTAAAGTGACTTGCCCAAGGTCACACAACTAGTAAGAGTCCAAGGTCAGATTTGAATACAGGTCCTCCTGAATACAAACTTAGTGCTCTATCCACTGTGCCACTACTTTCAGTTCTTCATGTACAAATTCCTCTCCTCCCCTACTCAATAAATTGTCTTCTTGTAACAAAGAATAAAAAGGAAGGGAACAGGGAGGGGAACAAGCATTTATGAGTTACTATGCACTTTTACAGAGATGATCTCAAACAACCCTTTGAGCCAAGTGGTATCAGATGAATCCTCTCCTTTACTGTTGAGGAAACTGAGGCAGATAGATTAAATAACTTGTCTGGGACCATACAACTCTATCCCCTTTACAACCTACCTGCTTAGTAAGTGCTCAGTACAAGACCTGGCACATAGTAGGTGCTTAACAAATATTTAATGATTATTTATTAATAAAGAATAGAAAAGAGGGGCAAACCAGTTCAACCAAACAGTCAGCATATCAACTCTGCATTACAAGAACATACACTATTTCCACTGTCGGTCACCACCTCTGCAAAGGAGAGAATGTACTAACCCTTGTTATTCAGTAGGTTTTAGCTGTGTATTTGCTAACTACTTATTATTTTCTAGTTGGTACTTTGCCTTTGGGATGCTGGCTCATGCTGGTGCTGGTTTTTGGAGAGGCAGTCTCCAGAGGAGACTGTCCATAGCTAAACTGCTTTAGAAATTGCCTTGCAGAAAGAAATAAGTGCTTAATGAAGATTTTTTTGATGAAAGAATATTGATGACAGGCAATCAGAGAGAAGAAACAGCCCAGTTAATTGTCCCACTGTGTTTGTCTTCTTTTTCTGATCCCTGGGCTCTGGGTTAAGTGCCTGTCAACCCATCAAAATGCAGAGCTTCACTTGCTTTGGGGTAGGATTTCTATCAGGCTGAGCTACTACTGCTTTACAGATTCTCCTGGGATGGACTCTTACTGCTCTGCTGATCAGTACTGAGTATAGCAGGCTGGCTCTCAAGGCAGAGTTTGAGAAGTCTTAAATGCTATACAAGCATTTATCAAGTGTTTACTATGTATTCCACACTGTGCTAACTCTGAGGGTTAAAAAGCAAAGCAATAATAATAATAAAGAAAATCCCCTATTCTTAAGGCGCTCAAAGTCTATTGGGGAAGATGATATGCAAACTGCATATAACCAAGACACAGATGGGGTAATCTGGAGATAATCTCAGAGGGAAGATAACAAGATTAAGGAGAAACAGGAAATGTTTCCTGCAGAAAATGGAACCTTTAGCTGAGACTCAATTCAGTCTAGAGAAGCCAGGAGGCACAGATGGAGAGAGAGAGAATTCTAGGCATGGAGAACCAGCAGCAAAAAATGCCTAAAGTCAGGAAATGGGTGTCTCGACAGCTTCTATTAACCCTTTTCTGAGGACCTCATCCTTGAGTTTGAAACAGAAAGGCCAAAAGGGAACCAACTGCCTTATGATTTGGAAGCCATCTCATGTTGGATCCTTTGCTGTTCCACTTTCTTCCCAGGCACCCTGAAAATCACCAGACCTTGGTCAGTGTTTTCTTGTTATTTTCTCACCCACCTAGATCACTGAGACATAAACTTTCAGAGAAATCACAGGCTTGTTCAGAACAAAGGAGTGAAGAGGACTAGCTAGGATTACCAGGCATTTCACCTAGCCCTCATATGCCCCTTGAACCATGACTTGGAGCATCAGCGTCTCTCTTTTCCATCCTTTTTAATGGAAAGCAAGATGTTCTTCTTTGAGACTTTTGTGACTGTATCTTTATAACTCATTTAGATATTTTACAAAACCCTAGATATATCTTTTGTTTGTTTGTTTGTTTGTTTGTTCTTAATGCTCTAGCGCCTCCATCCTAAAAACCGCGCTCCTTTCTGGTTGGTTTTGGAGTTGAAAGAGAGAGATGAGGAGCAGAAGCATCTCTACCCTACAGCTGAAACAAGATTTCAGAGGACTCTTTAAAAATAATTTAAAGTTATTTTCCATCTCAAGTTGAAAGGTCTATCTTTTATCCGATGCCATGAAACATCCTTGGTATGTTTATAGGCAGGACAGCTAGACATTAGCTTATGAGCAACTCATGATATTGTCAAATTCTTCCTCCTCCCCTCACAATCTCTTCCTTCCCTCTATCCTTTCTCTTTTCTCATTCCTTTCTTTTGCTCTTTCTCCTTCCCTCTATCACTTCTTCCCTTCCTCTCCCCTCTTTTTTCTCTCCCTTTGTTTCTCTGTCTCTGTCTCTCTGTTTCTCTCTGTCTCTGTCTCTCTGTCTCTGTCTCTGTCTCTCTCTGTCTCTGTCTCTGTCTCTCTGTCTCTCTCTCTCTCACACACACACACACCCACACCCACACACACACACACACACACACACACACACACACACACACACACACCAGCACTATTTCTTCCAGGAAAATGGCTGGTCAGTTTGGGATACTCACATATCCAGAATAAAGTAGGCCTCTGTGATATACACAGAAACTGTCAAATCCTTACTCCATTGGAGATCCAAAAGTCCCAGCTTAGCCTTGATGATCAAAAAAGGGTCTAGTGGAGCTTTGAATTCTGAGTGAAAACTTTTTTTCTTCTTGAAAATACAACAAAGAAATATTACTATTTTCTGTTCTAGCGGCAAGAGGGTTTCCCATGCAATATGTTGAGCTCATGATAGAACAGGGTCCCTTTTCCATTCCATTACACAAATAATAATTTTAGGTGACCAGTCATCAACAGACACATTTTTTACCTTTTGGAGTACACTAGGGGATGAATTTGACATGATTAGATACCTAGGACCACAGCAACAGTCCTTAAAATGTATAGTCTAGACATGTTACTATTTAACTGAATGAATATCTGTTAAGCACCTACTATGTGCAGAGCAGAGGCAATCTAATATATTACATAAAGGCAGGTCCCAGAGTCAAGAAGATTGGGATTCAAATGTTGCTTCTGACATATTCTAATTGAGTCACCCTGGTTAGTCACATAACTTTTCAAGTGCTCCAGTCAACTAGTTAAGACTATAAGATTATAATTTCCATCAGTGAAGGGAGTTTCTGGGAGATGAGATCATGTCTGGACCAAAAAAAAAGTACAAGGTATTGTACTTTTGGAATAGAAGGACAAAAATGCAACAATTCCTGCTTACAGACTGTGGAGGGATACAACATGTATACAGATAAGTAAAGACAAAGCAGCTGGAAGGGAGAGAGAACCCAGAGCTGGGAATGGAGAGAGAAAACTAGTGCAAGAGATAAAATGTAAACGATCTGGGTATAACGTACCCACAGAAAAGGTGAAGAAGAGTTTGGCAGGGCATGACAGAGCTCTCCCAGGGGGTAGTGGGGCCTTTGACTGGTGACCTGTCCTGCCTATACTTACTTGTGAGTGAAAGAAGAAAGCCAGCGGTGGTCTGAACCATAAGAATCTCTTTGCATGGTTCTGTAATCTAAGAAATTTCCCTGACTTGCTTTAGGGAAATTTTGCCCATTTGTCATTAGGTAGCATTGGGAAAGGAATGCTGGGCTTGGAATCAGGAAGACTCATTCTCAGTTCAAATCTGGCCTCAGATACGTATTAGCTGTGTGACCCTGGGTCAGTCACTTCACACTGTTTGCCTCAATTTCCTCATCTGTAAAATGAGCTGGAAAAGGACATGGCCAACCACTCCAGTGTCTTTGCCGAGAAAACTCCAAATGGGGTCACAGTTGGACATGGAGTTGGACATGGCTGAAAAAGACTGAACAACAACAAGTCAGAAGGAGGTTCAGAGGCACCCAGAGGCTATCTGGTCTAGTCTCCTTATTTTACATATGAGAAAACTGAAACTTAGGGAGATTAATGGCTTGTTTGAGGTCACTCAGGACATATGAGCAGAGGTAAGATTTGAACCAAGGTCCTTTTGACTTCAGAGTGACTGTACCACTACGCACATTGTCTGAACAAGGCCTAGGAAGGTACTACATGTGAGTGTTTTTAAAGTTGATAAGGACTATGGTAACATAAGACATACACATATGGCACATGCTGTGACTGTGTAGCTGGCAAAAATTATCCATACATTATCCAATGTATATTGGATAGCCCCACAGAACGCCAGAGCTATAAAGATCATGAGATCTAATTGCCTTATTTTTCAAAGGAAGACATGGAGGCCCAGGGCAATGAAGTAGCTGTCCAATGTCATGAAAGTAAGTAGACTTGCACATCACACACTTGTTCTGCCATGTCACAGCAGTCCCTTCACCCTGGGCTTGTCATACTAGAGGTATACTCCATCCCTGTGGCCCCTTATTCTAATTGCCTGGTGCCTTCTAGAACCTCCAGTTGTAGAAAAATGCTCAGGTCATCCACGTCTTCATTTCTCTCTGGTCTTATCTCTTGAATTTCTCTATCATGTCCTCAAAAGGGTCTTTTTCCCATGCTATCCTCTTTTCAGCATCCTTTTCTGTGTTTTTCACCCTCATTATAATGCAAGCTTCTTGAGGCAGCTAGGTGGCGCAGTGAATAGACCACTGGCCTTGGAGTCAGGAGGACCTGAGTTCAAATCCAGCCTCAGACAATTAACACTTACTAGCCACGTGGCCTTGGGCAAGTCATTTAACCCCAAATGCCCTGCCTTTCCCCCTCCAAAAAGCAAAAAAAATGCAAGCTTCTTGACAGCAAGTGCTGTCTTTCTTTCTGCTTGCATTTGTATTCCCAACATTTAGCACAGTGCTTGGAACATAGTAAGTGCTTGATAAATGCTTCTTGATTTGACTTGACTCTAGGACTCAGTTTCATAATCTGTAAAATGTGACAGTTGGAATTAAAGATCTCCAAGATTCCTTCTATCTCTAGATTTGTGATAAATACCCAAGACCATGGTCAAAATTTAAATAGTGTTACACCTCTAAAGACAACCTCCCTCCTCCCCTCAGGGAGGCATTGTCTCCCTGAAACTCATTATCCTAGAAAATGAATGAACAAGGAAGGATCCCAGCATCCATTCCAGCCCAGCCAGATGGCATTTCTGAAATATCTGAAGGGGAAAGTTTCATGACTTGTGCACACAGTGTCAGTCCTTTAGGCAACAGAGAAGAAAGCAAAAGCTGCAAAATACATTATTTGGGGAAAACCATTTCAACAGATGATGATCAAATGGGAAAATATATGCAAAATGCTTTGCAAGCCTTAAAGCACTATAAAAATGCTAACTGTTATTATTGTGATTATGAAGAAGAGATCTCTTTCAGATATTGGTAATAATTTATGTAGAGAAAAACAGAGGGAGGAAGGAAGGAAGGAAGGAACGAAGGAAGGAAGGAAGGAACGAAGGAAGGAAGGAACGAAGGAAAGAAAGAAAGAAGGTGAGAAGTAAGAAAGAAGAAAGAAAGGAAGGAGGGAGGGAAGACAAGAGAAAAAGAAGGAAGAAAATTTTCTCATCCGTAAAATGAAGAAGTTGGATGAGATGACCTCTGAGGTTCCTTCCAGGGAAGCTAGGTAGCAAAGTGGAGCACCAGGCCTAGAGTCAAAAAGACCTGAGTTCAAATCTGGCCTCAGACACTAGATTGTGAACCCAAGCAATGTTTGCCTCAGTTTCCTCATGTGTAAAATGAGCCGGAGAAGGAAATGGCAAACTACTCCAGTATCTTTTCCAAGAAAACTCCAAAAGGGATCACAAAGAGTCAGACACAATTGAAATGGATGAACAACAACAAAGGAGATCCCTTCTGACTCTAAAGTTGTGATCCTATATGAAAGGTTCAAAAAAAGGCTGCATAACCATATGCCAAGGGTGCTATAGAGTAGATTGATTTTCATTTGGGCACTGCACTGTTGAACCTCTGAAATGCTTCCCAACGCTAAGAGGCTATGATTCTAGGAAATTTCCTCATACAGTGTGGTATTCTCTGTGGACACTCAGAACAAACTTGTTGGCTGACAACAAAAAAAGTAAACAAATGAAAAACTAGGAAAATATTTACATGATGTTTATATCAGTAATAACCCATCTCTTGGAGTCTGGGTAATGTGTTAATTGGATTTTCATGGGAAAGGGATACAGAGTAGAGTCCCAAGGCCAAGGATTCTTCCCTGGCTATTTCTGGGCCAATTTGTTAAATGATCTTAGAGTTTTCCCACCTTCTAGATACCTTTTTCTTTAGAAAAAGAAAGTAAGACTTGGGAAATGTGACATGAAAGACACCCTTATTGCAAAGTATGATCACTTTCACTCATTGAAAGAGTAGCTGAGGCTATATTTATTGGCTGATGATGACAGGAAGGCAACTGAAATAGGAGTTTCATGAGAGGGACTGTCAGGCAGGGAAGCCTTGAGGAAGTTTTAAGAAAAAGAATTTGGCCCAAAGGAAAGGGTTAAGTGGATTGCAATGACAAGGTAAAGGCTTAGATAAGCCAAGGCTTTATTATAGAGCATAACCAAGATGTCTTCACTAAAATGGCCATGATAGCACCCGTCTTCAAGAAAGCAAGCATTTTAATAGGGGGAATTATCCTCCATCATTTCCTCCTGACAGGAAAAGTCAGAGAGAAGGGATGTTCTTTCCCAGGCACCATTCTGCAGAGGTTGTCTCCATCCTGATGATTTAGTCCTAGAAAATGAGGACCATCAGCAGAAGCATTCATTAAAGCTGGCAGGCCCACTTGGCTCATCAATATAAACAGATGAGGTGTGCAGAGAATATTGGCCAGAGAATAGAGAGGTGATGAGAAAATGCCCTTTATTGGCTGGTTGTTCCCTATACAGAATTACAGAATGTCATTGCCGGGAAGGACCTTAGAGGTCAGCTAATCCCACCCTTCCTCCTGCTGTGTAACAAATGAGGAAACGGGATCAGAAAAAGCAAGTAACCTGCCCAAGGCCACACTTGGGCACAAGTGGAAAAGTGGCCACACTCCTCATTTGTAAAATGACATGGCCAGACTGTAAGTGGAAAAGCTAAGACTCGAATCTGGCTCCAGGTGTAGTGACCTTTCTCCTACATTATACTTCCTTAGAAACAAATACAGGAATGGCCCATTTAGCTGAACATCATATGTCTGGCAACCTTAGTTTTCCAGAACCCAACTACAGTGAAGAAAATAAGAGAAGAATGCCGCTGGCTGCCCAAAATATGTGTCACAAAACCATCAAAAGCTAGGGTCTCTAAATGTATTCATTTTAAAAATGTTTTATAACTTTTTCCTTCATTACAGGGTATCTCAAAAGTCCAAAAGCCTTAGTACAGTTTTAAGCTATACAAACCCAAAACTCTGCTAAAACTGTGGGGACTCTCTGTATAATTGGTCTCCATTGTAGTCCTATGTATTTTATTTTATGCATTTAAAAACATTATTCTGAAAAGGGGTTCTTAGGTTTCACTAGACTGCCAAAGGGAAGGGCTCCAAAGAGCAGGAGACAGGTTTCTTTATGGCTGCCCAAAAGTTTAGAGTTAACTGAGCAGTATAGCAAGATGCTTGATGTCCCCTTGATGTCATGTGGTGTGGGTATGAGATGGATATCCGTGTTGACTCATTACAGCTATCAGGATATAGGTCAATGTAAGTTTACTCCTAAAGTGACAATATCATGGAGGCCTGTCCAGCTGGAGGCTGGAAAAACATCATTTAAAAAGGGATTCGTATATTAGGCAAAGGAGCTGGACCAGATGACCTTTAAGGTACTTTCCAGCACTTGGGAGTCTAGGAATGTATAAAAGTCTTAATTTATGAACTGGATGAATCAGGGCATGATTATTTAAAAGACTAATTTACTTCCCTCCCCCAAAATTTCTGTACATATTCAATTTATTAAATATTCCACTTATAGATGAATTTGTGCTTCTATTAATGAAGTTCACCCATACTCTTAGCCATGCTACCAGAGTTCCTCAGACACTAGGGAATTCCATTAAGGAGTAAAATTCACCTAAGACCATAGGGAGTTAAGGTATTTGGGGTCAGAGAGAAGGAAGGTTTCAAATAATATCTTCTTTTATTAGACTATAGTAAGATTAGTTGTCTTGTCATTGAGATCTAAGGGAAAATAAACATTATAACATTACATTTTTTTAAAACTCCCAAGTCCTGTCATTAATAGAAGAGTTGTCTGATTAGTTTTCCACAAAAAACACAGTTTCTGGATTGTTCTGATATGTTTCCTTTCTTTAAGACGTTTGCTGTGAAGTTCCCATTGGCACTGTGCCATTCAGGTCTCCAGAATGGCCTATGGAGGAATGTACTTTTCCAGAGGAAGGAGAGCAGTGATGGCCAGCTACTGGCTGGCCATCACTAAAGGAATATATAATATTCCTTCGAAGTGCAATGCATTCTGCTTACATAAGAGCACAGATTTTTATGTATGTGGGATATTTAACAAATTGAATACCTGGATGGAATTCCTTTTGGGGGGGGGGAGAAGGTAGATGGGGAAAGGAAATCAGTTTCCAGCCCTTAGTTATCCTAAATTAAAGGTTACCACCAATCCCTAAAACCCCAGCCTCCAAGGATCTTCCTTACCACCACCCTAGGAAATTCCATTTGGTGCCCTGGCTTGGGACACCTTTGATCATTCTGATAATGACTTAGCCCCCTTGTAGGTTTTGTCCTGTGACATGTCCCCATGGTTCCCTTTGCTCGTTTGGGGTAATGGTAAAAGTACTACATTAGAAAGTAGGAACTCTAGGTTCTAGTCCCAGTTCTATCATTAAAAAGCTGTATGACCTTGTAATTTGCCTCTACAGACCTCAGTTTCCTCATTTGTAAAATGACATGGCCAGACTGTAAAATCTCAAAGGTCTCTTCTAACTCTAATACACTATCATTTGGTGGAGAGGAGTGTGTATGTGTCAGGGAGTGGGGTCCATTTAGCTCAGCATATAATTTTGGAGGGGATAGAAAGGAATTGGATTTTTTATTTTATCTGTTCAGAAAACTCTCAATGAGGAAGCTCCTTCTGCCAATGCAGATTGGTACCTGTCCTACAAGTTGTGATCTTATAAAGTTGCCTGAAGTGCCAGAAGTTTAAGTGATTTTCCCGGGGTGGTCATGATAATACATGGCAGAGGATTTTGGCATAGGTGTACCTTATTCCAGGGCTAGTACTCTATCCATCATGCCACACGTGCCTTTAGGAGAAGGAATAGTTTATATTTATATAGACCTTTATGATTCATAAAGTACTTAATAGAGAGGGTTCCCCACAACAACTTCCTGAGGTGGCTGCTATAGTTTTCTTCATTTTACAAATACAGAAACTGAAGAAAATTTAAGTGATTTGCCCCAGATCACATAGCTAGTAAGTGTCCTCCAAGATGTGATTCAAATATAGGTCTTTCTGTCTCCAAGGTCACTCTAACCATGTTGCTTCTCCCTAAAAAGCTTGGTCACAGTGTCAACCCCTGAGGAACTTGTCAACTTCATTCTCTCATAAGACCATATTCTATACTTCCAACCCCCAGCTACTGCTGATCAGATAGAGGGATACACAGTTAATGAATGGGATTGACTTATCAAAACATATTTCTAAATATTTTTTGGATTGAATTAACTTTATCCAAATGGAAGACTCACATAAAACGTATCCTGAAAAGCTTGATTTTATAAGACTGCAACATAGAAAATAAAGGCATCAATTCTCTTTGTTCAAACTTGGATTCGAGATTGTCTGATTGGTAACAACCAATCCTCCACCCAAGTCCTGGACCTGTCTGCCTCTCTGGCAACATTTTTTTCTTATAATCCTAGACTTATTGATTTTTTTCTCTTTGTTTATTTTTCTCTTCAAGCTTGAGGAAGTTAGAAGCCTGTAGCTAGAGGAACCCAGAGCCTTAGAAAGTTTTGATTTTCATTTTTTGCTTTGTTGCTCTGCACACCAGACAGATGTGCCCCCTCACTGTGACCCTGAACTCAATATTGAAAAGTTTCCACTGTCCAGGTAAAGACCTGACAGGCACCAACTGCCTGAGGCTTCTCTGCTAGTCCATCAGAGCCCTTTCTATGCCAGCATAAATAATATATGTATATGCATATGGATATCTATCTACATGCATGCCTATACATACATTGTATAGGTGGACATGCACATACGTATGCATGTATATAGATATAGTCATTTATATCTATATCTATCTTTACACACCCACAAACACACACATACACAAACAAGTGCACATTGATAGAGAGGGAACATGGCATAGTGGATGGAGTTGGCCTCAAAGCCAGAAGTGCCTAGGTTCAGATTTTTTCATCTGAAACATTGGCTGTGATCCTGAGAAAGTCTCAACTTCTCATTACTCTAGGTAGTTCCCAACGACTATAAGTTGAAGAGCAGATGCCATCCTGTTTTGGAAAAGAGAGTTTTCTCACCTGGGTGTTCCCATACTAATAAAATCACAGGTCTAGTATATATTTGGGGCAGCGTATCCCAAGAATGTTAGTGTACTTTTACACTACAAAAGCTTAAAACTTCTCTAAGAATATTGGGAATATCCTGTACACATGCATGCACACACATTGTATATGCATTTGCATATAATTATATATGCATGGACATATGTAAATATATATTTTGTTGTTTAGTCCTTTTTCATCAGTTACTTCCAACTCTGCATGACCCTATTTGGGATTTTCTTGGCATAGATGCTGGAGTGGTTTGCTATTTCCTTTACTAGTTCATTTTACACATGAGGAAACTGAGGCAAACAGGGTTAAATGACTTGTCCAGCATCACACAGATAGTGTTTGAGACTGAATTTGAACTCATGTCCTCCAGACTCCAGGGCTGACACTGAAGTGCACAAAGGTTTCCTCTAGAAGATGGGATTTTAACCATATCTTAAAGGAATCAAGGGAAGCCAGTAGGCAGAGGTGAAGAGGGAGAGAACATTCTAGGCTTGTGAGACAGCCAGAGAAAATGCCCAGAGCCAACAGATGGAGTGTGTTGTTTTGGGGACAGTTAATGGGATCTATTCTGCATACTAGATCCAACAGTATGTGATAAGAAGTAAGGTATAAAAAGACTGGTAAGGTAGAAGGATCCTAGGTTATGAAGGGCTTTGCATGCCAATTTAATGTTATATTTGATCCTGGAGGTGATAGGGGGCTACTGGTGTTTATTGAGTGAGGTGGGGGCATGGAGGGGAATGACATGGTCAGCTTTAGGAAAATCACTTTGGTGATTGAATGAAGGATGGACTGGAGTGGGGAGAGGCTGGAGGCAGGCAGATCCACCAGCAGGATATTGCAGTAGTCCAGATGTGAGGTGCTAAGGGCCTTCAGCAGAATGGTGGCAGTGTCAGAGAAGAGGAGTATTTGAGAGATACAATGGTTAAGTCAACAGGCTTTGGCAACAGATTGGATATTGGTGGGGGATGAGCAATAGTGAGGAATTCAGGATGGATTCTAGGTTGTAAGGCTGGGAGACTGGGAGGATGATGTTGTTCTCTCTAGTAATAAGGAAGGTAGAAGGGGAGGGTTTAGGGGGAATGGTAATAAGTTTTGTCTTAGACATATGAAAGTTTAAGATATCTACTGGTCATCTTCCAGATGTGAGATTGGAAGACAATGTCGCATGTGAAATTTAACAAAAAGGCAAACTGAGACAGTTCTTCAAGTAAGATAACTTTATTACTAGGATGCTAAATCTATTAATACAGGATGGGTCAAATGGTACTGCCTCTGGACAAAAGATCTCAAATTGAAGATGCAGCTCATTTTTATAAGCATGAAACAAAGAACAGAACAAAAATCATATCATTGGTTTATGGAATTGGCAAAATCATGGGGTTGGGGAATCATGACTGCTTACATTAAAGAAAGTGGGCATAGCATACACATGAGATGGGCACCACCTTTCTCTATCTCTAAGAAATGCTTTTGTGGATTCTATGGGTTCCAGCTGCATCCAGAGGTTCACTGATAGGGACCCAGGTATGTAGATGAACAGGAGTCTGGGAATTAGATAAGTAGTCACCTTTTTTAATTGCTAAAGATAAGAGAAGGTCAGTTTGTCCAGTTTCTCAAAGATAACACACAAAGCTTGAAGGAAATGCTGAGACAATGTTTTATGAGAGCACTGAGAGCACAGTTGTTTTTTTAAATAACAGTGATTGTGGGAAAGCTTCACCTTAGCTACATAACTTCAGAGAAAGAGGAGACTGATCTTTTGCATACATGCATTTCTTCATTCAGAGGTGGAGAAGAGGCTTTGAATTTGATACACAGAATACAAAACAGTTCCAGAATAAAATCAGTTACAGGGTAAAATCAAATATAAAATACAGGATCAAGAATTAATTCTGTTAATGGCATAGGTAGATTTGAGAATCGTCAGCATAGAGATGGTCAGTAAACCCATGGAAGGTGATGGAATTACCAAGTACTGAGGGAGAAAAAAAGAGGGTGCCGGACAGAGCCCTGTGGGACACTTATCTCCCAGAGTTGTTGTGAGGATCCAATGAGACAATATTCATAAAGTGCCAAGCACATAGTAGGCACTTAATAAATACTTGTTCCCTTCTTTTGCCCTCCTACTCTGCCCAAAAGGCAGAATCAGAAGCAATGGTTGGAAATTACTGTTGTTGAAAAAAAAATAACAGTTGCGAGCATTTATATGGTCTTCCCATGTGCCAGGCACTGTGCTGAGCAATTTATGAATATTATCTCATTGGATCCATCCAACCACTCCTTGGAATTATTATCCCCATTTTAGAGTTGAGAAAACTGAGGCAAAGTCCACTCAAAGACTCACCACTAGTAAGTGTCTGAGGCTAGATTTAAACTCACCCCTTCTCGCCTTCAGGCTCAGCACTCTGTATTGTGCTACCTCATTGTGGTTGTTCAGTTATGTCCAACTCTTCAAGGGGTTTTCTTGGCAACAATGGAATGGTTTTCCATTTCCTTCTCCAGTGAGTAAAGGCAAACGGAAATTAAGAGACTTGCACAGGATCACACAGCTAGTGAGTGTCTGAGGCTGGATTTGAAGTCAGGTCTTTCTGACACCAGTCCCAGTGCTCTAAACACTGAACAACCTAACTACTTTTAATTTAGGCTTGATATTAGGAAAAACTTTCCAATGATCAGAATTATTCCAATGTGGGATGAGCTGCTTGAGGTCTGTAAACAAAAGCTAAATAACCATTTGACAAGTATGGTAAGTGAAGATCTGTTTTGAGGATAGGTTGTGCTAGATTGCTGCTGAGATCCTTCACAATTTTAATTTCCATGATTCTATCACACTTCTGTTTAAAGTAAGACAGAACTAGATTTTTAAGCCAAGTTCTCTGTTCACAGATCCAACTATTATATCCTGTTGCCTAATTCTAGAAACTCTCTGAAGACAAAGGTCTTATCTTATTCTGTTAGACTATAGACTCCCAAGGTCAGGAGACATATCTCTTCCCATGATACTCTGTGCTCTCCCATAGCAGGAACTTCCCACTAAACCTCCTCCCCACCCTAGACTTTCTGAGGACTGGGACTTTTCCATTTGTCTGTCAGGATAGAAAATGGCACCCTCCACTGACAGCCTAACCCTCTCCACAAAACAATGAAATTATTTTTGATGGCAGAAGACAAAAATAAATCTGACTTTGCTCTGTTATTCATGTTAATATTCTCTTTGTGTCAAGAAGGAAAGGATGCTTGTGGAATAGCAGAGAAGCCTGCACCATTTTCACCTATTAGACCTTCCTCTGGACATTGGGTTTTTCTATTCTATTCTATTTCTGTTTTGAGCACTCTGGTCAAGTAATCTGTAGATCAGTCTCCCAGTTACTGTTGAGTGCCCTTCAGAAGCCTGTTTATATTTCCATATGGCTGTGTTGATTTTTATCAAGTTAAGTTGTCTTTTCTGGGGCTTGTTGGGAATAGGAAGTAAATTTACCCCTGGCAAGACAAATGTGTAATTTTTACCAGAAATACATCTGTTCTAATTTGCAGATGGGGTTACAACAAACAATGACGTTTCCTGGATTTTTAGCTTATTTCATTATGTAAATGGAAGTTCTTTCCTTTCTCCAGCCTTTTAAATGGAATATTTTCATGGACCCCTCCTCCCAGGATAGCTGAGAAATCCAGAGAGGTAGAAGCTAAGAACAGAACCCAGCCAGGCAGTTAGTTGGCCAGGTGCCTTCTGTTGGCATAAGTCTGTACTGGATGTTCTCTAGGACAGAAAAAGAGGATGTTCTTTGGGATAGAAAAAAAGGGAAAAATCTATTAGAAATGCTCTTAGGGAGGGCATATTTTATGCTCTTATGGAGTGCATACTTACATAAGGGAGATGTGGTCTTTGCTTTAAAAAAACCTTTTAAGTCAATCAGAAACGGAAACAGTAAATGAAGAATGAAAGAATTTGCATGAACAGATCTAGGAAAGTTATAATTTACCCAAGATACTACTTACTACCCAAGTAGTAAGCATCAGAAGTGGGATCTGAACCCAGATCTTCTTGACTTTAGAGCCAGAGATCTTTTAATTGCATAGGTCACACTAGATGGTACAGTAAATAAAGCTCTGGACTTTGAGTCAGGAAGACCAAAATTCAAGGACTGCCTCAGAAACTTACTACTTGTGTGAAAATGGACAAGTTGTTAGAGTCTTAATACAAAGTCAAGACCTCAATGAGACTCAGTTTTCTCATCTGTATAATGGGAATAATAATAATAATGGGAATAATAACCCTCCCTCATAGGGTTAGAAGAAACAAACAAGCTTTTCCATGTGAAGTGTTTTGGAAGCCTTAACAAGCCATAGAAATGCTAGCTATCATCCTCATCCTCATCGTCCTCCTCCTCACTATATTATTATACCACACAGTAGATGTCCACAATCTCTTCCAGCTTTTAAAGCCTCTGAACCTACATGGTATAATTAACAATATTGAATAGACTCTCAGAGTTGGAAGGGACTTCAAAGGCTGCATAGTCCCACCTGTGCTGAACAAAAATCCCCTCTACAGTATACTCAGCCTTTGACTGAAGATCTTAAGTGAGTCCCCACTGCCTCCTGAGGCAGGGCTTCCCATCTGTAGATCTCTCTTGTGCTTGGGAAGCTTTGTTTTAAAAGGAGTCTAAATTTTCTTTGCTCCCAATGTTGATCTTTTACACCTGGGTTTATCCCTGACAGAGCAAATAAATTTTCAATTCATCTTCTATATGACAGCACTTAAAATAGTTGAAGATGGCTATGAGGTCTCCTCTTTTTGTTTCCTCTTCATTCCAAGATCCCCTATTCTTTTGGTTGGTCCTCAAATAGCATGATAGAAACAGATAGGTGGCATTGTAGTGGGCCTGGAGTCAGGAAGACTCATCTTCCTGAGTTCTAAACCAGCTTTCAAATACTTTTTAGCCGTGTGACCCTGGACAAGTCATTTAACCCAGTTTACCTCAGTTTCCTCATCTATAAAATGAGTTGGAAAAGGAAATGGCAGTCCCTCCAGTATCTTTGCCAAGATAACTCTAAATACGGTCACAGAGAGTTAGATTCAACTGAAAAATGACTTACCAACAAATAACAAAACCTCTAAGATTCTGTGATTCTCTGAAGTTTTCTCTTACATCAAGCCTGAATTTGTAGTGAGGTGGTATGGTGGGTAGAGGGCTAGACTTAGAGTCAGGATAGCATGAGCTCAGATCTTGTCTCAGATACTTGTGTGACCCTGGATCAGTCACTTAACTTCGACTTACTTACCTCACTAGGTTATTATGAAATCATATATGTAAAGTGCTTTGCCAACCTTAAAGAGCTAAATACAAGTTAGCTATGATAATGATGATGATCTCTCCACCATCCTGGTTTCCATCCTCTAGATGCTTTCTAAATTGTCTTTTTTTGGAGGGGGCAAGGTAGTACAATTGGGGTTAAGTGACTTGCCCAAGGTCACATGGCTAGGTGTGTGTGTGTGTGTGTGTGTGTGTGTGTGTGTGTGTTAAGTGTCTGAAGTTGGATTTGAACTCAGGTCCTCCTGACTCCAGGGCTGGTGCTCTATTCACTTCGCTGCCTAGCCACCCCCTATATTGCCAATATCACTCCTAGAATGTGGTATCTAGAACTGACCATAGTACTCTAGATGTGGTCTGGCCAGGTCAAAATATAGTGGGACTATCACCTCCTGATCTTCTGTTCTCTGGAGGCAGGAGTGTGCTACAGCTAGTTCTTAGTAGGTCAGGAGAACCAATTGTTAAATTTTGAGTGGGAGTATTTATACCTCAGAATTCAGCCAACACTCCAAATTAGACATCAATTTATTGTTGTCTTGATTGTCTAGATTTAAGAAAATGATGGAGAAAATGCTTATAATGAAGATTAAACTTAAAAGTGTGCCGTGGGTACAATTTCTCCCTGGAGAGCTAATTGTTAAACGTTTGCCAATATACCACTGCTTGGAAGGGACGCTGAGAAAATCGACAACTTTTTAATGGATTTTCCTTGAATTTTCCTTGTGTTTAGTCATTGTCACGCTTTATTCTGTTTGTTCTTGTCAGTGTTTCTGGCTTAGAATATGACCTCCATGAAGATAAGCACTATGGACCTGAACATAGGGCTTAAAATAAGTGTCCTGGCCTGTATCTCTGGAAATTGTTCTCCTGACTTAGTATCCCTAGCCTTGATACTCTGACTTGTTTTTCTATTAGCTTAAATGGGATACAATAAGTAATAGTAATGATGATGATGATGATGGTGGTGGTGGTGGTGGTGGTGGTGGTGGTGATGATGATGATGATGATGATGATGATGATGATGGTGGTGGTGGTGGTGGTGGTGGTGATGATGATGACGATGATGATGATGACGATGATGATGATGATGATGGTGGTGGTGGTGGTGGTGATGATGATGACTATGATGATGATGATGATGATGATGATGATGATGATGATGATGATGATGATGGTGGTGGTGGTGGTGGTGGTGATGACGACGATGATGATGATGATGGTGGTGGTGGTGGTGGTGGTGGTGATGATGATGATGATGATGATGATGGTGGTGGCGGTGGTGGTGATGATGATGATGATTATGGTGGTGGTGGTGGTGGTAAATTCCATAATATCCTAAGGAATTCAACAAACAAATTTTAGTAGGACAAACACATTGTTCTGAATAAATTGTTGACCACAATTACCCAGAAGTAACACTGATCCATAAAAATGCTGAACATAAATTTCTTTATAAATTTATAATATATATTATATGTATAAATTATATTACATATGATATAAATTTTATATTTTTTCATTTAACAAATATTTGTGTTCTCTTTCCCTTGAATTCCCCAAAGACAGAGAAAACGGGCAAAAAAGAGCAATAATACTAATAATATTGAGAGAGCACTTTCAGGTTTCCAGAAGACTTTACAAGTATTATCTCATTGTATCCTCACAAAAAACTGATCAAGTCCAAAAACACAGGTTTCATTCTACCTTTTGAATCTGTCAATTCCTTGTCAGGAAGGAAGGTAATATGTTACTACATTAGTGCTCTGGAATTATGATCCATAGAAATTTAAGAATAACATTTTTAATAGAGGCAATCATATCAAATACTCAGAATCTCTAGATTATATGGAATGAAAAGCTTTCAGAACACAGAGACCCACTGGAAGAAAATACCTGGGAGCAGGATGAAGTCTATGTATTTCCTGATCTCCTGTCTGCCACTAGAGATAACCAGAAGATACTTTGAGTGAATCTACAGAAGTCAAGTTTATATTCCAAGACCTTTATTTAATTACCAAAAGAAATCATCATTTTTTCTACCTGACCTAAAAAAACCCCCACAAAACATTAAATATATGAGTAATAGCCAAGGCAGGTGGGTAGGTAGCACAGTAAATAGAGTGTCAGGCCTTGAGGCAGGAAGACTCATCTTCATGAATTCAAATCTGGCCTCAGTCACTTATTAGCTGTGTGACCCTGGGCAAGTGTAACACCATGCACTAGCAGATTCCCAAAAGAATGCTACTGTGAACAGCTTTTAAGGTTATTATTACACAATATAGTGAACGCTCCATTTATTCCATTACAAATCAAGGCAAACATTCACAACAAATCACAATATAATATTCACAACATTACATCTTATCACAGAGAATCACAACAGCTTAACATAGTTTTCACAACAGTGGCCACAATATTTAGAACAAAGAACAAAAGAACAATCATCTGGTTTCCCTAAGGGGGGAAACCCTCCTTACTTAATCATTCAGTCATTTCACAATACAATAATCAGTCTTACACTCATGGGGCAATCTTAGGTTAACTTAATCCGTTGCTTATCTAGCAATCAGTAACTAAGTATCATTAATCACTAAATACAATCATTAGAAAATTACACAAACCCTCCACCCCTTGGTATCTAGTATACTTCAATTTCATCAGGAATCCAGGGGGAGACCTTTTCTTCATCTTGACTCAGGGTGGTCTCTCTGATTTCCTGGATCCCCTTCCATGGTCCTAGCTCCAACCTGAATCTACCAAACAGTCACCTAGATTCAGGGACAGACATCTCCCAGGTCCTTGTCCAGTCCTCCAGGCAGTTCCTGGCACCCACTGAAGTTCATAGGGTCCAGCACATCTCAAAATCTTCACAACCTCTGTTGCAGGGAACTCAAGGATCCACCAAGCCACAAACAAACATAGTCTTATTCTGCTCATGCTTCTTCAGTCCTCCAGCAGTTTGGCTGGCACTCAAACCCAGGAGAAATCTTGGCCTTCCAGGTGGCCTTCTCAGCAACATCAGAAAACTCCACCTCATTTCTCAGTCCAGCAGCCCAGCTCCCAGATGCTGGGACAATTCTGTTCCCTCCACCAGGAGCCACTAGGAGGAACATTCCTGATTCTGATTCTCTGTTCTCTGGAGCTCTTCTTAAATACACACACTGGCCTCCTGTCTCAGCCAAACCCCTTCTGCCACATCAGCAACAGGAGACAGAGATCACTCCCTCTGTCCCTTTCACACAAGAGACAGAGCTCACACCTTCTGCCTCTTTCACAGAAGGACTTAGCCCTGAGTTACTAAGGACCAAGTACCTGCTAAATTAATTACCTTACAGCCAGTCACTTAACCTTGTCTGTCTCAGTTTCCTCATGTGTAAAATGAACTGGAGAAGGAAATGGCAAACCTTCCATATCTTCGCCAGAAATAAACAAAAAACAAGAAAGAAAGGATTGAACAAAAATAGCCAAGATAGTGACTTTCCCTTAAAGCATTTCTATCTGAGATCTATCAAAAAGATGAGGGAATAATAGTGATGATATTAATAACTGACACATAATCTTAAGGTTTATAAAGAGCCTTTTATAGTTTTATTCATTTGATTACCACACAGCACTAGGAGATAAATACTAAAGATATTCTTATCCCCATTCAAGATATGAAGTAACCAAGACTCAGGTGAAATAAGGCAATTTGATACAATGGGAAAAGGGTTGAATTTGGAATCAGGGGACATTGGTTCAAATCTCAGCTCTGCCACTTACTACATGTGTGACCCTGGGAAAGTCATTTCCAACTGTAAAATGAAAGTGTTGAACTAGATGGACTTTGAGCTCCCTTCCAGTGCTAAATCTACCATCACAGGCCTTGCCTATGGTCACACAACAAGTTGGTGCCTGAGGTGAGATCCAAAGGACAATTCCAAGTCCAACCTTCATGCAAATAGCCTATGTTGCCTTTTCAAATCCCTTCCCCCTTCCCAACACATTGTCATGACCATGAGAATATATGCATGAAACAACAAGGTCTGGAAATACTCTGCAGTCTCTGAGCATAATTTTTTTTCTCTTTGTAAGCATTCCTGAACCTTGTGGGGATCTAACTCACAAGTCTCATTAACATCTATCTGTGGCTACTCAGTAAAATATGATTGATTGATTGACAGTGGAGGGAAAAAGTTCCCATTAGACATTAAGTCACCGGTAGAGGCCTGGACCATTCACAGATTGCTGAACATTCTGGAAATAAAACTGTGTGAAGTCAGGGCCAGCCTTTGTCATCCTTTCTCAAACACAAGAGGTCAGTGCTTCAAAGCTAGTACCAAAGCTTTCTTTAAGCATCTCTGAATTTTAATATGCCCAGCAAAACAATGAAGGCCCCAGACAGAGAGGCCACTTACTTAAGGGACATTTTTAGCTCCAAGATTGAGGGACAATTAAATAATGACTCAAGCCAATCCCTCATCTTCAATGTTTCTTTAAAGATTCAAAATCAAATCTCCATCTGCTTGTCCTTAAAAACAAAAATGAAAGAGAAAATTAACCGCAAGATGGTAGCTTTTGTCATCTGGAGCTAAGGTGTTGAAGGAGAGCATGCATGGAATGAAAATTCACTCTTACAGCCTCAAGTATAACAAGCCTCTTTTTTTTCAGTTTTATATAGTTTAAAATTTGGTTCTTGTCAGGGGTGTGCTGGTCAAATTTTAACAACTGGCTCTCTGGGGGGAAAAAATGTATGCAGGACACTTTGAAGTGTGATCTGTGTTATTACCATTTTCTTCTTTACTTTATTAAGTCTAGACAATCAACAAAATAAATCAAACCCTGATGTATGTGTGGCATTTGCCGATTTCCCAGGTGTAAATCCCCACACTGAAAATTTAACAAGCAACACTCCGAGGGAGTTGGAGCTGTCTCAAGGACACCCTGTTTGTAGTACCACTGTGTGTATCATGGACCTCTTATGTGAAAAGCCCAGAAAAGATATTAGGCAAGTTTCAGATGAAGGAGATACAATCCTCATCCTCTTAGAACTCCCAGGATAATTAGAGGAGGTGGTGAGAAGGGGAAGTTTAGTCTTTGTCCTTAGAACACTTTTCCTACCAACCTTCTTAGTCTAATGGCAGAGGCATAGGTCCTGGTCTTCTGGAGCACCCGATCTTTATGGAAGACAAACCTATGGAGTCCAGGAGATCCTAACCTGAGGGAGAAGCTGTGCTGGAAATCCTTAGCCATTTCTAAGTCTCATGGGAAAGGGAGCAAAAGCAGTAGGTGGAAAGACATTTATTTACAAAGGGCTTTATCGCTGAATGAGTTAGCTGTATCCACTGCATAGGGAGATAAGCAGAACAGTTACAAGGCCCTGGGATTCTAATAGTGAATAAACCTTAGCAAAGAATTTTTCTGCCCCTTTATAGAGAGTGACTTTAAATCATGGGGTGTGCTTAAGAGTGCTGTAAGGCCCAGAATGAAAGAACACCAATAGGCCTCAGCCCAACAGCAAGAATAGGACGCTGAATTGCCTACAAAAGAGGAAGGACCACTAATGCTAAGTGAGACACCATGCAGAGCTGCATTTAAGAAAAATGCTTTTTAAAATGAAGTAATTAGCAGCAAGCTTGAATGGATAAGTAACATTGCTGTTGTGTGAGGACCAGCAATGAAGGAGCCAGCTAATTAGTCCTAGGCTAATTGGAATCACAAATGGGGAGTTTTTCCCCAAAAATATCTCATTTAAGCTTTTGTCTTCTGAAAGATGAACTTTTCAAAATGGAATTGGCCTAATGAATGTCATTTTTCCTTCCCACAATGCCTCACCTACATCTCCTCTCCCCCACATCAGCTACAGCTGATATATACTCATCTATGCAAGAGCCCCTGTGGAGTTAGGCCTCCTCTCACTGATTCTGCGTGGCATCATCTGTAACATCCCTCCTCCCTGTATCTAGCCACCCCCATGGAAGGTAATGAGGGCAGAGGCAAAAGAGAGGTCTGCAACTGGTAGGAATTTAGAAAAAAAATAGATGGCAGGACCAATTAGTCAACAAACATTTATTCAATGCTCCCCATTAAAATGCAAATTTCTTGAGGTCAGGGATCTCATTTTTCCCCACTTGAAAGTGCCTGGTATACAATTTTTTTTCAATTTTATCCTATTTTATTTTATTCTAATTTATTTTTAATAAATAATTACTAATTCTATTTTATCCATTTTATTCTCATTTTATTCAATACTTACTATGTGCCAGGAAGTAAAGACAGGCAAATATGAAGATAAGAGAAGACTAGTGCCTGCATCTCAAAGAATTGTTGAAAACAGACACAGGCTGACAACTGAACTGGGCAAAGTGAGATCTCTTTGTCTGGTCTGATGCACAGGCTGAGCTCTGAGCTTGACTTTCTGCTAGTGAACTTATTATTCCCCACCTCCACCCCCATCAACCCCCCCCCAACTTTCTCCCTCTTCCTCCCTTCCCTTCTACTGTAAAGGGCAAGCACCATCCTCGCAGTCTAAGAAACTACATAAAGCCAGAAAAGAGGCCATTGAATAGTCTTTTATTGTTTTTTCTAATTTTTTTTTAATTTTGAGATCCAAATTCTCTCCCTCTCTCTCCTCCCTGAAAAGGGAAGCAATTTGATACAGGTTATACATGTGCAATCATGCAAAACATATTTCCCTATTAATCATTCATCAAGTTCTTATTAAACATTTACTCGGTGTTAGGCATTGCTGAACGCTGAGAATAAAAAATACAAGCAAAAGGGAAGCCAGCCCCTGCCCTTACAGAGTTTACACATTAATGGGGAAAGACAACATATCAAATGAACCTAAAAAGAGGGGAAGGGAAAAGGTGGCAGTTCTGAGGGCATGATGGAGAATTCCAGAGGAGTGTAGCCTGATGGGAAATCAAGAGATGGCCATCCTGGGTACCTTCCTTAAATGGATTTCTGGAAGGAGCTAGTCAAAGTCAAGAGGAGCCCTGGGACAGCTGGTACTTTCACTTATGACTTACACAGCTAAAGAGGTTTCTAGGCCATGATGGAGAAGTTGAGAGAAGTCTGGGGGGAAATGAGGATCCCTGTCCTGAAGGAGTTTGTGTTCTAACGGGGAGAAAATGTGCAAATAATTGTATTACAATGCGTATAGTCTAAAATGGAAGGTAACCTCTGAAAGAGGGCAGCTAGGTCTCACAGTGTTTAGAGTGCTGCTCTTGGAATCAGGAAGACTTATCTTCCTAAGTTCAAATCTGACCTCAGACACTTACTAGCTGTATGACCCTGGGCAAGTCTCTTAACCTCGTTTGCCTGAGTTTCCTCATCTGTAAAGTGAGCTGGAGAAGGAAATGGCAAAGCACTCCAGTAGCTTTGCCAAGAAAATCCTAAATGGGGTCAGGACAGTGTCATGAAGGACTGAAATGACTGAATAGCAACAATCTCAGAAGGAAAGCACAGATTAGTGTGTAGAAAATATGGTTTGAACTGAGTCTTGAAGGGAAAAAAGGAAGCTAAGAAATAGAGATAAGAAAGGACCAGTTTAGAGCAGCCTGTCACAAGAAAGACTAGGCTCGAGTTGTGAGCATCTCTCCCATGGGGGGACCTCTCAGGCCACACACTACCCCTCGTCCTGCTGCCACCACCATGCCCCCCAAAATTGAGGAAATGAAAGACTTCTTGCTCACAGCCAGGAGGAAAGATGCCATATCTGTCAAGATCAAGAAAAACAAGGACAACGTGAAGTTTAAGGTTCACTGCAGCAGGTACCTGTACATGTTGGTTATCACAGACAAAGAGAAGGCAGAGAAACTTAAACAGTCCCTGCCTCCTGGTTTGGCTGTAAAGGAGCTGAAGTGAAGGAATCATTCATTGTTACACCTATATTAAAATGTTGAAGGGAAAAGAAAAAAAAAAGACTGGGCTCAGAAATAGAGGAAGTGGTTTTTCTCCTACTGCAGCTACTTTCTCCATTCATGGACACTTTGGACACCAAGCTCTCAGGATTCATCTTTAAGTTGGAACAACTGTACCAGATGCAACTACGATGAGTCTGTTAGAAAGAGACTGCACACTTTAGAGAGTTTCTCTCCTCCCAGGCTCTTCAAAGGTACACACACACACACACACACACACACACACACACACACATTTGCCTTTATGATTATTGCTCCTAGCATCTGGCTATGGCTGCCAGCCCCATTTCTTCTTCCTTAAAATACGCAGAGAATCTGGATTGCCTATGACAATTAGCTCTCCATAGAAGAATTATACCTGAGTGATTATGGTGCAAAATCCTGAGGATGGTTTTATGAGAGAGATTAACGGTGTGAAATTGGACCAAGCTGCATTAATCCTGTTAGATTTATATTATGTGTTATGTAAACCAGGCCTTTCCTTCCTCCTGGTGCCAGGATACATGCTTGGAGCGGAAAGCATTTGGTCAAATTGGTCTGTTCTTCTCTGCCTCCCTCTCCCCACCTTCCCCCAGCATTGGAAGGAAAAGAGCTCATGGCTACCACTTGGGCATGATTCATATGGTGTCAACAGTACCTTGGCTCCTCCAGAAAGGAACCTAGGCCTGTCAAGAGTGGGAGGATGCCTGTCCACACACTGGAACGAAGAAAGCAGGGAGTTTCTATTCCAAGCACCAATACTGAGTCATCCTGTGGCCCTGTCAATGCCACCTCAATTCTGCTGGAAGCACTCTGCCCCACTGCTAGGGGCTCCACCAGTCATCCGTGGACCCTAACACCTGCCCTAGAGTGGGCTAAGTTATACTAGTAGGACGTGGTGAGAAGATATATAGAAAATAAACAGAAAAAAAGGCCCTCCTTTGGGGAACTGACATCCTTGTGGCTGAACCAGGCAGCAAGGCCTCAGAAACAATGGAAGGATGCTTTTCTTTCTTTTTTTTTTTTAATTTTAATTTATTTTCTTGGTTACATTATTCATTTCCACAAGGTTTTGAGTTACAAATTTTCTCCCCTTTTTGTCCCTACCCCCCAGCCCAGAACATTGATTCCACTGTAAGAC
>CM053593.1:94352735-94423209 GCA_028646575.1 Pseudocheirus occidentalis | reverse complement strand
GCCCTTGGCCTTGATGGGTCACGTCAGCCCCCCTGCTATCTGCAGGCCGAGGGCTCTGAGGCAGCCCAGTGGGGGCCGCGGCTCTCAGCCGTTCCTGCTGCAACAGCCGCCTCCCGCTGCCTCCTTGCCCTGGGAGCAGTTTGGCCGGACCCTCTCTTCTCCTCCTCAGTTAGCAAAATCCACTGACCTTTCTCTTAGCCTTTTTGTCTTCTGGCCTGATAAATGTGGTAACTCTGCCTCCAGTCCAGCAGATCAGCTCTCCTATAGCCGTGGTTCCCACCCGATGCCCCAGGGCCTGAGCCGGACGGGGTTTCTGCTGGGGGTCCCAGACTGCTGCGCTGCCTGTAGTGCTTTCTGTCTTGTGGAGAGTTTTGGAGCTTGAAAATCTGTTTAGCGTCCCATTTTATGAGTTTTTTAGCCTGTTTGTGTGGGAGCTGCGGTGCTTTGCTGCTTCTACGCCGCCATCTTAGCTCCACCCCCCCCCCCAAGGATGCTTTTCAAAGAACAGGGTAACCAGCCAATGCAAATCAGGCAATCATCCTCTAGGATGATGCCTATTAGGCATGTTATAAATACAGTTCAGCAGATATAATAAACCACTAATCGAGAGTATGTCTCCTTCTCAAGAACTAGGTTTCTTTATCTGAAAAATGAGTGGTTTAGGTTCATGATCTCTAAACGGAGAAGCTATATCGTGTAGTGGGAAAAGGACAGCGTAAAGGAAAGAGCATGGAAAATGGACCTGAGTTCATATCTTGTCTGATACTTATTGCTTTTGTGATTTTAGAATCAAATGATTAATCTTTGTAAAATGCTTAGCAGAATGCCTGGCATACTTCTTGTGGTTGTTCAGTTGTTTCCAGTCATGTGCATCTCTTCATGTTCCTGTTTGGGGTTTTCCTGGCAAAGAGGGAGTGGTCTGCCATTCCCCAGATCATTTACAGATGAGGAAACTGAGGCAAATAGAGTTAAGTGACTTGCCCATGGTCACACAGCTAGTAAGTATCTGAGACCATTTTTGAACTCCGGGAGATGAGTTCTTCTTGACTGTAGGCCAGGTACTCTATGCACTATGCCATCTAGCTACCCTTGCCTAGCATGTAATAGGTGCTTTATAAATGTTAGCTCCTTTCTCCCTTCCCTTAGGCAAGTTAACTTCAACTCTTGTAAAATAAAGAGCATAGAATGAAGGCCTTTAAGATCCTTCCATCTCTACTCAATGATTCTACAATGATCAGAGATTCTTGTCTCTTCCAGTCTCTGATTTTATGACCCTGGACTTTGCCCCATATTGACTGACATATATTAACAAGGTGACTAATGACAAATGGGTCAGAGTCTGTGAATGGGACAAGAAAACAAAGGAGCAGTAAGAAGCTAAATGTTCCTAGTCCTTTAAATCATCCAGTAGAAGAGATAGAGCATTCGCTACAAGCAGCAGCCAGGTGTATGTGCTATGGGCAGTAACAGACTAAAGAGGTAGAACACATTCATGAAAAAGTTATAAAATACTTAGAAATAATGGTTTTATTTTAAATTTTAACCTTCTAAGTAAGAGTGTCAAAAAGCGCTACTTCCAGTGCCCCCTTTTAGTGTATTTTCAAGGACTTTCATATACATTATCTTGTCTAATTTTCAGAAATACACCCTATATGCACACACACGTGTACATACATACTACATACAGCCCATGAAATAGTCAGGGCAGGGGTTATCTATATAAAAATCTTTCTTTTATGAGCTCATCTACAGTATGGATGAGTCCATCAATGGTGTGGTGGTTGCCCATGAGCACATGAACAGTGTTACCTACATACCCATGGTTTTTGGAAAAGTGTGTAGTAATCATTAATATTCATGCAGTTTATGAAGAACAGGCCTCCCCTTAAAACTGAATTGTAAAAGGAGCAAAGAGAAGAGGATTTGAAGTCAGAGGATTTGGGTTCCAATCCCAACTCTGTTGGAGTTCACAATGCTTATGTTGTTTTGCAAGTCACCTAACCACTCTGGGTCTTAATTTTCTCTTCTGTAAAATGAAGAGAATGGACTAGTGGGTTGGTTATCATTTCTTTGAGCTAATTATATCCAACCTCATGGATTGCAATAGTCATTATCATAAATATGATCAACTTTTGGATCTTGTCTGTGTATTAGCTGTAGCTAATATTGACTCTGAGACTGGCTACTCAATGTCACCTTTCCCCATTGTGAGTTCATGTTCGCTCCGGAAACATTAACTATATTTAATATATTTTGAAATACATTTTACTGATTCCTTTTACCTTTATATCACGATAATTTCTTGGAGGAGGGGTAAAGAACCTCCCTCCCCTCCCCTCTGCCTCCCTTGTTATTAATGAAAGCAATTAAGCAAAAAATCCCTGATAACACATTTGACAATGTACATAACTTTCTTCCCCAGTAATCCTCTGCCTCTCTCTGGAGGAAAAGAGTGGACCTCTCCTATTCTTCAGGACCATCTTTGGTTTTCCATTAATTCAGAATTCTACTTCTCTCCAGTAATCTTTTCATTTACAAAATGAGTCATTTTGTATGTTCTTTTGCTACTATCTACTTCACTTTGCATTAATTTCATGAAAATCTTCCCAAGTTTCTCTGAATTTTTCATATTTACCATTTCTTCCACACAATATTATTCCTTTACACTGATATAACACTTTTTTCATTTGCTATTGCACAGGGCAATTAGGAATATTTTGATAAGTATTAGAACTTTGTTCCTGTCTGACTTCCTTGGGATATATACCTAAAAGGCACAGAGAGAGCACTGGACTTGGAGTCAAGAAGACCTGAATTCAAATCTGCCCTCTGACACTTGCTAGCTGTATGGCCCTGGACACGTTATGTAACCTCTGTCTGCCTCATTTTTCCCAGTTGTAAAAATAGGAATCACAGTAGCACTTTTCTCCCAGATTTATTGTAAGGATTAAATGAGGGTATTATTTGTAAAATATCTACTCAGTAGGCATTTAAATTTCTGTTTCCTTCCTTCCTAAAATCAAGATCCCTGGAACAGATAATACAGATAGTTTGGTCACATTTATTCATCATTACAAATTAAGATACAAGATGCCTAGACTAATTAGTTAATCCTTTCTTCCTACAACATTGCCTGTTCACATTTTTGGGTCACATTTGTCACATACTTATTTAAAATTAGCCAAAGGCTAGTGTTAATTAGGAAAGTAATTAATGTGAGAACACAAAAGCTTCTTGATGGTCGAAATTTCATCTTATCACCTTGTGTTCTCAGTGGTTCACACAGTCTGTTGAACATTGTAGGTACTTCAGCCAATCAATGAAAATTTATTAGGCACCTATTATGTACCAAGCACTATGATAGGCACTTGGGATATAAAAACAAAAATGTAGACAGAAACAAAGGTCCAATACTTATCAAAATATTCCTAATAGCACTGTGTGATAGCAAAGACCTAGAAACAAAGTGAGTACTTGGTGTTTGGTAAATGAATAAAAAAAGGGTTATATGGGTTGAAATGGAATAATGGGTAGAAGAAATGACAAATAGGAAGAATTTAGAGAAACTTGAGAAGAATTTCATGAATTAGTGCCAAGTGAAGCAGATAAAAGCAAAAAAAAGTACAAAATGACTAAATTGATGTAAATGAAAAGGTTACTGAAGAAAAGTAGAATTCTGAAATGTACTCTTGACTTTGAGTAGCTTACATTCTGTAGAGGGAAGTGACACATATGTAAACAAGCATACACAAAATAGATGAAAAATCAGTTTGGTGGTGAAAAGAAGGCATTGTCCTATGAGGGGATCAGGAAAGCCTTAATGTTGCAAGTATCATTTGAGCAGAACTGTGAAGGAAACAAGAGATCCTAAGAGTGGCAACTGAGGTGGGAGTGCATTTCAGGAACTGGAAATTACTAGAGCAAACGAATGAAGGTAGGAGATAGGTTTCATCGGAAGAACAGCAAGGTCACTTTAACTGGACTGCAGAGTGAGGAAAGAAGAGACAGATATAATGAGATTGGAAAGGTAACAGCCAAAGCTTATATTTGATATTAGCATCAGGAGCTTATATTTGATCCTGAAGGCAACAGGGAACCATTGGTATATGTTAATTAGACTTTTGCAATTCTGTATGGGATAGATTGGAATGGGGAAAGACTTGAGGTAGGGGAACCAATTAAAAGGCCATTGCAACAGCCCAGATAAGTATAATGAGGAGGAGGAGGAGGAAGAGGAAGAGGAGGAGGAAGAAGAAGAAGAGGAAGAAGAAGAAGGAGAAGGAGGAGAAGGAAGAAGAGGAGGAAGAGGAGGAGGAGAAGGAAGAGGAGGAGGAAGAGGAGGAGGAGAAAGGGGAGGAGAAGGAAGGGGAGGAGGAAGAGGAGGAGAAGGAAGGGGAGGAGGAAAAGAAGGAGGAGGAGGAGGAGGAAGAGGAGGAGAAGAAGGAGGAGAAGGAGGAGAAGGAGGAGGAGGAGGAGGAGAAGGAGAAGGAGAAGGAGAAGGAGAAGAAGGAGAAGGACAAGGAGAAGGAGGAGGAAGAGCAAGACTTATATAACTCTTTAAGGTTTACAGAGAACTTTACATTTAACCTTCCCAACAGTTACATGAGGCAGGGGTTATCCTTATCTCCATTTATAGATGAGAAAACTAAACAGACAGAGCTGTCCAGGGTCATGCAGGTAGTATCTCAGGTCAAATATGAACTCAAGTCTTTTTAACTCCAGATCAGTACCATTAGCTGCCTCTATAAAGCAAAGAGAAGGGGCTGCATGAGACAGATGTTGCAGAGGTAGAAACAATAAGAGCTGGTAACTGATTGATATGTGGGGTAATGATAAGGAGGTGTGCTTTAGACATGTTGAGTTAGAGACCTCTCTGTTTATTATTTCAAATTTATCCTGTATACAGCTTGATTGTGCATAGTTGTTCCTGTTGTCTTCCTCTTTAGACTGTGAATTCCTTGAGAGCAGAGACTAGACCGTCTTTTGCCTCTCTTTGTATCCCTAGTGTTTAGCAGACCTCTTGGCACATAGTAGGCACTTAATAGATATTGATTGATTAACATCCAGTTTGATATAATCATTATGTGTGATAAATATTTGTTGAATTAAACTGAATTGGAAAAAAGTAATAGCTGATGTTCACACAGAGTTTCCAAAATCTTCTACATGTGCTACAAAATTTGACTTTCACAACAACTGAGGTAGATAGATGTGATAGGCATTATTGCTCATTCCCATTGGATTAAAGAGTCACAGATCAGAAACCATAAGGAACCTCAAAGGCCTTCTTGTCCAACCCTCCCATTTACAGATGAGAAAACTATTCTCGGAGAGCACAAGTGTCCTGCCCATAGTCATGATTAAAGGATCACAAATCTAGAGGTAGAATGAACTTCAGTTGTCATCTAGGCCAACTTTCTTATTTTACAGATGAGAAAAGGATGCTTAAACCCTGCAATTAGTTAAGTGGCTAAGCTGGGATTTGGACCCAGAGTGTCAAAGGTCTGGTGTTCCTTTCACTGAGCCACAGCTGCCTCAGCAAACCACAACTGCTTTAATAAGTAAATAGATTGTGTTATGTATTTCCCAGAAACAAGAAGAAATGCATCCTGGGTAATTATTATCTGTTTCAGGCAGTTAAGCTCCTCAACATTGTTCCTATGTTGGTTGAGTTTGAGTTGATTTCTTCTCATTCCTATGTTATGGGGATAACAGGGTGCTGAAGGAAGTTTAGGAATTATAACAGATGTTGCTGTGATCCAAGGAAGAAGCTGAGCAAAACTAGGCTGCAGTGAGCTGGAAGCAGGTTATTATTAGCAATTGCTGCCTTGGTTGCAGAACTTGTGAGCATGAAAACAGAAATGATCAGATTCTCAGGCAGAGGCAATTTTCTGTCAATCTGATAGCAAGCTCTTGCAATAGTTAAATGAGGTCCTAAAAGAAACTTGGATCAGGTGTCCTTGAAACCTCTGACATTCAAAGTGAACATAGTAGAAAAATAGATATGAACCACTTGAGAATACATGGACACTTTGAAATACATGAAACACTTTGAAAGGAAAAGCCGAGGTTTGCACACTTTCCCTCTCTTTGCTCTTAAAGTTCCTACTCACAGCTTTGCCATTGTTTTGAATAAGTAAAGGACAAATACCCAATTCACTCGCCTTTCATCTCTTCTTGATTTTTCTTTCTTTTTCCTTTTCTACTCCCCTTTTCTTTCTCTCTCCTTCCTTTTTCTTTACTTTTTTCTTCTTCTCCCTCTTTCTCTCTTTTCCTCTCTTCCCCTCTTGCCTCTTCATTCCTCTCCCCCTCTACCTCCTTTCCCCCTGTTCTTTTCAACATCTTCCTTCCTTTTCCCCTCCTCCCCATTTCACTCTCTTCTCTTTTAATTTTCTTTTTTTCTCCTCTGCTTTGCTCTCCCTCTCTTCTGCCCCTCTCCTCTTTCCTCTTTCTTCTTTATTCCTTCCTCTCTCCTATCTTGTTCCTCTCGTTCTCTTCTTTTCCCTTTTCTTCTTCCCATTCTCTCCCCTCTCCTCATCTCTTTATCTCCCTTTCCCTTCTTCCTCATCTTCCCTTCTGTCTTCCCTTTTCCTCCACCCCTTTCATCTTCTACTTCTCTTATTTTCCTCTTTTCTTTGCCTTCACCTCATTTTTTCCTCTTCTCTCTCTTCCTTCTCTCCCCTCTCTCTTCTTCCTCCATGCCCTCTTTCTCATTTTTTTTCTTCAATTTTTTTCTCTTCCTCTCCCACTCTGGTTTTTTTGGGAACATAGTGTTTAGTCAGACAAGCCAACTGAAGAAAGAATAGTCACAGGGAACAAAAGAACAGAAGCTGAGGTCAGATTTAACTTGGAGACTTTCTCCTTACAGGCCTGGGGGTGGGGTGGGAACTGCAACCATAGGACAAACTATTAAGTTTAGTCTGCATTATTAACATTCTCTCCATCACTTTTTTTTGGGGGGGGGAGGGAGGAAATCAGAGTTAAGTGACTTGCCCAGAGTCACAGAGCTAGTTAAGTCTGAGGCCAGATTGAACTAAGGTCCTCTTGACTTCAGGGGCAGTGTACTATCCACTGCACCACCTAGATGCCCTCTAGATCACTTTCTTAAGTTTAGACAATCAACAACAAGGAATCCAGCTTTGATTTGTAGCATTTACTGATTCATAAAATGTAAATGCTCACACTAAAAACATTTAACAACCAGCCCTCCCTAGATCATAATTGGGAAAGATTTAATTCTTTCCATCCAGCAGCAAGATTCTTAGAGTGCTTACCAGCTATGGAATACTACTCTGTTCCTAATCATGTTACAGGTCTCATTCCATGGTAAAACCTGATCCAAGGTAATAGAGGTGATATTTCCTTGACCGAGGATAGTCACAAACTGGAATGATGACCAAATGAAAACTAAGTGACTTAGTCTTCATTAATTTTTTTAAACTGTGATTACTATTTAAGTGAGAATTCGTAGAATCATAAATTTAGACCTGGCAGGGATATTAGAAGCCATCAAGTTCCACTTTCATTTTACATATAAAGATGTCAAATGATATGCTCACAATCACATACTGGGTAAGTATCTGAGGCAGGATTTGAACCCAGTTACTCTTGACTCGGTGCTCTAGACACTATTTTTTGCTCTCCTCTATCTAGCATTATTGGAAAATCTAATTAGAATCTAGATCTTCTAAGACTTAGTAGTATTAGAAATAAAAAGATGACAGTCATGTTCCTTCTATCATTATGAAGATAAAAAGTAATCTTTTTCAATGAACACAAATACTTTTGATGTCATGGGAATATTGGACTAAAGAGAAAATATCTGAGATATTAATTACTGTGCTAATCTATGCATTTTGATATATCTCAGGAAATATAGTCTGCTATAACCTTTCTATATAAAATTGTAAAACATCTCTGGGCCTCAGTTTCTTCCTTTGTAAAATGGAGATAGTCTCTATGGTCCCTTCCATCTCTAACATACTATGATTCTAAACAAAGAGGCACTTTTTGGCTTGGTCAATAGACTACACACTTTGAAATTCCAACAGTGGGAAGAGCTGGCATTGAGGGGCCATTTCTTTTCTAGTCCTCTTTGGGAATCAAGGGAACACATTCAAAAAAAGGCTTATCTGGTTTCAGGACTGATTGGAGAAAATCTTTTCACTGAAGGAAGCTGATCAGCCCATATGGGGAGTAAACCACCAAGCCTTAGAATCTCTAGTTTCCTTCAGTGATCAAATTAGGTGCTGCCTCCCACAACAAAGCTTTGTTGATGCCCTAGGAGTTAATGTTGTCTTCATCTTTAAATTTTATTGTGTTCATTTATATCTTCTTAAATACTGTATCTTCCTTCTCAAGTATAATGTAAACTCCTTGAGGACATCTTTTTTTTTTTTTGAGGGATTTTCTCCCTGTTCTGTTTTTATAATCCCAATGCACAATGCATTGTAGGTAATTAATAAATGCTTTTTTTTTTTTGCTTTTTGTAGGGTAGTTGGGGTTAAGTGACTTGCCCAAGGTCATGTGGTTAGTAAATGTTAAGTGTTAAGTTTGGACTCAGGTCCTCCTGACTTCAGGACTCCTCCTTCAGCTAGAGCTCTATTTACTGTGCCACCTAGCCACCCCCTTAATAAATGCTTCTTATATGAATGAATGAAACCTCCCACTTTGCCTTCAGCAGCATTGTCCCCTAATGAGATAAACTAATCAGTCATATATTTGGAGTATATTCAGAAGGGTGTGATTATAACATTTAAAATCTTGGAGGAACGGGCGGCTAGGTGGCGCAGTGAATAGAGCACCGGCCCTGGAGTCAGGAGGACCTGAGTTCAAATCCAGCCTCAGACACTTAACACAAAATCTAGCCGTGTGACCTTGGGCAAGTTACTTATCCCCAACTGTCCTCCCAAAAGCAAAACAAAAAAAAAAACAAAAAAAAAATCTTGGAGGTAACACAATATTAGTAGATGGAAATGGGGGTATTTAGTCTGTAGAAGGGAAGAATTAAGTAAAAATGTAGTCTTCACATATGTGAAGGAATATCACATGGAATAGAGCTTAGTCATGATTTGCTGGTCCCTAGAAGGCAAAACTTTGAGTCATGGATGGATGCCACAAAGAAACAGCTTTCAGGCCAATGTAAAGAAAAATTTGTTTATAATTGGAGGTGTCCCCAAAAGCAATGGCTGCCTTGATGGGGAGGATTGTGGAGATATCTTCCTTAATGCTTGGATACTCACTTATCAGGATCTCTGTCTTCTAGAGAGGATTCCTGTTTATATAGGGTCTTGACTAAATGGCCTCTAACCTCCCTTCCAACTCAGACTGTGATATGATATGACTGCATCAGAGATATTAGACTGGCCACACTAGACAAAACAGAGGGTCTGCAACAAAAACAGATTTTCTGATTCATCAATATTGGTTTATGCATGATGGCTCATGTTCAGTGATAAGTAGTCACCTTCCAACTTGTACTGCTTGAGAGTTAACTGTATATCAATAACTGTGGGAATTGGGGATTGATAAAGTTTTAGCAGCCAGGCTGTTTATTTAATTCCTTAAAGTAATCTTTTTGTAAGGAACCAGTATCACCAAAAGATTAGAAGGCAAGCCTCTTCCTAGCTTCCTAGATAGGCAACTACTTATACTGTGGACCACATATCACAGAAAACGTTGGGGAAAGCAGGTATCCTAAACATTTATATGTGTATGTGTCTGTGTGTCTGTGTGTTTGTCTCTCTCTTTCTTTGTACATATATGTATATATATACATATATGTATGTGTGTCTCTCTCCATATATATCTGTATCTATCTATCTATCTATCTATCTATCTATCTATCTGTCTGTCTGTCTATGAACATATATCACTGTAGGCACAATGAATTTGGGAGGACATAAAGGGTGAAAAATATGACAGCCACAGGCAATATCTCTCCTCACTTTATAAGCCTACTATACCGTCCCACTTTCAAGACTCATGTGCTTGTCCCAGAGCCTTCTGGGAGATGTAATTGTGAAGGTTAGTACTTACTTTCCCAGTCATAGTCTGCCTCACATGCATCTGAGAGACATCTTTGTTTATATAAGTGACAAGTTGATACCCAGTGTAATTTGGGGGTATGAGACATAGAACAATTTGATGATTTGCCCAACAATGTCATGAGATGAGATAGTGGCTAAGAGCCTGAAGTAGGAAAAGAGTCAGAAATTCCAGGAAAGAAGTCAAGAATTCCTACATCTGAAATGAAATCTTGCAACCTGTTTTTGGTTGGTAAGATGGGAGGTCAGTAATATTTCTGACTGAGTAAGAATTAATGTAGTACCTGGTGACACCACCCCTCCCAACGCACAAAAGAAAAGCTGCCCTTGCTTCAGGGTATTTGGTGTATCTACAGCCCCTAAAGCCACAAATTACACGCCCTTGTTGATATATTCATCTTTAGTAATCAGCCATAAGAAACAATCAGTTCAAGGTTAAGGCATTTAATGAAATGGTATTATATAAACATCCCCACTGTAAACTTGGAGCTTACTTCCATGAATTTGTATGTAGCACATATAAGCTCTGAACTCACTCTCCCAAAACCTGCTTTCACTGGCAAGTTGGGTGCCCAGACAGAACTGGTCTATTATTTCCCCTCATGGTTCTAGAGTAACCTTGAGGGATTGGGGAGTGGGGTATGTGTCCTAGGCTAAAGCTCATGAGTTCCCATTTGTATGCCTCTCCCATGTTTATCAGTTGACTTTAAGTAGCTGGTTAGATTTAATTAGCTTTTAGAAAGGAGTATTTAGTAAGGAGATACATTAAGATCAGTTGGTACAAACTTTCCTCCCAAAAAGTCTATGACAAGCTCTCCAACAAAGACATAGAATCAGACCTTCCTTACTTTCTCCTAACATTCTGAAGTCTTCTTGTTTAAACTTGTCATCACGCTTCACCCTCTTCGTGACCAGCCCATCTTCATTTCCTGTCATACATTTTTCCTTGATATTTTTTACTCCTTCGAAGTTCTTAATTTCTTAGATGTTGCAGCCTGCTCACACCCACCATTTGCTTTCCCATTGCCCTCTTGTGTGATATTTAGTTTTAATTTTTGGAGACTATTTTATTTCATCTCTTTTGGTCACACTGGAACAGAAAGAAGGTTGGACTTTTTTAAGGTCTCTTGTTTCCATGGTAAACTGAGGGCCATTAAAGGAGTTCTGCACATTCCTGAAGGCAATCCAGCCTACTCTGCTTGACTCTCTAGCCATAAAAAAATGATAGCTATGGATAGTATAAGGAAATAAGGAGAAATAAGTGAGATGACACAGAGGGGAATCAGTAGAACCAGAACTGAATATACATTAATTGCAATTTTATTTTTTTATAAAATGAAAATGGGGTCAATCTGCCAAAATAGGAAAGGGACTCAAAGTGAAAACATTTTCATTATATGTTCTTGGTTAATTTGTTTGTTTCTGCTTTGTAAAAGGCTGGAAGTTTGGCTAAGATTTTGTCCTTGTTTCTTGTGGGTTTTTTATTTTTATCTTTGAGACAGTTATTCTACCCCGAATAAAAGTAAAAATTTTTAAATAGAAAAATATACATTCAAAATCTAGGAGAAAGTAGATTAGAGACAACTTAGGGAAAAGTTCCTAGACATCCTTTTTTTTAGGAGACCTCAGATGTTCCACTTAGGCAGAGCACTAATCTGCTTCTGTTAATGCCCACTAGAATGTCCTCAGCTCCCAATTCTTTGCAGTTCACAAGGTCCTTCCCTGGTCAAAGGATTTGGAAGAGAAAAAACTGAAGGCAAGTCCTCCTCCCCTCCGTCCAAGTGCTTCTTTCTCAGCCTTGACTGAAAGCTTCTACCGCTAACATTTCAGAATACTCAAATACTTGAATCTCTGGTTTTCAAACTGACACACCATTTCCTAGAGGACCCACAAAGTATGACCAAAATTTCCTCAACCAAATACAAGTATGCTTCCCCTACAACATCACTTCAGTTCATCCAGTGGTTTTCAAAGATGTTTAAACTGATCCAAGCCTTTTCACACTTACTCTAAAGACTATGATTTCTTCATTGATATCCGGCTTTGTTCACACCTAGTTCATACTTTTGGTTGAATGATTTTTCTCACCTGACAAAGGCATCAGGCATCAGGGTATAGCATCTTGTCATTTAGGTTAAGTGAGGTGTGGTGATTTGGCTGCTTGACTCAATCAGCTGCCACCCTTCCTGATACACCTCCCCATAGTGGGAAGAGAACATGCACAGAGAGGGGCACAAGTGCAAGGACCATATGTGGGACAGGGACTCCTGCCTTTTTCTCTCAGGGCAGGGCTGCTGATTGTCCTCTAATGATGTCATCATGTCACTTTCACTGGTCCTGCTCCCTGCTGGCTTCTTTGTCTCCACTTAACACTGTTCTTCTGGATGCTGCTTGGTCTCTCTCAGTCTCTCCCAGATGCTTCTTTGCTGGATGCTACTCAGATGGAGACTGCTGGGCTAGATGCATGGTCTCTGCTGGATGCTTCTCTGCTGCCTCCAATTTCTGGCTCAGTTAACATCTCTGGCTACCTGTGTCTCAAGGGGAGAGTCAGCACTACTATGCTCTAGTAGCTGGAAGCCCATAGGCATTTTTCCTGCCACCAGTCTTTTAGAAATGTTAGAAACCCTTATGAGTCTTCCTTATAGAAAGAGACCTTGACATTTTCCCCTCATTGAAGAGACTGTCATATTCTTCTCAAAGGCCTGGCTATGAGGCCTCTCGTCTCCTGGGAAGGAGATTCTCCACCCCAGAAACTAAGCAACTTGGAAAAAGAGACAAAGGTGCTTGCAGCTGTTCAGTCATTTTCAGCCATGTCTAACTCTTTGTGACCCCTTTTGGGGGTTTCCTTGGCAGAGATACTGGAGTGGTTTGTCATTTCATTCTCCAGATCATTTTACAGATGAAGAAACTGAGGCAAGCGGGGTCAAATGATTTGCCCAGGGTCACACAGTTAGGAATTATCTGAAGCTGGATTTGAATTTAGGTCTTCATGACTTTAGGTCCAATGCTCTATCTGCTGCACCACCTAGTTCCCCAACTAAATAAATTATATCATAAAACTCAAATCTAGTTTTTATTTGTGTTCAATTTCCTATTCACTGGGCTCAGAATCTTAGTGGGTAACCAAATTCTAGTTCATGGTAAGCAGTTTTAAATATTTGCCTAAATACCAAGTAAGTGCTACTTGGAGTCTGGAAGACCAGAGTTCAAATCCTGCCTCAGATAGGAATTAGCTGAGTGACCTAAGGCAAATCACTTAAACTCTCCCTAAAATGACTTATTATAAGAATCAAGAGATAATATATCTAAAGCACTTTGCAAACCTTAATGTGCTATATGAATGCTATTATTAATTTATTATTACTATTAACAACTGCCAACCAGCAGGCCAGGTTTCCCAGATTTCAAAATTTAAACCTTTTCTAATTCTTCCATGTAGACAAGGAAAAGAGAAGCACAGAGACAAAGTTAAGCCCAGGGGCAAAGTCATCCTACTCATTTGACATTCTAGGCTTTATAACAAGGAGATAAGATGTGAATAGAAATAACTCCATTTCACAAAAAGACAAGATAAATTCATGGAAGAGATACAAATGAGAAGCTGTGAGGGTTCCT
Source organism: Pseudocheirus occidentalis (assembly GCA_028646575.1). Taxonomy (NCBI): domain Eukaryota; kingdom Metazoa; phylum Chordata; class Mammalia; order Diprotodontia; family Pseudocheiridae; genus Pseudocheirus; species Pseudocheirus occidentalis. The sequence goes on along the minus strand of CM053593.1, from coordinate 94,409,548 downwards.
AGGAGGCAGGGATTACATGGGGCTTGGGAGATAAGGGAAGGCTTTGTGGGAGCTGTAGCCTTGGAGCTGAGCCCTGAAGCTAGAGGGCAAATATCATCCAAATGAGTACAGTTGGCCATTGTGGCATCATATCAGTGTTGAGATTATTGTTTTTAACCAATGTCTATAATTTCATAACGTAAATATAATATAAAAGGAACACTCTCAGGGTGTTGATTTTAAGACTATATACAGTATGTATCAATAAATCAACCAATCAGAAACTCACTATGTATCAAGCACTAAACTAAGTTCTAGAGGCAGAAAGAAAATGTAAAAAAAAAACAGTTCCTGCCCTCAAGGAGCTTACATTCTACAGGAGGCAGTCAACATGTACATACATAGGTATAGAAAAAATATATACCAAGTATTGTTGTTCATCCTTTGCTCTTGAAGAGGACCAATGACATCATGAGGGCAATATCTTGACTTGCTCCTGAATTGGATATGAGTGAAGCAAGCTGGGCAAAGTCTCTCCTCCAGAGTCATCAAGTTCCAGTGGCAACACCCATACCCAAGGACCTTCAAAGAAGGTACTAGCAGCTGGATAGGCAAAGAAAGTCCATCTGAAGAAGGTGGTGCTTGAGCTTACTCTGGATGGAAGCCAGGGATTGGGGATGCTAAAAGGCAGAGACAAGGAGAGAAAGGCAAAAAGATGTTGGTGGCAGATGGGGAAGTGATAGGAACAAAAGGCAATATTAGCCTTCTTTGTTCTTCTGAAATGTTCAAAGGAGTTTCTATATTTGAAGCGTTTGTGATGCAACCTGAATTATGAATAGTAATTCATGCTTTAAAAATTGTATTTACTCCTGTGCCATAGGTACCAAATAGAAATCTGATAGGTGAATCCAGAACTCTGTAGATAGGGTAATTAATGAGAGGTAGAAGGGTGTGGGGGAGTTTTGTTGGGCACAAAGTGGTATAATGTATAAAGAACTGGACTTGGTATCAGAAAGGCCTGACTTCAAATCTTGCCTGAGGTACTTAACTAGCTGAGTTACCTTGGGCAAGTCACTTACTTCAACCTCAGTTTCCTTATCTGCAAAATGTGGAAAAATAATTGTACCTCTTCCCAGGGTTGTTGTGAGGATAAAGTGAGATCCTTTTAGTAAAGCACTTTTCAAACTCTAAAACACTGTATAAATTGAATTATTATACCAATATTCTTGAACATGAGCTCCCTTTCTTCTATACCTTTTACTGAGAAGCAAGGAGAGCAATATTTACCAAAAGAAGATGAGGCAGAATGAGCATATTAGAAGTCCAAATGCATGGGAGGCATTAATATAGCTCACTTTTATATCATGCTTCCTATGTGCCAGACACCATGCTAAGCTCAAATATTATCTCATGTGATCCTCACAACAACCCTACCTTGCAGATGCTGTTATTATCCCCAAGATACAGATGAAGAAATTGAGGCAGACAGAGGTTGACTGACTTGCCCAGAGTCACACAGCTAGTAAGTGTCTAAGACAAGATTTGAACTCGAGTCTTCCTGACTTCATAGACCTGGCTTTATCCATTTCATTACTTAGCCACCTAGTAGGGAGACCAGCTGGTTTTAAGAGGTTTGGGTTTTAGTTCTCTCCTTAGCTTGCTGTACACTTTATGGCAAATCATCTAATCTTTGTGGACAGAATTATGGTGAAAAAGGAGGAGGTAGTGGTCTTTGGAGTTAGAAGATCTGAATTCAGATCTATCTAGTTGGGACTTCAAAGAGGATTTTTAGAAGAATTAGACACGCCTGAAATCAATAGGCCCTTTACCTGGTGTGTTTAAAGTAAGGACCTCTTTGTGTTGTGGACCCCATTTGCAGTATGGTGAGGTCTGCGGAGCCTGAGAATAATATTTTTAAATGCATGAAATAAAATGCAAAGGATTACAAAGGAAACCAAAATATTTTTTTAAGTTCACAGACTTTATGATAGGAACCGCTGTGTTGAAGTTTAGGGGTACTGAGACCCCAAAATAACCATACACAGTCCTGCCCAAATTAATTCGACCCAAACTTTCTTTCAGCCAAATAAAAACAAGGTTTATTAAAAATTCACCATATTGGCTAGATTCTTAAGGAATCTGAGCACTTTCATGGATATAAGATGGATCTAATATACAGAAAGACCATGGGAGGGATCTAGGCTTGGCCAAGTAGTCTGGAGTGATTGGTGGAGGGGTTTAGGGAGGGTCTTGATGGAAGTGGCCAATAGGCTGAAGTGACTTAGTTTGGAGACTGGAACTAAGAGAATGGGGTTTAGATAGGATCAAGGGTGAGAAGTAGCCTGAGGCAATCTGGAGATAACAGACAATGAAGGCCTGGGCTAGGTTTAAGGTAACAGAGAACATAACAGGGCATAATGAAAGGTGAGTTGTGGGGATTTATAGCTATATATTCCTAACCTATAGGTCAATGCCAGATCAAGTGGGAAGATTCAAGTAGAGTTCAAGGGGGTTTTCAGAGCCTATACCCCATCGCCTGGGCTAAAAAGGATATAAGGCTTAGGTAGAGACACTCCAGGCATTGGAGTATAGAAGAGTGGCGGCAGGCATGATGGCAAGAAGAGAATGATCATAGGACTGCATCCATTACCAAAAGAAGGGCAAGAGTCACCATCATGGAAATAATCAGGACAGAGAAGCTCAGAGGTGATATGTTGCCAATGACTCTGGTACTACAGTCTGAAAGCCAAGGCAGATGAAAGAAGTCTTAGAAGGTACTGTGAGAGGCTATTCGAAGGTCTTGGCACATCTCTCCACTAAACTCTCGCCATTTTGACGAGGTGGGGTTCCTGGGGTGTTGGTTACTCCTTGCCTCAGAACAGTTCTGGAATCTTCAGGAGTTCCAGGTGTTTTTAAAGGCTGGGGCCTCACTTAAACATGGCTCAGTGATTTCCTACCTCTCACATTGCACATGTGGAAGTGTTGATCAGCAAAGACACTTGTGAAATAAAAATGTATCTTTTTAAGCCTGGAAAGAGAAAAGACTATGGCCCTGGCAGATATAACCTCCCTGAGAAAGGAGAAAGGCCCCTAAAACTTGAGATATTCCTGGATTTCCCAATTCTAACATTGGGACTATGTTGATCCCTTACTAGTACTGGGAATAAGCTGTTTTGCCTCTATGGACCCCAGATTCCTCATCTATAAGATGGAAAAAAAATCTGTCAATAGCATGTAATAAGCACTTACTGTGTGATGGGAATTGTTTTAGACACCAGGAAAACAAAGATGAAAATTAAACAGCCCCTACCCTCCTGGAGCTGCATGTACATATAAGATGCATTTACAAAATCTATATATAGTAAATGCAAGTCAACTTTTTGGAGGTGGGGTGGGAAAAAGTACTAGCAACCACCCTACCCCCTCAAGAAAGGGATCATAAAATTCTGGATGTAATCCAGTCCCTTCATTTTAGCCAAGAAGGTTAAGTGATTTAAGGACATAAGTGACACATATGATGAGCTCAAAGGTAGAATCTGAATTCATGTTCTCTGATTCCATAATCAGTACTCTTTCCACTGTACCACACTGATGGTTGGTAGCCTCTTGTCAGGGATGATGTTCAAACTGATAAATAATTCCTGCACTAACTACCGCATGAGTAGTGAGAAGGGCTTAAAGTACAATAGAAATGACGAGTTTTTATCATTATTATTACCTGGTATATAGTTTCCTCATCTATGGAATGGAAAAACATTCCCTATCCTAATTATCCTTCTGGATTATAAGGAGAAAAAAAAGATATAATATATTAAATAACCTTGAATCTCTTAAATACTGGACAAATGTGAGGTAGAACAACTACAGCTGAACTTGGTTATGATGTAGTCTAACCCAGTTCAACTGATCACATTTACATTACAGATATGTGTGTGAACTTATGTGCAAAAGAGAGAGTCAGATAGAGATAGAGAGGGAGAGGGAAGAGAGAGGAGATAAGGAAAAGAGAGAGACAAAAAGAGAGAAGAGAGAAGGGACAAAGACAGAGAAAAGAGACAAAAAAAGAAAGAGGAGATAAAGGAGAGAGAGACAGAGGGGAGAGAGAGAAGGAGACAGAGAAAAGAGACCAAAAAAGAAAGAGGAGACAGAGAAAAGAGAGACAGAAAGGAGAGAGACAGAGAAAGGAGAGAGACAGAGAAAAGAGAGAGAGAGAAAGAGAGAGAGAGAGAGAGAGAGAGAGAGAAAGAGAGAGAGAGAGAGAGAGAGAGAGAGAGAGAGAGAGAGAGAACCCATCTGCATCTTATTACAAAAAAGATATAGGAATAGGACTGAGGATAACATAGTTGAGAGTGTTTCTTTTAAAAAACCAAGGTTAAAACCAATAAACCAACTGACATTCAAGGAAAAGTTATTGTTATCTTGGGTATGTAAAGAGACTCAAAATACAAAGACTCTTAGTATATCTATTTGGGATCCCAATTTTTCTTAAATCACAGGGCTGAAGAGAAAGAGGAGACATAATGAATGGAGGAAGGAACGACAGCTGGAGAGTCTCTAGGAGCCACTGCGACCCAAAATGTTGTAACTCATGTTCATAAATGCCTGTGGAATGAATGAATGAATGAATGAATGAATGAATGAATGAATGGCAGCCATTCAGGTTTTCATGTAAAAGCATGAGTTTAACAGATAACAAGAATTTACCAGAAAAAGATTTCTGACAAGAGCATTTCAACTATAAAACTACCTCTAGTTTTCATTTCCCACATCATAGGGATTGAGTGGCCCAAAGCTGTTGCCCAAAGTCCAGCCGTCTCAGATAGGCTCAGAACCAATGATAATCTATTTGCCTCAGAGACCAAGGAGAGGATAGAATTCATCATGGGAGGTGGAGGAAGCAAGAAGTTATAGTTACATATTATAGCTAACATTTATAAACAGTTTGAAGATTTGCATAGATAGATAGATAGATAGATAGATAGATAGATAGATGTATAGACACATACAAATATATAAGGTTTACATAAATCATCCCATCTGATCCGCACAATAACTTTGTGAAGTTTAGGTCTTATTATTATTATCTCCATTTTGCAGATGAGGAAACTGAGGCTGATACAGGTTAGGTGACTTGCCCACAGTTACACAACCATTAAATATCTGAGGTAGGATTTGAACTCACATCTTCCTGATTCCAAGCATGCCTTCTATCCTTTGCACCCCTAGGGGTAGGAGAGGACCTATTTAAAGACAGAGTATGATCTGGGGACCAATGTGGAAGTCAGAGAATCTTAGAATGGCCATTGGGCTTTTTGGTCACTTCTGTTGGAATTCTGAATTCCCTAAGACTTTGAGCTTTACATATTTCTCAACAGAAGACCTGGCATGGAAACTGCTGATTTGCCAAGCTGGATTTTTCTCATTAGAATCTGCTTTGATTTCTCTCTGTTAACTTGAATGTACTTGGGTAATGATTGAAAGAGCTGAACTGAGATCTGTACTGAGATCCTAGAAAAGAAATCAGACTTTTGCTAAGTACCTCCTGCTCCATGATGCTGTACTAGGACAACATATAGTGGTGATCAATTTGTTTCACAAACTGATATTACAAAACAGTATCATAGAGTGCACATAGAGGGCCTGCCCTCACAAAGCTTATATTCTAAGGCAGATACACTGATCCAGGGAGGTACAAAAGGTATACAAAGAAATAAATGTATCCCCAGGACCCCTCTCAATTTGTCTAATTCCTCAGCTTCCTCCCAGGACACTGGGATTGTTGGGACAATTATCTGTTTAAATTCACTACTCACATATCTCCATTAGTTCTTCCTTTACTAAACCAATCCATATGGCTATAGATTCAAAACAATGATATTTAATAAAACAGAATAATGGCCAAAAACATGGGGTTAAATCAGGTATTAGTCTTTTCAGAAATCCATTCCCAAATGACTGTCATTAATACCAGAACAGAGCCTTGGGGGACACCCACAGTTGGGGGACAGGTTATGGTTCATGATCTAGCATCAGACTGAGAAGTCAGACAAGTAGGAGATTCAAGAAAGCATGGAGAAAAGAGTATCCAGGAGAAGAATGTGCATGAGTGTCCAATACTGCAGAGAAGTCAAGAACGATGAGATCTGGGAAAAGATCATATAATGTGAAAATTAAGAGGTGCTGGTGACTTTGGAGAGAGCAGTTTCAGTTGAGCAATGTCTGAACTGCATAGGGCTTTGAAATGAGTGAGGGGAGGGTAAGTAGAGGTAACGAGTAGAGGCTGCTTTTTGGCTGTTAAAGGGAGACTTTCAGGAGGATTGCTTGAAAGGATGGGAGGGACAGATGAGGATTTTTAAGAATGGAGAGGCCTGATCAGGAAAGGGGCCAGTAGATAGGGAGAGACTGAAATAATGGGGGTGTGGGGGTGGGGGTGCGGGTGGAGGGATGGAGAAGAAGGAAGGAGGGACAGGAAAGGAGACTGATTGTGGAGGGGGGACAACTTGCCAGGGGAGACAGAAGAGGAAGGGGAAAAGGGTCAGGTACAAGGGTTAGCCAAGAAGATTAAGTGATTTAAGGACATAAGTGACACATATGATGAGCTCAAAGGTAGAATCTGAATTCATGTTCTCTGATTCCATAATCAGGACTATCTCTTCACCCAAGGCATTTTTTTTTAACATACTTGCTTTTCTTTCTCTCCATTTAAAAAAAAAAAAGGAAGAATAAATGCAGCCACACATTTCCTCTCATACCATTATTTGTAAAACCCGGTTGTCTTCCTGGGATGCATTTTAGACAGGGCCTATTAGGCGCTGGCTTAAATGCCTTCCTCCCATTCCCCAACCATACCACCCACCCTGGTAATTACACAGACAGGCCCTTTAGGAGGCTTTTTATCTTGGTTAGGGGAAATGAGAAGTATGTCAGGGGAGAGAAGCTGATGGGGCTGTTAAAAAAAAAAAAAAAGCCGAGTCAGAAATACTGCATTGTGCATGCTGAGAACTCGACATATTGTTCAGAGTTTGAATGTCACTCTGCAATATTGATTGAGTGCTTACTGTTCAAGGCCTTCCAGGAAGCCTTCTGCTCTAACCTCTCCCATATCAGATCAATCTATATGTCTAGACTCCACTGGATCATAGGATTCTAGAATCTTAAAAGTCATCGAGTCTTAACCTATCCAGGATAAGCAGATAGAGCCCTTCTATGGTGCTTAAAAAGACTCGTCGCTTCTATATATGAATGGAAGAATGGATGAGTGAATGAATTTAACGGATCTTACACAGGCAAAATGACACGGTTAGAGGTCTAAACGTGGAGTCAGGAAGATCTGGGTTCCAATCCTGCCTTCCGCAAGTTTCCTGATCACAATAAAACGGAATTAATAATACCTACTTCGCAGGATTGCTGTTAACAGCCATATGAGTATTATATAAAGTATTTTGCAGACCTTAAAATACTATAAATTGTTATTATTTTGTTATTCAGAAATGAAACTCAACCCTTCATTAGGAATGTATGTAATTTGAACTGTCCATAGGCAATGGGAATTGGTTGCAATAAGCCAACCACACTTTTATATCTTGTTCTATATATGATTAGTGTGATCTTCATAATTTTATACTTTGGCCCTGCCAATGGCTGCTAGAAGAGTGAGGAGGATATTTCATCATAAGAATTAGAAGTTAAAATAAAATCTTATTATTTCATTTTTTTTAAAAAAAGAGATATGTTTTTACTACCTAGAGTTTTAGAGTATTTCAGGAACCCTAGACAATGAAGCTGAGGTCAAACCTCACGGGTTTTAAGGTTCTCTGTGTTCATTCCAATTCAATGAACATTCATTAGGCAACTGCTGGGGACACAGTACTGTATTTGACATTGAAGGAGATGCAAAGTTTACATAAGATAGGGTGGTTGCCCTCATAGAGCTTTCAGGCTGGTGTGTCAATGACACCAACACAGATAGTTATAATCATGAATATTATAGAAAAAGTGCAAAATTATATGAGAAGCAGCATGGTGTAGTGGGGAGAGTGCCTGACTGAATCAGAACCTTTTTAGGTACAAATCTTGCTTCTGACACATATTATTCGTTGTATGAACATTGGTAAACCTTTTGATTTTGCAGGGCCCCAAACAACTCTCTAAGGCTATAAGTTACAGGTGAGTTGCTGATCTGCAACAAAGAGGGAGTTTCCACACTGGAAGGGAAGGAACTATGCTAAGCCCTTTACAAATATTACCTCATTTGATATTCATGAGAATAAGGAGTAATTATTATCCCCATTTAATGGATAAGAGAACTGAAACAGGCAGAGGGTAAGTCCGTCACATAGGTAGTAAGGACCCAGAGTCCGTCACACAGGTAGTAAGGGTTTGAGGTCACATTTGAACTTAGGTCTTCCTGACTCTAGACCAGGCACTCTGTCCATTGCACCATCTCACTGCTACTGAGAGTTGCCAGTCACAGTTCTGAGCCAAAAAACACAAAGTGAACCAAAACAAAAACTGTGCTTTATACAGAGACTCACATGTTGTTGCATTTCACCATTGCATTATACATACCTCTTTCATGTGCTGCATAGGTTTCCATGTACTTCATGTAACTAATCCTCTTGAGCTATAAACTCTGTTTCATGTGCATACAGCCTTCACATGCTATCTAGGAGAAAAAGGCACAAAATCATTTGGTGCTGTTGACAGTTCATTATAAATTATGTTGCTTTGGTTAGATTGTTCTGACTTCTCATATTTTCAGTAGACCTCGTATGCCTCATATGAAAGCGAAGCATTTTTTTTTCCCTGTGGTTTGGTTTGCAATTGTTCAGTTCCCTAGGGCCAATGGAAGAGCCTGACCATTTTGTTGATGCTGAGGGGCTTTTTAGGAAATGAAGCTGCAGATGTGCCACGTCTGGGACCTGCCTGCTGCCTGGCCCATGCTCCCCTGCACCAAGTTGGCCAGATAGCAAAGGATTGGGTTTTCTCCCTCTGCTGCCCCATTCTGTTGATAATCACTCTCACCCAAGCCCTGCCAAAAACAGTAATCAGGCAGCTACTTTATTGACCATATAAAAAAGAACCTGGGGGAGCAGAGGAGAGATGGGCTTGTGTTTTTTACACCAGTGTTGTTATTTCCAGTAATTGTCTGCAGTGTCCTTGTCCTTGAACAGTTCTTGAATGCAAATAGCTTTTTCCCAGAGCTGAATCTCTGGACTACTTGAGGGGCAAAGACGCTGCATTGGGATCTCAGAAGGGGTCTGATACATTGCACCATCACTGGCAATGTGGAAGACTTGAACAGGGGGATGACCGCTGTAGGATGACAACAGACCATATACAATCTTTGGAGAGCTGGAGTGCCCCACTAGGGAAAGTCTCATTTCTTTTATTGTAATTAAATGGGTTGAGTTTTGATTCTGAGATGGACCAGAAAGGCATTGATTTCCAGTATATTTGGCCTTCCAACATGCCAGTGGTTGATTTTTTAAAATATCCCATTCTGCATCACCCCACAAATCCTTAATTATCAATTGAATAACACTGTATACTAACCTTTCCTTTCTTACCCTGTCTGCTCACCCCAAAGTCAGATGATTGTCATTTATTAGAGTGGAGGATTTAGGAATAGAAGGAACCGTAGGGACCATCTACTCTTGTCACCTGATTTTATGAATGAAGAAATTGAAACTATGAGGAAAAGTGACTCATTTGTTTACATAGGTGGTAAATAAAAGAGCTTTGATTTGACCCTAGAACTTTAGGCCTTTCCTGAGCCCTTTCAGCTTCTTGCACCCCCTCCCAAAGATTTACCTCATATTTATCTCGTATGTACTTCTTTATATATGGATTCTTTGCCCTGATAGAGTGTATGCTCCTTGAGGACTTGTTTAAATTGTCATCATACCCTCAGTGCCTGACCCAAATTAGGTGCTTAATCCTAACTGATTAAATGGATTAATTCTGACTCCAAATCCAGATCACCAATACCCTGCCCATAGGTTCTATATTGGACAATGTGGGGAGTTATAAAAGGAAAAGGAGAAACTAGGGGACATTCATTTGAATGGGGAAGATTACATCCCTAAACAGAAAGATATAAAAAAGACATGAAAAAAACCAAAGACATACAAGGAACAGAAACAGACAAATGTAGCTGGACAGGTATTCCAAACCGAAGAAATGTTTAAAAGGGGAGATGGGTAACAAGCAGAAAGACTTCCATGAAAGGATGATATGAAAGAAGAAGAGCAATACAAGTGTGGGATTCAACAAAATCAATGACACAGAGGCAGAAACGGGCCAGTTGTGTATAGGTAAATTGGAACAGTGGGACCTAATTAGAATCTAGGACAGTTAGGTGGCCCAGTGGATAGAGCGCCAGGTCTACAGTCACAGATTCATCTTCCTAAGTTCAAAACTGGCCTCAGACACTTACTAGCTGTATGACCCTGGGCAAGTCACCTAACCCTATTTGCCTCAGTTCCCTTTTCTATAAAATGAGCTGGACAAAGAAATGGCAAACCACTATAGTATCTTTGCAAAGAAAACCCCAAATGGGGTCATGAAGAGTCAGAAATGACTCAACAGCAACCACTAGAATCTGGATTCAGACTTACTCATCCTTTGTAGACTAAGGCACCAGCATCCTTCTAGTCATTCACGGGCCCAATCTCAGTGTCATCCTCAATTCCTTATTCCTGATCACTTTCTTTCTCTCCAAAAGTTCCAGTCCTGCTCCTGTACTTCATTTCATAGACAATTGAAACTAAAAAAAAAAAAAAGACATTAGAGGTCATTCAAGTATCAGAGACCATCTAGATCTCCATTTCCTTTAAGGTTCACCTCCAGCATGACCTTCTATTTGAAATTTTGCTCATGCCCTTAGCTATTAGTATCTTTCCCCCAAAACCACCTTGGATACACCTCCCTACATATACCATTTTGTATATACCTATGTGTGTCCATGGTTCTCCTCTGGTTAGACCATAATGCTTATGCTGTTGTCACTTTTGTCTTCTCATGTCCAACACCTAGTGTGTTACATATAATGGGCACTTTATAAAGGCTTTGTTGATTGATCAATTGAAACAAATAGAGTATTTCTCTGAGCACATCTGCTCCCTGCCCTTTCAACAATCTTCTGGGCTCAGGGCTCAGACACTGTCATTCTGTCTTTATTATGTGTCTGACCAAGACTAGCTAACTTAGCTGAAGTTATCTGTAATAGTGACTTTTGATTTTACCTCTTGATGAGTCTGTCAGAGGAAGAGTCAGAGAGAAAATGAAACATAAAGGAACATAAAATAACCTGATATTTGATTTTTTTTCTTTGAAAAATAGTATGTGGTCTTGTGAAAAGAGCACAGGACTAAAAAAACAGGTCAGACCTGGGTTCAGATGCCTGGCACTTACACACTCTATGCCCCCTGGCAAGTCATTTAATTACCCCAAGCCTCAGTTTCCTCAAATTTAAAATGGGCTATAATACTTGTAGTACCTGCTTCACAGTACCATTGCAAAGAAATTGCTTTGTCACATTGAAGTGAGATGTAAGTATATTATTGTTATTACCAACACAAGTTAGTCATTTAGAGACGTTGCCCGAGTCATTCAATCTTCCTAGACCTTATTTTCTTCATCATTAAATGAAAAAGGTTGGACTAGATTGTCTCTATTACCTCAACAATCTCTATGGATTTTTCTTTTTAATAGCTTTAACAGTCTGTGAAATGAAGGCTAGGGAGCAGGCCTGGTAATTTGGGAGAGGAAGGGCATTCTCAGGATACATCATGACATGGAAATAGATTGGAAATGGTTGAGGCATAAAGCGCACAAGGGGAAAATTGAGCAGGTTTAGCAGGGAAGAAGAGGAGGGGGAGGCCCATGATTCTCAGGGTATATAGTAAATAGACCGTTAGACTTGGATCCAGAAAGACTTGAATTCAAATCCTGATGCTGCCCCTTATAGGCAAATCACATAACCTCTCTGGACCTCAATTTTCTCATCTGTTATGTGAGGAGTTGAGACTAAAGGTCCTCTAAGGCCTCTTCCAGTTCTAAATTTATAGCTCAGTAGAAAAACACTGATGATAAAAGTGCAAAGGAAATAAAATGCAGTAAGAATTTTATCTTTAATTTGTATAGATCTGTTATTTAGATTGTCTAAGCACTTTAAAGAAATACATTTTTATTGGTGCTCTGTTTTTTAAACTATGGCTCTCACTTCCCAAAAGAACCCTGCTTTGTAATGTAGTAGTGCAGTTAGCACAAAGATCAATACATTGGCCATGCCCTTGCCCGCCAATGTCTGCCTCTGTCCTCAACATAATCAACCATCTTTCTGCCAAGAAGGCAAATGTGTATTTCACTGGCAGTCTTCTGAGGTCATCATTGGGCTCTATTGATCTGAGTGCGGTTTTCTGTTGCCATCTGCCTTTCTTTTCGATCACTCAAACTATAAACATGTACTGAACTCCTACTGTCTACCATGTGCTGTGCTGGGCCACTGTGTAATCATTATCCTGGTTCTGGTTTTTGTTTGTTTGCTTGTTTTGTTTTGTGTCACTGTGTAATTATTCTGGTTCTTTTTTCCAAGCACTTTCTACCTGTCATCTTATTTTATGTTCATGAGAGATGCAGAGATATCTTTGATATTATAATGATTTTTCAGCCTGGGAAATCAAGGCACAAAGAAAATTGCTTCAAGTCACAGAGAGGGATTCTGGGACTAAGCCAGGACCAGAGCTGAGGGACAGACTAAGTTCTTGACCCCTAGTCTTGCCCAGGTCTCTCAGATGAGTGTTACTTGGTTAGCTAAAAAACATACCTCAGGGAAGTTCATTTTCTTAGTCTAGACAGAGACCTCCATCAGCCGTGCTGGGTGAAAGCTCAATCCCCATGGGAGCAAGACTTGAGAGCCTTGCAATTACTCTCTGTCACTCTGTCAGCTCCCCAGGCACTTAAGTGAGTTTGCAAGCCACAGGAAAATTCACATCTAGGACTCCGAAGTCATTTTACTTTCCTTTTTTCCTACCAGGGGCCCATAATGTCTATTCCATTACCCTTGAAGGGTTGACAGACCATTATGGAACTTTTCACCTAATGTGGAGAAGTTCTTGCTTGTTTTAGATAGTCATCAGTCAGCTCCTTCAACATTTCTGGAAGGCCTAACCCTAGTGTATGTGGACAACATTAATGCATAGGCATGGGACAGAGAGAAAATTTGACTCTATGTGTCTTCAGGCTGAGTGACAAAATTCCCCTGAGATAGGCTCCTCATGCCTCCTTCTTCCCTGGGCAAATTACAAACAGGGCATGCTATCCTTGGTCGGTGTTTCACTGCCCTCTGGGGGCATCCCCTGCTGTTTCCAGAATTGCAGGCTCTAGCTGGAGAAGAAGACAGGGAATGTCTTAGCCTACAGAAAAAAAGTTAAATGATGACACTGACTGATGAAAGGTTAGAGTTGGAAGCTACTTTAGAGATTCTAAGCCCATCCCTCTCATTTTACAGAAGAGAAAAGAAACCAAAGTTATCTCAGTGGAAGTGATTTGCCCAAGGTCATACAACTAGTTAGTAGCACAGCTGGAATTTGAGCTCAGTTCTTTTGAGTTAAAATCCAAAATTCTTCTAAGTATCACATCTCTCCTTGACCATTAGGATTATTAAAAAAAAAAAGTTGGTACAAGCAACTGAAGGAAGACTTGGAGTCTTGACCTTTTGGACTTTTCCAGAAACACATCTTCTATCTTTTAGGACCTCAAGGCCATATGCAGTTTTCTAGATTCTCAAGTGCAGCCTATTGACCAAATCCAAACTTCAGGGAACAAATACCCTTAATAAAAAGATTTGTTCTGCAAAACTTGGAATCAAATGAAAGGGCCATACTTGAGGATTTAGAGGGCCACATGTGGCCTCGAGGCCACAGATTCCCTACCCCTGGTTGGTCATTAACTTGCCTAAAGGCTTGAGGTTGGACCAGGTGGCCTTTTTCAACCACTTTAAGCTCTAAGGTTCTTGGGTAGCCCTCTGTGGCCGTTAGAGTCTTCATTTAGGGTGGTAAACTGCTGCACAGAAACTAGAAAGTGGAGCGGGCAGTTATCTTATAGCTAAATAAAGCTTCAGATCTGCAAGGCATGGAGATTGTTATTAGAAATGAGGATAAGAAACTAAACATTATAATGACCAGGAAGTTAAAGGCTCCTCCTCCTATTGAGAAGTTTCTGTGTCATTCCTTCTGCCCTTCACCACACCCTCATGCCCCCACCCTCACCTTGCCCTTCTGCCATTTCCTACAGAAGAGCAGGAGAAGCCGCCCTGGCCCCTTCCTGCCTGTGTATCTGCCCCTGAAAGATTGTCTCAGGTGGCACCAAAGTATGCCTCCATTCATGCTTGATCCAGGGAGCTCTGTTTATAACTTCTGCTTCCAAGGCATTGTTCCTTTAAGCTGATAGCAAGGGTGTCCATGATTGTCACTGATGCTACTTACCCTCTTTCAAAATAATCAGCCAGAGGGCAGACAGCAGCAGGCAGCTGGGGATGCTCCCAGTTCCCTCTCTCTACCTCCTGACACCCTCCTATCTCTCCGTATTCATGGAACGGCATAACTTCTCAAAAGCTAATTCGCCCTGGGATTAGAGCACTAGGAACTTCTCTTTCATCTGAGACTTTCATCAGCACTTTTATAGTCCTTATAGATACTTCATGCTTGCATCATATGCATCCATGTTGTTGAAGAACATCAGCAAAATCCTTTGCCCATGGTCGATTTTTAATAGATGTGTGATGGATGAATAAATGAATGGATGAATGAATGAATGAATGAATGAATGAATGAATGAATGTATGATTGAACCTGGACTCAGGAAGACCTGAATCTAGCCTCATATACTTACTAGCTGTGCGGTCCACTTGGCCTTTGTTTGCCCAAGTTTCTTTATCTGTAATATGGAGATAAAAATAGCATTTGACCTCCCAGTGTTGCTATAAGGACCAATTGAGATACAATCTGTAAAGCACTTTGCAAACCTTAAAGTGTTATGTGAGTGCCAGCTTTATAAAATAAGCTAGAGCTAATGAGACCAGGGTCATGGTTTGATGCAAATGTGGGCAATTTAGCTTCTAACTCATTTAGCATCTCAGTCAATCATCAGGTATTTATTGAGGATCCTACTTGTATCCAGCACAGTGCTAGACCCTGAAAGGGAAGAGTATAAGAATGATCCCTACTCTTTGGGAGCTTACAACTGGGAGGTAAAATTAACTACACAGAACAAAATTATACCAGATAGGTTATAAACAAAATTATGATTAGTACTATTAGAATGTAAGCCTTTTGAGGGCAGAGACTGTCTTTCTTTTTGTTCGTATCTCTAAGTCTCATGCTTAGCATAATGTTTGGCACACAGAAAGTATTACGCATTTAGTACTCAGTTATATGACACAAACAGTATTTGAGCCTTTCTAAGAAAGAAATCAGAGAGGACTGCTTAAAGATTTATTCCTTTACTTTGTTGCTCTTTTCTGCTGGAAGCTGATTCTTTGAATTCTTCCATTTTGTTTCAATGTCATGAATAATCCCTTCTGTCATAATGATAGTTTCTACATGCTCATTTTTCCTCTTGTCTTCCTTGGCCTAACTTTTCTGCATTCTTTTTTTTTTAATTTTTATAATTTTTTTCAAAATTTATTTTTAGTTTTTAACATTCATTTTCACGATTCTGAGTTACAAATTTTCTCCCTGTCTCTCCCCTACCTCCCCCAAGATAGCGAGCCTACTGAATACCCCTTCCCCCAATCTGTTCTCTCTTATATACTCCCCCATCCCTCACCCTAAGTTTTAGTAGGGCAAGATGGATTTCTATACCCCATTGCCTATATATCTTATTTTCCAGTTGCATGTAAAAAAAGATTTTTTAACATTTGTTTTTAAAATTTTGGTTTCCAGATTCTTTTCTTTCTTCCCTCCTCACCCACCTCCACTGGGAAGACAAACAATTCAATATAGGTTGTACATTTGTAGTTACACAAAATGTTTCTATAATAGTTATATTGTGAAAACTAACTATATTTCCCTCTATACTATCCTGCCCCTCCCCCCACTTATTCTATTTTCTCCTTTGACCCTGTCCCTTTTTAAAAAGTGTTTGCTTTGGGCATGAGTCTGAGAGCAGTAGTCTTATGTATAACTCAGAACTTTTGCAACCTGACCAGCAACCTTGATATCCCCCAAAATGGCATCTTCTGTTAAGGATCAACTGATTTTAAATCTCCTAAAGGAAGAACAGGTTCCCCAGAACAAGATCGCTGTTATTGGTGTTGGTGCAGTTGGCATGGCATATGGCAGCCATAAAAGATATGGCTGATGAATTTGCCTTAGTTGATGTAATAAAAGACAAAATAAAGGGAGAGATGATAAATCTCTAACATGGCAACCTTTTCTTCAAAATGCCAAAGATTGTTTCTGGCAAAGACTATGGTGTAACAGCGAACTCAAAACTGGTCATTGTTAAGGTTGGGCACATCAACAGGAGGGAGAAAGTTGTCTTAATTTGGTACAGCACAATATGAATATCTCTAAATTCATCATTCCCAATATTGTTAAATATAGCCCTAATTGCAAGCTGCTTATTGTTTCAAATCCAGTGGATATTTTGACATATGTGGAAGCTAAGTAGCCTTCCTAAAAATTGTGTTATTGGAAGTGGTTGCAATCTGGATTCTGCCCATTTCCATTACCTAATAGGGGAGAGACTTGGTGTCCATCTTTCAAGTTGTCATAGATGGCTCCTTGGGGAACATGGAGACTCCAGTGTTCCTGTATGAGTAGTGTGAATCTTGCCGGTGTGTCTCTGAAGAACCTTAATCTTCAAATAGGAACTGATGCTCATTCAGAGAATTGGAAAGATGTTCATAAGCAGGTGGTTGAAAGCATTTATGAGGTGATCAAGCTGAAGGGCTACACTTCGTGGGCCATCGGCTGGTCTGTGGAAGATCTGTCAGAAAGCATTATGAAGAATCTTAGGAGAGTACATCAAATTTCTACAATGATTAAGGGCCTATATGGCATTAATGAGGATGTCTTCCTTAGTGTCCCATGTATCTTGGGGCAGAATGGCATTTCAGATGTGGTGAAGGTAAACCTGAATCCAGAGGAGAACAACCATTTAAAGAAGAGTACAGATACTCTTGGGAATACAGAAGGAGCTGCAATTTTTAAACCTTTTAATGTGTTGGCATCCAGAGAACATGACAGTGGTTAAGGGGTTATGTATGATGCACTTTTCAAATAGGTCAAATCCTCTGATTAGTAATCGAACACCAGAGATGTAAAACCTGTGAATATACTCTAGTCCAGCAGTCCTCAACCTGTGGGTCACGACCCCTTTGGGGGTCAAACAACCCTTTCAGAGGGGTTACAGGGGTCACCTAAGACCATCAGAAAACACATATTTCCGATGGTCTTAGGAACCTCCTCTATCTGTCTCCAGGCAGGTCCACCCACACGCAGACACACCCACATATGACTATTAAATGGTCACAACTTTAGGGAGGTTGATAACCATGCTCTAGTCTCTTCCTAAAGTTAGAAATGGAAAGTAGTACAGTGTGACAATTTGTTAAACTCTGTTGTTGTTTGCATGTGATGCTGGATGTGACTTGTATAGTCTCAGTAGTTAGTGTCAAGCAGAACCAGTGTCCCACAGTTATATAAACTACTTGCCTTGTATGCAGATGCTGCAGGTTCCCAAAAGTCCAGAAGACAAAAGCTCCTGGCTACAAAACACCATACAGTAGTAATTCTTTTTTGATGTATTGATTACCTTTGTGCTCTCCTCCACTGGGGCTCTACAGCATGACTCCATGTATCACATGTCAGATCCTGTACATACATATATATGTATGTATACACACACACACACACACACACACATATATATTCCCTTAGACTATCTTTATATTGAGAAAAGTCTCAAGTGTTATAATTATCATTTTTCCATGTAGGAATGTAAACAGTTCAACTTTAATAAGTTCTTTATGATTTCTTTTTCCTGTTTACCTTCTCATGCTTTGTTTGCTTCTTATATTTGAAAGTCAAATTTTCTGTTCATCAAGATTGCTTGAGGGGTGGAGCCAAGATGGCAATGTAGAAGAATGCTTGAAAGTCTTCTATTTCATTGAATGTCTATATTTTCCCCTGAAGTATTATATTTAGTTTTGCTAGGTAGGTGATTCTTGGTTTTAATCCTAGTTCCTTTTTCCTCCAGAATATCATATTCCAAGCCCTTTAGTCCCTTAATGTAGAAGCTGCTAGATCACTTGTGTTATCCTCATTGTGTTTCCACCATACTAAAATTGTTTCTTCCTGACTGCTTGTAATATTTTCTCCTTGACCTGGAAACTCTGGAATTTGGCCATAATATTCCTAGGAGTTTTCTTTTGGGGATCTTTTTCAAGAGGTGATTGGTGAATTCTTTCAATTTCTATTTTGTCCTCTGGTTCCAGAATATCAGGGCAATTTTCCTTGAGAATTTGTTAAAGGATGATCTCTAGGCCTTTTTTTTTATCATGGCTTTCAGGTAGTCCAATAATTTTAAAATTATGTTTCCTGGATCTACTTTCCAAGTTAGTGTTTTTCCAATGAGATATTTCACATTGCCTTCTATTTTTTTCATTTGTTTAGATATGTTTTATAGTATCTTGATTTCTCATAAAGTCATTAGATTTCATATGCTCCAATCTAATTTTGAAGGAATTAGTCTCTCCAGTGAGTTTTTGAAATTCCTTTTCCATATGGCTAATTTGACTTTTTAAGGTATTCTTCTCCTCATTGGCTTTTTGGGCCTCTTTTGCCATTTGAGTAAGTCTATTTTTTTAAGGGTTATTTTCTTCAGTATTTTTTGGGTCTCCTTTAGTAGGCTGTTGACTCACTTTTCATACTTTTCTTGCATCGTTCTCATTTCTCAATTTTTCCTCCGCTTCTCTTGCTTGATTTTCAGAATCTTTCTTGAGTTCCTTCATAGCCTGTGAGCAGTTCATATTTTTCTTGAAAGCTTTTTATGCAAGAGTTTTGACTTTTATTGTCTTCTTCTGATTCCATGATTGTTCCCCCAAAAAGATTCTATGGTCTGATTGTGCTTCCTGTTTGTTCACCTTGCCAGTCAATTACTTGACCCTTGAGCTCTTTGCCATTGTAGAACTCTGCTTCCAGAGTGGAAAGATCTGTGTCCCAAATTTCTGGAATTTTCGCAGCTGTTATCAGAGTCACAGCCACCACAAGCTCCGGCACACTGAGGTTCCTTACCTCAAGACCACCACCCAAGACTGTGGCCAAGATCCAAGCAGGTCAAAGCAAGAGTGATTACCCTCTGAATGGTTGCTTGGTCCCCTTACAATCTGCAGGCCAGGAGCTCTGGAGGTAGCCACATGGAAGCACGTGCAGCTACCACACACCCCCACCTCCGTTGCCTAGAGGCAGGTCAGACCACTCTCTTCTCAAACCCAGTTCCAACAGAGCTCCCTACTGACATTTTCTTTTCTCTTTGGTGTTTATTGGTTGAGAAGTCTAGAAACCACCACAGTTGCTGGTGATTCAATCTCCTGAAGTCTGCTCTGGTCTGTCTGGGCTGGAGTCTAGGCCAGCTCTTCTCAAAGGGGACTGTGCTTGGCTCCTAGCCTAGTATGATAGACCCTTCCTGTCAGCCTGCCAGGCTGCCTTCAGTGGGAGATTTTTCCTCTCTGTCATTTTGCGGGTTCTGTAGCTCTAAAATTTGTTTAGAGTAATTTTTTTTACCGGTATTGGAGGTTGTTGGAGTAAGAGCTCAAGCAAGTTACTGCTTTTATTCCACCGTCTTGGCTCCATTCCACTTTTCTGCATTTTTAACCATATTCTTGGTTTCTTCTTTGTTTAACCCACCAGAAGACTGGATCCCAACTGTTGTTCCCATTTGGAGGCTTTTTCCTTTGAAGAAACATGCACAGTCCCCTTAGTCAAGTTCTTAATTCTTCTTCTTCTTCTTCTTCAAGATCAATTAATTAATCAAATGTGACCACACCCACATCCTGACATAGATAAAAGTTCAGAGGTGAGAAAGCACAAAATGTACTCAATGAGGAGACTGACCTGACTGGACCAGAAGGTATGTATTAGAGACCAATGGGAAATTAGATTAAAGAGAGGCAATGTGGCATGGTAAATATAGTCCTGGACTTAGAATCAGAAAGATATAGGTTCAAATCCTGCCCCATGCATTTGTTAGCTGTGTGGCCCAGCAAGTTATTTAATTTCTCTAGGCCTCAATTTCCTAAGCTATAAAATGAGGAGGTATGAGATTTAATGGTTGCTAAGATACCTTCTAGTTCTAAATCTATGGCCCAGTTGAGGGAAGGAATCTTCAAAGAGAAAAAAAAAAGGATTTGATAGAATGGTTTCCTATCCATAGAGACCATCTCAGACCTCAATGCACCATCTCATCCCACAGGAATTCTTTTGTTCCTAAATGGAGATTAATTAAGAACTTGACTGGTTCTATGAAACTCATCCCCATAACTAGGAAATAGCCCAAAGCTTTTTATTGCTAGGGAGTCAGGAGTATATGTTTCACATAAAGTGACTTAAGGGATTTTTGTTGTCATTCTTTTTTTTATAAAAGAGTTACTCCTGTGAAATGAAACACCGTCAGTCTATGAATACCTGTTCATTTTGGCTAAATGAGTATTTTGGCTTGTCTCTTCTTGTGGCTTTGGGAAGACTGATTATTTTAACCTAAAGAGATATCCTTTATAGCAATGACATTGTTTGCCTTTGTGCTTATTTGGGCAACATGATCCTGACCCAAAGATGTGACTGGTCTGGGCATGGTGATAGTGGTGGTGGGGTGTTGAGGGTGCTCTATATGAGACAAGAGACTTCCTGAGACAGCAGTCAGAGGAAGAGGCCAGAGACTCTCAGAAGGAAGCAGCTCTTAAACATCAGCTTTAGCATCCTTTGTATTCTCTCCTTCTGTATCATGAACTCAAGTCTTTTTAACTCCAAGCCCATTGCTCTATTCATTCTACCATTTAACTGCTTCTCTATCCCATCTCCCTCCAATCCCTTCACTACTGAAAATTTCCTCCTGTGGTCATTCTGACTAGGTGAAAGTATGCAGCACTGAGAATTAGATGGGATGGATGGAGTATTGCTTCCACACGGCTCTGTTGCGACAAAGATTTTTTTTTGGTGATTTTCTATGTGTAGGCATTGGGAGGAATGGATTATGTTTACCTTGACAGGCTAGGGAGATGGAATAAAACTTAAAACAATTTTAAAATGTAGGGGTGATAGTAATTGTCCATTTTCTGTGAAAAAAAGAGGAAATAGCATTAAATTTCTGTCTGTCAGTGTGATGATCTGAGGTGTAGGATACAAGGAAGATCATGGAGCCAGAGATGGAGGGCAGCAATTGTTCATCTTACATTCCTTAGTCCCCTTTTCTCCTTTCTTTATCAAAATTTGGTGCATGTACATCTATTCTATGACCTCTTCTTCTTTCATTATTTTCTCCTCTACCCAAATCAAAAGACTTAGAGTTGGGACCTTGGAGATCATCTGAATTCCTAAGCTTAGGACTGCAAGGCCTAGAAACTTAAGGGACTGGCTCCAAGTCACATAAATAATGGGGTTGGGATTTGAACCCAGGCATTCCAACTCCAAAACTATTATTTTTTCCACCTTTCTCCTCTTGGTGCCTCTGTATCCTCTGCCCTAGATAACTCTTACCTGACCCATCATTCTCTGTGAGACTCTTCACCTTGTGCACTCTACCCCTCCTTCCATCCTGTTCACTCTCGTATATAAGGAAGTATAAGGAAGTACCTTTGACCTGCTTAGATTCCCTGGCACATTTTCTGCTTATCCATTCCCTGTCAGAATCAGATTCCCAAGATATCTCAAGAGATTTTTAAATGTAATGTCTTCAATTTGGGCTAAAAAAAAATCAACTTCCAAGGTCTGGAAGGGAAGCATTTATATAAGATAACAGATTATGTGAAAAGACTTGGAGGTCTTCATGGACTTCACACCTGATGACAATTAACAATGTGACACAGCCATGAAAAAGTCTCCGTAACCTTAGGCCACATCACAATGGGAGTAGAGTGCCCAGAACAGGGGAAAAATATAATTCCATGCTCTGCCTTGGTCAGAATACATCTCTAATATTATGTTCAATTCTGAGAGCCACCTTTTCGGATGAACCCTGACAAGCTAGAGTGCATTCAAAGTAAGGCAGCTAGAAAGGTGAGAGGACTCACAACTGTGCCGTATCTTACAAGATCTATCCACTGAAAGAGCTGTCTTCTATATTTCATACCTTGAAGGCAAAGGCAGTGCAAGGGAGCACAAACCAGACTGCAACCAGTTTTCAGTCTACAGGGTTTGAAGTTAAGGTTAGAGGAGCAGAATGTCTAATTGCTGACACCCTCACCAGCTGCCAGTTTGCTCGGCCAGCCCAAATGCTGAGACTGAAATTTTCCATCACAAAGAGTTTAAAAAATAGAAAACTGGATCCTTAATGACCCAAGCTCAACTGGCTAGTGCATTGGATGAAATTTGAGTGAAACTTGTGCTCCTCTTGGGTACTTATTGAGTATAACTACATATATAAGGGATAAGGAATAGACATCAATTTGTTGTTGTTTAGCCATTTCAATTGTGTCCAACTCTTCATGACCCTGTGTAGTCTTTTCCTGGCAAAGATTCCAAAGTGATTTGCCATTTCCTCTCCAGATCATTTTACAGTTGAGGAACTGAAGCATACAGGGTTAAGTAACTTGCCTAGAGTCATACAGCTAGTAAGTGTGTAGGGCCAGATTTGAATTCAGAAAGATGAGTCTTCCTGATTCCAAGTCCAATGCTCGATCTGCTGCTCCACCTAACTGCCCCTATATATGTCAATAATCATACATAAGCAAGTACATTAAAGTTACCAAAATGACGGCAACAAGAAGTCGGAAAGGGAAGTGTGTTAAAGACCAAGGGGTCAGGGAAAGCTTCTTGGAGTGGGTTGTATTTCAATGGTGCATTAAATGTTGAGTGGAAGTTCAGCAGGTGAAAGAGATGGAGGAGGATATTTCAAGAAAAAGAGAATAGCATCAAGGCAGAAAAATGTAGAGCATATTTGGCAGACAGAGTATCTGTGAGAATTCATAGGCTTTTGATTTGGAAAGGCCTTAGGAATGAACCAAGGGGATAGGCCGATCCCCTCATTTTGCAGACAAGGAAGCTAAGGCCCCAACATATTACTTGCTCAAAGTCATACATATAATAAGTGAATCATTAGTGCAGTTGAGATTTGAACCCATGTCCTGTGAATCCAAAGCTGGTGCTATTTCTACTATGTCATGTTGCTTCCAGTTTGACTGGAATATAGATCCCACAAAAAAGAGTAATATGTGAAATCTCTCGAAGGGCAAGATGGTAACAGATTGGATGTCTGGGAAAGGAGTTCAAACTTTATTTGACCTGAAGTAGGGAATCATTCAAGTCAAAAATCATTTGAGAATTGCTGAAGATCCTTGTACAGAAGACTGGCATGATCAGATACCTCCCACATACTCATTATACAATAAATGTAGCTCATGAATTGTGTAGCTCTGTACCACGGCTGTAGGTTTATACCAACTCTGAAAATCTACAGAACATAAGAAGAGTTGCAACAACTTGGCTGTCACCCCAAGTTCCTTAATTTTACATTATTTCTTTCTTAGGAGTGAAAATGCTCCTATCCCAATGTATCCACATAGGTCTCTCTATAAGGAGAGGCATTAACCTTCTTCTGGGAAATAACTATTAAAAGATTTTTATTATGTGTCAATAATATACTAACAGCATTCAATAAATGTCCTGAATGAATAGTTTAGTTGGTGTTGCATGTTTTGTTTCATCAGAATGAGTACAAGGATTACTAGATATAAAAGAAATGATGTAACAATAACATTTACTATACCAATGATTATCATTATTATTGAAAAAATAGATAGGCTGGTCACTTACCAAGATCGAGGGATGACAGGTAACTAGACTGCTCCACTGCTATTCTTGCAATGTTGAAAGAACTTGAGGAAGCCTCCAGCACATTGAGTGGACTTACTATTATACACTTTGGGGAGAACATGGGCAGAAGCTGAACAGGAAGGGTAAAAGAGTAGATGAGCTGAGATCATTGTAATTTGGGGGGCTTCCTGAATAGGACCATAAGATCTTATATTTAGAGATGCCAAGAGATACTAGTGGCCATTGAATCTAATCCCTTCATTTTGCAGATGAAGAATCTAAGGCATGGTTAAAAGCCTTGATGAAGTGACTTGTCACTTCAGGGTCATACAGTTGGTGAGTATCCAAGGTGGGATTGAAACACAGGAAGTCTTCCTGGCTCTACATCCAGCACTCTATCTATCCCTGCTTTGTGCTCCTTCTGGATCTAGGGCAGGAAAGAGTTTCAGAGACCCTACTCCAACCTCGTCCTTTTTATAGATAAAGAAACGAAGGTCAAGGGAAGTTAAAATGACTCGCTTGAGGTCACACGAGAAATAAGCATCACGAGTGAGATTTAAGCAGGGGTTCCTAAGCTGAGATCCTTGAACTTATTTTGTTTCATATTTTAATAAATATATTCAAAATAACTGGAGTCCTCTGTTATCCTATATATTGTATGTATGCATTTAAAACATTATTCTGGGAGTAAGTCCTTGGGTTTCACCAGATTGCCAAAGGGGCCATCTGTCTGTCTGTCTGTCTGTCTGTCTGTCTCTCTCTCTCTCTCTCTCACACACACACACACACACACACACCTGAGAACTCCTGCTCTTCAGTCATTACCTTTTCTGCTCTACAATACTGCCACCCTATAGATCACATATCTAGTTGTATATTTGATGAATAATCTCACCATCTTCTTTAAACCAAGAGATAAGAAATCCCCATATGACAAATTCTGACCTCAGAATATCCTCGAGAATTAAATAAACAAACTGCACTAGACCTAGAGGTTATCACAGACAGAACGGCTTTCTATAATCTCCTGGACGTAGCCTTGATCCATAAAAATTCAAAGGTATTACCCACATAGGAGGGCAGCTAGCAGCAATGTAGTAGATAGAGCTTGGGGCTTGGAGTCAGGAAGACCCAAGTTCAAACTTGAAATTTACTGGCTATGTGACTCTGGGCAAGTTATTCAACCCTATTTGCCACAGTTTCCTCATCTGTAATGTGAGCTAGACAATGAAATGGCAAACCACTCTAGTACCTTTATTAAAGAAAATTCCAAATGGGGTCACAAGGAATTGGACATAACTGAAAACAACTAAACAACAAGCCACTGTGTAGCCTTGGGCAAGTCACTTAACCTCTGTCTGCCAGTTTTCTCACCAGTAAAATGGGGATAATTGTAGCACCTGCCTCCCAGGAAGGTGATGCTCATAAAGCACTTTGTAAACCTTAAAGAGTCATATAAATGCTAGTTATTCTTATTTTCATCCCCACTGACCTGTCCTATCCAGATTGGAATCTCAAAGATGCCTTTGGTGAGCTTACTTAAGATGAATTTACATCTTGCGATTCTTACTCATTTACAAAAGCAGCAATCTTATACACTTGTGTAAGTCCACAGAATACAGGTAGCTTTTTGACCTATGACTGTTTCTATCTAACTCGACTGAAAAAAGGTGAGAATGAGATAATGAGCAATGGAAGAACAACAGTAACTATAACTGGTGTTTATATAGAATTTCAAGGTGGTACAATGCATAGAGTGATGGGGCAGGAGTCAGGATGACTCATTTTCCTGAGTTCAAATCTGGCCTCAGATACTTACTAGCTGTACGACCCTGGGCAAGTCACTTAGCCCCCTTTGCCTCAGTTCCTTAACTTGCCAAATGAACTGGAGAAGGAAATGGTGAACCACTGCAATATTTTTGCCAAGCAAACCCCAAATGGCATCATGAAGAGTCAGACAGAACTGACCAACAACAATGTAGAATTTCCATGTTTTGCAAGTTTTTATTTATATCTCTATTACAGTGTGTGGCACAGAGCAGGCACTTCATAAACGTCCATAGATTGATCAAGTGCTTTGAAGACATTCTTTATTGAGTCTAAAAACAACCCTATGAATTGGGTGCTACAACTTTTAATATCCCCATTTTATAGATGATTACACTGAGGCTTTGTGGGGAAAGGAGAAAGTCCTTTGGTACATGCACATTAAAACGCACTAGCATACACACTATAGGGAATCAGGATGGAAGGGATGTACACATCTGGAGAGCAGGGTGAGTTCTGCCTCTCCATCCTTTGGCCCCATCCTCCACCCTGGTTACATCTGTGTGTTGGATGTCACTTTGAATGTGCCATCCTGACCCTGGCATCATTCCAAGCTAGGGCTTTGATGGGAATGTGCAGTTTGGGATGCTAATCTGAATGAGGACCCAGAAGGCTTCATTTTGGACTTAAATGAACACGGCTCTTTTCTATTTTTGGCCAGCCCAGTGGTGAGTATTAGAGAGGGATGTACAGCCATGATAAAGAAGGATCAACAGTGATTTTGCTATACAGCTTTTGGCAGCAATAACTCCTCACCCAGGTATTCACACACACAGCCCCCAATCCCATTCCTCTCACTTTGAGAGTAAGCACTGGTCCTAAAACTCACTGGATACCATTACCCAAGAATCTTTGCTTTCCTGCACTTACCCAGGTGCTTTGACTTGGTCCCTTGATTTAGTCAGGTCCCTGGTACATGTATCCTGACTCTCTTTTTTTCCCCAAATTATTAACTTTTCTTTAGTGAAAAATGTCCTTCAGAAGTTAACATTTATTTGTATATTTTTCAGATATATGCTTGTTCTCTCCTTTTCCCCTAATTTAAATTGTGTGATTTCAGAGGTCAAGGATTAGATAAAAAAACCTGACAAAATGGCGAGACCCAAAGAATTGGTTAACATCATCTGGGCAGTAGGTTCCCAGTAGAGTACCCCAGGGTCTTGTATTGTTTAACATTTTATCAATGACTAAGATAAAGAGACTGTAAGGTATCCTTATCAAATTCTCAAATGAAACAAAACAGAGAGAGACTG
Source organism: Pseudocheirus occidentalis (assembly GCA_028646575.1). Lineage (NCBI taxonomy): Eukaryota > Metazoa > Chordata > Mammalia > Diprotodontia > Pseudocheiridae > Pseudocheirus > Pseudocheirus occidentalis. Next base: position 94,382,454 of record CM053593.1, on the reverse strand, counting down.
CTAAGAGATTAGATGATGACAGAGTTAAGATACCCAAAAGTCTTTTCAGGCTAGATCAATGAGCTGAATCCAATTAGATAACAATTAAAAAAAATAAATTTGAAGTCTTATACTTGGGTTTCCAAAGTAAACTTCACAAGTACAAGATGAAACAGATATTGTCTTCATAGAAAAAAAGACAATCTGAGGGTTTTCTTGGGCTTTGGGTTCAGAATAAATAGTTGATATAGCAATACCAAAAAGCTCATTCAATCTTGGGACTGCATTAAGAGCTTCATAAATTTCACTTGAAAGGAAAATAGCAATCTCATTGTCTTCTGCTCTGCTTAAATCATGTCTTTATATTGTGTTCAATTCTGGGCAACACAATTTAGAAAGGATATTGATCAGCTGGACAATGCCCTTATAAGAGCAACCAGAATGCATGAAGAAACTGGAGATGAACATGAAGAGAACATGAGGGCTGATTTCAAGGATTTGAAGGGTTGTGATGTTGAAAAAAGATTAGAACTATCTCCAGGTCAAATTCGCTGCTTTGAGGCTATGGGTTTCCCATTACTGGAGGTCCTTAAGCGAAGACTGGATGACTCCCTTTGTTAGGGATGTTGTATAGAAAATTCCTGCTGAAGTTGTTCTGGAAGTCACTTCTGGCCCTTGAGATTCTAGGATTTTCTTGGTGTGAGTAGGTACAGTCTCCATCAGTACAGATCCCTACTTCTCTATCCTGTCCTTGGCATTCATGTCTTGCTGTGGCTAAAATTCTCCTGCCTTCCCTTTGAGATTATTTCCAATTTACCGTACATAGATTTTGTAGGTACATGATTGTTTCCATGTCTCTGTTAGATTGTGAGATCCTTGACGACGGGTTGTTTTTGCCTTTCTTTGAATTCCAAGAGCTTAGCTCATTGCCTAGTTCCTAGTAAATGCTTAATAAATGTTTGTTGGCTGACTAAAATAACTTCACTGCCCCCAGACCAACCCTATCATAATGAATCTCTTCAAATTTAGCTGAGCTAGTCCTTAGACAAAAAGTGCAATCCATCACATCTCTTTAGGACATGTCAGAGTTGGAAGGGAGATGGCCAGAAGCCAGCAACACCTCCATGCTATAGTGACACATGAGTGTAGCACCTCAGTGGAGAGGTTTTAATAGTGAAGATTATAACATAGCATTTTAAGGTCACATAGTCCCTTCTTCCAGATCATCCTATGGGGTAGATTGGACAAAGATCTTCCTTTTTAAAATGAGGAAACTGAGCCTCAAATAAAATCATACCTGTAGGAAGGGACAGTACTAGAACAAACTTCCGTCTTTTGCTACTAAATTCACTGCTCTTTCCAGCATTTTACAGCTTCTATTAAGGGCAGCTAGCAACATCATAAAGCAAGTGGCTTATGGAGGTCACTACTGGGAGAGTATTCCTTTTTGCGGATTATCAGTGCTAAGGAGAGACCCTGAGGCAAAGTGAACAGAGGGCCTCAGACTTAGGAAAACCTGAGTTCAATTTCTTCCTCTAATGACAGGCCACCTGTTTTAACCCCAAGCAAGTCACTTAACCTATCAATGTTCCAGACAACTGGAATGGGATGGGGGGATTAATCGGGAGGGGGGAAACAAGCATTTATTAAGTGCCTATTATATTCCAGGAACTGTGTTAAACATTTCACAAAATATCTCTTTCAATCCTGAAACAACTTTGGGAGGTAGGTAGTATCTGTTATTATCTTCATCTTATAGTTGAAAAAACTGAGTCAGAAGTGAAGGGACTTAGCTAATGTCACAAAGCTGGTAAGTGTCTGAGATAACTGGAACTTGGGTTCTCCTGACTCCAGACCTAGTGCTTTACCTACTTCACCACCTAGCTGGCTCCTTACAACTGTAAATCACCTACAATGTGCTAGTTAGTGTGTGTGGTTGGTCTATTCTCAAAACATGGACATTCCCTATACATGATGCCATCCCAGATCCACATATCTGGACCATCCCGTACATAAAGACACAAATCGCAGTCTTAGATGAAGAGATTATTACCGGGAGTAGTTTTAGAAACTGTCTAGTCCATACTGTCATTTCACAGATGAGGAAATAATATTCCAGTGAGTTTAAATGACTTGCCCAAGTCATTTGTAGTAGTCAGAACTAGAACCCAGGGCTTTCTCTGAGTGGTTCTCTGAAGCATCATCTGCCTGTTTTTACAATGGGATTCTTTTTATAGATGAGGAGACTGAGACTCATAGAAGCCAAGTAACTTACAAGAGCCAGAACTAGAAGGCAGTATAAATGACTGGATTTGGAATTGGAGGGCATGAGTTTGAATCCTGCTTTGTATTTCTTGTGCACTCTTGGTTAATTTCCTTTAATTTCTCTTGGCCTTGGTGTCTTTATCTGTATGATGACAGAATTGGGTAAGATGACCTCTGAGCTAACTTCAGGCTATAATTCTATGATCTCCTGAAGCCATTCCTCCTGACCCACAGTCAAAGACTTTTCCCCCAAAGGCCATATTGCCTCTCAAGTCCTGCTCTGCAATTCATTTGGGAAAATGTTTCTGCTGTGTTCTCTTATCAGTCATGTTCTGCACAGGTTAGAAAACATGCAATTGCAAATCAGAAAAGTTTACCGTTCCCATTATTCTTGAACAGAAATTGACAGGGTCGCTGTTCTAAATGAATAGTTTAGCTGGTGCTGCATGTTTCATTTCAGCAGAGTGGGCACAAGGGAACTAGATATAGAAGAAAGCCTAGGGCATTCCTTTAGAATAGGAAAATCGTGAGTATTATGTACCGTATTATTGGCCCAGACCTTTTCCTCCAGCTGTCCCTCATGAATCATGAACTATCAGAGTGGGAAGGAATTTTGAGGTGCATCTAGCCCAAGCCTTTTATTTTACAAGTAAGGAAACTGAGGTCCAGAAAGAAGGGAAGTGATCTGTTCAAAGTCACATAAATAATATGTGGCATAATAAGGACTATAATCTTTGTGTACTCACTGAAAATTTTAGTATTCTTTCTCTGACAGCTCTCCATACCCCCACTGCATCCCCAATGGATGATGAAACTAAGAAAGAAGTTATACTGCTTGTTGTATTTGTGGAGATCTAAAGGCAATTTGAACCCTTTGGTCCATGTACGAACTCTATGCATTTTAATGCGAAGATATATGTATGCATGTATATATGCATGTGTGTAGAATTTACATATATGCATATACATGTGTATTTGTATTTATTTATATATGTATTTGCCAATCACCAATTTCCTTTCTTATCCCAGCTGCATTTCTTTAATTTATATATGCTTAAAGTGAGATCTCTAGACCAAAGGGTATGAGCACTTTAATATCTTTTTTTTTTGGAGGAGGGGAAGGTAAGGCAATTGGGGTTAAATGACTTGTCCAAGGTCACATGGCTAGTAGGTGTTAAGTGTCTGAGGTCTGATTTGAACTCAGGTCCTCCTAATTCCAGGGTCGGTGCTCTATTCACTACGCCACCTAGTCACCCCTTTAATCACTTTCTTAATATAATTCCAAATTACTTTCCAGAATGGTTAGACCAATTCACAGTTCCGCCAACCATGCAGTTGGTCTCTCTAGTAAAATCATTTTCATCAGCTCTCAGCAGACTGAACAAAAGGACCTTTAAAAAAGCCTCTCAGTAGGTTTTTTTGTTGCTGTCGTTGTTTATTTTTGTTTTGTGTTTGTTTTTGCTTTCCCATAATATATAATGATATAATGATGGTTAAAGCTCTCCCACTCCCAGACAGGCTTTTCATGACTGATTTTGTGTTGATCTAGTCAAACTTGGAGATACGTTGGAAGTAATGTGATATCGTGGAAAGAACACTGAATTTTCCTTTGTTGCCAGTGTGACTTTGATAATCCCTTTACTTCTCTTGGTCTCATTCCCCTTACCTGTCAAGTATAGAAACAATATTGATGGTCACTTAAAGAAACAATATAGACAGAAGGATCCCTAAAGTGTCTTCCATATTCTTATAACTCCTGTGTTGGTATATAAAACCTTCCTAAAACTTCCAAAAATTCTCTACGGACCAGTCACATGGGTCATCATTGTATGGGAAGGATTATTTAGTTTTGGCATGTTGGAGAGAGAAAGATGGTCTGGGATTGAAGAATAGGATACAGCCCTCAGTATATTTCTAATCTACCTACTGTGTGTCCACAGTCTACTGGATTTGTTGTAATTAGGAAAGATGGAGTCATTTGACTTTTTTTTTTTCCTGTATCAGCCAGAGTCCCAACAGTGGGTAGAACTTCATTCTGAACACTAGTAGGGTACATGGCAGAAACATTTGCACTGAGTCTTGGCTGGATCTCGAGATTCTAAGAGTCAGAAGGGAGAAGGAAGAGCATATAAGATATAAATTATGGAAGCAGAAAAGGAGACAGTAAGTTGACCAGTTTGGCTGAAAGGTAGAAGATGAAAGAGGAGTCATGGTGGAAGCCATTGTAAAGATGAGTTGGAGCCAGGGTGTGAAGGGCTTTATTTGCTTATATTTTATCCTGGGGACAATAGGGAGCCATTGAAGCCTTTTGGGCAGGAGAGGGATGTGATTAGGCCTGATTATTATATGATGACATAATATGATGAGATGATATAGTGTGAATAACTATTAAAATTTAAAACTTTCCCAGGACTTTTGGAACACCCAATTGGTGGGATGGTTTTCCTTTTTTTTAATCTTATGTTTTATTCATTATCACTAAATTAGTTTGAGTTTGAAAGTCTGTTTCTGAAACACAAGCTTTTTATGTCATGAACCCATTTGGCAGTCTGAGGACGCTACGTATCCTTTCCCAGAACAGTTTTTAAGTGTACCAGATAAAATACACAGGATTACAAAGGAAACCAAATTATATCGAGATACAGTTTTCAACATATTAAAAACAACAACTATGTTGATGGATTCCAGATTAAGAGAAGGTCTTTGCTTTCTAGATATTCCTAAATATTTCTCTAGTTCTTCTCTGTCATTTGCCTTCAGATGAAAAGCTGCTTGCTAAATCCTAGAACAGACTAAGCCAGCAGAAGAGTTCTTTAAACAAATATTTAGGGGATGGGAAGTAAGCCTTACATGTTTATGGGATAGGGAAGCCTGCCATAGTAGAACATTTGAAGACATGGACCAAATTCTCCAAACGTCTGAATTGTGACACCTGATCCAATGCCCCATATCCATATTGGAATCTTGTTTCTGACCCTGGCCTGTTTTTAGTTTCTTTAAAAAGAATACCCCTATGTTGACTTGTTGGGGATGTTCTAAAGAGAATTCTAAGTCAGGTAGCCTTTGAAATCCCTTCTAATTCCTGGATTCTTTGTTCTCATAAGAGAGAACAAAGAATTTAAGAAGATTCCAAGGTTCTAAGCCACAGTGACTTGGCAGATTATTGATCATTAATAGGAAAGGGAAAGTAAGAGCAGGGACAAGTTTGGGGCAACAGACAATGAGTGCATTTTTAGGCAGGCTGAATTTGTGGGGCCGACAGGCTATCCAGGTAGAGATCCAGGTTGGAGATAAAGATTGGAAATCATCTGCAGAGATCGAATCACTGAAGCCATGAGAGGGAATGAGACTGCCAAGGCAGAGTGGAGAGAGAAACTGAAAAAGACTGAGGACAGAGCTTTGGATCTGCCCTTCCTCCCACAGCCCACAGTCCACAGAGTATCTATCTCCACTGGAGTGTTTGGCAAGGAGTAAGTTTTCCACACATTCCCCCCGCCCCCCCCCCCCCCCCCGGTCTTCTAAATGTCGATTTAAATGAAAGATTTAGCCCAGCCAGATATCTTGAGTAACCATCCATTTACACATCCAACTCCATGTGTGTGAACAGGAGCCTTGCTGTTGACCATTTTTTAAAAGCAGGTAGGATTTAAATTACATGGGTGTCACCGGTTTTAGACAAAAAAGAGCAGAAGCCTCCTTTTATAACTGCCTTACACATCCTTGTATTCTGTGATTCAGTGATGTGGTCACTGGCTGCCCCTCATGCCTGGAATGCTCTTCTTCCTCATCTCAGACCCCTGTCTCTCTGGCCTCCTTCTACAAGAAGCCTCTCCTGATCCCCCTTAATGCCAATGCCGTCCCTCTGACCATTTATCCTATCCCTCTCTTTTCTGTACAGTTATTTGCATGCTGTCTCCCATGTTGAGTGCATTAAGAGCAGAAACTCTTATTTTTGCTTGTTTGGGAGTTGTTGTTGTTGTGTTTTGCCTTTCTCTGTACCCTAGAGCCAAGCACAGATCCTGCCACAGAGTAGGCACTTAATAAATACTTGATTAATTGGCTCACTCTGGTATCAGAGTGTTCTGGTGTCCTTATGTTCCTCCCCTGCAGTGAGGGAAAGACTTTTGGTCATTTTGCAGAAGACAGGACTGGATTGACACAGAGCTGCCCACACTGCCCGCAGCAGGCCCCGTCACTGATGCCACTCTGTATTGAGATAGCCAAGTCAAGATTGGTGGCATAGTATGAAACCATGAAACACAGCCAAACCATCTGATCTCCATGGGGCCTTAGCCTCTTTAGGAGAAACGGACTACTTTTGGCCTTGTGTCTCAATTGAACTCAGGAAGATGTCTGCTTTTTAATGTCTATTTGAACATCTTCAGCAACTCCTTGGACTCAGTAATGACACTGACTGACTCATCAGACGTATTTCCCAGTATAGTGAGGCTTTGGAAAGTTTTCCATCTTGCTTGAGCTCAGAACCAGAAGAGAGCAATGTGAGGTATTTAAATTAGCTATAAGGGAAGAACTTCCTGAAGAGTGAGTATCCATAAGTAGTGAAACAGGTGAAAGGGCACTGTGGAATCTCCTCTGAGGCCTATGTGTTTTCTCCTGGCTGGGTTGGATTTGGTGTAGGCCCATCAGGAAGCAGAGGGCCAGACTAGATCAGAGAACCTCTCAAAGCCCCTTTCCAGCCTGATGATTCTGTGATGGTTGCTGCTCCATACTCTCCTTCCCAGAGCTCAGAAGTATCTGGGAGATTGGATATGGCTCTTTTCCCCATAATGCATATGCCCTCCAGGCAGAGTGCTGGGTCAGAAGTAGATATAAATAATCCAGAGCCCAAATACAGTATTTCTGTCCTTAGGGCCTTCAGCTTTTGCCTAGGATGGAGCTGGGGGAGTGATGGAAATTCTTTGCCCAGGGGAGCAAAGGAAGTAGGGAAGGGACAGTTTGTCAGTGATGGTAAAGAGAGTGTGCTGATGCAGCTTGTACCCTAGAATAGAGAGAGGTGATGACAAAGGGTGTTAGGGAGCATCTGTGTGCACAGGTTAAAAGAAAAAACCAAGCTTGTCCTACATTCTGAGTGTTTCTGGGGTCCATATGAGCAAAAATAAGAACAGGTATCTTTCTCTATACCTAGGCTATCCTCATTCCACTTTGCTAACCCCAAGTTATTTCTATCAAAATCTTATGCATTCTTCAAGGGTCCAGCTCAAATTCCCCCTCATCCAAGTGATCTCTCCTGTTCCCAAATTAACATAAGCACTTTTATGTACTTGTGAAATTGGTATCCCATTACATTATAGTCACACCATAGTGTCTATGTTTTATCTGGAGCATAAGAAATGGCCCTTATTCACCTCCCTATGCCTCCCCACCCCCAGTCATCACAGTGCCTAGCACATAACAGATGGTCAATAAGTCTATCTTGAATGGATAAATGTTAAATTTCCTAAACATAAACATGACTACTTGCTGGCAAATTGCCATACCTAAGCTTTTATATTTTTACCATGAATTAAAAAAAATAGAAAACGGACTTTAAACAGAAGTTTAAGGGGTTCAGGTTAGACCCTTAGAAGTATTTCCAAATAACAGGGATTGTTCAACTGTAGAATTGGCAACCAGTGGAGCAGAAAAGAGTTTAAAACAGATGATAAGCAATTATTATATGTTGCCCTGTATTATAGTCAATTCTGTACCTGTCTTCATCTCTTCTGGTAGATTTTAAGTTTCACAAAATCAGAACTGACCATACTTCAATCATCTTTGCATCCCCCACAATACCTAGCACAGGAGTGCTGAATACATAGTTATAGAGTGTTGCCTGGGTTTCTGAATGTACGGTTGGATGAACAACCCCTGCAAACACACACTTTCTTTTTAAAATTGTAGAGGAAGGGCAGTGGGTCACACGTCACTCTCTTTAGCCATCTTTGTATGCAAGGAAAGAGGGTAGATTGATCTTAGAACACAAAGGACAGAACCCCCTAAAATGTGTTCATCTGGAATGATTTAAAAGCAGAGGGATAGGCCTAATGGATTCTTCTCAAGGTCTTCTCAAGCCTATGTGTCCTTTGTACCTAAGTGCCAACTATTCCAGTACACCAGAAACAATCTAAGAAACTCGTGTGTTGAGAGTTTTAATCTGAAAGAAGATGCTCTCCTAGGAGTTACATAATAGCAATGATAAAACACGTCATGGACTCTTCCTGCCCACTTATTAGCCATTGCCACTTTGGCCTCTTCTTCCCCCTTCTTCTCATCTTCTCACCATAAATAGTACTTATGGCTCCAGGGGAGAATTACTGTTACTTTGGGGCTTCTCTCACTCTCTCCATCATATCCCCTTTTCAGCTTCCTTTTGTGTGTTGCCTTCTCCCCATTAGATTGTAAGGTCCTTGAGGGCAGGGTGTATCTTTTTGTGTATTTGTAGCCCCAGTATAGCACAGTTCTTGGCACATTGTAGGTATTTAATAAATTATTATCTGGCTCTTAGATTATCTGTATGGGAGGCTAGCTGCCCCACAAGAATTAGGAATGAATGTAGTCGTAGGATGAATTAATGAATGAACAAATGAATGAATGAATGAAATGAACTTATTAAGAGCTTACAATGTACCAAAAGCTATGCTAAGCATGGGGGATACAAGTAAAGGCAGACCACACACAACAGGGGATTAGTGGCTAAGGAAATGTTTTGGTCTGGGTAGTCATAGTAGAGCAGAACTATAAGAAAACTGATTGACATGCCTTTTCCAGAAGTAATGGTGCCATGGATTTGATTGTGATTTTTTTTTATTTGATTATGTTTCCCAAAGCAAGAGCTGGAGTGCAGGGGAGAGGGAGGAAGATGTAGCCATAGAGAAGGGTAGATAACAGGAAGATGACCAATGTGTATGGCTAGATGGGATGTGAAGGATGGTCTGGTTTGGTATGGAATTGGCTAGATATAGCGACTTACATAACTTTGTCTTCACTCATCCACCAATAGGGTGAGTTTTACCCAGGTTGAAATTTCCAGAGTTAAATAAATAGGGTCCCACAGGCCATGGTCTCTGGAGGTCCAGTAGTCTAGGAGTTTAGCAGCAGAATAGATGGTAATGAGATGGACTGATATGGATGGCTGCATGGAATGTGAAGCAAGTGTGCCTGAGTGGTACAGTGGTACAGTGGTACAGTGGATAGAGCTCTGGGCTTAGAGTCAGAAAGATCTAAGTTTAACTCTTACCTTAGATACTTACTAGCTTTGTGACTTTGAACAAGTCACCTGCTATTTGCCTCAATCTCCCCATCTGTAAAGTGGGGATAATTAGAGCACCTGCCTTCCAGGATTGTTGGGAGAATCAAAATAGACAATAGTCACAAAGCACTTAGCACAGTGCCTGGAACATATCAGGCACTTAATAAATGCTTTTTCTCTTCCCTTCTGTGGTTTTTGGTCTCTTGCCTCCTTCCAACATCAGCCTTCAGGGCATTTCAGGACAGTCTTAACTCTAACAATACCTGTCCCTCAGCTATTATCTTGGCTAGAAACATTCCCTGTTGAAAAGCACTAAGTCCACAGTAGTTTAGAAATAAGGGGAAAGAAAGTATAACGCATTAGAAACCTTACTCATCTGATTGACTTAAGGAAACTTCCACTTTACCATAGAGAGATAGGGATGCTACTCAGAGCCCTTCTTTGGTATTGGTGGGCACCAGAACAGCAAGTATAAGGCCATTTGGGAGCCCCTGGCTGGTGTACTCCTAAGGACAACTCAGATCCCCTCCTATAATGATTCCAGACTATTACACATACTCTGCTCTCTAATTAAACAAATGCCTCACCTCATGGGAATTTTCCTCCTTGGGCAGCAGAGTATTGCTGGTCTCCAGGTAACTATACATGTCATTCTCCTTTCTTACACATTCCAATCCAGACTACTACTCTGATAACTTAATGGACTGAACAAGTCCTTCAGGCATTAGAGAAAGAGGCAACCTGATCCTCCACCATGAACCTAGGAGACAATGTGCTCTTCTAAGTATAGAGTAAGCCAGAACCTCTTCTGCTGATTGCTCATCTCTGTTTGTTGACCCTCCCTCTGTCTATAGATGGTAGAGAAAGGATTAGTAATCCCTTAAACAGAACCTCAGTTTTACCCAGTCCTTTCTGCAAGTGAGGACTGAGCAGGTAAGCTGAATTAACCTTTGGAAGGGAGGCTAGTCTCTTTTTCTTAGCTTCCTTAATAGATTTTAAAAGTTGATCTTTTTGTTATTTAATGTGGACTGGTGAAAATTGCTGCTTTATTTGCAAGGCAATAGAAAAGGCAGGTAGCATGACATCAGGAGGGTACTTAGATTCTTCTGACTTCTGTTTAGGAATATAGAAGCATAGATTTAGAGCAAGAAGAGATCCCCTGAGATCTTTTAGTCCAACCCATATTTTACATATGTGAAAACCTACTCTCTGTGAGACTAAATGGCTTTTTTCATCTTCCCATCTTATGGAAAGATATGCTCACCCTTAATGTTAGATGCCTACTTCATACAAAACAAACATTTGAGAATTGGGGGTGGGGGCAGAATATAAAGGAAATATAATACATCTTTCCTGCTCTTGGAGAGTCCATGTTCGGTGGAAACACGCTTCAGCGAAATGCTGAGGATGGAGGAGATGGCTCAGTAAAGTAAGTATCTGATATTATGTTATAGTAGAAAGAGTACCTGACATAGGATTGCAACCTGGGTTCACTTTCTGGCTTTGTCACTTTCTCATTGTATGATCTTGACCAAGCTTCTTATCTTTAGAACAGAGATAATAAAAACTACTAATAAATAATAAAACTACCTCACCACATTGGTAAACCTTAAGCACTGTTTAAATGTGAATTATGATACTGGTGATCAAGTGAGATACTGTGTATAAAGCACTTAATAACTATAAAAGCCTTATTATTGTAAACTATGGTCATTTTCTGCTTTTTCTAACTTACCATGTAAAATAAAGTTCAAAAGTACAGAGTGTTTTTTTTCTTTTTGGTATAAATTGATTTCATCTACATGGAGCTGTTTCTAGTATGGAAACACCCTCCTTTTATGAATGAATGAATGATAAAGAAAGGAGGGAAAGAAAGAAAGAAAGGAAGGAAGGAAGGAAGGAAGGAAGAAAGAAAGAGGGAAAGAAAGAAAAAAGAAAGAAAGAAAGAAAGGAAGAAAGAGAAAGAAAGGGAGGGAGGAAGGAAGAGAAAGAAGGGAAGAAAGGAAGAAAGAAAGAAAAATTTTAAAGGAGGAAAGGAAAAAAGGAACAAGGGAGGGATGATGAATGAATGATAAAACATTAATTTAGTCATTATATTGCAGGCACTGTGAGTTTATCAGCAAATCACCTGTAACTTAAGACAGTTGTCTGGGGTACTTACTGGTTAAGCATAAGTTATTATGGTCATATAGTAGCTGGGTAGTACAGTGGAATCATACCCTCCCTCAGTCTTACCGGTTGTGTGACTCCAGGCAAGTGAATCAGTTAACCTTTCTGCATCAGTTTTTCAGCTGTCAAATGGAGATAACTGTATCACCTACCTACCAGGGATGTTATGAGTATAAAATGAGATGATTTTTGTAAAGCACTTTGGAAAGCTTACAGTGTCATATGAATGCTTGGTGTTATTATTGTAGCTGTATGTGTCATAGGCAGGACTTGAACCCCGGTTTTCCTGATTCTAAGAATAGCAAGCTAATCATTTTGCCATGTTGTTTATCTATGGTATTACTATAATTGTATAAAACAATGTAAGTAGAACATTTATCAATTTACCATTTATTTGAATTGGGGGAGTATTCAAAGTTGAACTTCTGATCACAGGATGGATTTGTCCACATATTAATTTCAAGTTTAAAGGGAAACTAGTGACACATCCATGGCTTGGTAGGATGACGTTAAAGGAAGATGTCCAGCTCTTCCAGAGACCATGTTTTGATGTTATCATCAGAGATAGAAGACTGAGCCAGAATTCCTGGAATCCCTAGTTTCCTTCTAGGTGCAACCAAGCACTACCTTCAAAACGAGCCCTCCTTTGATCCCCACACCTTCTAATGCCTTTGCTTCCCTTCCCAGATTTTGAACAAAAGCATAGATTTTCTTTGTATATGTGTTTTGTCTATACCTGTATATGTGCATGTTATCTCCTAAGCAGCCCTGGACTTTGACAGCCACCCAGATGTGTGCCCTTAGGACTTCTGGGACAGGTCTTTTCCTGTTCTAAAAATGAACTTTTTTTAAAAATGTGTTATCTTTCCTAATCAGAGTATAAGCTCTTTGAGAGCAAAGACTATTGCTTTTTCTATTTTAATCTCCAACACTTAACACAGCGCTTGATACGTAGTAAACACTTAAAAAGAGCTTTTTTCATTCATTAATGAATTCATTCAATGAATAATCAAATGAAACAATATTTATAAAGTTTTTAATACAGTGCTAGTACATAGTAGGTGCTTAATAAATGTTTCCTTCCCTCTTTCCTTTCCTTTTTCTTTTCCTCCCTCCCTCTTCCTTTCCTTTTTTTTCCTGCATTTTTTCTTTTCTTCTTTCCCTCCTTTCCTTTCTTCCTTCCTTAGCTTCCCTGGGTCTCAGTTTCTTTATCTGTAAAATAAGGAAGAAGGACTTGATGGCCTCCAAGATCTTTCCCAGTTCCAGAACCCTGGTCCTATGTACTTCTACATAGTTAATGAAGTTGGTCCTTGGGCAAGAGACATGTAGTCCATCACCAGGCCAGTGGAAGAAGACATTCCAGATCAGTAGAACTTCTCCCCTCCTTCATAGGATACTCTCTGTTGTCACAGCCTTTGAAAATCTAGAATTACTTCCACAACACAAAGAGACAACCAAGGACTTTAGTTTAAAACTTTCTTCATAAAGTCTTTCAACTAGTCTTGATTTTTCCCACTGGTCATCTAGTGGACCAAGTCTAACTATCAATAAACAGCACAAACATTCATATAGTACTTTAAAGTTTGCAAACAACTCAATAACAAAGGTTTCCCTAAATGTGTATCTTATCTACACACATACTGCTATATGTTAGGTAAATAATCCTTTGGTTAAAACTCTGCCTACAGTTTCCACCAGTTTTTTTAAGCCAGTATTCCAGGAAAAGATGTGGGAGTACAACTGACCCATCTTTCCTACTTTAAATCACCTAAGTAATAGCAAATAAGATACTTGGCAAAGTAAAACTGTCAGATAGAATTTTATTCTCAAGAGAAGGAAAGAGGTACTTAATAAAAGGGCTAGCAAACACAGTTTCAGGGAAATTTTTCAATTTGTGGCTACCGTAATAAACTGAGTCCTTGTGCTTGCAGTCCATTAAAATCCCCAGATTTTTTAAGATAAGCTGCTTTCTTTTTTCTCCAAATATGTTTTTATTCCATTAAAGATTTGCTAATTACATGTAAATAAATTTAATCTTTTTAAAAAAATTTGTGTTCTAAATTCTCTCTCTGCCTCCCTTCCCCTCCACCCTCCTTAAGAAGACAAGCAATTTGATATAGATTAGATATGCAAAGTCATGCAAAACATATTTCCATATTAGCCATGTTGCAAAAAAAAAAAAACAACAACACACCCACACAGACAAAAAAAAATGTATTTTGATTTGCATTCAGACTCCATCAGTTCTTTCTCTGGAGGTGGATACCATCTTTTCATCATAAGTCCTTTAGGATTTCCTTGGCTCACTGGATCAGAATAGCTAAGTCTTTCATAGTTGAGCATCCTTACAATATTGCTATTACGGTCTACCCTATTCTCTTGGTCCTGATAATTTCACTTTACATCAGATTCTGTAAGTCTTCCCATGTTTTTCTGAAAGCATCTTGCTCGTTATTTCTTACAGCACAATAGTATTCCATCACAATCATGTACCACAACTTAAGCTATTACTCAAGTTCTTGGCAACCCTTCAATTTTCTATTCTTTTTCACCACAAAAAGAGCTGCTATAAATATTTTGCACATATAGGCCCTTTTTATTTTTCTTTTGTCTTGTTGGGGTACAGAGCTTTAAATGATATTGCTGGTTCAAAGGGTATGCACAGTTGTATAGCTTTTTGGGCACAGTTCCAGATTGTTCTCCAGAATTGTTGGCTAAGTTCTTCTCCAGCATTTATCATTTTCCTCTTCTGTCACATTAGCCAAACTGATAAGCATGAAGTGATACCTCAGAGCTGTTCTAATTTGCATTTCTCTAATCAATAGTGATTTAGAACATTTTTTTCAAATGAATATGAATAGTTTTAATTTCTTCTTCTGAAAATTGCCTATTCATGTCCTTTGATCATTTATCAATTGGGGAATGGTTCCTATACTTATAAATTTGACTCAATTCTCTACACATTTGAGAAATGAGGCTTTTATCAGAGAAACATTATTTTAAAATTCCCTAGTTTGTGCTTTATGAATCATGGCTGCATTGGTTTTCTTTGTGCAAAACATTTTTGAGTTCATGTAATGAAAATTATCCATCTTACATTCTGTAATGCTCCCTATCTCATTTGGTTATAAATTCTTTCTTTATCCATAGATCTGACAGATAAAATTTACAATGCTCCCCTAATTTGCTTATGATATCACCCTTTATGTCTAATCATCTACCCATTTTGAACTTGTCTTGCTATATCATGTGACACATGAGTCTACCTAGTTTCCATCAAACTGCTTTCCAGTTTTCCCAGCAATTTCTGCCAAATAGTGAGTATTTGTTCCAAAAGCTTGGATCCTTGGATTTATCAAGAACTAGATTACTGTGGCCATTTACTACCGTGTATTGTGTACCTAATCTGTTCCACTGATCCACCACTCTATTCTGTAGTCATTATCACATTGTTTTGATGATTGGCAGCTAGGTAGAAGAGTGGATAGACTGTTGGGCCTGGAGTTAAGAAGACCTGAGTACAAATCCAGCCTCAGACATTTACCAGCTGTGTGACTCTGGGCAAGTTACTTAACCCTGTTTGCTTCAATTTCCTCATCTGAAAAATAAACTGGAGAAGGAAATGGCAAACCACTCCAGTTTCTTTGTCAAGAAAACCACAAATGGGATCATGAAGAGTTGTATATAGATAATTAAATGCTGAACAACAAAAACCAGATTGTTTTAATGATTGCTATTTTGTAATACAATTAGAGATCTGGTACTATGAGGCCACCTTCCCTTACAAATTTTTTCCCTATTGATTCCATTTATATTCTTGACTTTTTGTTCTTCCAGATGAATTTCATTCAAAATTCCAGCTCTATAAAATGATTTTTTTAATACTTTGATTGTTATGGCACTGAACAAATAAATTTAGGTAGAATTATCATTTTTATTTTATCAGCTTGACCTACCCGTGGACAATTAATATTTCTCTGATTATTTAGATTTTACTTTTTTGTGTGTGAAAAGTGATTTGTAAGTGTGTTCTTATAGTTCCTGGGTTTCTTTTGACAGGCAGACTCCCAAGTATTTTATATGTCTGCAGTTGTTTAAAATAAAAATTCACTTTCTATCTCTTCCTGCTGGATTTTGTAGGCAATAAATAGAAATGCTGATGATTTATGGAGGTTTACTTTATATCCTTCAATTTGCTGAAATTGTTAATAATTCCAACTAGTTTTTTAGTAGATTCTCTAAGTATACCATCATATTATCTGCCAAGAGTCATAGTTCTGTTTCTTCATTGACTGTTCTTATTCCTTCCATTTTTTCTTGTCTTATTGCTATAGCTACCATTTCTAGTACAATATACAATAACAGTGAATGGTAGCGAATAGGATAATAGTGGTGATAATGGGCTTCCTTGCTTCACCCTGATCTTATTAGGAAGGCTTCTAGCTTATCCCCATTACAGATTATGCTTGCTGATTGTTTTAGATAGATATTATTTATCATTTTAAGAAGGCTCCATTTATTCTTATGCTTTCTAATGTTCTTTAATAAGAAAACGTGTTGTATTTTGTTGAAAGTTCTTTTCTGTGTCTATTGAAATAATCGTAGGACTTTTGCTGTTTTTGTTGCTACGGCCAATTATGCTGGTAGTTTTCCTAGTATTGAAGCAGCCCTGAATTCCTAGTATAAACCCTACTTGGTCATAATGTATATTTTTGTGATATATTGCTATAATCTCCTTCCTAGTATTTTATTTAAAAATTTTGCATCAATATTCATTCAAGAAATCAGTCTACAGTTTTTTTTCTTTTTTAGCTCTTCAATTAGGTGTCAGCACCATATTTGTATTGTAAAAGGAAGTTGATAGGACTCCTTCTTTGCCTATTTTCCCAAATAGTTTATAAAATATTAGAATTGTTCTTTAAATATTGGTAGAATTCACTTATGAATACCTCTGGTCCTGGGAATTTTTTCTCAGGGAGCTCATTGTTGGTTTGTTCAATTTCTTTTTCTGAGATACAGTTATCTACATATTCTATTTCCCTTCCACTAATCTGGGCAGTTTATATTTTTGTAAATATTCATCCATTTCACTTTGCTTGTCAGATTTATTGGCATATAATTGGTCAAAATAGCTCCTAATAATTGCTTTAATTTCACCTTCCTTGGTGCTGAATTCACCCACTACATTTTTGATACTGGTAATTTTATTTTCTTCTTTCTTTTTCTAAAATCAAATTAACCAATGTTTTATCTCTTTTATTGTTTTTTTTTTCTTCATAAAACCAACCCCTACTTTTACTTATTGGTTCAAGGATTTTCTTACTTTAAATTTTATTAATCTTTCCTTTTATTTTTTTAGAATTTGTGATTGGGAGTTTAGAGATTCTTAATGAGTTCTTTTTCTAGTTTTTTTTTAATTGCATGCTTGATTCATTAATCTGCTATTTCTCTGCTTTATTGATGTAAGCATTTAGAGATATAAATTTTCACCTAAGTACTGATTTGGCTCCATCCCATAAATTTTGCTATGTTCTCTTATTGTTTTCATTTTCCTTAATGAAATTATTGATTATTTCTATATGTTCTTTGACCTACTCATACTTTAGGATTAGATTAGTTTCCAATTAATTTTTAATCTATGTTACCATGGTGCTTTATTGAATGCAATTTTATTGCATTATTATCTGAAAAGGATGCATTTAATATTCCTTCTTCTCTGTGTTTGGTTGTAAAGTTTTATGCCCTAATACCTGGTCAATCTTTGTGAAGAAGCCATGTACAGCTGAGAAAAAGATATACTATTTCTATTCCCATTCAGTTTTCTCCAGAGTTCTATCAACCTAACTTTTCTAAAATGCTATTCTTTTTTATTTATTATATTGTTAGATTTGTCTAGTTCTGAAAGAGGAAAATATAGTTGTCCTAATTCCTCCTATAACTCATTTAGCTTTTCCTTTAAGAATCTGGATGCTATGTCATTTGATGCATATATATTTCATATTGTCTATGGTACCTTTTAACAAAATGTAGTTTCCCTGCTTATCTTTTTAAATTAGGTCTATTTTTGCTTTGCTTTATCTGAAATTATGATTACTATACCTGCTTTTTTTTCTTCAGCTTAAGCATAATAGATATTCTATCCCTTTATTTTTACTTTGTGTGTGTTTCTATCTTTTTCAAAGGTGTTTCTTCTAAACAATATATTGTTGGATTCTGGTTTTTAATCCATTTCTTCTATATACTTCTGATTTATGAGTGAGTTCATCCCATTCACATTCACAGTCTGTGAATCACTATCTGTGCCTTTCCCTCCATCTTATTTTTCCCCTGTTTTTCTACCACTCACCCTCCTCAAAAGTCTGTTTTATTTTTGACTGATGCCTCCCTTAATCCACCCTCCTTTCTATTTTATTTATTTTATTTTTTATTTTACTTTTTGGAGGGCAGTTGGGGTTAAGTGACTTGCCCAACCGCTGTTGCTGTTGCCACCACCTATAAGACCTGTTGCTTGCTGCTGCATGGCCTGTGCTGCACCCTGGACCAGATCACCACCTGGTGGTCCTATTAACCTCCTAACTTGTCTTGGAATAAAAAATTGTTCCATCCCAACCTTCTGTCAGCTCTGTCACTCCACAGTTCAATTTGAGGAACATGGCTAGTTTTTTGTGTTAAGTGACTGAGGCCAGATCTGGACTCAGGTACTCCTGACTCCAGGGCCAGCGCTCTATTCACTGTGCCACTTAGCTGCCCCTCCACCATCCTTTCTATCAGCCTTTCCCTTCTCTTAGCCTTCCCTGTAAGGTAAAATAAACTTCTACACTCAACTAAATGTATGATAGTCCCTTTTTGAGTCAATTCTGATTAGAGAAAAGTTCGAGCCTTGTCAGCCACTTCCTTCTCCCATTTTCCCCTCCACTGTCAAAACTCTTCCTTTTATATCTCTTTTATATGAGAGAATTTTCCTTCTTCTTTCTCTCCTTTTCTCCTTTTCCCAGTGCATCCCTCTTACTTGACCTTTAATTTTATTTTTTTAAAATCATCCCACAATAACAACTGATACCTCTAGGAATTATAAGCCTCTTTCTCTGTAAACAGTTTTATCTTATGGAATCCCTTATTTCTTTTCACATTTACCTTTTTATATTTCTCTTGAGTCTTGTGTTTGAAAGTCAGATTTTTTCTATTCAGCTGTGGTCTTTTTATCAGGAATGCTTCAAAATCCTCTATTTCATTGAATGTCCCTTCCTCCTTCCCCCATTTTTGTGGGATAGGTAATTCTTGGTTATGATCCTAGCTCATTTGCAATTTGGAATATTCCAAGCCTCCAATACTTTAATGTAGAAGCTGCTAAATCTTGTGTTATCCTGACTGTTGCTCCATGATATTTTAATTATTTCTTTCTGGCTGCTCCATGCGGCCACAAATGCGAATGTTCTTTTCTGTCTTGGAACTGAGTCCAGCTCCTCTGCTCCCTTGTGAGCCACCACAAGCACCCTCCTCCACCATGGAACTGTGATAAGGGTCCCTGCTCCCCTGAGACCACAAGCACTAGTGCTCCTCTTTGCCCTGGAACTGTGGCCTAGAACTGCTGTGTAAAAGACAATTTCAACAGGTTCCTGCTCCTAGTGCCAGCAAAGTGTCCCAGCTAATCTCTTTATAAGCAGTGGTGTGACCCCATCACTGTCTGTGGGCTAAGGGCTCCCCAAGTTGCTGCCACTGCTGCTGTTGCTGTTGCCACCACCTATAAGACCTGTTGCTTGCTGCTGCATGGCCTGTGCTGCACCCTGGACCAGATCACCACCTGGTGGTCCTATTAACCTCCTAACTTGTCTTGGAATAAAAAATTGTTCCATCCCAACCTTCTGTCAGCTCTGTCACTCCACAGTTCAATTTGAGGCATTAATTTAAAGTTGTTTGAAGGGAAATGTTGGGAGAGTTCAGGTGAATCCCAACGTCTAGTCCATCATCTTGGCTCCACCCCCCCCCCAGATGTTCTAATTCCTAGGAATGTTTCCCCATCCTGTGCTGGCAATAACATGTATTGAAAAAGACTTCTTTAAATTGAAGACACAATTTTTAGTAATCCTAAAACTGATAACAAACAGGCTTTCCTGCAAAGAGAATAGCATTAGATAACCAACTGCTGCCCATTTTAGTCAAAGCTGGGCCTCTCATGTAGGCAGAAAATAGCTGAGGAGAGGGAAAAAAGATTCTTTTGCTTTCCCTGTAAGGAACAGGAAAAATAAAAGAGGAAGAACGCTCAAAAGATCTGTGTATCTTTAAGCATTGCTTACTCCTTTTATCTGTCCTTTCCACCCCATAGTTTATGTGCCTCCCTGGGGATGATAATAACATCATACAGTTCACATTCCAAGCTCTATGTTGAATCTGTCTGATAGCATAGGTGGCCTCACCTTTCAAGGGACAAGTCAGTTTTAAATAAAAAAGGCCCAACCTTGTTAACAACAGAAAGTTGTTTTCTTAATTCAGCCACATTTCTATCCACTTCTCCAAGGTCTATTTTTCTTGCTAGATCCAACTGGGAAATCGGTGAATTATAATGGGCCCTTCTCCTCCATTCCAAGAAACAAGATGGTAATGAGATTGTCAATCAATAATTCTGATTTTGCCAAGAATGATTAAATGGTCAGGCTCCTAACAATTGAGTTCAATCCTTTCTAGCCCTGGATACGATTACACAGAATTACAGAATTTTAGAGTTGGAAGGGACGTCAGTGTCCACCTAGTACAATGATTTAGTCCCACAAAAAGAATCCCTATTATAACCTCAACTGAGTCATCTATAAATTTGATAAGCATGGCATCTATGCTCTTATTACATTATTGCTTTTTTTTTAAATGCCAGTGATCAGAACCCTGGAGTTTTCTTAATTCTGTCTTCTCTTCTGAGGCCTGACCTAAACTAGAACTTTCACTAAGCTTTCTTATGCACCCCCACCCAATTTTCCCAGAAATTAGTTACTTTCTGTCTCATTTCTGCAGGAATATCAGGGTCCCAGCTAAACATACTTTCCTGGCAATTCCATGCTACCCCACTCTATTTGCTTTCTTCTCTTTGTTTTTCCTTTATTACTCATCCCCAGTGTTTGGATCTAAAGCTTTTCAACTATTGTGTAGCTTCCTCCTGGAGGAAATTCTTATCCAACAAGGATTTACACTCATTAACCCCTTTCATAGGAAAAGTCACCTCCCAGCTTCCTCCAAGAGTAATGACAAAATATGTGCATAATAGGAAGCTGTTTTTTTTTAAATCACAGTCCCATATATAATGGGGAGATTTTTTTCTACCTCTATGCACAGTAGAAAATTTTAAAATTATAGCCCCATGGGGAGCATGTTTAGTCACAGTTCTATATAGTACAGGAAGCTTTTGATCATGATTACATGAATATTGCAGAACTTATTTGCTTCATCTGTAAAATAAGGAGATGAGACGATGTTGAAGAGCCTGGAGGTGCTACATCCCTGTGTCCTGACAGTGGGACCTTTTATTTTTTTTTTTAGCATTTTGCGTTAGGGCCCCAAATGGTGCTGCCCTACCATCTTGGGTACACTTGGGTAGAAGAAGGTACTAAGGAGAAATAGATTAGTGACTTTAACTTGCTAAAACTCTCCTTGCCTATGTTCAGAGATGCATTTCAGAGAGTCTTTATTGCAAACCTACTTTATCCATCAGAATTACCACCCAAGGTCAGTCCCATTGTCACTCCATCTCAATCTTGTCTCTGATGGTGGGATTGTGGGATTGACAATGAATGCAGCATTTATTAAATTTGGGTTTTTTTGTCATTGGTTTTAGTCATGTCTAACTGTTCATGACCCCATTTGGGATTTTCTTGGCAAAGATACTACAGTTGTTCCTCACTTCCTTCACCAGCTCATTTTACAGATGAGGAAACTGAGGCAAACGAAGTTTAGTGACTTGCCTGGGAACACATAGTCTTAGGCCAGGGTCAGCACTCTATCCTGCTGTGCCACCTATCCACCCCATTTATTAACTGCCTACCCAGTATGTACACAATTCTGTACTAATCTCTGGGCACATATGA
This sequence comes from Pseudocheirus occidentalis, assembly GCA_028646575.1. Taxonomy (NCBI): domain Eukaryota; kingdom Metazoa; phylum Chordata; class Mammalia; order Diprotodontia; family Pseudocheiridae; genus Pseudocheirus; species Pseudocheirus occidentalis. Next base: position 94,360,722 of record CM053593.1, on the reverse strand, counting down.
AGATTATGTACAACCCCATTACCTGCCTTCATCAGGCTGACAATGTAGGGACAAGAAACATACCCAAATAACTAATATATAATAAAAAAATACAAGATAAGTACACTAGAGGGCTATAAGCAACAGTACGGCGGTAACGTTTAAAAACTAGCTCTCCAAAGATGTATGCAGAATATGCTTTTAAGTGCATTATTGGCATTTTCTCCAATAATCAATAAAGCAATAACTCAAGCCCTGATTTGTAGCACTTGCTGATTTCTGAAGGGTGAATGCCCACATTGAAAACTTGATAATTAGCTCTCATGAGCCAGTCTTCAAGCTGACTCCAGCACACCCTTGGGTATAAGGCAATGTGCTATGTAAGGTCTAAGATCATTACTATCTAGACAGCTAGGAGGCTGGTGGAGAGAATCAAGGAAGGATTCAGAGAGGAGATGGTGACACTTGAATAGGAGACTTGTAGTTTCTGATTTTTTAAAAATCTTTTTTTGGAGGGGGAAGGCAGGGCAATGGGGGTTAAATGACTTGCCTAAGGTCACATGGCTAAGTGTTAAGTGTCTGAGGTCAAATTTGAACTCAAATCCTCCTGACTCTAGGGCTAGTGCTCTATTCACTGCACCACCTAGCCACTCCTAGTTTTTAGATTCTTGAATTGGAGTTGAAAGGGACTAAAAATGATCTAATCCAACTATCTTGTTTCTCAGATACACAAGTTTAGGACTAGAAAGGGGTAGATGGACTACCCAAGGTCACTAGTTAGTTAGTAGCAAAGCTTGACCTCTGATTCAAGTATTCTGACTTTATCCAGTTGCTCTCCCTCAGGCTAGGGATAGAGCTGGAATATCCTTAACGTTCCCTTAATGGTCCCTTACTAACTCTGTGAATTCTGTCCTGATGGCTGTTTCCCATCAGCTCTCTCCTGTGTCTTTACATACTCATAAGATACTTTCTCCTCATGTCCACCTTTTGCAGTATTTAGCTCTGATATTTTCCTCCTTGAGACGACCTTCCATCTTCTTTGTCTATGTTTTATAAGCGCTTCTTCATCTTTGTCTCCAGGTTTCCTTCAAGTCTCAGCTAAAGTCCCTCCTTTTACAAGAATCCTTTCCCAGTCTTCCTTAATCTTCATGTCCTCCCTCTACCCTCCCCCACACGAACACAGTAGACCTTGTAATATAACTTATTTGTACCTGTTGTTTGCATGTTGTCTCATGGATTAGAAGATTTCTAAAGTCTCTTCCTGCTCTCAGTTTTATTATACTATGATGTTTAAAAAAGGTAAACTAAGGCTCGGATAGGTGATACAGTGAATAGAGCACCAGCCCTGAAATCAGGAGGACCTGAGTTCAAATCCAGCCTCAGACACTTAACACTTACTAGCTGTGTGACCTTGGGCAAGTTACCTAACCTCAGTTGCCCTGCCTTCTCCCCTCCAAAAAGCAAAAAAGAAAAAAAAGAGGAGGGGCAAACTAAGACATTCCTGCCCCAAAGTTAAAAGTAACCTATTGTTTTGTTCTTAAGAATGTTCATTGGTCTTCCTGCCTGTCTTGTAGAGGCTTCCTTCTATCCCCTGGTGGATTTGGAGTTGCCTTTCATTTTCTGGGTGCTTTGTGCTCAAATGACACTGTCTGCAATATATAGTATATATACATACATGCATATATATATACATATTTGTGTCCATATACACATATTCATAGATATGCATTATTTTATCTTTCTGTGTACACACACACACACACACACACACACACACACACACACACACACACACACAGACGCTTCCTCTAAGGAAAGTGGCCAAAACAGGGGTTTAAAAAGTGAGGGTTTTTAAGAGGCCAGCTGGAAACAGTGTTATCATTTCAATTCATCTGTGGTTTGTTTTTCATACTTTATGTTTCTTAAGAGACCCAGTTCATTCATCTTGATGTGTTATACTCTGCCATAAAACAGGGGCTGAGTTACCGAGGCAGAGGCTGGCGAGGTCAGGAAGCTGTAACAGAAGCGACGTCACACAGAGCTGGCCTCGGCCGGGTTGACACATTCCAGTGGGGCCAGCAGCCTGTCTGACGTCACTGTGTGGGAGAGTTTGCCTGGAGTGAAGGCTGGGTGAATCTCTAGCCTCTCAGGCACAGGGCAGAGGGGAGACTAGCTGGTGATCCGACTACGGGATTGGTTGCTGAGTGTAGAATTCAGGGGTCTCCGGAGTTCCTGGCAGGGGGCCAGCTTTCAGAGAGACTTTGGACAGCAGCAATCATCTTGCATACATATGATTATAATACTTAGAATTCAGTTCACAGAATCACAAAGTTGATCATCTAGTCTAACACATACCTAAAGAAAAAACGTCTTCTGTTCCACACTCATTCAACTTGGGCTCAAAAACTCTCCCAAAGTAGGAACCTATGGCTTTCCAAGGCAGCCCATCCCACTTTTGGATGGCCCCTATTATTGGTTTCATTTCTGAGCATGAAATTTACTACAGCTTTCCCTCAACTCAAAGGCCAGATTGACTCAAATTATTTGTCCTTTTCTCTTGCTGAACTTCAGAGCCCCTTACAAACAAACGTGACATATTCCGGTAAGTAGGCAATTTGGAAAAAGCCTATGTCCTGCTTTTAGGTCCTAAGATGGAACCTGGGGGAGCCTCAGTAGAAAGGGCCTCAGAACATGCATAGAATAACAGGACTTATCCAGTCCCTCCCTCTAAGTGTCCAGTAGGGCTTTTGATCAGATCTTTGGCTAATATGACCTTGGGTAGCATGCATTCTATCTTTCCTATTTCTAGGGTTTGTTTTTGGGGTTTCATATGTTTTGTTTTGCATCATTTCATAAAGGTCTTTCTCCAATTTGTCTAATTGCATTCTCGCATCCCATTACATTAATTACAAAATTTATTCCGTCTCCCAATTTGTAAAATGAAAGGGTTGGACCAGAAGACCTCTGACTTCCCTTCCTGTTCCAAGTCTTTAATCCTACCGTCTTATGACTTTTCAGCTGTTGCTGCCCTCAGGAGAGTCTCTGCTGCCTGTAGAAAAACCTGATGGCATTTCTCTTGCCCTCCTAACTTGCAGCTGCTCCACTTCACCAAAGCTTTTAGGCTCTGCAGTTTGGAGCATTGTTCCTAAGTGTCTTAGAGTGTTGGCAGGCATATGTACACCGTGCTTACAGGTCAGACTTGAGCATACAGAAAACTGCTGACCAGTGTCCCCTGTACTGTTTGGTTCGATTGATTTATTGGGCCCAGGATGACTAGGTTGTCAACAAGCCACATTATCACAAAGGACATTCATCCCGAGGGGGGGAATCTCTTAGTTAAAGCCTATAGAAATGGGATAGAATTCATTGGAAAATAGATTTAGAGCAGGAAGAGATCCCAGAGATCATCTGATGTAACCTCCCCATTTTACAGATCAGACACTTGAGGCCCAGAGAGGTTAAGAGGTTTGTCCAAGGCCACACAGGCAGAGTATGGCAGAGCTAGGATTCAAACCCAGTTCTCCCTATTCTAAATCTAGTATTCTTCCAGTAGCACAGATATATAAAGCAGCCCAACCTTGCTATACCTATGGAGGCACAGTAGTGGATAGGGCACTGGACTTGGAGTCAAGAAGACCTGAATTCAAATCCCACCTAAGATATTTACTGGCCATGTGACCCTGGGTAAGTAGCCAGCTCTCTGATCCTGGACTGTCTACTGTCATGTGTATGTATTTATGCTTTCAGTACATACAGTAGATCAAAGAGCAAAATCTATTTTAAAGTAGATACCTTATTGTATCCATCTCAAATAGGAATAATAATTTCACCTACCTCAAAGGGTTGCTGTGATGATCAAATTATACACACACATACATACATTATACATATGCCTCTATACAAACCCTAAAGCTCTGTATAAATATTTATTATTAATAATTATTATTATTCCTGTGGACAAGCAAAGGCAGGATAAATAGCATGTAAACAGCTGGGTTTAAAGCTATTTGGGTAAAGCTATTCCTAAAGACAGAAGTGTAGTGACCTCAGTACATCACAGCGTATACTCATAGATGATGAGCTTGGCAGGGGGACCCAGCAGAGAAGGGCTAAGGAACTGGAAGTCAGCCTTGGCTTTGCACCTATCAATTCAGCAGAGAACAAAGGTAGGCAGGGAGCTGGGGAGGCAGAGACTGATTTGAAAAGATCTCCTGCATTGGGAAAACACCAAGTAGCTGGGCCACCACTCCCCTTGTTCTGATTGTAGCTCTCGGTACACACCTGCTCTCTTTCCGGTAAGGTCCAAGAGCTAGGGTTTTTGTTTTTGGGTTTTTTTCCCTAATAGAATAAACCAAAGTACAGATTACCTCCTCCTGTTACATTCTGTGCTTGCACTTCTCATCCAAACCCTGTGCCCCAGCTGATTGATTTTCCTCAAGAACACATGGCCCTCAGCGTGGCAGTGACTTTCCCCAGAAAATGCTTTAATGCTACTCAGAAAACAACTGAGGAAGTGTGAGAATGAGAGTGAACATCGAGATACAAAACATCTCTTTCTTTTCTGCTTTGGGCATCAGGGAGATGGCTGTAAGGGTAATGTCTTGTCTCCAGATATGTGTGTCCTCCTAAGAAAGTCTGTGTTTAAACTGAACAGAAAAATTGTGAATTATGGGGAAAAAAAGGCAGGAAGGAACAGAGTTGATGATGTATCAAATGTATATATCTGTGTGTGTATACATGTATGTGTGTATATATTTTGTGCATATGTGTGTGTATATATACTACATATTGTGCATGTGTATATATGTGTTTATGAATATGTATTATGCATGTATGTCTTGTGTGTATGTGTGCATGCATATATATGTGTGTGTGTGTGTACATGTGTGTGCATGTGTGTATCTGTATGTGTAAAGTTTATACATTATCAAGGCTCTCTTATTTACTGGGCACTGTGCCAAGGGCTGGGGATACAATGAAAGGTATGGACAGTCCCTGCTCTTAAGGAACTAAGTCTAAGCAGAACACATAAAAAGTTGAAAACTAGGGAAGGGGGGGTGGAGATACCCAACAAGGGCATAATGAAGTACTACAGCCAGGTGAGAGCTTCAGAGCTGATTTCATATTGCAAGATGTGGGATTCTGGAGATCATGAAATCCAAGAAAGCAACCAGGTGGAAAATCATGACGCAAATCCTTTGAGTGCCCTCAAATGCTTGAGAATCTAAGAGGAGTTTTCTAATACCCACACTATCCAACCAAAGGGAGGTAGGGAAGGGGTCCAGGTGCAGGAGGTTCTGTTTTGAGGTATGTGTTTCAGAGCTGATTTCATCTTGCAAGATGATTAGTTCCTGGAAATCATGAAGTCCAGGAAAATGGCCAAGTGGGAAATGAGGAGGCAAATTTCCTGGAAAAAGGCCCAAGATGCCCCTGAGTAACAGTTTAAAAAATTGTCCAAAGCAGTGTAGAAAAATTCCTAAGATGCTGAGTCCTTCTACTCTCTTCTTTCTCAGAAAAATATAATGAAATTTAATTCAGCAACTAATAAATGTTCTGTCAGAAAAAGTTCTAGGTGCTGAGGATACCCTTTAATATTAGTGTTCTGAAATGTGTCACAGGTTTAAGGCGAGCTTTCAGTTAGCATCCACTCAAAACCGCACCTGACAAGCCTTACCAATGTTTTTTTATACCAGACCAACCAGAAGACCCACTCTTTCAAAGTAAACAATATTCAGACAACATAGTACAATAAATTATGAGGAAATTCCATCTCCTAGCAAAGAAGCTACAAAAATTACTACAGAGAACATCTTTAGTACCCACAGAGTGGGGGGAAAAGATGTCCAACAACCATGACCTGTGAACTCTTTGCCACATAAACTCTCCAAGTTTGAGCCTCATTTACCCTGGACCCTTGATATGCTAATTGGGGAGTGGATCACAGACTTTGGGGCTGATGTTTTGTTCCAGTTACTCTTAGCATGCCCTTTTGCTAAGTGTTATTATTCGGTTGCTTTTCAGTCTTGTCCAACTCTTCATGACCCCATTTGGAGTCCTTTTCTTGGCGAGGATACTGGAGTGATTTGCTTCTCTAGCTCCAGCTGAGAAAACTGAGGCAAAAATAGTTAAGTGACTTTTCCTAGGTCACACAGTTAGTAAGTGTCTGAAGCCAGATTTGAACTCAGAAAGATGAGTCTTTCTGACTCTAGACCCAGCACTCTATACACAACATAGCTGCCCACCTTAGTAAATACTCACTTATCCAAACTTAATTGAGTCTGGCTGACTAATTATGACTGATAATCATGGCACACAAGTGCACTGGAGAGCTCTGGTGCCCCCTCTGTGCTCCAAACCTTAGAGATACCTCTAGGTCCCTGAGGACACTCTTCCCTGCTCTGGGGAACCAATTAGTCAGAGTGAGTAGGAGTAGGGACACTCACCTACTCTCCAAAGCTCAACATTCCTCCATAAAGGAAAACTTCATATTTCTTTTTCCTTTTCTCCTGAATTTATCTTGGAGAGGGCAAAGATTATATTTCTCCCATTAGACAGAGGAATTTCTAAGGGCAAGGACATCAGAAGTGGAGTTCTCTGAGATCAGCTGTGTCTCCTCCATTGGACTGGGGTTTCTAGCAAATCTGAACTGTGTCTCTCCTATTAGATTGAGAAGGAAAGGGATAAGGGAAAGAAATAACCAATTATATATCATCTGCTATGTCCAAAGTACTATGCCAAATACTTCTTACCAATATTATCTCATTTGATCTCTTAGGGTAGGGACTGGGTCTCCTTCTACATCTCCCCACTGAATACAGTATAAGGGCTTTGCAAACAATAGGCATGTAATGCTGCAGCTGGTGTCCTGACTCACTGATGTGACAGATTCAGTTTTTGCCCTGGCTCTAATATTCTTGAAAGAGATGATTTCACATTTAATCCAAGCTGGAGGAGTCAGTATTTCTTCCTGACTCACCTATGATGCAAGAAGAATTGCTTTTCAAACCAAGTTGAAGGCTCAGAAAGTCCCTGCAGCTTGAAGGGCACACAGCAGTACGGCTCCCCTCTCCCCAGGTCCCAGTCTGTGGAGTTTGTCTCTTTCCATCTGATAATGAGTCATACCCTATTCAGCATTCGATTCAGGTCTCTGATGCACCTTGGCTCAGGGTGTCAAGAGGATAAAAATCTATAGCCCCTTCTGGTCTGGCAAAGCTGTGGCTGTTGCAGCAATGTTTTAAAGCAGTTCCTTCCATTGCTATGAAGCAGTCCCATTAGAAACAATCCAGGGACATAGAAGCTCTCCCCAGATCTGACCTAGAGCTAGCGATCAAATATGAATTCTTGGGACCACAAAGCTTCACCTTACATTATAACCTTTGAATGGGAGATTAAAGAGTCCGTAGATTCTTTTTTTTAATATGAATTTTTTTATTTGTTTTCTTGTTTACATCATTCATTTCCATGAGATTTTTGGGTTACAAATTTTCTCCCTATCTTTCCCCTACACCAACCCCAAAACAGCAATCCCACTGTAAAGCCCCTCCCCCGATCTGCCCTCTTTTGTACCCTCCTCCAACACCCCTTTAGCTTTCTGGTAGGGCAGGGAGGGTCTCCCTACCCCAGCCCCTGTGTATCTTAATTCCTTGTTGCATGTGTGGCAGAGCTTTAAATTCTAGATTCCCTCGATTCTTCCCTTGTCACCCACCCCTATTGGAAGGACAAGCAATTCAATACAGGCTGTGCATGTGTAATTACACAGGACATCTTCACAGTGAACATATTGTGACAATCTGATCATATGTCCCTCCTTCCTATCCTGCCCCCCCTTGTTCTTTTCTCTACCCTGTCCCTGTCCCTTTACTGAAGTGTGTGCTTCTAGCAACCCTCCCCCAGGCCCTGTCCTCCCCTCCATCATCCCGCCTCTCATCCCCATCCCCCCTACTCTTCTGTGTGGCAAGATACCCAATTTAGAGTTTATGTCCTTCCTTCCCTAAGCCAAATTCAATGA
>CM053593.1:94309207-94352235 GCA_028646575.1 Pseudocheirus occidentalis | reverse complement strand
TCTTACAGTGTGATCAATGTTCTGGGCTGGGGGGTAGGGACAAAAAGGGGAGAAAATTTGTAACTCAAAACCTTGCGGAAATGAATGATATAACCAAGAAATAAATTAAAATTTACATTAAAAAAAAAAAGAGTCAAATAAGATGGTGGCCTTTGAGGCCCCTTCCAATTCTAAGATTCCTTGACTTACTGACTTCTAAAGTTCTTTCTAGCTTTAATGTGGTGAGACTTCTTTCATCTCTCACAAATTTTCTTTTAAAGCAGATTCCTAGAAACCAAGCCTTATTTTCTCATTTGCTTCCACAGAAAAGTTGTTCTTACAATGCAAAGTTGGTCCACAATGAAAATCACATTTAAGAATTCAACAGATCTTTAAGAATTGCATATTTATAAAGATAAAAAATTAATTTTCTGGATAAGAAGACCCACACCAGAGGCCAGAGTACAAATACTGTATTAACATTAAAAATATATTAGAGATTGTTTCATTTGAACTAGAGCCACAGGAGAGGGAGATGAGCCGGGGGTGTGCCTGGCCAATTAAGTTTAATCTATGGTGCTCTCTCTAGCCCAAAGTAAATATACCTTTTCAAAACCCCATGCATTTAAGCATTCCTTTTCAAAGGGTTTATTTTGTGTGATCTCTCACATTTGTTTTTTAACAAACCTTCCCACTGGGGGCTCATTACCCATCTGGGTGTCCTCTGCAGCTTTGTCTATGTCTGTAAATCAGGCCTCAGCAGGTCAGTTTGGAAATTACTTTGTGCCATGGCACTTTCAGGGAAATATTTAATGTCTCTAAGTAATGATAATCAAAAAAATGTTCCTTTATACCAGAAGAATTAGAGAAATAAGAAAGATGTGAGATGAAGCCAATGTTATTTTTTTCTTTATCTTTTCGGTACCAACTTTCAACTTCTGTTTCATGTTGGCACTACCTGAGAGTGCCTGGAGGCATCCTCTGGGCAGATGAAGGCAGAATCCAGCCCAGTCTAGCTCTGGGACTCACTGCCTGCCCATCAGACCATCAGGACCTCTTCTCTACTCTGCCAGATGGGCCAGTCTGTGCTGAGACACAAACACCCCAGGGCCTTCATTGTCAGCAACTGTTCTTCCTTTCCATGCTGCAGAGCTCTGGTGGGGGAGAAAGACTGATGGGCTGTGGGCCACGGAAGGAAGCCCTCCACACAATCAGCTGTGTTTGGGATGAAGAGGCAGCAGGGTATTTGGTAAACAATATGCCCAGAGACCTGCCAGGGTGGCCAGAGAATGGATGTGTTTAATCCATACAAAGCTGCTACTAGGATTCTTTTCAACACCAGGTTTATGGTTTGTGACAATCAAGGGCAAAGAACAATGAGCCATCTGGAAGGTTTAATCTACGAACTCTAAGGAGGGTTTTGTTTGGAAAGCAACTGAGTAGATTTTTTTCTTTCTTATTTTATATAGTAGAGGGCTGCTAAGAGGAGGAGATCAATTTAATTCAATTCAGCAAATATTTATTAAGCACCTAATACTGCTAAGGTACTGATAGGCCCTAGGGATACCAAGACAAATATTAAAGTCTTTGTCATGAGACAACCAGGAAATGACAGCTAGGTGGTGCCATGGATAGACTGCCACACCTGGAGTCACCTGGAGTCAGGAGGACAGGAGTTCAAATCCAACCTCAGACTCTTACTGGCTATGTGACCCTGGGCAAGTCACTTAACCCTGTTTGTCTCAGTTTTCTCATATATAAAATGAGCTGGAGAAGGAAATGGCAAACCATCCTAGTATCTCTGCCCAGAAAACCAAAATGGGGTCACAGGAAGTTGCACACGACTGAAACATCAGGACAACAACATTTTATATATACTTACATGTGTATCAGTTGCCTTTCCTGATAGAATGTGGGTTCCCTGAGGGCAGGGACAGCTTCATATTTATCTTTGGGTGCCCAGCACCCAGCACAGGGTCTAAGAGTCATAAATAATTGAAACACCTGAACAACAAGAACTGACAGCTATTGCTGGGGGTTCAGAGTAGCTGACAAGGCCTCAACCTGTCCATTCAGCTTCAATTAAATGAGTTAAAACTAAAAAGCAACAAGCCAGCTTCCCCGTTTTTGTTTTTGTTTTGGTCTTTTTTGGAGGAGGGAAGGCAGGGCAGTTGGGGTTAAGTGACTTGCCCAAGGTCACATGGCTAATAAGTGTTAAGTGTCTGAGGCTGGGTTTGAACTCAGGTCCTCCTAACTCCAGGACTGGTGCTCTATTCACTGTGCCAACTATCCATCCCCTAGCTTCCTCATTTGTGAGTCAGCCTGCAGTAAGTACCCTTTGGTCTGTGGCTGCTGTCTGCAGTGTTAGGATGTAAGCTTGCCTGCTGGTAAGAATGATTTCATTTACAGTATTTGCCTTCTCAGCATCCAGCAGAGACTGGCACACAGTGAGTGCTTGAAGATGGACTAACTATTTCAATGAGTCAGGCATAGAAATGTACCCAACTCCCTGGCCTCCCAGCCCAGGGTTTGTCCCCTCCAGACTCAAATTTGCACTATGTATTTCTATTGGGCTGAAACCCATCACCATGCTTTCCATAATTATAACAAAATTACAACTTCATGGGGTCACATTACAAAATTCAGGATGACACAGCTACCTAAGGTGGTTTTTTACTTCATTTACTTGGACATAAAAAAACATTCATATAATGCTATGTGAAATTAAATTTTATTTTTTCTATCAGCAAAAATCTCCTTTACTCCTTCCTTCCAATCCCCATCAAGTAGGAAAAAAGTAAAAATTTCTGTTACAAACATGTATAGTAAAAAAAAAAAATTCCTGCAGTGGTCATATCCAAAAGGATAAGTCTACTTCTATCCTCTCGAGACCATCGCCTCTCTGTCAGGAGGTGGGAGGCATGCTTCCTCATGAGACCTATGGAATTGCAGTTGACCATTTCATTGAATACTGCTCCTAAGTCTCTCAAAGTTGTTCATTTTTACAATATTATTATTGTAAAAGTTGTTCTCCTGATTTCACTTCAGAGGGTACCACAAAGTTTACAAAGAGCATCATAACTGATGTCAAAGCATGTCTAACACTCTCTGCACTGTGCCATAGCTCACATTCATGCAGAACTTTAAGGTTTGCAAACGGCATGTTGAAAATCCCAAATAGAGAGATGAAAAGGTAGACAAGACTGAAAAGGACTGAACAACAGCAAGCTCCTTTTGTTCTATCCCCTAGAAACTCAGGAGATGGTTTTTCTTATGCTTGAATTCACAGGCAGTGGAAGATTCCTGCCAAAGTCCAGCCAAATCTTCCTTCACCATACTTCTCTATACAGTCACTTCTTTTCCTGGCTCACTGAACCTATCCTGATAATAATTAATAATAATAACAATAATGTTACTGGTAATAATACTTCATATCTCTATAGCATGGGGAAGTTTTAAAAACACTTTTATATATAACGCCTCATTTGATTCATACAAAAACCCTGGGAAGCAGACAGAGCTATACAATCTTTATTTGGCAGATTAGGAAACTGAGGCACAGAGTTCAATGAATCTTCAGGTTAAAAACAACAAGTATTTCTTAGGGATTTACTATGGCCCTGTCATTGGGCTAAATGCTGGTGATAAATGTAAAGGCAAAAACACCATCCTTGCTCTCAAGGAGTTCATATTCTCATGAGGGAGACAACATGCAAATAATTGTTTGTACACTCCATATCTGACAAAACTTGACAAGGTGATGGTAATAGATGACCTCTGGCTACCTAACAAGGAATGTATAAGTGGGGGGGGTAAGGGGTTAGGGAGGGAGAGAGGATGCAAATATATCAGGATTACAGAATTTCAAGGTTAAGGGTGATTTTAGAGAGCATCTACCTCTACCTCATATCTGACAAACTGTCATCCAGTCTTTGTCTGAATACTTCCCTTGGGGTGGGGGTGGGAGGAGAGATTTATTTTCTTCCTAGGCAGCCCCTTTTACTTTTGGATAGCCTTAATTGTTAAGAAGTATTTCCTCACAGAATGCTAGAGGAAGGGGAGCTGTTATGCTAGGCCAACATGCTGAAGGATGGAAACTGTATTATATAGTATTCATAGGAAAATATGGCATATATTGTTTATCTGGAAACATCTGGGGGGATACTACCAGTTAATCCAGTCCTGTAGGTCATTGTAAAAATCTTCAGTGCCAGAACTCCACTCTGGACAACTGGACACAAGTTGGATCTCCAGGCTTCTGTGCTATTCTCTTCTTTCCCCCATTTCTCACTGTTTTTCACCCATCACCTTCCTAATTTGCATACTGTTTCTTTTCCATTAATGCTTCTTAGAGTTAAGATGGGAGCAAAGTGAATGTCTCACTAAGCAAGAACATGAGGATTCTCCTTAACAGGACACTTCAGGTAACTAGCTCCCTGAGTGTATCTCAGACTGGTAAGATGGAGGAAATATCCAGAAAAAGAAAGCAAGACAGAGGTATCATTGGTCTTAGAAAGATTTAGGGGGCAGCTAGGTGGTGCAGTGCATAGAGCACCGGCCCTGGAGTCAGAGCACCTGAGTTCAAATCCGGCCTCAGACACTTAACACAAAAAAACTAGCCGTGTGACCTTGGGCAAGTCACTTAACCCCAACTGTCCAACAAAAAGCAAAAAAAAAAAAAAAAAAAGATTTAGGATCGAATAGTATATACTTAGATATACAACAGGGTCAACGTTATAAGGGAAACTTTTCCAGCACAGTAGGTGGAATAATTAAGTTCATTAAGAGTCTGTGGATACTACATTGTGGTAGAGGGGCAAGAGCACTACTTTTGGAGTCAGAGGACCTGGGTTCAAATCCCTCCTCAGATATATACCCGAGTCACCTTGGGCCAGTCAGTGAACCGTTCTGAGTCTTAGCTTCTACATCTGTAAAAGTAAGAAGACTGAACTAGGCTGGTCTCCAAGATCTCTTTTGGAGAAGCTGAGTGGTGCAGTGGATAGAGCACTTGGCTTAGAGTTGGGAAGACTTGAGTTCAAATCCAGCCTTAGACACTAGCTGTATGACACCAGGCAAGTCACTTCACCCTGCTTGCCTTGGATTCCTCATCTGTAAAATGAGCTGAAGAATGAAATAGTAAACCATTCTGGAATTGAGAAAATCCCAAGTGGGGTGATGAAGAGTTGGACAAGACTGAAACAACTACAAGTGAACAACAACAAAAGATCTTTTTCAACACAAAATCTATGTACCTTAAAAATAATTAAAAATATAAAAATAAATCTATTATCCTATGACACTTGTGTGTTGTATATATAGGTAACTGCAGCTCATAGAAATGAGGTAGATTGCATGATATAATGGCAATAGCTAATGGGACTTGGGTAGGTAGTATAATAGCGCTAGTTAGAGGGATACATGTAGGTTGTATAGTAATATTGCTAACAAGGTATTGGCTCTAATGAGAGTTGGCTAATTGGATCTGGGTAAGATGTATAGGAAGATGTCTGGGGCTAATAGGAAGTGAATAGTTTCATTGAACTGCAGGCATTTCAGCTGAACAATGCTCAGGCAATTACATTAGTCACAGAGGATTTGGAATCCAGACACTAAGGGTATTGAAGAAAAATTGTCACCCAGCGCAGGGCAAAAGACAAAGAGATATGCTAAATCTGTCTTTACTGAGAGTTACAAACGAATTAGCAGCTCTCTACGAAGAGCTGGGCAAAGGTTTACTTAAAAGAAAAGGAAAATGTACAAATGATCAGATTTATAGCACTGTAGTGCTACAATGACCCACAGTACTAGGACACATCTGGATCTAGATCTATCTATATATGATGATTACCAGGGATAAATAAAAAGATAATTGTAATAGCTGACATTTATTAAAATGATTTAAACTTTCTAAAGTGCTAGATACATATATATATAAAATCTCATTTGAACCTCATAACCCAGCTGGGAGGGAGGTTACTAAAGGTATTTTCTCCATTATACAATCAAGGCTCATAGATAAATCTCTTTGTTTGTGGTCACATGGGGTTCCTAAGTGTCAGAGGTGAGATCAGTTCCAGGTCTCTCCTGACACCAAGCCTAGTATTCATTTCTCTGTATCATACTATCATCAAAACAGATGGAAGTATTAAAATAAAGCTTCCAAGAAATATTTTGTCATTTCAAAATGTTTTGGGGTCTTATAATAGAGCCATCTAATCTCTGAATCTGGGGACCTTCCAAGGTCGGACACTGGGTGGTCCTTGGAATTCATGCTTCCTCTCTCCCATTTCATCCCTATCTGATGCACTCTCTGAGCAAGGGGGTGGAGAGGCAACATTAGTGCCTCAGGCCTCTGGGACAGATAGTACTTAGGGTATGAAAAGATCCATTTCCTAAACAATGAAGCCTAGTCCCAGAAGTGAGGAGGCAGTGTGTTCTCTCACTGCTGATTCAACACAAATCCCCTTTACTAGAAAAAATCAATCCATCCTAATGGGAGTGGATTTAATTGAGTTGCTGAATACTATATTGGCTATCAATTTCCTCATCAGACACTGTGCTACACAGCTTGAACTGGGCTCCAAGGTTACTGAATTCAGCTTTATTCAGATACTGAGCACCTGCTGTGTGTTAGGTACCATGCTTAGGGCTGATAGCCAAGATACAATGCCTGCCCCTACAGATAAGAACTGCCACCTTAGGTCTAATCATTAATTACTACACTTTGAGTGAAAAGTGGTTCATAAACATCATTCTTTTTAGTCATGAGTCAGTTTTCTCAATTCATGTGCTGATCCTGACCATCCTCACTCAGTTCACATTTTTACAGGAATCTCTTCTGTATACAAACGATAATAAAAGTATATATGGGCAGTAGAGGAAGGCTGGTGGGGAAGGGAGGAGATTGGGGAAAGGAAATATATTAGCAGGGACAAATCTAAATGGCTCTGAAGTGCTCTCTCTCTCTCTCTCCCCCCCCTCCTCTCTCCCTGTCTCTGTCTCTCTCTCTCCCTCTGTCTCTCTGTCTCTTTCTCTGTCTCTCTCTGTCTGTCTCTCTCCCTCTGTCTCTCTATCCCTCTCCCTCCCTCTGTCTCTCTATCCCTCTCCCTCCCTCTGTCTCTGTCTCTCTCTGTCTCTCTCTGTCTCTCTCTGTCTCTCTCTCTCTCTGTCTGTCTCTCTGAGCTCTGAGCTCTTTTACTGTCTACTAAGGCAGTAATATCTATTTATTTCACAATTTAAGTACAAACTGGGTTTGGTCTTTTCCTTCTTATTGAGAGGCAGCATGACTTAGGGAAAGGGTGAGGCTCCCCAGTAAAGTACATGCTATTCAAATGCTTGTCACTGGCCACTTTGTCTTCGAAATAGTAATTAATGGTTAGTGTAAGATGGCATTTTTGAGCCTGCAAATTCCACTAGGGAAGAAAATGAATCTTGGTCATCTTTTTTCTCGCTTACCCAGGACATGGGGAATCAAGCACTGAGGAACTCTCACTTCCAATGACTGGGTTCCAGAGACACAATTAACTCCAACATAACATAAATTGTTGGCAAAAATTAAAAAAGAAAGGCATCCTATCAAACTCCTATAAGACAAATGTAATCTTAATCCTTAAAATATGTAGAGACAAAGTAGAGGAAAAAAACCACCATCTATAATGAAATTAATGCAAAATATTAAATAAAATATTCATATACAAACATATTAAAAACACAGACAAGTTATCAAGACAATTTGTTTATTGAGAATTAGGAAAATTGTGTGCATAAAGGGTCATATTAATAACAGTTAAACAATAAAATCACATAATTATATTAAAAGATGCAGAAAAGGCTTATGACAAAATACAAGACCCATTTAGGTTAAAGGCACTGAAAAAAATAGAAATTACTATTCCTTAATATGACAAAAAGTATTTATCTAAAACCAAGAACTGGCATTATCTATAAAGGAGAAACATTAGAGATTATTGTAGGAAACTAAGATGTCCACTGTCACCACTATTCTTGAACAGTGCCCTCTTTGAAGGCAGATGATGTTTTATTTTTGTCTGTGTACCCCCATTGCCTCAAAGTATGGCTGGCACATGGTGGGCACTTAACAGATTTCTTGTTGACGGACTGACTGAACAATTCTGTGAGATGGGCAGTGCTGATCCTGCCTGAATTTTATATTTCTGCCTTACAGGCAAGGAAACTGATGCTTAGCAAGATGAAATGACTTGTTCATGGTCACAGCAATTAAGTGGTAAAGCTGGGATTCAAACTCAGGTCTTCTGCTTCGATGCCTCTTAGCTCTTATTTTCACAAAGAATCATTCCTGTTATCATGCCACAAAAAACAACACACAGGCAGAACTCAGAATCATTTGGGAAAGCTTGTGGTAACTTATGCAGAGAGAAGAAAGCAGAATCAAGAGAGCAAAGAAAACAATAAAAAGAGATATCAGAATATTGATCTGTTCAATGAACAATTTGAACTTCTGAGGACTGATGGTGAAATATAATTTCGTTTCAGTAGAGATATGATGGACCTTAGTTATGAAACATAGGAACGTGTAGTGCGACACAATCCACGTTCTGATTGGATTTGCTTAAGTATATATACTTCATTGTGATGAGGAAGGGTTCTATTGCAAGGCAGAACAGAACTGGGAGGGAGAATTCAGAAAGCATAGTGACATAAAAAATGTCAATATAATATTTTATTTAATATTTTCCCTAATTACATATAAATGATCTTTGACAATTGTTTTTTTTTGTAATATTGTGGGCTCCGAATTCTCACTCTCTTCCCCTTCCCCTCATTGAGAAGACAAGAAATTTGATATGGACTTTACATGTACAGTCATGCAAAACAAATTTCCATATTAGCCATGTTGTGAAAGAAAACACAGAAAGGAAAAATAAAATAAAGTTTCATTTGGATGGAGACTGTGTTCTTTGTCTGCAGGTGGATGCATTTTCCATCATAAGAACTTCAGAATTTTCTTAGATCACTGAATTGTTGAGAATAGCTAAGTGATTCACAGTTAATCATCATGCAATATTGCCATTATTGTGTACAATGTTCTTCTGTTTCTGCTCATTTTACTTTGCATCAGTTCATGAGTCTAGGTTTGTCTGAGAATATCTTGCTCATGATTTCTTATAGTACAATAGCATTCCAACATATTCAGTCATTCCCTAATTGATGGTCATCTCCTCAATTTCCAATTCTCTGTCACCACAAAAAGAGTGCCTATAAATATTTTTGTACACATTGGTTCTTTCCCATTTTCTCTGATATCTTTGGGATGCAGAACTAGTAGTGGTATTTCTGGGTCAAAGGGTATGCATGATTTTATAGCCCTTTGGACATAGCTCTAAATTGCTCTCCAAAATGGATGCACTAATTCAAACCTGTACAAACAGTGCATTAGTGTCCCAATTTTTCCATATCCCCTCCAACCTGTGTCATTTTTCTTTTCTGTCATATTAGCCAAAAGTCTTGACGAAGACAAATTAGGAGTCTACTATAATAGTCAATGTGAGAAGTGATGAACTGGGATAGTCATTATGAATGTAGAGGAAGTTATACCTCTGAAAAAAGTTGCAGAAAAATAAAACACATGTAATAATGATCTGGATATGTGTAATGAGAGTGAAGGGTCAAGGATGATTCCAGGATTTTGATTTTAGATTACTGGAAGGATGGTAGTACTCTTGAAAGTAACAAGGAAATTTGGAAAACTAGTTGCTTTGGGGGAAAAGTATGGATTCTTTTTGAGTAATTTTTAGTTTGAGTTGTCTGTAGGACACTTGGTTTGAAATTTCCAATAGGTAGTTCATGATATAGGACTGAAGCACAGGACCTAAAACCAAGGTGGATATATAGATCTGGGAATCAACTGTATAGAGATGATCATTGAACCCATGGGATAAGATCACCAAGTGAGAAAGGATCAAGATAAAAGAAACGATGGCCCAGGACAGATTATTGAAGTATGTCCAGCTATACCCATGTCACAGTAGGTGTGGCAGAGATAAAGAACCAGTAAAAAAGAATGAAGAGTCTGCACAGGTAGAAAGAGAGCCAGAAGGAGCAGGGTCATGAAAGTCCAGAGAGGAGAGTATTCAAGAGAAAGTGGTCCACAATTTCAAATATTGCAGACAGATCAACATGGATAAAGACTGGGGAGAAAAAGGTCATTACACTTGGCAGGTAAGAGATCACTGGAAACTTTGGAGTGATTCCTACCTCACACACTTACTAGCTACATGTCCTTGGGCAAATTATTTAATTTCTTTGAGTCTCAGTGTCTTTAGTAATACTTAGATAATAATAATAGTGCCTACCTTCTGGTGTTGATGTAGGGATCTAATAAGATTATGTGTGCATATATGTCTAGATCTATACCTCTATCTCTCTCCAGAGATATATAGATATATAGATATAGATATAGATATAGATATATGGTACTTTACAAACATTAAAGTGCTAAATAATTGTGAACTATTATTATTATCATCATTTGTTCCTCAATACTATTTAGTTCTTTTTAACACCGCATCATTGCTAAAAAGAGAAACCCACCTTCCAACTCCTTCTGGCTCCTTCAGAGCTTTTCCTGTCCCCCAAATGAGAAGTAACCTGAGAACCTTTCCTTGCCCCATTAAGTATCCAAAAATATCAACGTGGTCTTATTTTTGGTGACATTTTCCATTTTGAGGCAACCTGAAGATCAATATTTCCTTATTTAGAGGATGTGTTCATGCCTCACAAACACTGACCAGCATACATTGCCCATCCTGGGGCCATTGGGGAGCCAATTCACTGTGGAGAAAACATCTCCTTACCCTGTCAATTCCTGCTCTATCACATGAACTGCACTCCACTCCCTTCATTTATTATTCAGTTTGCCTTTATGCACGGCTGGATTCATTAGAGGAGCTGGCTACTGACAGCACTTTATTTTTAACAATGTCAATGTTCAGAGTTGATGGAGGAAATGATAAGGTGACTCAGTGGCTTTATTTCAATCTTATTTACTCCCATAGTCCCAGCCTTGAGATATCCTTAAGCCATTCATCAAATACACCTGAGCTTGAGGCCCTTCCTCTGGGCTAAATTTAGAGTTTTAACCTTAATAAAGCTGTAGGACGGGTACATTTTCCATCAGAGGGCTACCTCTTTTCATAGAAAACAAAGAGGGGGATGAAGTAGTTGTGGCTTTTTTGTTTATTAATTTGCTATGTCCATTTTTAAATACATGGAGATAAGAATAGAACTTTTTAGGACTGGGATCTAACTACTTGGGGGCTATTTTGAAAAGCAGTAGAGTGTACTATTAGGTGAATAAACCATTTGACCTACTACTTTTTGTGCTCCAGAGGGCAAAGCTAGGACAATTGGGAGAAGTAATGTGGAAACAAATTTCAGCTCAATATAAGAAAGAACTTTCTATTAGAGCTATTTTTTAAAAATGGAATTGGTTTCTTCATAAAACTCCCTGTTGCCAGAAGTATTTGTCTTAAGCAACTAGGAGGTTCAATGGATAGGAGGGTAGGATTTGGAATCAAGAAGACTTGAGTTTTCATCCTGCCTCAGATACTTCCTAGCTTTGTGACCCTGAACAAGTCATTTAACTGTGCTATAGTTTCCTCATCTGTAAAACAGGATAATAATCACACCTACATCACGTAGTAGTCATGAGGATCAAATAAACTAACATGTAAAGGGCTTGGCAAACCTTAAGTTATTATACAAATGTTAGTCATTGTTATTATTTTTTTTCTCTTTCCTTTCTATTTTTTTAAATATTTATTGAGTATTTTTCCCTAGTTACTCCCCTTCCCCCATTGAGAAGGCAAGCAATTCAATATTGGTTATACATGTGCAGTCTTGTAAAACATTTCCATAATAGTCATGTTGTGAAAGAAAACAGACCAAAAAACCCTCAAGAAAAAAAAGTATGCTTCAGTCTATATGCAGACATCATCATTCTTTCTCTGGGGATGGATAGCATTTTTCCTCCTAAGTCTGTCACAGTTGTCCTATATCATCACAGGGCTGAGAATAGCTAAGTCATTCACAGCTGATCATCTTGCAATGTTGCTGTTACTTTGTACAGTACATTTCACTTTGCATCAGCTCATGTAAGTCTTTCCAAGTTTTTCTGACAGCATCCTGCTCATCATTTCTTATATGCATTCCATCATAATCACATACCACAATTTGTTCAGTCATTCCCTCAATTTCCAATTCTTTGCCCTCAGAAAAGAGTGGTTATAAATATTTTTGTTCATATAAATCCTTTTCACTTTTTAAAATCTCTTTTGGGACACAGACATAGCAGATGTATTTCTAGGTCAAAGGGTATGCATAGTTTTATAACAATTTGGGCATAGTCCCTAATTGCTTTAAATGATGTTTGAATCAGTTCACAACTCCACCAACCATGCATTAATGTCCCACTTCTCCTATATCCCCTCCAACACTGGTAATTTTCCTTTTTTGTCTTATTGGCCAGTCTAATAGGTATGAGGGAGTACCACAAATTGTTTTAATTTACATTTCTCCAATCAATAATGGGTTAGAGCATTTTTATATGACCATAGATAACTGAATACTTCATCTGAAAACTTCATATCTTTTGACCATTTATCAATTGGAGAATGGATCTCATTTTTATAAATTTGACTCAGTTCTCTATATGTTTGAGAAATTAGACCTTTATCAGAGAAATTTGTTTCAAATTTTTTCACAGTTACTATTGCTAAATGTATTTTTCACCATCCTATCCCCACATTTATTCTATTTTCTCTCTCCTTTCACTCTGTCCCTCCTCAAAAGTGTTTTACTTCTGACTATGCCCCTTCCCCAATCTTCTCTCCCTTCTATCATATGCCCCCCCTTCTCTTATGCCCTTCCTCTCTTACTTTCCTATAGGGTAAGATAGATTTATATACCCAATTGAGTGTGTATGTTATTCCCTCTTTGAGTCAATTCTGATGAGAATAATGTTCACTCACTCCCCCTCACCTCCTTCATTTTCCCCTCTACTATAAATGCTTTTTCTTGCCTCTTTTATGTGAGATAATTTACCTCATTCTACCTCTCCCTTTACATTTCTCCCAGTACATTCTCTTTTCTCACCCCCTAATTTTATTTTTCTACATACCATCCCTTCATATTCAATTCACACCTGAGTTATTATTATAGATTAGATTAGAACCTGCCACAAATATTATATAGCAAAGGAGATTAAAGGCAGAGGAAAAAATTCCCATATATATTCATAGTATCACTTTTTGCAAAAGCAAAGAACAGGATGGAAAGTAGGCATCCATTAATTTTGTAATGGCTGAACAAATACTAGATGTAATGAATATTATTATGCTATAGGTCTTGACATATGAGAGAATTCAGAAAAAATTGAGAAAACTTATAGTAGACAGAATTCTAGACTTAGATTAGGAAGACTTGTTCAAGTACTGCCTCTGATATTTATTAACTGCATGAGCCTATGTATAAAACATTAAACCTCTTGGTCTCATTTGTGAAATCAGTGGCCTGAACAAAATGATCTCTGTGATCCTTCTCAACTTTAAACCTATGATTCTATCATCTAACTGTAATGGGCAACTTGCCAGTGTGGGTCCAGTTCTTTAAGCATGAGTGGAAAAAAGGAGCGAGTTAAGTTTACTTTTCAAAAATACACTTGTCTGAGACATAGGTCTACTCAGAGTTGTAAAAGAAAGTTATTCTGACTCAAAATTCTGAGATAGCAGTTGTTCATTTGGTCCAACTATGTCACCTTCTCTCCTCAAGAAACTCCTGTGGCTCCATATTGCCTCTAGGATCAAATTCAAAATGCTCTGTTTGCCCTTCATAACCTCTCCCCCTCCAATTTTTCCGGTCTTCTTACAACTTATTCTTCCCTATGTACGCTCACCAATTAAGAATGGCTTCTTTGCCATTTCATGAACAAGACACTCCATCTCTTGGTTCTGAACACCATCTCTGGCTATACCTGGTGCCTAGAATGGTCTCCCTGCTCACTCCTACCAACTGCCTCCCCTGGCTTTCTCTAAGTCCCCAACTAAACTCCCATCTTGGGAGCCTTTCTCAACCCCTCTGAATGAGTGCCTTCCCTCTGTTAATTATTTCCTGTTTATCCTACATATAGCTTGTTTGTATATATTTGTTTGCTTGTTGTCCCCCCTCCCCCCCCATTAGACTGTAAGCTCCTTGAGGGCAGGAACTGTCTTTTACCCTTTTTTTTTAATTACTAGCACTTAGCACAGTACCTGGCACATATTATTAATAAATGTTTACTGACTGAGAAGAAGCATATGTGCGACTGTGCCCATGCTCTGCCACACTGGTAAAGGGCACGTATGGCCAGAGTCTCCCCTTTTGGTCCTTTATTCCCCACGAGGTGGGAGATGGGGATAGAGGGCAGCTATATGGCCTGAAGTCAGGAAGACTCATCTTCTTGAGTTCAAATCTGACCTCAGACACTTCCTAGTCATGTGACCCTGGGCAAGTCACTTAACCCAGTTTGCCTCAGTTTCCTCATATGTAAAATAAGCTGGAGAAGGAAATGGCAAACCACTCCAGTATCTTTAGCAAAAAAGAGTCATGAAGAATCAGACACAACTGAAAGGGCCCAAAAACAACAACAGCAACTTATGCCCACAATAACTGACAACTAAAGCAAGATGAGTATTTTATTCAGCAGGCTTTAAGTTATAAGGAAAAGATGGCTTCCTATCTATTTCATGACAGCCTCTTTGTTGGAACAGTCAATAAATGATCTCCCTTCATCTTCTAGAAAGAGGAGGCAAAAGATTCCCTTTTCTTCCAATTCTCAGCAGTGGCTATGGCAGTTATGAGTAGCTAGGAGCAACAATACAGATTTTCCTAAGGAATTTCTACACTGGACCTCTAGTCTGTGGCTGGGAAGGTGAACATTTCCAGCCTTAGTAGCTTCCCTGTGAACTCCAAAGGTCTGGAATCATGGAGAGGTCCTAGTTCATGGAGAGATCCTAGTGCCGGGGGCCTAGGAGGAAACATTCTCTCCACCAATACCATGTCACAGATGACAATGATCAGGAGGATGAGCCAGGCATATCTGCCTGAACCTGAGACAGGAACTTTGAGTTACACACTGGGCACTGGGAGGCAAATGTGAAATATGTATTCAGTCATCCCACAAGTCTTTTAGTTTTCTTTATCTCCTGGGAAATATAAAAAGAGTAATGGACTACTAATTCATGATTTACTTGTCAATATGTGCCTACAAGTCTTTTTGTTTTAATAACTTCTTTTGTGGTAAAGAAAATAAATGGTTGTTCTATACTTGACGTCTACTATTTTATAGACTGAGTAACTTTTTCAGAAGGCGCTGTTGATTCTTCTGGGGGGACCCTATACATGCATGTGTCAAGCAGCTTAGTAAGAGTCAGGAAACCCGAGTTCTAACCTTGCTTCAGACACTTACCAGCTGTGTGACTCCAGACAAGTTAATTTATCTCAGCTTCAATTTCCTCATCTTCAAAGTGAGGATTAATAATAGGACCTATCTTCCAGAGTTAATGTGAGGATCAACTGAGATGACATATAAAAAGTATTTTGCAAATCTTAAAATGCCAAATAAATGTTGATTATCATTATTATTGTAATCACTAAACTTTAAGAGACTTTTGCAGGTGGGTGTGGGACAAAAGATGGTGAGAAAAAGGCTGAATCCCCTTTCTCTGGCGTTTGTCTCCTTTCAAACTGAACCTGGTCTATCTAAGCCCAGGCCTGGGGTTCCTGTGGGAAAGCTTCCCTCATACCTCAAACTGCAGGGAAATCTCTAAAGAAAAATAGCCTCCTAAATGGACTCCCTGCCTCAAATCTCTCCCGTTCCGATCCTTTTTCTGCACAGCTGCCAAAGTGATTTTCCTAAGGCATAGGTCTGGCTGTGATAGCTCCTTGCTCAATAAACTCCAGCAGCTTCCTATGACCTCACCAAGGGCCCTTTACTTCCCAAACAAAGCCACTACCTTGGCTGAGGCCCTCATAGCTTCTCCCCTGGAGTATGCAATAGCAACCTCATCAGTCTTCTGACCTGACTCTCTCCTCCCTCCCATCCATCTTCTACAAAGTAATACTCCTAAAGCACAGGTCTGCCCATGTCACTCCCTGTTCAGTAAACACTGGTTCCCCATTACCTCCAAGATCACATACAGACTCTTCTGCTTCTGCCTGGCTTTTAAAATCCTTCATATAATGTACCTACAAACTGCCTTTTCACCTTCTTACAAATGATTCCCCTCCACACACCCCATGATTTAACTAAGCCAGCGTTCATGCTGCTCTTCACACATAGCATTCAGTTATCTACTTCTGTGCTTTTATAAAAGCCTGGAATCCTCACTTATGCCTCTTAAAATCCCTAGTTTCCTTCAAAGCTCAGTTCAAACATTATCTCTCATGTGACACATTTTTTTAACCCTTCTGTTGCTGGTACCTCCCCACCTCCAAAAAATTACTTTTATTTATTTTGGATGTATTTTATATATTAGCAGTTGGCTGGTGCAGTGGATAAAGTACTAGACCTAGAGCAGTGGTTCTCAACCTTCCCATTGCCTTCACCCTTTAATACTGGTATGTGAGTGTATCTGCATGTGGGCAGACCCGCCTGGAGACTGATAGAGGAGCTGTGTCTCCATTCCTAAGACCATCAGAAATATGTGTTTTCTGATGGCCTTAGGCGACCCCTGTGAAAGGGTCGTTCAACCCCCAAAGGGGTCACAACCCACAGGTTGAGAACCACTGACCTAGAGTCAGGAAGATTCATATTTAAGACTAAGTTCAAATCTGGCTTCAGACACTTACTAGCTGTGTGGCCCTGAGCAAGTCACTTATCCCTGTTTGCATCAGTTTCTTCATCTGTAAAATGAGCTGGAAAAGGAAATGGCCAACCACTCCAGTATCTCTGACAAAAAATTCCAAATGGGGTAACAAAGAGTCATACATAACTGAAAATGATTGAATAACAATAACATTTTATATATACATATGTACTTTGTACATATAAATATAAACATATTTCATATATATGTATATACTTTCTACAACACATATGTGTATCTGTTGCCTTTTCTGAGAGAATGTAATCTCCATGAGGGCAGGGATAGTTTTGTATTTATCTTCGGGTGCCCAACACCTAGCACAATGTCTTGGCACACGGTAGGTGCCTAATGAATGCTAATTGATGAACTAGTAGATTGCTTTCACAGAATCAAAAACTGAGGCCAAGCGATATTCATTAATTTCCTCCACATCATACAACTGCATGATAGGGCTGGCAATGAAATGTTAACTTCTGGTGATGGTAAAGGGCCTTAAGTCAACATTATAGGAGAATTAATTGAAAGAACTGGGCATAGTTAGCCTGGAGAAGAACAGATTCAAAGGGGCATGGGAATTCTCCTCAAGAGTCTGAAGACGGTCTGTTATGAAAAGTAGGGACCAATAGGCACAACCAGGAGCAATTGGGCAGCAGGTGCAGAGAGACAAATTTAGGCTGAAGCTGAAGCCAGACGCTTAGCAGATTCAAGATTAGTGAAGATTCCTTTTGGGTATGGGCTGGACTAGATGGCAGCTGGGGTCCTTTCCAATGCTCCATTGCTTTGAGTCTATGACTCCCAGACAGGCCAGGCTGCTTCCAAATCAATCCCCATGTTCACAGTGCTGAATTGCCTGTGTCTTTCACTAATTTGTAGAGTGACCTATGGCAAGTCTTATGGTAATTCTTTAACAAAGTAATTTGAAGACTTCTATTAGTAGAGGGAAGGAGTTTCTTCACTAGATATAGTTACCTCCAAGAAATTTGTTGCTACATAGGCTGTTGTAGCATCAACACACACACACACACACACACTCGCATACGCTTATTTATTTATTCACACATGTGTGTACACATATGTATATACCCAGAGACACACACATATATGTATATATAGAGTTTTAGTCATTTTTGTCAGTTATATTCAACTCTACGTGACCTCTTTGGGGATTTTCTTGGCAAAGATTCTATAGTGTTTTGCCATTTTCTTCTCCAGCTCATTTTATGTAAGAGAAAACTGACACAAACAGGGTTAAGTGACTTGCCCAGTGTCACACAGCTAGTAAGTGTCTGAGTCTGGATTTGAACTCAGATCTTCCTGACCTAGCCTGTAACATATAAAAAGTTTAAGGGACACAGTTTCTGGTTGATTAATCATTCGTATAATTTATAAAAGGGCTCCATGATGCTTTCAAATGCCAAAGACCCCTCTTGAAACCCACTCAATGCTTATACATCCTTGGAAAAGTGGGTGTTTCTGAGGGTGGAAGTCAACTGTGATTGGTTAATAATCAATGAGAAAATGAATATTATAATGAAAGGTGGAACTATTCTAATGAGGGTCTGGAGTACTTGACTCTGATCACTCAGACTTGGTCAAAGAGACTTATCTATATTCATATCACCTGTCTGACTGTAATCCCAAGCAAAGGCAACTTCCAAGGTTCGGATTACCAGCATAGCAAACCCCATTTATTCAGCAAAACATTCACAGAATAGAGTAAGTCAAAATACAGTGTAGCTCATTCATTTAGCAAATAAGTTCTCAATTCAATTTCGAAGTACCAAGGTCCAAGGTATCCCACCCCTGGATCAGTAGTCAAAGTAGCCCACTCCTGGACAGTACATTCATTTAGTCTCTTTTCAAATGGAGAATAGTTTCCAATCATAAACAAAGTACATTCATTTAGTCAATCACAGAGCACAAAAAGGCCAAAGATTTCCTGGACACTACTGAATTACAGTATCATCCATTAACACCAAGCACTTGCTCAAAAGGGACAGGAGAGCACAAAAGGCCATCCACCCTTAAGTTATGACAAAGTTAAGATATCATCTCAGCCCAAGGAAAGGCCTTTCTTTCATCTTCACTCAAGGCAAGCCCTCAGCAATCTCAGTTCGTGGGGAGACAAGACTCAACATGCCATAGCCAGTGTCCTCATCAAGTCACTCTGCCTGTAGAACAGTCCCAGAACCCCTGAAAACATCAGCAAAGCCCTCTTCCAGGATTTCTGTGAACATACCACAAGAAAATCCTCCTTCAGGGCTTCTGAACCAAAAGCAAGGTTCCAGGACTTCTACAACAGCAGCTCTATCTTTCATCAGCAGGTGAATCTGGCAAAACAACCTCAAAACAGACAAACAAAATAACCCTCCTCAGTTCTTGGCAGCTCCAGGTGGCAGTTCTCAAAACTCCTGGGCAGCTCCAAAGAGCCCTCAGCAGGCTTTCTCTCAGCCACTCAGGTTCCACAATACTAGATACTGCTCTCCAAAAGTCCTTCTGGCCTTCTCTTGGCTTGTCTCCCAATTCATGGCTCCTCACAGTCCAGCCCTCTCTCTTCATGTCAACAAGTCCATGCCACAAGTGTGATTCACAATCTCTGGGTTTTAACACTCAACCCCAAAACCAAGCCAATACAGGGACATCTCCAAATTCCATTACCATTATACTGACAAAAAGGAGAACCCTCATTTTCCCAGACCTGTCTCAGTAAAATGCAATGGACTGGAATCTATCAATTCACCAAAACTAAAATTTATTTACCTTTTTGAACAGATCTGAGTTTCCCCTCTCTATCAGTTCTGTGCTTCAAAGGCTACCTGAATAACCTTAAAGGCTGATTTCTGAATGAGGAAGTAGAAAAGAGGAAAAACCTTGGTAATAATTCAATAATTAGTTATTAATACAAGAGTGTCAAGTCCCAGTACTCTATCCCCTGCCCCACTTTGCTGCTCAACATGAATATATATGAATGTGTACATATATATAATATACATATGTACATACATACATACATACATACATCTATTTGTCTTAGGTGCTACAGACAGTGAACAGGGCTCAAAAATGGGAAGAAGCAAGAAAACATTCTACCACAAAAGTTCATTTCTTTAATACCAATCTTCATTTTATGTGGCACTATAACTATAAAGAATAAAACACCACTATTGAAAAACAATGAAAATTATAAGTCACCCAAGGGGCAATGGGGAAGTTGCAATGTGTGTGATGTAAGTGGCATCAAAGATGTCCTTAGACCATTTGGAGATCCCAATTGATGCCCTTGAATTATAAAAAGAACTAAAGAAAGGCCAGCAACACAGGTGGATTCTCTAAGGAGGGCAAACAGAAAAACACTGACAAGAATCCTATTTTTGTTTTAATGTAATGTTTAATTCCATTTAAATGACATCTGTATCTCTAGAGAGTATTCACACTGATGAGTCCACAAGTTGACCAAAGGAGACCAAAGAAAGGGTTACAGAGATTAGATTTGAAAGGTGCTTAACCTGGGGTCCATGATGCTAAAATAACAGGGTTTTTTTTTCTGCTAACTATATTTTGTTATAATTGGCTTCCTTTGTAATCCTATATATTTTATTTTGTGCATTTAAAAACATTATTTTGGAAGGGATCCATAGACCTCACCAGACTGCCAAAGGAGTCCATGATACAAAAATGTTTAAGGACTCATGTTCTAGGACAGGGGTAGGGAACCTGTGGCATTGAGGTCACATGTGGCCTTCTAGGTCCTTGAATACCATCTTTTGACTTAGTCCAAGTTGTAAAGAACAAATTTTTTAATTAAGGGGATTTGTTCTGTGAAGTTTGGATTCAAAGGGCCACACTTGAGGACCTAGAGGGCCACATATAGCCTTGAAGCAGCAGGTTTCCAACCAGCCCTGTTACTTTACAATGAAGAAAAATTGAGCTCCTGTTCAGTAATTACTCAAGGTGACACAGGTAGTAAGTAACAGATTTCCTCTACTTGGTTAGTAGCTTGTTATTCTGCCCAATTTAGGCTTTGAGTAATTTGACTTCATGTGGCTAGCAGCCTGCTGATTCCCAGTAACAATGAGAGAAGCCACAATTATTCCACCAACACCACTGATTGACTCCCATGTGTCGGTACCTGGTAGGGAGGAGACTGAGGAGAAGGGGGCAAATTCAGTACCTGCCCTAGAGGCACATTCAATTTACACTGAATAATAAGGGAGGTGGTTGAGAGGTTGTTGGGTATACGTCTATGCACTAGCCAGGTCTTAATACATCGCACACTTTGCAGTCAATTTCACAGCCTGATGAAGCAAGCCAACCCTAGAGCTTGACCCTACTTCTCTGCACTGGCTCCACAGGCAGCATGTCAGGGGAGCACTTTCTTAAACTGAAATTATTTTACATGAAAGAGAACAAAGCATGAAGAAGGCCTGAGCCATCAGACATTGTTCCATTTCTGTAGCTAGCACAAGGTACTGAAAAAGTCCATGCCCTTGCTAGGACTTATTAGGGATGATTACAGGGGAATGCAAGCACAGCACCTTTCACATAGGTGATCAATGACTGTCTGACCAAATGGACAAAGTAATTATAATGGATCACAGAATCATGGAATTGGAGAATGGGGAGGGAATTTAGAGGCCCTCTAGTCCAACCCATATTCAGAAGGAATCCCCGCCATAATGTGATAAATGACCATCGAGACTTCATTTAAAGACCTCCACGGAAGGGGGGCCTACCACATCTTGGGGCAGCCCATCTTTTGGATACCTCTAATTATTAGGAGGCTTTTAAAATTGTATTTTGTTTTCCTGGCATCAAGCCCAAAATGGCCTCTTGCTCCATTCCTGGTATTGTTCCTGGCTCTGCTCTCACATAGTAAGTATGGCAAGGTGATTTGGAGAAGAAGGCACCAGTAGCTGGAGGTATGAGAAAAGGCCACGTGTAGAAAGTATTGTTGGAGCTAAGACTTGTAGTAAACCATGTATTCTGAAAGGCTTATGTGAGGAGGGAGTGCATTCCAGGCATGGCAGGAAACCAGTGCAAAGACATAAAGGGGAGCTGGAGTACCTTGTATGAGCAAGCAAGCCCTTTTGGTCCCACCTTTGTAAATGTGCATTGATTCATCAGCCACTTGACTGACAGAGTGACAGGAAGGGAATCCCAGCTTCACTGCAAGTGGCCTCTACATTTCAGTGAAGTCCTTCTCCTATGGCCTTTCCTTAGAACCATAGTCTCTCTTCTCTACAGGTGGGACAGGGATAAACAATGAAAAGTAGAGCAAATTAAGGCCTGATTAAAATATCTGTTACTCTTTTAAGAAAAATGCCCTGACTGCCCACAATTTACTGTATTACATTCCTCTCTTGGACTTTGCAGAAGCTGTTCTTTCCCACCACCAGTCCTTGAAGAGCAGCAGTTCCTCTCTTCATTCACAGTGTGGCTCTAGGCAGTCCTTTCTGGACTACTGCACATAATTCTCATTCACATGTCTTAACATTTCAATCAAAATGGCCTCCATGCTGTTCCTTAGTTATGACTTTGCATCCTTGCAGCTTCCTGGCTTCAGTGGGTTTTTCTCCATTTCCATGTTTTTGCTTGCCTAGAAATGCCCCTTGCTTCCACCTCCTAAGAGCTCCCAGATTCTTTCAAAGCACAGTTGATGTCTCATCTTGCAGGAGGCCTTTGCTTAGTTGTTAGAATATCTCACAGTCCCATAAATTACTCTGTCTCTATTTCTTTTGTTTATTTACATGTACACAGGTGTGTCTCTCAATGGAATATAATCTCCTTGAAGGCAGGAGATGATTACCTTTTGTCTTATAACTCCAGCACCCAGTACAGAGTCTGGCAAATAGCAAGTAATGAATAAATGCTTGTTTGTTGACTAGTTGACAACAATACTTTATCCAGGGCAAGTAAGATGGTGGCTTTCACGGATGCCCTTGCCAGTCCCTGCTACGGCAGTTGGATAGTGCAGTGGACAGAGTACTGGATTTGGAGATGACAAGACCTGCCTCAGATCACCGCTCCCTGTGTGAACCTGGCCAAGTCACTTAACCTCCATCTACCTCAGTTTCTCCTTTTGTGAAATGAGGATAATAATAGCATCTGCCTAATGGCTTTGTTGTGAAGATAAAATGAAACCAAATTTGTGAAGCAATTTGAAAACTTTATAGCATTGTATAAAATCTATTAATCCCCCCCAACAGGATTATTAGCTCTATGATATCAAACAATGGGCTACTTCCTTCAATATGTCTCTATATATGGTACTAGTAGAGGTATTCCATCCATATTCATTAAATGCTGGATGATTAATATAACTGGGAAAGGAAACAAAGCTGATGCTGCCTTATGACATCAGCACATGCATCAACAACTCATTTTAATAAAATGAAAACTTAAGAAAGCATCTACTTATGTGAAAGGCCATAGGCTACGGGCTGGGGATTGTAAACTCCCCCAAAAGAGGAGCAGGTTGGGCCCTTTGGCTGTTCTTGTTCCCTAAGGGAATCAGTAGATGAAGGCAGAGAGGCTCAGGTAAGCTAGGTGTCTGGGAAAAAAACAAACATAAAAAACCCAACCCTTTCTAACAGTGACCACTGGCTTCTACTCCCATCTCCTGTTCAGCTGAGGTCTGCAACCAAAATCTGCACAACCACTTGTAAGATACTTTATACAGAGAATCTCTATTCAGCTCTCAGCTGGACTAACTGGCCCAATCCTAAAATCCTTTCTAGGGCTGAGAAAGAGGGTTAGAGTCAGAAGAGTGCTTAGAGATCATTTAGCCCACCCCTCTCACTTTATAAATGAGGACACTGAAGCGAGAGTAGGGAAATACCAGGGAGCAAAGCCAACAGTAAGTACAAGCCAGATCTCCTATTCTCCAGTATCCCTAAATTCTCTGTGACCCAATATCCCAGCAGAAGGATCTGAAATATCTCCATGCTAGGGACCAATCACCAACCCCCCCAGGGCAAGATTAGAAAGCCAGAGAAAAGGAGTAATGCCTGTGAATATCTGAAAGGGCCTCATCTGACATGTTCTTTTTCCTAAAGCAATTGTTGAATAAAGTGCCCCAAATTACCTGCCTTGAAATTCTGTGGAAAAGAACAGAAAAAAAAAGAAAAGCCATGTTCTCAACAATGGCAGTTTTTCTCTCTGGTCCCTTTGAAGCGGCAGTGGGTTCGGTATGGCAGCCGTCACTTGGGATAAGGAAGGAAATATTCTTGCCTGTCAAAAATGTATTAGTTCTCCCTTCATTGCTCCCACTTACTATGTCTGCAAGTCGATTTTACTCATCTCTATGCTGAGAAATTGGAGCAATTTGCTAACTAGAGAGGTATTGTATTTATTGCATAAAAAGAGACAGGTAAATGACGAGACATTTAGATTTGGATGAGGCGCCATCTTCCCAACTTCAGATTTACCATGGGGTCATCCTCTCTGAGTAGTCCTCTTTTTCCCTTCTGAGAGTGGGGATGAGGTCTCCAGAGGCAGCCTGATTCTTTCACTTGATCTTTGTTAAATGTCTCCTCTTCAGCTTCCTAGGTGACATTGTAAATAGAGCACTAGACTTGGAGTGTGGAAGAACTGAATTCAGATTCTTACTGTGTGACCTCTAGACTTAAGCTTTCTCAGTCTCTGTTTCCTCATCTACAAAATGGAAATCATAACAGCACCCATCACACAGATTATGAAGATCCAATGAAATGGGGAATGAAAATTGTTCTGTAAGCCTTAAAGTAGCATGGAAATGCAATATAAATGGAGCTAGGAGTGACTCAATGGATAGAGAATTGGCCCCTAGTCAAGGAAGTTTGCTGTTATTGTTCAGGTGAATTCAGTCATGTCTAACTCTTAGTGACTCCATTTGAGATTTTCTGGAATGGTTTGCCATTTCCTTTTCCAGTCCACTTTACAGATGAGGAAACTGAGGCAAACAGGGTTAAGTGACTTGTCCTGGGTCAGGGAGCTAATAAGTGTCTGAGGCCAGATTTGCATTCAGGAAGATGAGTTTTCCTAACTCCATGCCCAACACTATATCCATTGCATCACCTAGCTTGAGTCAATTCCAGGCATTGAGACAACCTGGCTAAGGGACCCTTGGAAAATCACTTATCAGTGCCCCAGGCAACTCTTATGGAATACAACTCAGAGCCAATCTGTAATGGTGGATAGTATTTCCTCACTGGGAATTATCTACACCACAAGTGTCAGATGGGTGTCTCATGAAGCTGGAAGTACCCGGAGAGTTACCTGAACCAGATTAAGATGGAACTGGGAAATATTCAACAAGATAAATAAACATACAGTATGACATGGATAATGTTCATTTGTGATATTCTAAGTCAGCGTGCTGCTTGCAACGGACCTGTTTCTATCTGACACCAGTGGTCTACAATCAGGGGCCTAGACCAGTGAAAGCACAGTTTTGTGACTTCTATGGGGACTGAACCTACCATTTGGGCTTCATGAACCATAGGACTAACTGAGCAAGCTTTGGGGTTTTGTTCTTGTTAGCCCTGAACTGTGATTTCAACAGTGCAGTAAACTTCCACTATGGAAATTCCATCCAGTGATGCAGACAGGCAGCTACTCTGCAACTAAAAGTCCTTAAGAGTGTTGCTTGCATCCAGTTTGTGACTGGATGACTTCACTCACACTGCTCACACAGAGACCATGTATTACTAAGACTTCCTGACTGTAAAGCTGTATCTCTATCCACTGTACATGGCAGCCTTACTGACTAATCCATCAATGGAGGTTGAAGCAACCCTACAAACACATGTCCACATTTTCTCTCTCAGACACTTAGTAGCTGTGTGGCCCTGCACAAGTCATGTAATGTGTTTGCCTCAACTTCTTCATCTGTGAAGTTAGAATAATTATAGCACCTACTTTCCAGGGTTATTGGTAGGTTCGAATGAGAGAAAATATGTAAAGAGCTTTGCAGACTTTAATGCCTTGTATCATAAATGCTACAGGGTTGGGTTGGGTTTGATTTTGAGTCAAGTTTCATTGTTTAACACACTAGTGGAGAAGAAAGGAGAAATAGTAAATAGGAAATAAAAACTGTCTTGAAAAGATAGCAACACAAGTTCAGCTATTTGTTTCGAAATTTTTTCAAGTGTTAAGTTCACACATCTAAACACCCTTGAGATTATCTACTAACTCTGTCCTGTTAGCACAAGTGCTTTAGTTTAGTTCTTTGAGATAACAATTCTATCCTGATCTGGAACAAAAGGACTGAATTTGTGAGCTCATTAATACAGGGAACTCCAGGCTGAGGAAACTTCCTCTACCAATGCAGGTTGGCATCTTTTCTGAAACTTATAGCCTTAGAGTTGCCTAGAGCACCAAGAGGTCCTATGACTTGACCCAGGGTCACAGAATCACCACCTGTCCTGGGCAAGACCTGAGTTCTGGTCTGGATGGCTCCAGGCTCTCTCTCCATCCACTGTGCCATGGTTGCCTTTCTATGTAGAAGTTACATGCCTTTACACATGAATGTTGAGTCAGAAATAACCACCAAAGTTAATATACAAAAGTTAACTGATCATATCCATTACTCAGAATTCTTCTCAGAATCCTGAGAACACTGTGCTGCTCTGAGAAACTCTCCTTGCAAGTACGAGGAAACTTTAATTAATTATTAAATAAAGTAATAAGTTGCATGAAATATGATGAAAACATTATTCTAATCTGATCACAAATATACACAGTTTTAGGCTTTTTTCTTTGACATAGGAAAAGGGTGACACTAACAGCAGGATATGTGTGCGTGCATATTTATACACATTTAATACCAGAAGGGACCTCAGAAGTTATTTATGTCAGTTCCTCATATTTCCAGATGGAGAATCTGAGGCCTAGAGAGGTTAAGGGACTCATCTAAGCAAACAAAGAGAGTACGTAGCAGGGTCAGGATTTGAACCCAGGTCCTCTGACAACAGATTGGCCATTTTTTCCTCTATATTATACTGTTCACCTACTATGCATATGTGTCCATGCTATATTGAAATTCAGGTCCTGAGAGTTGAGCCAAAAAGTTTTCTACAGAGAAGAGAGGTACTTACAGAAAACTACATCAAAAGTGTAGTGAGAAGACTGTGTCAGAGAGAGAAAGAAATTCCAAGAAATAAGTAAATAGTGTTCTGACTATGCAGAGAAATGCTGTAATGTTTGACAGTGCAGCAAACTTTCCCCAAGTGTTTCTTTTTGGGTCCAAAGATTTTTGCACGCTGCTTTCCAGTGTGTCTCTATAGTGGAGAGAATGCAGACACAAGACTGAGCTCCTGGGCAAGCGCAGAACCAGTGCAAGAGCTTTGGAGAGGAGGAGACTCTTTTTTCAAGGAGACGCACACGGCATAAGACTCTCCTCAGGACTTACTCCAGACTTGTGGAGAAAGAATTCAGAAGCTGCAGACATGTCCCCAGCTTCCTCAGTGCCTCCCCAGAGTGAGACTGAGGCCTCTCTCTTGGTTTCAATTGGGAAATCTCACTCCCCACTGGGGAGTTTATTCATCCTTCTTTTTTTTTGATATGTTCTCTCTCTGTCTCTCTCTCTCTCTCTCTGTCTCTCTCTCTCTCTGTCTCTGTCTCTCTCTTTGCTTTTTGGAAGGGAGCAGGCAGGGCAATTAGGGTTAAGTGACTTGCCCAAGGTCACATAGCTAGTAAATGTTAGTGTCTGAGGCCTTATTTGAACTCAGGTCCTCCTGACTCCAGGGCCAGTGCTCTATTCACTACACCACCTAGCCACCCCTATATTCTTAATTGAATAACTTCTATGAATTCTGTTTGGTATCTGCTTGGATAAACAAGTTTATTCATTATTCACTATTTGTAATGGTTTTTTGCATAACCAATATTTACTGGGAAGAAGGTGAACCTATAGTTGTAAACTTTGGCAACTTCTCCTCCCCACCCCCACATCCCATTGCTTCTTCTTTTTTATAAAATTATTTATTTTTAGTTCTCAACATTCATTTCCCTAACTTTCAAATTTTCTACCCCTCCCTTTCCCTTCCTGCCCCAAGACAGCTTGCAATCTGATATGGACTCTATA
Organism: Pseudocheirus occidentalis; assembly: GCA_028646575.1. Taxonomy (NCBI): domain Eukaryota; kingdom Metazoa; phylum Chordata; class Mammalia; order Diprotodontia; family Pseudocheiridae; genus Pseudocheirus; species Pseudocheirus occidentalis. Next base: position 94,324,308 of record CM053593.1, on the reverse strand, counting down.
CATACATTCCTATTAAACACATGTTCATATTAGTCATGTCACATAGAAGAATTATAACAAATGGGGAAAACCATGAGAAAGAAAAAAAAATAAAACGGAAGAAAATAGTCTGCTTTGTTCTGCATTCTGACTCCATAGCTCTTTCTCTACATGTGGCTGGCATTTTCCATCATAAGTCCTTTGGAATTGTTTTAGGGCCTTGCATTGCTGAGAAGGGCTAAGTCTATCAAAGTTAGTCCTCACACACTGGCTGTTACTGTTTACAGTGTTCTCCTGGTTCTGCTCCCTTCACTCAGCATCAGTTCATATAAGTCTCTCCAGGTTTCTCTGAAGTCTGCCTGTTCATCATTTCTTACAGCACAATAGTATTCCATTGTATTCATATGCCACAACTCATTTAGCCATTCCCCAACTGATGGGCATCCCCCTGATTTCCAGTTCTTGAACACCACAAAAAGAGCTGCTAGAAATATTTTTTGCACATGTGGGTCTTTTTTCTCATTTTTATACTCTCTTTGAGATACTGTTGTGGGCCACTTGGGTATCAGCCCCAAGTGTGAGCAGAGAGGTGAGAGAGAATTAACCAGGCGGGTAGTTCATAGGGAAGAACTCCACTTAATGATTCTTTGAGCAAGATTTTTATACAGAAAGATGAAAGGATTCAAGTTTTATTATCATTGTCTTAAGCCTGTTAGTTCCTGGAAGTAACTCAGATAAAATCAGGCTCCTTAATCCTAGGCACCAAAAAGTCTTGGGAAAGTCAACAGGTCTTTGGAAAGTCAGTTAACTTTTTTAAAGGCAATAACAGAGGATGCAAAAGAGAGCAGGCTTCAAAGCATCTCAGGTTTGTCTAAGTGTAATCATTGTCTTTAGTCTGTTATATCTTGGAACCAATACAGGATGGATAATCTAATAAGGGACATGTCTTTTTTAGGTGTCTGAAGGCCTTGATGTCAGGGTCTCCAACAAAAGTCCTTTTAAGTGTAACCCTAGGAGGTCCTCAGGGAGGACAGGGAGCCAGTCTTATACAAAGTTGCTAAGTGCATCACCAAAAGGTCCTAATTAGAGCACACTATCTGGATCTTTATCTGAGTCCTGGTTCCAGCCTCTTTGGCTCCCCACAGGATACAGTCCTAGAAAAGGTATTGCTGGGTCAAAAGGTATGCACATTTTTATAGCCCTTTGGGAATAATTCCAAATTGCTTTCCAGAATAGTTGGATTGGGCTTACAGTTCTACCAACAATGAATTAGTGTTCCAGCATTCCCACATCCTCTCCAACATTTATCATTTTCCTGTTACGCCATGTTAGCAAATCTGATAGGTGTGATGTGGTACCTCAGAGTTGTTTTGATTTGCATCATCTCCCCAATCAGCAGTGAATTAGAGCTTTTGTTTTTCATATTACTATAGATAGCTTTAATTTCTTCCTCTGAAAACTCCCTGCTCATTTCCTTTGGCCATTTATCAATTGGGAAATGACTTGTATTCTTGTAAATTTGACTCAGTTCTCTATATATTTTAGAAAGGAGGCCTTTATCAGAGACACTGATTGTAAAAATTATTTCCCATTTTTCTGCTTCCCTTCTAATCTTGGTTGCATTGGCTTTGTTTGTGCAAAATCTTTTTAATTTGGTGGCCAAGGAATTAGCTTTTTCTTTTGAACAAAAATAGACCAGCAATAATTGGTGGAGAGGTTTATATAGATATATTTCTAATCCAGTGTCTCAGAGACTAAAAGAAAGAGAGCCTGGCCTTATTTCTTCCTCTTGCCCTCTTCAAGGAAGGAATCATAATCTCTCCTTTAGGAGAGATGTGTATAAATGGATAGCTACAACCAATCTTATAAACATGTAAATTCATCTGTACACTTTCTTGGACCTAGGTACCATAGAAAGAAGTTTCCCTGCCTTAAAGCCTCTCATTCTAAAGGCTTACAGATCTTCTGGAGAAGGTCAGTGTTATCATATAGTCTGGGCTGAGTAAAGAAAAAATACATTTGACTCTTTGAGAGTAAGGCCTACCTTAAGGCAGAAAAACAGAGAGGACCTTCTTTTCTTCTCATTAACTCTGGAAGTCTCGATTTCCTGACATTTCTAAAACACCTCTACAGCCAGCAGTCATCTATGAGCCCAGAAAATAATAAATGCACAGAAACTCTCTTTCTTTGTCTGACGAGCCACTAGGAGATGAAAAACTTGAAACAATTCTCCACTAGGGAACAGGGATATGACAGTACATTGTCTGAAGTTTGGTAGAAGAGAAGCAAATCATACACAATCTAAGTCTAGCTCTGTGTGCTCTAAATTAATTCATGGCCTTGTATTCCTCAGGCTCAGAATACAAATGCCGAACTGTAATCTAAAAGGAATTTTTTTTTCTATACTTGTGGATATGCCAGCACTGTCAGCAGTGCTACATACCAGTGCTATGTACCACGGACTACTAGACCCCAAGGCATAGACCACTGCCCTTCTCAGGAATCTGTCCTGTCTCTTCCAGACCATAAAGTAATGCCTCAAATGAAGAGATATTGACCTCTTCATAGACACCTGACCCAGTTCTCCTCCAAAAGCACATTTAGTAAGAGACTATTGCCAGGCACTTTGCTAGGATGTGATTGAGATAGAAAGATTAAAAAGTACATAGTCTCTGTCCTCAAGTAACTTATAATTTAATGGGAGGAATATGATGTGTGTATACATATATATATGTATACACACACATACATACATATGCATATGTGTGTACATATTTATGTGTGTACACATACGTGTGTATATATGTGTGCATATATGTGTGTATACATATACATATACATATATAAGCATAATACACAGTTGAATTTATCTTAGGAGGCCTCATGGAGGTAGTGGCACCAGATTTAGATTTTGAATCTTGAAGAAAGGGAAGGATTTTGATGTTAGATGGGGACCATATAGTCCAAGCATACTCTCAATACTCTAATGACTGTATAAATTGTTCTGTTTGGAATTCAAAGCTCTTCATAACCTGACCCCAGCTTACCTGTCCAGCCTTATTACTCTTTACTTATTTCTGTGCACTCTAGGTCCAGCCAAATCGCCTATCTTACCATATACAGGAATCTTTTATGGTAATCCATTTCCCACCTCTGACCCCATGCCTGGAATGCAATTCCACCTTGGCTTTGCCTTTTAGAAGCTCTCGTTTTCTTTAGATTCAGTGGTGACTTTCCTGATTCTCAAAGCTGCAAGTCCCCCCCCCCCATCAAAATGACTTTGTATCTAATTTGTATAGATATACATATATGCATATATGTCTATACATTCTTGTCTCCCCCAACAGACTATAAGCATCCTGAGAGCAGAGACTTTCATTTTTGCTTCTGTAGCCACAGAACCCAGTACAGAGCTTGATAACTTAATAAAATGCTCTTTAATCACAGCCTAAATAAATGGAGCATAGAGGGAACAGGAAAGCAGCGTTGATTTGTCTTTTTTGGTTGGCACATATAAATGGAGTGATGATGACACGTGCTGAACAATCACATTGATTGTGATTATTTGCTGCAGAGGAAGCAGTTCTCCAAACAACTGGCCTGGGGCTTAAATAATTTGCAACTAATAAAGGAGGGGAGCAATGAGGAAAGGAACATCTCCAGATCTGGCAGAAGCAACCTTCTGCTGAATATGGGTAAGGGAGCAGAAAGGGGTGAATTTCATTGGAAATCATTCATTAATCTACAACATGCAAGTTAGGCTGCTGGAGAAATGAGCTAAGCATCCTTTGGACCTTATTCTAACCTGAACATGAAGAGATAAACTTACTTTGTCATGCGCTTATGTCCCACAGAAGCTACGGTCCCTTTGGACAAGTTTCTCTCTCTGGACCTCAATTTTTTTCGTGCAATGTGGGCAATAAACTTAAACAACATCTAGCGTCTCTTGCATTTCTACCATTCTATGCTTCCATGAGAACCATATGAGAAACAGTGGCTAAATCACTGCAAATCTGTAATTACTAGTCAGGAAAACAGAGCAGAGGTTACATGTCTTACAACATGAGGAACCAACATTGTAACCTTTGTATACCAATTGATGACATATGGATAAAGGATATAAATGGTGCAGGTGGGGAGTGTTTTAGCCTCCTCAACTGACAAGGTGTTAGCTTTAACCAGAGACACAGCTAGTGGAGGCTGTTGTTGGGGAAGGAATGGTCCACAAAGCTTTGGTGTTGAAATGATCTAAGAAAAGTTAAGAAAGGGAATCAGAATTTGACCAAGACAGAAGTCAAGAAGATGGAGTATGGATAGATAAGGGGAAATGACATGATAGGACTAGGAAGCCTATGCTTGTTATTCCCTCGTAACTGGACAGGACTGAGTGATCTGTCCTGTGAAGACCCATAACTCTGTACTTGCTGGTGTAACAAAGAGCAGTTATCAGCAAGGCAATAACACTGAGAACCAGTGAAGACTTTAAAAGCCATGATAGCTGGGACTAGAGCTGAGGGGCTAATGGTACAAATTTTCTGCAGCAGTGAGAAGAAAATGTTTGCATCCAAGCAAGCAAATTGTGTGTCTTTAAAATCCTGGACATGGGAAATTGCTTTTGGACTAATGGTTTTTGTATGTTTGGGGTTTTGGAGAAGTAGCACCCAGTCCACGTGATGGTTATTGGAATGTATTTTATTTTTATTTCTTTTTCATCTATAATTATGAATAAAGAACTGTTTATATTTAAGCCATGATACTGTGATCAACTCTACTGAAATGAAGCCATGAAGGGAAATGACAATCTTCTCTCCCAGTAAGTAGGGTCATGATAAATATTAAAAATAAAATTTAGATTCACATACACCACACTCTAATAAAACGAGCACTCCAATCCACAGAGGTAGAGGATAGAGGTAAACAGTTCTATGAGAACCAGAGAGAACTTGGTATGTGCCCAGAGTACCTCTGAGACTAAGGGTGGAGGATAACTATTGGGATAAGGGAGCAACTGTGAACATGTGGTCTTATCACCATAAGGATTAGACACCTGGTCATCAGTGCCCTCTGGTGGTTACATTGAGATTATCAAGCAACATTTTAATGTAAAATTAGCAGAAACCACTTGGGAGGTAACTGATTGGAGTAGTAAGGTAGGGCAAAACTAAAAATATCCTTAACTGAAGAATAAAGTCAACGATGAGAGGAAATGATGGTTTGCTCTACTCCTATAATATCTGGATGGTATTCAGTTCTGAATAAGGGAATTGTCAAACAAAGTTATATTTATTGTTGAGTAAGGAGTCCAGAGAGGAAGGGGACTACAAAGCTTCAGTGCTAAGATGCTATGGGAAAAGGCAAAAAAGAGAACAAAAATTCAACCCAGACACTCTGACAGAAGCCAAGAAGAAGAAATAGAGAATGATATATGATGTGATATGGTATGATATGATATGACATGACATGGCATGGCATGGCATGATATGGCACAGGGATATGATATGGGAAGGGGATTGGAGACAATATTATTTGAAGACTCACTGAAGAAAAGGTATAGATAAGCCTTGGGGAACTGAGAAGATGGGGGAAGGATATGATCACCATCTTTGGGTGTCTGAAAGACTGTCATGTAGAAGAAGGATCTCATTTGCTCCGCCTCACTCCAGAGGGTAGGATGGGGGAAGTATTGATGGAAGTTACAACCAATTTATTCATAGGTCTTAGATTAAGTGGGAAAAGGCCCTAAAACTAAAATGAGGTTTCCAACATAGGTATTCTGAGAACTTAAGGGAACCTGGCCATGCCCCAGGGATCATCAGTTGAGTTGTGAAGAGATTCAATTCAGAAATTAGAGCAAGTGTGGCATTCCAGCACACTTCCTAGAGGAAGAAAGTTCGGATTTATCTAGCACTGAGAAAAGAGATACCAAGGAAGGCCAATAGCTCTATGGGCATCTTAGAGTAGAAGACTCTAGAGGGAAGCCCCAAGAACAGGTTTCCCCAATTGCCTCTCTAGACTTGTCTATTCACCTGTCAATTATGTAATTTTCTGTTTTATTACTCAAGCATTTCTAGTAAACTGAATTCTGTCTCAATCACAAAGATGTTAGGGGCTAATTAAAGCTGCCTAAATATTAGGCATCCTCATTCTCCTAATTAGGGACTCAGAGTGATTATAAGTGAACTCAGAACTCTTTGCTTAAAATAAACTCTTATTGGACATAGAAATCTATCTTACCCTAAAGGAAAGTAGGAGGGTAAGGAGATAAGAGAAGGGGAGGGAGTGATAGAACAGAAGGCAGATTGGGGAAGGCAAGAGTCAGAAACAAAATGCTTTTGAGGAGAAACAGGGTAAAAGGAGAGAGAGAATAGAATAAATGGAGGGGAACAGGATGGAGGGAAATACATTTAGCAACTGTAACTGTGAAAGAAATTTTGAAACAAGTTTCTCTGAACTGAGTCAAATTATACAAATGAGCCATTCCCCAATTGGTAATCAAAAAGATATAAGCAGTTTTCAGATGAAGTAATCAAAGCTACCTATAGCCATATGAAAAAAATGCTTTAAATAACTCTTGATAGGAGAAATGCAAATTAAAACAATTATGAGACAGACTACCTTACCCCTATTAGATTTGCTAATATGACAGAAAAGGAAAATGGTCTTTGTTGGAGGGGATGTAGGGAAAATGAGACATTAATAAACTATTGGTGGAGCTGTGTACTGATTCAAACTTTTTTTTTTGGTTTTTTGGAAGGCAAGGCAATTGGGGTTAAGTGACTTGCCCAAGGTCACATGGCTAAATTTTTGTGTCAAGTCTGAGGCCGGCTTTGAACTTGGGTCCTCCTGACTCCAGGGCCGCGCTCTATTCACTGTGCCACCCAGTCACCCTAATTCAAATATTCTTTAGAGCAATTTGGAACTATGCCCAAAGAGTTCTAAAACCATGCACTACCCTTTTGACCTAGCAACAGATTTATTTCCCAAAAGATATAAGAAACAAAAGTGAAAAGGATTTATATGTACAAAAATATTTATAGCAGCTCTTTTTGAGGGCAAAGAATTGGAAATTAAGAGGATGCCCATCAATTGGGGAATGGCTGAACAAACTATGCTATGTGATTATGATGGAATACTATTGTACCATAAGAAATGATGAACAGGATGCTCTCAGAAAAAGCTGGAAAGATTTACATGAGCTGATGCAAAATGAAATGTACTGTCTACAAAGTAACAACAATATTGCAAATGATCAGTTATGAATGACTTAGCTATTCTCAGCAATATAATGATCCAACTCTGAAGGACTTATGATGAAAAATGCTATCCATCCTCAAAGAACGGATGTTTTCTGAATACAGATTGAAGCAGACTTTTTTACTTTATTTTTCTTGAGGTTTTTTCTTCTTTTTGGTTTGTGTTTTCTTTTACAACATGACTAATATGGAAATACGTTTTGCATGACTACACATATATAACCTATATTGAATTGCTTGCCTTCTCAATGAGAAAGGTGGGGGAACGAGAAAGAGAGAACATTTGGAACTTAAAGTTTTAAAAATGAACATTGAATTTTATTTTTACATGTAATTGGGGAAAAATAAAATACTAACCAAAAATAAAATAAACTCTCAAAAGCTCAAGAGGGGAGATGATTATATTGTCTCCTAGATTTGGAGAAGCTCATTATTGTACGAAGATGGTACATCTCATTTATGTTCCCTTGCCTGTAGTCACACAGCCACAAAACTAGATCATATCATCACCTCTCACTTGGATCACTGCAATAGCTTTGCAAATGGTCTCCCTGCATCAAGTTCCTCCCCATTCCAATACAGCCCTCCTTTACTTAGTAGCCAAGGTGATTTTTCTCTACTGTATGTTTGGTCATGTCTCCCAGCTCTTCAGTGGGCTCCTGAGGCTCCTCATTATACCTCCAGGATCAAGCATAACCTTATCCTTCTGACATTTAAATCTCTTCATAACCTGGCCCCTTCCTACTTTCCAGTCTTTTTACAATTTACTTCTCGCCACGTACTCTGTGATTTGGTGACACTGACCTCCTTGCATTGCCTGAAATATGACAATTCATCTCCCATCTTTGTGCTTTTTCACTGGATGTCCCTCATTCCTGGAATGCCCACCTTTCCACCTCACCCCTGGCTCTCGGATATCCCAACATTGTTGAAGACACATCAGATCCCACCTTTTGGAAGGATCTTTTCCCAGTCTTCTCAGTTGCTAGTAATTCCCCTTTTACCTTACCTTTTATTTACTCTGTTTCTATCTTGTATGTGTCTACCTTTTGAAAATTTTACTTTATTTGTAATCTATGGAATAAAAGCAATCACTTCATAACATAGTAAAATAAAAGAATGATTGCACACAGAATTGCAAATTTCTTGTGCCCAACTTTCCATTCCTTTAAATGCATAACATTATCATGTTATTATTATTTTTTTTGGCCTTTTTTTCTTCCCTCTCCTTACCCTGCCCTAGAAAGGGCTATGGTTAGACACAAATTAGTCTACACATATGTATATTTATCTGTTCTTTCTCTTGATGCAGATAGTGTCTTTCTACATTTGTTCTTTATTTTGTGTATTTAGTCTGAGAACAGAGATTTTATTAATATCCTCAACATTTAGCATAGTACCTTGGGATATAGTAAATGTTTGCTGACCGATTTGGCCATCTGAATTAGAACCAAGCAGCTTCAGGTGGTTGTGTTTTAGAAACAATATTTCCTTTCTTAAAGGAACCAACTATACAAATTCTCTTGGTCAGCAGTGGAGACAAAAGAATTCCTATCTATCCTATGAAGACTGAAACTTAGAAAGGCTAACAAAAAGGACAGAAAAATAAGGACTAAAACTCAGATCTGATTTCCTAATCTATGGTTCTTTCTATTATACCCAAATATTTACTGAAATGGGTCATTTAATACAGACATGGTTTCCCTTCCAGGCTGTGCCTCTGACTTTCTGGACTTTAACACGCTGTGTTTCAGTTCCAGTCTCACCTTAGAACCTCCTCACCCTGGATCATCCACCCTCCCCTGTTGCCTTCTCACCCAGGAACATTCCTCTACCATGCTGGTTCTCTTTTCCATTGGTGAGTTCTTCCTAAAACCATCATACTGGGGAGACATTTAGGTTGGCCAACCTACACCCACATCCCTGCTCCTGACCTTCTGGACTTCAACCCTATACCCCTATGTGGATGCCTTCATCCCCTTCCCACCTTTTCAGTTCCCTTTTGTGTGCTGTCTTTCTCCATTATAATATATGTCATTTGAGGGTAGGTACTGTCTTTTTGTTTTCATTTGCATCCCTAGTACTTAGCACAATGCCTGGAACATAGTAAGCTCCTAATAAATCCTTGTTGCTTAGAAGAGATGATGCCAACAGTGAAGCATGCGTAGGACCATCTATTCTCCAATTCAAGGACAGACAACATATATTCTAATGGGTCCAAAGAACTGAGCAAAACATGGCAATTGTCAAATCCATGACCAAGCCTGACTAATTTTAGGACCATCTCACAAAGAAGTCCAATAGTTATGACAAGTAAAATAATAGCAGGCATTTTTGTACTATTTAAAGATTTACGAGCCACTTCACAAACATCTCTTCTAAACTTCACAACATTGTGAGGTAGAAATTGTTATACTCATTTATAAGTTAAGAAACCAAGGTACAGAGAGATTAAATGACTTGCTAATAGTTACATAGCTAGGAAGTGCTGATGGTAAGATTTGAATCCAAGTTTTTTCCAACTCCAAGTCTACTGCCCTTTCACCTACACCACACCACCTTAGATGAAACAAATGACTTGCTTCTGGAGAAGCCTGGCTAAAACAGAACCCATGAGAAGCTCCAGGCAGCTTATCACTCAACACTATCCTGAAAACCACGCTGAGAACACAGGAATGACAGTTTTACTTTCTCAGGTACCTTAATGACCCCGCTTGCTCATTCCTAGAGGTTTCAAGACGTGCCAAGCCTTCAAATCTCAGTTTAATTACCTTTTCGTCAAAGAGGCCCATAAAAATGACAAATGGGAATGAGTTCCTTGCACATACATGTCTCTTGGGCTGATGTGGAGATACAGGGATTATCATGTCCTTCTTCATGGAGGCTAGAATACACTTCTATTTGGAGCATGAAGCAATCAACCTGGCATTCAGAAACCTCCACTCCTCAGTCATGGGTGCATAGGATTGGTTCAGTCAGCACTGAACAGGTAATGCCAACTCTCCTCTTGGCAGTTACTGGGCCTCTGATCACAGCAATCCAACAAGCAATCCTCACTTTCTACTTTTTCCTTTTTCCCTCAAGTAGAATGTTCTTGAATCCCTACTTTCTTTTAACTGTGTTGTCAATACAGTCAAATACATTTTGAAAAGATGAATTTACCCCAGACCAAATTAAGGAGGAGATTTCAAGAAGCATATGGCTGACAATTCTCTATTATTAGCTAATTTTAACCTTGATTGATGCCTGTTCTCATTGTCCTGGATGGTGGTGAAGATGGCCATTCACTTGCACCTTCTGTGTTGTTGTTTTTTTGGTTAATATCCTCCCATAAATTCACCGTAAGGATGTATACAACATGGTGGAACTCTTCCAGATCTTTAAATATTGTGACTATCAAGGCAGCATGTAAGCATTGGAAAGAGTCATAGTATGGTGGAAAGATTTTGGAATCAGAGAACCTGGGTTCAAATCCTGGCCCTGATATACCAATTTGTGACTATAGGCAAATCATTTAACCTCCTTGGAACTCAGTTTCCTTATGGTGAAATGAGGGGTTGGACTAGATGGGCCCTGAGCCCCTTTATATCTCTAGATCTATGATCTATTTTTTATCTCTTGTTCACTAAGTGACTGGTTCACTTCCTGTTATGATTAGATACTTCCTGGATGAAGTCTTTTGTGTCATGTCTTTTGTGACACCATCATTAGTCACATACTGCAATCTATTCACAACCACCATGTGTCTTTCCATTGACCTCTGGGTCATGTGGAAGTATAATTCATTGGGCAATGTAAAGAGATTCTTGAGAGACTGGATTTCTTTGAGCGATGTAGATATTCTTCAAAGATTAGATTTTAAGAGATTATTTAGGACTTATCATCATCTAGCCTCACCATGGCAATACTTTTTTCCTAAGAAATTCATACATTAGTGTGGATTTTCCATCTTTCTACTTACTGGTTTGCTTACCCATTTTACAATGAGAGCCCCTTGAGGTCAGAGAAAGGATGAGAGGTTTGTTTCCTAACACCCTGCATAGTGCTTCAGAAACATATGGATGTAGTCCAGAAATGTTAGTAATTGATGATAATGATAATGATTCATTTATCAGTTTCTGAAACCTTAAAAGGCAACATAAATATGAGCTATCACTATTACAATCTCAATGACCAAATGAGAGCAAGCTCCTATTAGAATGGGTCAGGACTCTATAAAATAAGACCCCTAGGATCTGGGGTGTGTAGAGAAAAGGAATTCTGAAGTAGGAAGTAGGAAAATACCAGAATCAAATTTTACCCACTTGTTCATTTTGTCTTCAGAGAGTTGGGGAAAGGGGTCAAAGTCAGGTAACTATTCCAATTTCTCCCTGCTACTTCAAGGCCTGGTTACTGGGATACAAAGTAGGATCCTAGACATGCTTTGGATGCCAGGTGCAGAACTGGTCACTGTGGACACTTCTGTTAGCTTAAGAAGACTTCAGCGTATCAGGGTTCCAACTCCCAAAATGACTCATGACAGTGAGAGCATCTGGAAAGGAGGCTGCCACTCCAATAATGTGTTATTCAGCCAGAAGCTGAAATTGGGTAAGCCACTTCCCCCGAGGCCAGCTGCTAACAGCCTAGAGGAGATTCTAAAGGGATCACAAAAAAACTTGCAGCATGAGGTCATCTCTGCTCCTGAACCGGGAGCACAAAAGAGACAGATGCTGGACGAGGTCAGTCTTCCCCAGGGGGAAGCAGGTGGTAGAAATTACCTGTGACCTGAGGCTAAGAAGACATAAGGGAGAAGGCATTTTTAGTCTGGTGGTTCACGTGGCTCAGTTACATAGCACTTTCAGTGTTTATTAACAGGACAGCCTTGATACAAAATTGACTTTGTCTCTTGGAAAAGGGATAAGGTGCAGAGATGTGGGGGACAGAGCGTGTATGAGGAGGGCACTGACATCCAGATCTGGCAGCTTTAAAAATAGAGGATATGGGGCAGCTAGGTGGCACAGTGAATAGAACACTGGCCCTGGAGTCAGGAGGACCTGAGTTCAAATCTGAACTCAGACACTTAACACTTACTAGCCATGTGACCTTGGGCAAGTCACTTTACCCTAATTACCCTGCTTCCCCACCACCACCAAAAAAAAAAACAACCCAAAAATAGAGGATATGATGAAACAATTCTGATTCTAGGCAACAATAATAACTAATGTTTCTACAGTTTTTTTAAGGTTTACAAACATGATTTCATTGGATCCTCACAATAGCCCTGTTAACCTGATGTTAACCTAATGCTGGTCTTTTTGATAATCAAAGGTACCTTCAGAATGGCAGGACCCCTAAGACCTAGAACCTGCTTCCAGCCCTCACAGCCATCATCCAGAGGGACACCTCCTCTGGAGAAGAGGATAGCCATTCTCATCAACTGTCATCTGCAAGGTAAGCAAGTTAGCTTAGCTGAAGGATCAAGACACCTTAAAGGAGAGACAGGAGACAGTACATGCCAAGCAAGCCGAGCCATCAACAACTTAATCACCATCTCCTGTTAGATCCCACTGGAAAACAGCCTAGAACCCCAAACCTAAGAGCTCTGGGAATAGCAATGCTCCCAGCTCAATGACTTCAGCCATCATCTTAGGAAGCAACCTTTGTGGAGGTGCGGCCTGGCAACAGCTCCTACAGGTACTACAACCACAGCTACTGAATCTACCCCCCAAAATTATTGTCCCCCAAGTCCTTGGCACTGTCAAATGGTTCGACATCAGAAACCAATGTGACACAAAAGTAGAGTCATTACTATCGGCTTTGCCGCTGCATCCTGAGGATCATGGGGCCTTTCCACCTGACCTGAAGGTGAAGTCTTCCGTGTGTGTTGTCTGCCTCAGTAGAAAAGGAGTTCCTTGGGGCAGCTAGGTGGCACAGTGAATAGAGCACCAGCCCTGGAGTCAGGAGCACCTGAGTTCAAATCCGGCTTCAGACACTTAACACTCATTAGCCATGTGATCTTGGGCAAATCACTTAACCCCAATTGCCCCCAAAAAAGCACCCCAAAAAAGAAAAAAAAAGAATATGAGTTCCTTGAGAACACAGGCTGTCTTACCTTTGTATTTGTATTCCCAGCCCTTGACACAGTGCTTGGCATATAGTATATGATTAATAAATGCTCTTTCAATTATTCATTCCCATTTTACAGATGAGGAAACTGAGGTACAGAGAGGTTCAATGATTTTCCCTTGCTCACATAGCTAGTAATTGAGATTTCAACCTAGGTCTTTCCTGATTCCAAATTCAATGTTCTTTATACTACATCCTCCTGCCTCTTGAGAGGGTAAAGATGAGCAGATCTGGAATTCAGCATGAGAGCTGACTTCACTAGAGGTAACAGGTGGAGCTTTAAGAAACAGTTTCTGAGCACTTCTTTGCTCCATTCATTCACTTTTTCTTCCCACTAGCAGGAGAACAGAGGTCTCTCTTTCTGCCTGGTCTCACTTCTCCTGAACATTGAACCAATGAGAAGTGTCATGGCCCTTTATCTCCTTCCTAAAAGAAAACGGAGTAGACAGCTCTTTCCTCCTCTTCTGGTGGGCTGAGCCCCAACGAGCAGCTTTTCTCTCCTTTCTCTCTCTGCTGTGAGCTGGGAAGTTCACACGGCCTCATTTCAAGGTGGGCCTAATTGGACCCAGTAGAATTATTCACTGCCACATTTCTTTCAGTAACAGATGTTTGCCTTACAATATTAGGATTACTGTTAAGGATTCTATTCTCATAAAGAAGTTATCTGTAGTAGATTCATATGTTTGTACCAACCTAGGACTTATCTCATATTCCATATGCTTGATGATGCCCGTTGAATGAAATACAAATGAAAATTGAATGAAAAAATATGACATGTTCATTTTGTGGGGTTCAACTCACCAGATGCTCTATGCTAATTCCTAAGAGAATCCCCAGAGTACTAGCCCTCTAAAGATTTGAGGTATAGCTTCCTCATTTACATGGAGAATGTTCCGAGAGGAAAAATATGAGGTCAGGCTGAAAACAGAATGGTGGAAGGCCTTGAATGCTCCAAGGTTCATTATTAGCTCCAGGACCAAGCATAACTCCTTATTTTGGCCATTAAATCTCTTAATAACCTGGAAGAAGATTGTAAAGGGTGTTGAATGCTGGCACAGGAAAATGAACCTTACTCTGGTGGCATTAGGGCACTGAAGGTTTCCATGAAAGGGCACTGACAAGCCCAGATATATGCATAATAAAAGTTATTCTAACCATGGCAAGACATGGCTTGGAAAGGAGAGTAGTGGCAAGAAGATCCATTAAGAGGATTTTGCCAAGAGCCAGACTCACATTTAAGAGAGGTCTTTTCAATAAGATAAGGGAATAAAGCAAGGATGCCCAGAATTACCATTACTGTTTGATACAAGACTACAAATGCTAGGTAGAGCAATAAGACCAGAAAAAGAAATTGAGGGAATAAGCATAGGCAAAGAGGAAACAAAATTATCCCTTTTTTGCAGATGATGTGGTGGTTTGATTAGAGATTACTAGAGAATAAATTTAAAATGACTTGAAATAATGACTTTAGCAAAGTTGCAGGATATAAAATAAATCTACATAAATCATTAGCATTTCCAAATAATATCAATAAAACACATTAGGAAGACACAGAAAGAAAAGCTCCATTTAAACTAAGTACAGTTTTTTGCCACCACAAAAAGAGCTGCAATGAATATTTTTGCAGCTATCTTTGTGGTGGCAAAAAACTGGAAATTTAGGGGATGCCCATCAATTGGGGAATGGCTGAACAAGTTATGGTATATGAATGTAATGGAATACTATTGTGCTATAAGGAATGGGAAGGAGATGGACTTCATAATT
>CM053593.1:94271571-94309107 GCA_028646575.1 Pseudocheirus occidentalis | reverse complement strand
ATAAGACAACTCTACAAGTCTCAGGATGGAAGATGTCTACATTCAGAGAAAGATCTAGAAAGACCAGAGTTTAAATGGAGATTGAAACAAAACATGCTATTGTTCTTTTCTATGTTTGGTTTTGTTTCTTTTTTCCCATTGTTCACTCCATTGGTTACAACCCTTCTATACAACCAGACTATTGTACAATGTGAAAGAGTCTGTAGAACCTATACATGATTGTACACCACCATGGGGGACTGGGGGGGAGGGAAGGAAGGGGAGAAAATCTGAAACTCAAGTGATTCTGCAACTGAATCTTGTAAACTAAAAGTAAACAAACAAGTCAATAAAAAAAAAATAAAGTAAGTACAGACTGTATAAAATACTTGGCAGTCTACCTGCCAAGATACACATAAGAATTACATGATTACAACTACAAAACACTCTTTACATAAATAAAGACAGATCTATATAATTGAAGAAAAATTAATTGATCATAAAGGCTGAGTCAAAAATAATAAATTCAGCAATATTACTAAAAACAGTTCACTTATTTAATGCCATAGCAATCAAACTACCTAAGAATTCCTTTAAAGAGATAGTGAACAATGAAAAATAATAGTGAAATTCATCTGGAAGAACAGAAGGTCAAAAATCTCAAGGTACATTTAAAAAATCAGAAGGAACAGGGCCTAGCAGTACTGGACCTCAAATTATACTACAAGGCAGTAGTAATCATCAAAATGATTTGGTATTGATTATCAAATAGAGAAATTAATTCATGGAATAGATTAGGTAGCAAAACATATAGAAGCAAACTGATACATACAACTAGTATTTGCTAAAAGCAAAAGTCTCCAGCTACTGGAGTAAGAACTCACTATACAACAAACAATGTCTAGGAAAACTACAAAGCAGTCTGGAAGAAACTAAGGCTGGCTAACATTTCATATCATATAACAAGATAAACTCCAAATGACTTAAACATAAGGTGCCCAATCAACAAAGCAGAGGGTCAAAGAAGTAAGTGCCTTTTAAATCTATGGAAAGGGGAAGAATTCATGACCAAACAAAGGATAGAGAAGATTTTTTTAAAAAGGGATATTGATTATATAAGTTTTTACAAAGTGTTTTCAAAGAAGTTTTTACAAAACACAAACCAATGCAGCCAGAATCAGAAGATAAACGTTAGTAAGGAAAAAAGTCTTTGTACCAAGTTTCTCTGATAAGGGTCTCATTTTCAAGACACCTAAGGAATTGATTAAAAGATTTATAACAATAAGAGGCATTCCTTAATTGATAAATGGTCAAAGGACATGAAAAGGCATTCCAAAAGAAGAAATGGAAGCTATGTATAGCTATATGAAAAAAATTCTCCAAATTACTAAGAGAGAAATTCAAATTAAAGCAACCCTGAGATTACACCTGATACACTTTAGATTGCCTAGGTTGACACAAAAGGAAAGTTACAAATGTTGTAGCAACTACCAAAGAACAGGCACATTAACGAACTGTTGTATATTATTCACAGTTGTGAAATTTGTGAGAGACAGAGACAGAGACAGAGAGACAGAGAGATACAGAGATGGAGACGGAGAGAGGGAGACAGAGATAGAGCTGAGAGGAACAGAGAGAGACAGAGATAGAGGCGAGAGGGAGGGAGAGAAAGATAGAGGCAAGAGGGAGGGAGACAGAGATAGAGGCGAGAAGGAGGGCGAGAAAGGGAGAGAGAGAGGGAAAGAAAAAGAGGGGTGAGAAATAGGGAGAGAGAGGAAAGGAGAGGGAGAGATGGGATAAAAAGATATTGCAGTAGTACAAGTGGGTAATGAAAGTCTATAAATAGGGGTTAGGGAAGTTGAAATAAGGAGAGGGAACAGATGTGAGAAGTGTTGTGGAAATGGAATCAACAAAGCCTGATAACTGTCTTTATATTTGAGGTAACAGAGAGAATAAAGAGTTAATCACAGCATCTACAATGGGAAGGACACATCCTCTGTCTAAAGTATGGGCAATTTCAATAGGGAGGATTACAAAAGGTGAAAGGAGAGTCAGCAGCTAACCAAAGATGGAGTATATTTAGGACTCAAAGACAACACGATTTGTCAATAACTCATTGATTCTCGGAGGCTGTTATCAATCAGCACATCATCCCTGAGCTGCCCCATGGGTCAGGGGCTGGGGTCTAGACCTAAAGTAGAAGCCCAATGTCCCGCTCTCTTCTAGATGCTTTGGGTTTTATTGTTTCTCTTAGCCACTATTAAGTAGTGGTTTGGTAACTGGTCTTCACCATAAATGAACCAAAGATCTGTTTAAGTCACTCTAGACTTCAGCAAAATGGAAAAGGCTATTATTGATTTCCTTGTTTGCCCTGGATAGTTATTTGTGTGAAGAAGGGGGATTCAGCTCCTTCCATTGCAATGCTTATTGTTACATTTCTCTGGCTTCTCCTTATCAGAAAATCTTACAGCAAGGTACGTATTTGCATCAGAGAGTACTTTTAAAGCATTCTCAAACCCAGATTTCTTTTTTTAAAAAGTGGTGTTTCTCTTTGAGTATAGGGACAGAGTGCTCCAGCTGAGTTGGCTTAGGGGTAGAGAGGAGATGATGGGAAGACAAACCAAACTGCAGCATTTAAGGAAACATAACATGAAGGTAGATGTCCCTAAGAGACTCAAAAAGTGGAGAACAAAAAAAATATCACTCCAATCCAACAAACTCTACAAGTTTCTATACTAAACACCAGGTGGGGATTTAAAAAATGAACACATTATATTTTCTATTTTTAAGCAGAAGGGGAAGAAAGTTATGATATTCCTGAGCACATACTCAACTTCTGAGGCAAATATAAGTTTCTTTCACCTTTCTGCCATGCTCTGTCACCCAGACAAGAATCACTGTGGGTGTTCAACATTCTGACAGGTATTCTAAAGATACATGGGGCATCACTAACTAAGGAAAGAAAAAATATATAGTAACATTCACCTGAAAAATCATTTTTAAAAATTCAGTTAAAGAAATTGATCTTTCATCTATAAAGTTTCTAGATATTTGAAAAATCTGCATTTTTTTTGTTGGTGGAGTTGTGAACTGATTCAACCATTCTGGAGAGCAATCTAGAAATATGCCCAAAAGGCTATAAATAATTGCATACCTTTGACCTGGTAATACCACTTCTAGGGTTGTATCCCAAAGAGATCATAGAAGTGGGAAGAAGACTTATATGTACAAAAATATTTATTGCAGCTCTCTTTGTGGTGGCAAAAAATGGGAAATTAAGGGGATGCCCATCAATTGGGGAATGGCTCAACAAGTTTCGATATACTAATGTAATGGAATACTATAGTGCTATAAGAAATGAGGAGCAAATGGACTTCATATTTACCTGGAGAGGCTTATACAAACTGATGCTACATGAGAAGAGCAGAACCAGGAGAAATTTATACACAATCACAGACACAATATATGTGTGACAACCACCTTTGATAAACTGTACTCTTCTCAGCAACACAAGGTTATAAGACAACTCTAAAAGACTCAGGATGGAAGGAGATGCCTACATTCAGAGAAAAATCTAGAAAGAACAGAATTTAAATGCAGACTGAAGCAAACTACATGCTCTCTTTCTTTTCCATGTTTGGTTTTGTTTCCTCTTTCCCATTATTCATTCCATCAATTATAACCCTTCTTTACAACCAGACCAATGGTAATTTGAAAATATTTGCAGATCCTATACTTGATATATATAGGGGAGGATGGAAGGGAGTGGGGAGAAAATTTGAAACTCAAGGGATCATGGAACTGAATCTTGTAAACTAAAAGTAAACAAACAAATCAACAAAAAGAAAAAGGAAATAAAAAGAAAAAGAAAAATCTGCATTTTAATTGAAATTTTCAGTTGTTTTATGGGTATCTAATACAGCAGAGATAGGGTGGGCTGATCCTACTACAAAGGCAAAGGATTTTCCTCTATATTTAATCTATACTAACTCTCTCTTCCCTCTCAATACACAGCAAAGCAGAAAGCTAATAGGGTGGATTTGAAATCAGTGGTCCATGGGGTTGTATATGCCCATTTTCCTCATCTATAAAAAGACTGTGGTTAGAAGATGATTTCTAAAGCTCCTTTCAACTCTGAGTACATACCATGATCTACCCAGAGAACTCGGGAAATGTAAACAACCCATCTGTATAAGGCAGGCTGAACCTGCTCCATTTGGGGCAAAGCCTGATTCTTTTAATTGTCTCACACTCTCTCTGAATTAGCTTTCAGACCCTCAGTCCGGAGAACATCTCAACACCAGCAAAGTAAGTTTGAGTATTTGACTAAGGCTAAAAAATGGGAACTCTTTGTTCAATCTACAGACGTGTAGCATCGATTAGTCTGGCTGTGTGGTTCCCAGAAAAGGAAGAGCTAGAGAAAAGAGCACAGTCTTTAAACAACTATAAAAGGCATATGGGACTCCTTAAGGATAGCTAGTGAATTGTTACATCCCCTTCATTAGCATCTGTAGAAGATGCTCTAACATCAGGACCCTGGAACAGCATACTGAAGGCAAACGAGATTTTGTTGTGCTTTTCTATCCTAGTGCTGGGGATGTGTATTAGTTGGGTGAACAGATTTGAAAACAATTTCACCCTAAGTAAGGATGTATTTTTTCATGTTACCACTTCCCAACTCATGTGTTTATAAGAGTTCTGAGGAGCCTTTCACTAAAACCCATCCCTCTTCTAAATTTTCCTATTTCTTTTGGTGCCACTATCCTTCCATTCACCCAGGTTCATAAGCTTGGATTCATCCTTGACTTCTCACTCTTTCCCCTTCCCTCCATATCCAATCAGTTGTCAACTCTTATAGACTCTACCTTCACAACATCTCTCATATCCATCCCTTTCTGTCAACTCACATAGCCACCACCCTGTTTAGGTTCTCATCACCCTTTCCTCAGATTGGTGCAGGAGCCCCCAAATTGTTTCCCTGTCTCCTCTCTTCCTTTTCTAAGTCATCCTCCATACCTGCTCAAGTGATTTTCCTAAAGTATTGAGCTATGTCACTAATCTGTTAAAAAAGTTCCAGGGGCTCCTGTTTCCAGGAAAAAAAAAGTTTTAGAGGCAAGCTAGCAGTATATTAACAGTGATGCACATTATTAAAAATAGGTTGGACTGTCCCCCCCTTAGTTTGTCAGAGACCCCCAGGGACTAAAAAGACCACATTTATTAAGATCTTAAAGGAGGGGATCAGGGTGGGTAGTAGAAAAGTCTTGTGATTAGCTGCAGCTGGGGAAAGTGGGCTGGTCTTCAGGTGCATGCTCCTTTCTGACAAGCGAATTGCTTTATGAGATTCAGCTGCCTCTAGTAGTCTTGGCTAGAAAAATAGAATCACCCAAATCAGGAATCCCCTTTCCCCCCTTGTAGACCAAGTCACCTCTAACTTTGAGGAGGAAAAACAAAGACTAAAGAGCTGTCCCCCAGGGAGGGACTCAGTTCATGCCTCTTCTTTCCTCAGTAACCCTTGTGGACACTGTTTAACCTCTAGGATAAAATATAAACTTTTCAGCCTGTCATTAAAAAACCCTTTTTAGTCTGCCTCAACTTACCTTTCCAGGTTTATTTCACCTTATACATTCAATGTTCTAACCAAATAAGCCAACTTGCTGTTTATTGAACTGCAATCAGGATAGTGAAAGGACTAAGAACCACAACATATAAAAATCAGTGAAAGCAACTACGTTGTGCCCAGAGAAGAAAAGACTAAAAGAGGAACATCTTAGAGGCATGATCAAACTTGGGCTTTAAGATTATTTTGGTAGCTGTGGGGTAAATAGTTTGAACCCACCCCCCAAACCCACCCTTAAGATTGTTCTCATCAGAAATTATGTCTAGCCAGGGCTTCCCCCAATCCAGTTATTTGTGAAACTGATGTTTTGAATCCGAGTGTAGGACTTTGTATTTATTCCTATTCCATTCCATTCCATTTTATTCTATTCTATTCAGCTCACTGTAGTCTGTCAAGATCTTTTTGGATCCGTTTGGGTCTTCATTCTGCCATCATATGAGTCAGTCATTCTTCCCAGTACGTGATTTGAAAACATGACAAGGATGCCATTCATGGCTTTATCCAAATTGTTGATAAGAATATGGAATAGTACAAGACCAAGGACAGATCCCTAGAGCAATCTATCAGAAACTAATTCCCATGTTGAGATTGGTCCATTAACTAGTCTTTGGGTCTACTGCTTCCATCAATTCTAAGTGTACCAACTATATTATTATTTAAGCGCACTTTGATCCACTTTCAGATAAGAATAGCATAAGCAATTTCATCAAATCATTAGACAAATTTAGATAAATTACACTTATAAACACACCCCTAATCTATCATTCTAGTTATCTTTTTTTTTCAAAAGAGGATGATTCTAGATTTGCATAACCTGTTTTGAGAAAGCCATGCAAGCTTTTGGGGATCATTGTTTCCTTTTCTAGACATACAGTATCAATATTCAATAAAATGTTCTAGAATTTTGCCAGCAATTAAAGTCAAGCTCACTCATTCATAGCTTGAAGATTTAACTCCTGTTCTTTTAAAAAAAAATAGGACATTTGTTCTGTTCTTCATGACTTCCTGAAGATTCCTGACTTGGCATTCACATGAACCAGTTTTTCCAGTGCCTTAGAATGAAATTCTTCTGAGACTGGTGACTTAAATCTCTCAGACAGTTAGATGGTCTTTCCCTCTTTTCTTGGGTTTCAACTCTTTATCATCTATATTCTTCTTGGTTCTTAACAGTCCAAAGATCACTGTCTTTATCATAGAAAGTAGAAGGGAAATAAGAGTTAAGCAGTTCTTGCTTTTCTTCACTATCCACCTGTACAATCCATGATGAACAATGTACTATCCCTTCTCTGCTACTCTTCTTTTCCCCAGTATATATTTATTTAAAACCTCCTTTTGTCATCCTTGGTTTCTTGCCAGCCCCAATACATTTGGAGATTTTGTGCTATCCTACTCTTTTCCCTCCCTTAAGTGCTCTCACTCCCTTCCTCTCTTTGATATCTTTTAAAAATTTAAGTTGACTGGTGAGTTTTCTGTAGATTTGCCTAGGTTTCTGTTCATGTCCCCAGAATTTCATTTTGAGAGATTCTCATTGCTCCTAGCCTGATTTCCCCTGTACAATGTTAGGCCATTGAATTATATCTATCCTTTCTCTCAAAGTCTGTCCTTTGAAATCTATCCTCTAAATGTAAAATTACATGTCACATTAGGTTGATCTTTCTTTTGCTTCTCCATCCAAAATCCTTAAATGGAGTTGTCACTTCCACCCAATTTTCTCATTATTTCCATACGATCAACCCATTACTCAGTAAAAAAGAATCAAGTCCAGAATATACAGAAGTTCTCCCCTGTCAGTTCCTCTAACTTTTGAAGGATGAATTCATTAGTTGCTCTGACTGGCAGAGAGAAAACTATAGCAGATGTCCAGATAATTAGAGTCTTCCATCTCTACTGCAGCATGCCTCCTTTCCAAGATTATCTGTCTCCTGAATGCTTTATCTATTTCTTCTTTCTGTCCAGGTGGTCTGTCGTTTATTCTGATGAAAATATTGCTTCTGTTTCTGCTTTTGTATTCTTCATCCAAATATTCTTTTCCATGCTTTCTCCCTAGGCTTCCAGGATCTCGTATGTGTATATTTTCTTAACAGACAATGCTACTTCATTAACACCCTACACTCATATTTAACTGTTCTTCATAAGGTAAATCTTTCTGAAGTGATTTTACAGTTCTGGGTCTTATTCCACCAAGTCTGTGATACCTGTGATCTGTGATATATAAAACCAATTTACTCTTAAGATATTTAAAGCGTAAAATCACCCTAAGATTTTTGAACTTTTTTATATTAGGGGGAAATCTAGCATCCTGATAGTTGAGTGATGTTCCCTGTTATTCTCTGCCCCAGTTGGTGTACATTTTAAATACTGTACTGTGTTCAATGGGGATTCATTTGAGAGAGGTCAATGACAGGTCCAGAGAAAAGTTATCACAATAACAAGGAACAATGTCAGATAATAACAGAGATAACTTGAGATATTTAGTTTGAAAACAGAAGAGTTAGGAAGAGCATGATGGCTGACTTCAAGTATCTGAATGACTGTGAAATAGAATATGGATTGAACTCACTCTTCTCAGCTTCAGGAGGAAGAACCAGGGATGATGGCTATTGCAGAAAGGCAGATTTAGGCTTGACATAAAGAAATAAGGATGTGTATATGTGTGTGCATGTGTGTGTGTGTATTATGTGTGTGTATGTACACATATATGTATTTATATACATATATATGTATATATGTATGTATAGGGGCCATTTTGCTTTTGTCTTTGTATGCCCAGTGCTTAGCAGTGCATGTAATAGGTGCTTATTAAATGTTTATTGATTTATTCAACAAAAAGTATCCCTTAATATAAAAATAGAACATTTATTCATTAATATGCTTATTTCTTCAATGGAAAAATAGTATACATTCATGGAGAACCATCTGCCTCAGTCCAAGTTTTCTTTTTTTTTCTTTTTTTGGAGGGGGGAAGGCAGGGCATTTGGGGCTAAGTGACTTTCCCAAGGTCACACAGCTAATAAGTGTTCACTGTCTGAATCCGAATTTGAACTCAGGTCCTCCTGACTTCAGGACTGGGTGCTCTATTCACTGAACTACCTAGCCACCCCCTACAAGTTTTCTTAAATTCAGTAACACTAGATTGCTTGTTGTTTCTCAAAAAAAACCCATTTCATGTAGGCTACATACTCTGAGTACTTACACTCACTGTCTCCCATGCCTAGAGTTCTCTCCTTCATCCCCATTTCCTACTTTCCCTGATTTCCTTCAAATCTTAGATAAAATCCTACCTTCTGCTAGAAGCCTTTCCTTTTTCCCCTAACCTTAGTACCTTACCTCTGAGATACTCTCCAATTTATACTGTCCATATCTTGTTTATACATAATTGCTTACATGTTGTCTCTCCATCAGACTATGAGATCCTTGAGAGCAAGGACTGTTATTGCCTTTTTTTTTTTTTACTTCCCAGAACTTAGCACAGTGCCTGGAACATTGTAGGTGTTTAATAAATGCTTGTCCTCATTGACTCAGGGGTATAGACAATGCCATAATACGAAGAAGTGAAGACAATAGGGGTAGGTGGACACAGAGATGCCAAGAGTATTACCATTCAACATATAACACTGTCAGTTGCTGTGCAAATTATTTTATGAGATGTTGTTCTACAAGGTAGTGTGATGTAATGGAAAGAATGCTGAACTTGGATTAAGAGATTAAGTTCCAATTCTGCCACTCATTCATACCAGTTATGTCAGCATGGGCAAGTCCCTTAACCTCTTCATATTTCAGTTTTCTAATATGTAAAATGAAGGAAAATATTATTTTTCTGATAAGTCTGAAGTCCATATGTGGAGATCCTGCCAGGGCTGCAAACTTTCAGTTACAGGGCATGGAATATCCTAACTGACCTTCTGTTTCTCTTCTTTTCCTTTGGTCAATGTCAAAACCCACCTTTAATTTATCTGGAAATCAGCAAACCAAGCAAAACCCTTTCAGCACCAAGGCCAGAGATAAGTATGTGCTGATAAGCATTTTTTCTCCAGCAGTCCTCTAGCTAAGCATTCTTCCAGTTAAATAAGAGGTTGCCTCCTAGTACAGGGTAGAAATATATGCAGGGTCCTTATATCATGACATTTTAATCAGTGAAATTTCACATAGTGAATGAGTTCTTCTTTTCCTCAAGAATTTATAATGTGACAATATATTTTACATGGCATTTCTCATCCCTGAGAAGGCCCTGAAAGAGCAGCTCAAATTTCTTGTTACCAAAACAAGAAGAAGAAGAAGTTAACAAGCAGGTTAAGAAAAGAAGGGGGAAGAGGGCAGGGACATATCTTTACAAGAAGAAGGGGGAACTAAGCAGAACTAAAAGTAATGTGGAGTCAATTAGAGGGTAAGCAGCAGGAGGAGAGCATGGAAAAGCTAAGCTACTTCCTGTCCAACAACAGAGCAATATGAGGTTCTGACGGGCAATGCCTATGATTTTCACGACCATGCTCAACATAGTAGTGATGCTCCAGTTAGAATCAGAAGAGGAAAGTGCATACTCACCTTGAGGCAGGGCTCTTCCTTATTTGGTTATATCTGAGAACATAGATTTAAGTCTAATTGCCCATGGAGGGTAGAGGAGAATACATATCTACTTCAGAATTTGTCTGTTTCCATAGAGAGTAGACTGAGAGGTGGGGATAGAGCTATTTTTTTAAAATTATTTTTAGGAGAATGCGTAGTAGCACTGTGTCCTTCACCTTATTTGCCTTAAGAGAAAAAAAAAAGGTTCAAACTCTAATTTTAATGATGATCCCTAGCAATCCAGGGATAGCCAACTAAATCAGGAAGGACTCCAGCACAGGTTGTATGAGGAGGGGGGGAGGGGGAAGGCAGAAACGCCCAAGGGCATTTAAGTATGTCAGCATTTAAATGAATTCTAAAGCCTAGTCTTCAGAACTTCAAGTATTCAGAATGGCCACATTATTCAGTATGGTCCTTCCTCAAGACACACCCATGGAAATTTACCAAACTAAACCTTTTTAAAAATTTATTTATTTTATTTTATATTGTTCAATTGTTCAATCATTCTCAGTTTTGTCCAATTGTTGTGATCCCCTTTGGGGTGTTCTTGGCAGACACTGGAGTGGTTTGTCATTTCCTTCCCCAATTCATTTTTCAGATAAATAAACTGAAGCAAACAGGGTTAAATAACTTGCCCAGGGTCAAACAGCTAGTAGATGTCTGAGGTCATCCAACAAACTGAGAGCTGGGAAAGACCTTAGCTTAAAAAAGGCCAAGGTGTTTCACTGTATCTGGGCCATCTCCAGTCATCTTGACCTATGCCTTGCCACTGGATTCTGACTGAGGACTGTGGAGGAAAGGGTTGAGGCTGATGACTTTGCACAGCCCTGCCTCACTTAAATCCTATTCACTTACAAGTCAAGACATCACCCTCCTGATGTCATTGATCATTTTCCAGAATGAATAACTAACAAGAACAACAACAGTCTGAGGTCAAATTTGAACTCAGATCTTCCTAACTCCATTCCCAGCAAACCCACTTTACTTTTGCTACCTAGCCTTCCCTAAGTTTGTTGCTATTATAACAATTATGTATAATTATGATATACAATACCTTACACAGAATCATAATATGTAATTCTATTTTATATAATATACTATTTACAATTATAATAATTATTATTTACAATAATCTCTACAATTTAACTCAAGCTTTAGGACAAACAACAAAGTAGTAGCAAGAAATAAAATGGGATAGTCCCCACTGTTGTACTCCTATTTTTTCACTGCCTAGACTATGTACATACAATAGAAACTGAATAAAATAAGGCAAAAATCTCAGAAGAAAATGACACAGAAATAAGCCTGGTGATTTGGAAGAGCTCTGAGAGGTCATCAATTACATCCCAGGAGAATGTAAGTTGCCTCGAAAAAGAGGCTGTTTTTTAATGTTGTTTATCACCTAGCGCAATGCTTCTAAACATGGTAGGCACTAAACGTTTGTTGACTTAGCATTTGCCCTGGACTTGTCTTCTAGTGCAAAAAGCAACGGACTTGGAGTCAGTAGACTTGGGTTCAAATGTTGGCTCTGTGACTGACTAGCTCTTAGGCCTTGGAGAAGTCACTTAACTTTTCCAGGTCCCTGTTTCCTTCTCCATAAAACATAAACAAAGAGCTGTACTGCATGGTCTCTGAGGTCCTTCCCAGCTCTACATCTATGATTTTATGAATCACTTAGGCATCTAGCAGATAGGTGGTTCAGGAAATAGAGTAAAGAACATGGAGTGCCTTAGACACTAGCTAGTATGATCCTGGGCAAGTCACTTAACTTTCGTTTGCCTCAGTTTCCTTATTTGTAAAATGGAGATAATAATAGCACCTACTTCCCACTGTTGTTGTAAGGATCAAATGAAATAATATCCATAAAGTGCTTAGTGCACATAGTAGGTATGATAACATAGCAAGTCACTTAATAAATACTTGTTCCCTTCATCTTCCCCATTTACAAATGCTTTATAAATGTTAGCTATCACCATCTTCATCTTCATTAGCCTATGAATCACCCAGGCAGCTAGCAGCTAGGTGGTATAGACAGCAGAGTGGAGAACTTGGGAGTGCCTCAGACACTGACTGAATGACCCTGGGCAAGTCACTTAATGTCTGTGTGATTCAGTTTCTTCATCTGAAAATAGGGATGATAATAACAGAATTTAGCTCCAAGGATTGCTGTGGTTTAAATAAATTCATATATGTAAAGTGCTTTGCAAATGTTAAAGTCCAACAGAAATACCTGTGAGTGCTGGGTGCTGGGCCTGGGAGTCAAGAAGACTTTAATTCAAATTTGATCTCAGACACTTGCTAGCTAGGTGACCTCTGGGCAAGACACAACATCTGCAGGCCACAGTTTCTTTCTCTGTTCAAATGGGGATGAGAACAGCACTTATTCCAGGTTTGTCATCAGGATCAAATGTTTGATAATGAGATAATATTTGTAAAGTACTTTGTAGAACAAAGTGCTACATATCTCGTTTTCATCATTATTATCCTTACCTTCCGCCTCCTCCTCATTATCACCTGGTCCATTGGGAGGCCAGTGCCTCAATCCAAGATAGGCAATTCTTTCTTTCCTATAGGGGAAAGTGGGCAGAAATATACACACACTTATGTATCTATGTGTATGTGTGTGTGCATATATATATGTATATATATATAAACATGTATATATGTATGTATTAATATGGCTAGAATCACTTTAATATTATGTTCTGGCAGATCATGAAAATTAGTCAGAACATTTCTTTGCCTCTTACTCATGATTATAGTAAAATAAACCCATTTTGACAACAAAGAGGCAGAGGATAATGGGAAAGAAGGAAACTCTTAGCATATTCCTTCCGCATAAATGTGTTCTCTGGTAGTCCTTTCTCATGTTAATCTTAAATTCACAGTTATCTTTTGTAAGGCGGGTCTACTCAGGTTCCTTTGCTTTGCTTAGTTAGAATCCAGGTTTCCCCAGCAGTTTGTATCTGGTTTACAATTCTAATCAGCCCTTAGTCAGCCTAGAAGGTCTAACTTCATTATAAGAAGCCAAAGTCATGCATTCAAGGTGAAAGAGTGAAAATGGCTCCCCTTAGTTCATCCCCACTACTGGAAAAATGACTCAGAAGAGATATTCCCTTGCTGGTAGGGTACCAGTAACATTTTCCACACCCCAAAGGACAACTTACCATAGCACATTTCCTTGGATCACCTGCCCTCTAGGTGCTAGCCAGTGTCTTAATCTCAGTCAGTGATGTTCTTAGTCACTACATTTTGGAAATAGTTGCCCCTTCCAGGGTGGTGATAAGTGGAGTGTTCCACAGATGATCTAATCTTTAAAGAATATTCCTCCTGCTAACATATTTCAATGTGTCCCAATTTGGGTGTGATCCGCCTTTTAAGCTTTACTTACATTTAAGATAAAGAGTATACATTTCCTGTCTCTAGGATGACTAGAAGGGGATGACAAACTTTTTGATTGGCAGAACTCTTACCAAGGCAGGGAGATTTAGATTTTGCCTCAGGGTAGAAAAATTTAGAGGGTGCTAGGAGCATTTGTACTCTTTTAGCAAGTATAAATAATTGAGCTTAGCATCTAAATAGTAAAAATAACCAGTCAGTTAAAATGGCAAGCTATTCCCAGTTCCTCCATCATGGTTGTACCTAAAGTGAAAGCCTCCTTAGTCTGGTCACATCCTCTATTGACCTCTGCTGGCAAGCTTCCTAGCAGTCACCTCCTAGTATCCTAAGGTCAAAACCCAAAGGAGTGATGTCATGGGAGGGATTTTGGTCTCCCCATCTTAGTAGGATAGTGTCTCGTTCTCTCTCCCTACATGGCCTCATATCCCAATGTCTGAAGTCTGTCTCCAAGTTCTCCCTATTGTCAATAACTGAATCTGTCTTTTAAAAGTCCTATTTCTTGTCCCAGGACCTAGGAATGCTAGTTATAACTGTTAAACTCTGTCTCAATTTTGCATCTGCTGCTCTACCTGGTTTCAACTCAATGGAATAAAATACCCCTCCCAGGAAACAGTCATCCCTTCTAAACTTAGCACCATGATGCTAAATCAAGGCTTGATTGACCCACTTCCTTCTGCCTCCTTTCCTCTCTGTGACCTTAGATGAAGTACCAGATTCTTCCCTATGCCTTCCTTTATCAAGGGCAGAGACTGGACTCTCAGACCATTCCACTTCAGTTCTACTGCTGTCTGGTTTCAAATCCTCAGAATAAGATGATCCCAATGTCCTCCCCTCCCAAACCTCCCAGCTTTCCCACCTCCTTTTGTGTATGATTTTTGGATTGTAATCTCCTTGAGGTCAGGGACTATCTCTTCGTTAACTGTATCCTCATCCTTGGCACTTAGCACAGGATCTAGTATAGAGTAGACACTTAATAAATGTTGATTGGACTGGACTGAACCAGGCTAGTTTAAGATTCAATTTCATATTTTCTGTTGGCATTTAAGGGACTTCCCAACCTGATCTTTTCTGCCTTCCTAGTCTTATACTTTACTCCCCTCAATTATTCAGCTATACTGGTCTATTTCCTATTGCTTACACTCCATGCATTTGTGAGCTATCCCCCATGCCTGGAATCTTCTCTTTGTTCATCTCTAATTCTTAGTTTCCTTCAGGACTCAGCTCAAATCTTGCCTTCTATAGGAGACCTTTCCTACCCTATTCCCCCCCCACTAGCCCCTCTCCTGTGAGGTAATCTTCCATGTACACAATATATGTCCTATGTGTACAGTAAGTTACATGCTGTCTCCACTATTAGAATATGAGCTGTTTGGGTCAGGAATCGTGTTTTTGCCTTTCTCTGTATCCCCAGTGCTTAGCCCACGGTTTGGCACATAGTAGGTATCTAATAAATGCTTACTGAATGACTGACTACAGACAGTATACAAAGTGGCTAATTCCCATACAAGTAACTGAGAGTTGTATGTAAACCAAGAGATATGTTAAATGCATCTTTTACCCATTTTCATCCATTTGGCTGAAGTTGGAATTATATAGTTGGGCTGGTTCCAAGGATCTAAATTACTGGAATCCATTTTCATATACACCAATTGAGTTATTTAACACAAAACTCAAGTGTGCTGGATGTCTGAGTCTGAATAAATTATACATTCATTATGCTAGGAACGGCCTGTTTCTAAAAGGCTCAGTCCCAATGTCACTTTAACTAAACCATAAATTTCCTCAGCATTTCTGCACGCAGGCATGTTAAGTCACAAGGACTTGGTACATCCAGTCTTTATGCTTTGCATAATGCAAGTTCAGGGCTCCACACTATTTAAAAATGTATTCTGCATTATGTGTTCACGTGTGTGGCATATACATTCCCTTATTTCTCCATAGAATAAACAAATCTGCAACAGGAGCAATAATTAAGAAGGCATATGGCACAGTCCATAATAAATCAGTACTTTAAGGTTTAAAGCTTAGTGTATATGGATTTAGGGTCTCTGGGTAATAACTGAATACCACTGAATAATCAGATCAAATATTCAGAGAAGATTGAAAAATCTCTGTGTGAAAGTAATAGAGTTGGAGGAGGCAAAAGTAACCAGAAAACAAGTATCCTTTCTTCATGATTCGAGTGACCCCCATGCTCCCCAGACTCAACCCCAATTTACTGACCAGAAAGGAGAGGACTACATGACAGATAAGTAAGAAATTTTCTCGTTTCCCCTAGAAATAGATTTTGCTATGGTTAATCCTGTAAGACTGGCAGATCAGCAATATATTTATTTCCTTCCCTCTTACCTATCACTTAGGGTGGTGGGTGGGAAGGGGAGAAAAAGTCATTTTTCTACATAACTTTGTAAGGGCTGGGGGGGAAGCAGTAGAGAGAGAGATGGGTTTTGCAAAAACCTTGGAAAACACCACATCCAGCCTCTAGGAGACACTGCCATTTCTCCAATCTGGTACTTACTTTCCTTTCCAAACAAATTTTGTTTGGGAAAAACTGGACTGCATTTCCTGAACAGATATTCCATCCATCCACCCTCTGGGAGCTGTCCTTCATGCCTATAATAAACTCCATCCTAATTTCTGCCTCAAAGGACCCCAATGTCCTTTAAGGATGAGTTCCGGTGGAATTTTCTCTGTGAATCTTGCCTTGATCTCCTCCAATAAGTGACCTCTTTCCCAGTCTACCTAGTATTATACCTGTTGTTGCTGAGATGTTTCAGCCATGTCCAACTCTCCATGATCCATTGTGGTTTTCTTGGCAAAGATACTGAAGTAGTTTGCCATTTCCTTCTCCAGTTTATTTTACAGATGAGGAACTGAGACAAACAGGGTTAAGTCACTTGCCCGGGGTAATACCATTAGTAAGTGTCTGAAGCCTGGTTTGAAATCACACTCCCCTGACTCCAGGTCCCACACTCTATCCACTGTGCCACCTAACTACCTTTAATGTATTATACTTACCTGTACATTATAAGATCCTTGAGCATAGTCAGTGTTTTGTTTTTATTTTAGCATAGTGCTTTACACATAGTAGGCTCTTAATAATTATTTATTGAGCCATCTCATTTCACAGAAGAGAAAATTGGGGTATAAAAACATTATGTGACTTGTTCAAGTCATACAAATCTAGCAAGTGTCAAGTGGGGATTGAACCCAGTAGTTTATCTAAGACTACTCTTCCTTTTACTATACTGTAAGAAGCAGCTACTTCCTAGCATCTTTTTACAAATTTTAAATTAACAACAGCTTCATAAATAAATGTGAGGGGAAGAACTTTTAGCCTAATAGTACACAGGTTTCTTCTTCTCCATGGTGGGAAGTGTCTGGAGAGTTTCAGGTAAAGTGACTTTACATGCTGCCACCATGGGGATATGTGATTAGGCCTACTGTCTTTTCTGCCACAACAACCTCTGTATCCAAAGAACATTGCCATCCATCTGCTGGGGGAAGACCATTATGATTTGGTCTAATGAGGGGAGGAAAGAGGGATAGGGGCTACAAAGAGGTGAAAAACAGAAGACCCAAAACATCGCCAGTGTCCATTACTTATGGCTGGATGTATAAAGTTCCACAAATAAGTGATTTAGAGAGGTCTGGACTACCATTGTTGGCTGTTAATTCTCTTAGATGAGACCTTTCCTCTTCCTCTAGCCTCATTTCCATAATGAAGACATCAGAGAAGAGTAGAGAATCAGTAAGCACATATATCCTCATGTTTCATAAGGATGAAAGTATCATCTACTTTTTAGAGGATATCCAGGGACACGAGCTCATCTGTATCTGATTAGCAAGAGCAGATATGAGGGAATCAAGATTTGAACAAATCTCCAATCTAGGTAAAACTAAGGGCATGTGCTGAGGACATGATCCTGCCACCAGATGGCAATCTTTGCTAATTGGTGGCCTCCTACCCAGGCCATTCTCCTCTTGTCCAAGACTCTTTCCTCTCTTTTCAAAGATCTGGTGAAATGGACAGAATAGTTTGGGATTCTGAAATGACTAAAAAGGAGACATACCAAATACTACTACTCATGGTATCATAAAATTAAGCAGAGACGCATTACTGGGCTATAGGAGAATTCTGAGCACCATCTAGCCCACCCACCCCATCAACAAGAGTAAAGGCAAAGCGGTGTGGAGAAGCTAGACTAGACTACAAAATCTGTCTGGATGAGTCAACAACATAGCCTGAACTCTTTCTGTGGGAGCTGCATGGAACAAGGCACAGAAGGAGAAATGTAATGAAATACAAGGATCTCTTATTTTAAATAAATCAAAATCTATAAAATGCCCTACTTGGAGAACTGATTAAGTAGCTGATTAAAATACTTGTCAGTGTAATTTATCTACCTAGCTGATATCTTCTCAGTTTTAAGAACAAAATATAAGAATTATTCCTTTTTTATAATCTCTCTCACTCCCACTCTGGTAGGCTATTTTTCAATAACAGAATTAGTTCTGGACTATTCAAAGCTACTAAAAAGTAGCTGGAAGGGTGTGAGTTCTGGTTAATTAAATCTTTTTTGTCAAAATTAAGTGGAAAGGATTTAGTACATACTGTTCAACTATCTTTATCAAGCCTTCCGATATGCCACTGAACACGTTGCTGATCTTCATGGCAGGGAGCAGATTATACTACATTCTGTATCCAGTTTTCAACATTCTATTGCATGAATGAAAGACTTGCTGACATGCTTCTCAGATATGAAGATGGCATAAAACTACGAGGTTTGGTTAACAAGCTGGAGAACAGCTGAGATCCTACAAGATCTCTGACAGGGTCTTCTGATAGAGGTAAAGCTAACAAAGTGAATTTAATTGGGATAAGTGTAAAGTCCTGTACTTGGGTTAAAAAATTCCACTATACAATTTGGGGAGGAACAATGCGTCTAGAAAGCAGTTCACATGAAAAAAGACTTGCTATTTCTAGTGAACTACAAGCCCAGTGAGTCAGCAGTTTGATGTGACAGATAAAAGAGGTAATGTAGAGTACTGTAGAATGTCCAGAGAGAGGGCTATGATATTCCCTATGTAATCTTCCTTAACCACACAATGCAGTTAGAATACTATGTCTAGACCACATTTTAGAGGAGACACTGACAAGTTGTTTTATGGATCAATAGACTGGCTTTTATTCATGGAAGAAAGCACTGTGCTGACTGCATCAGGCTCCAAAATATAGCCAGGTCCTGATAAGTGTGAATAATGAATATCCTAAATTGGCTTCAGATCACACTATTTGAAGTTGTAATTGTGAAAATATAATCATCCATCCCAGCCCAATGGAAATACATTGTGTGAATTTGAATAATAAAACCACTCTAGGGGATTTATTATTTACACTAATTAGGACCTACAAGACTTCTTCAATGAGATCCAGTTACTCTAAGGCAGAAGTTCTTAACCTGGGATCTAAGAGGTTTTTTTTTCTTCACATTTTATAGTTGCATTTTAATATATTTCATTTTCCTTGTAATTTTATGTGTTTTATTTTAAACATTAAAATACTATTCTGGGAAAAGGTCTATAGTCTTCACTAGACTGCCGAAGGGATCCATGACCCATAAAAAGGGTAAGATCCCCTGTAAGGAGATTAGTCTAAGCATCCACATAAACAAAAGCAAAGTATGGATGAAGGATACGTTTTGTTTAGATTTGACAGATATGACATCATACCCCACTGATTGGGCCCATCAGTTTACATATCTTGGATATCACTGAAGGTGAACAATGAATTGGGCCTAGCAGTGAAAGAAGGGACTAGGCTAGAAAGTATTTAGGAACCTGCACAATGTCTGGGCATGCTGCTGCAAGAGCCCATCTTAACAATTCTGCTGTTCCCTTCCTGATCCTATATAGTGTGAAATATGGATCACTACAGTCTAAGAAGCAAAATAATAGGAAGCCTGAGCAGAATTAGAAAGATGCATGCATGGTGAAGGTATGTAGGCCATAGTATATTATCAGTAATGATGATGGTGATGTTTCATTTTTCAATCATGTCTGACACTTTGAGACCCCATTTGGAGTTTCCTTGGCAAAGGTACTGGAAGGGTTTGCCTTTTCCTTCTCCAGCTCATTTTACAGATGAGGAAGTGAGGCAAACAAGGTTAAATGACTTGCCCAGGGTCACCACAGCTAGTAAGTGCCTGAGGTCAGATGTGAACTCAGTAGGATAAGTCTTCCCAACTCCAGGCAAGGCACTCTATCCACCATGCCACCTAGCTGCCCCGTTACTGATAATGCACATTGCCAATGACATCCTCAAGAAAAAGAATAACTGACATGATCAAATAAGTAGATCTACAATGAAATGATAATCCCTGTACATGGAGGACACTCTACTGAAGAAGGAGAACACCTGAAAGCATGATTGGCTACCCCCACCTTAATATCCTACCACTTTCACAAGATAAGAAAGAAGGATGCAACATGTTCTTTGCTCATGGTGATTTTTATTTTGTTGAATTTTTAAGCAAGACTGATATGACCACCTAACCAGGCTTGAAAAGGCATGGTGGTACAATGGAAAAGAGATCTGGATATGGAGTCAGACAATCTGGGCTTGAATTTCAGCCCCAGTGTGTATTGTTTTTGTGTCTAAAAGCAGACAGGTGTCACAGTGGATAGAATGCTGGACCTAGACTCAAGAAGACCTGAGTTGAATCCAGCCTCAGAAACTTACTGTTTGACCCTAGGTAGGTCACTTAACCTCTGTTTGCCTCAGTTTACACAACTGTAAGATGGGAACAATGATATCAACCTCCCCTCCAGAGGTAGCTGGGTGGTGCAATGGATAGAGTGATGGGCTTGTATAATGGTAATAGAAATTTGAAGATCTTCCCTGCTCTCTAATAGGTTTAGGTGAATTTGAAGACCTTTCCTGATTTGAAAATATACTCTGCCCCCCTAATAGACTAAATATGGTTACATGGAGCCTGTGGTGGGAGGCTTCCTTTTCAGAAAGGGACAACTTTTGTTACTTTGTAGTCAAGTGAGTCACAAGGGTTGTAATGTTCTCTGATCCTGTAGAAGGTTATATTTACCTCTGAGATGAGGTTTTGCTTTGGGGCTCACTTATGGGAAGAGTTGTGTGATTTGATCAGTTGAGACTCTGGGTAGCCATTGAGTCCCCGGCTTTGAAAACCCAGATGTTGGTGTTTCTCTCTCTTGTGACTAATTGTATGTATGATGGTCAGACAGCTAGACGCCCTGTCTGTTGGTCTGCTGAATTGTGTTGTTTTCTCTGTCTGTATTTTGGTCTGCTTATAACTTCTGTTTGTATTCTCTGAAGTTCAGGGTGCTGACTTTTCCCCCTGAACCAGGTAAATGATATATGTTTGATTAAAGTAAGATTGTTAACCCTTTTTGAGTTGCTTTCCTTTAGAAAAGCAGATCAAAGAACCTGTACAAGTAGTAATTCTGGATATGCTAGGGTGCTTGCTGCTACAGCCTGAAATCAGGAAATCTCATTTTGCTGAGTTCAAATTTGGCCTCAGATACTAACAGATACTGCAGCCCTCTTTCCACCCACCGCAAATGGAGTGCTGTGCTAGTCTAATGATATATTAAAAAGTTCTGATGGGACTGGCTATAAAAGTCAGCTACCTTCTTAGGCAAAGGTCAAGTTGTTAATAGCATCAAAAAATGCTGGAATCTCAGGTCTCTCTATATAGAAATCCAAGTCTGAACTGGAGGATATGAGAAGAAATAAGGAGGGAAAGAAAGATGTTAGCCCACAGTGGCTAAGATAGGTAAGAGGTGTTAATGAACATCACCTGGATGCCAGACATGGAGGGGGAAAAGACACCAGCAGACATTGTGCTAATCAACAGAGACATGAAAAAGACGGATCTGATTAAGATAGCTGAACCAGACCAGGCCAACCTTGAAATCACCCAACACGGTATTAATAATGAGGAACACTGCTACCAGGTGTCAGCCCTGCAGTGAGCAAGGACAGCAGACAGGAAAAACATGTCACCATGTCACACTTACTTATAAATTCTGTTGTTTATGGAAGAAAACAAAAATAGACATACCCCTAATGTGCCATTTTGACTACATATCAGAGGGGAGGTGAGACCCAGGTGCTCCTGCCACTCCGAGCTCCCCGACCCCTACCTCCAGCTCCCTGTGAGCTCCTTTTATGTATTCACATGCTTAATGGATTTCCACAGAGTTTTTTCTCTGGGGAGTTTCATACTCAGCTGTTCCAAAGTGTGACAACAGAAGACATGCCATGGGGAGCAACCAATAGTCCTCTTAGTTCATTTGACAGGCACCAAGGGACTTTGTGGGAGAATAGAGGGAACACTCTCTACAGACCTAAGAGATTAGGAATATAATGAAAATGTCCCTCATACGTCTATAATTCCTTCTTAGGAATCTCTTATTCCTAGATTTGATAGGGTTTCCCAAAAATCTTAGTATAGTTTTAAATTAAAAGTTTAAGACTTTTGGGACACCCCATATAAAAGCTCTTCTACAAATCTTTTAAGCTTTTAGACACAGTCAGTTCTTCACTTTACATAAGTAGACCTTTCTGCAGACCTCTATGTAAAGGAATTTTTACCTAATGCAAATTTGTCCACACATGTGGAGAAAGGAAGGAGAAAAGGAATCAGGGAAGGGGCCACAGGTCCATGGAGAGAGTGAGTCAGTACATGGTTCAAGGACATGTGGGGGCTGAGGACAGACATGCAGGTTAGTGGGCAAAGTGAAGTAAAGGTCTTCTCTCTTGGTGCAGGAGGTGAGTCCATCTGTCACTTGCATATTTTGGGTTTATTGGTTTTTTTTTGGTGGGGGTGGGAGGCTGCTGAGTGCTGAGGGAAGGGGCAAGAGCAGAGAGAAAGGGAGTAAAATACTGTACAGTAAAATTAACATAGGTTTTTTATTGCTGATTTCGTAAAGTTGAATTTGTGTAATGCAAATTTACATAAAGTGAAAACAGTCAGTATATGGTTTTATATTACATATTCCCCAAGGGAGTAAACCTATTGCTTTTAGGGGTTAAAAGTGACATTCTTTACCCTTCAGGAGATGTAGCCCATGCTTAGTGTCAAAGGATCAAGTGCTCATCCTATTTGCATATTCCACGATTTTGATCACAGCTCCAGCCATCTTAATCTTTCTTTTTTCCAGGTTCAGACCCCTTTTTAAGCACAAGCTGAGTCAAACAAATGGAAGAAGAGGGGATGTGGACCTACCTCACAGGGCAATGCAGAACATCAAGAAAGAAGCATGCTGTTTCCTTCTCCTAAGAATTCCCTAACCTCTCTGATATTCTCTGGGTCACAGCTCAGAGAATAGCAGCATCTGACCTATAGCAAACCCACTCAAAAGGAAATGGAAATGAAAATGTCAGGAGATTCAGCTGCTCATTAACCCCATTATTTCATTTGTCTTGGACCTTCGTCCCACTTCCAAGTGCCTGCCGCTGGCCACTCCTCCCCAGAGATAGGGGAAAGGGAGTTAGTTCCACTAGTAACATCAGATATGTAGCTCTAAGCTGAAGTAGGAACAGTTTTCTCATTCTTTATCTCCCACCCCAACCCCAACCCCATTTGACCCTATTCTGATGTCTGGGCTCTAGAGCAGCAGAAACATTCAACTCCAAACACAAAGACACCTACAAATACCTCAAACATACAAGGAAGATAAAAAGAGAGAATCAAGGTTAGACCTTGGGCACACCTCTGACTAATTCCCCCAGCCTCACTTAGCTCCTAAACCTTCATTCACTCTCTCTGCTAGCCACATATTGGCTGGTTTAAACAAAGACATAACCATAATTATAGCTTAATCAACAAACAGCTCCTTTATTTTTAACAGGTAGCAGTTAATCAATCAACTAGCATTTATCAGGTGCCTACTGTGTGCCAGGCACTGTCATTGGTGCTGGGGATTCCAAAGAATAAAACAATTCCTACTCAAAAGGAGTTTACAGGATAATGGATTAGACAATGAGTGCATACACATATATACATATACATATATATATATATATATATATATGTCTAAACACATTGATATATATTTATATGTTTTATTTGTGTTATTTTATCTCATGCTAAATATAATATAAATATATACAAAGACATTAGGATATAACATAATTAAGAAGACTCACAAGTAGTTGGAAAGATCAGGATAGGTTATGTATAGAAGGTGGTGCTTGAATTACATCTTAAAGAAAAATAGAAACTCTCTGAGGCAGAGGTAAGGAGGAAGTACATTCCATGCATGGAGGATGGTGAATGAAAAAGCAAGGAGAGAGAAGATGGAGTGGCAAGTGTGAGGAACAGAGAGAAGACCAGTTTGATGGAATTGCCAAGGGCCAAGGCGAGGGAGGGAAAGGAGAGAGAGGAGGAAAGCAAGGAGGGAGGGGAAGGAAGAAAAGGGAGAGACAGAGAGGAAAGAAGGCAATAAGGGAAGGGAGAGAAAAAAAGAAGGGAATGGGAGGAGGGAAAGGATGGAAGAGGAGATCAGGGAGGGAAGGAAGGAAGGAAAGAAGGAAACATTTACTAAGTACCTACTATGTGTCATCTAGTTTTAGGTGGTTTACAAATATTATCTCATTTGACCCTCACAACAACCCTGGGAGGAAGGGGGTTATAAAAAGGATCCTTATTCAAAGTTTAGATGAGTTGACCTCCAAGGTTCCTACAAATACAGAGATTTGGTAATTCTGAGGAAAAGCTAAAATTCTTGGCCTGCCATTCAAGGCTCTCCACAATCTGGCACCATTCTACCTTTCTAACTTAATCTCATACTGTTTTCTTGTCTGCCATACTATGCCAAATTGGACTGCTCATTGTCATGTAAACAGACATCATGCTTTCCCAATTTTATGTCTCTAGTTAGACTGTTCCCTATCCCAGGAATGAACTCCCTATTCTATCTTTGTTGAATTTCCTATGTTGAATTTCATATTCTATGTTGAATTTCATATATCCTATGTTGAATTTCAGACCATCCTTTAAAGTAAAATTCAAATGCCATCTCCTCAACCAGCCCTCTCTTGGGACCATCCTGTGATAGTATCCTCCTTTGCAGAGCTCACACAGAACTTGTGCTTGGTGCTTCTCTCCCCTGGACTGTTGGATATTATAGTAACTTGTTCATTGTGTCTTAGCTTCCTACTTGACTGCAAGTTCCCTGAGGAAAAGGCTTTGCCTTATGTAGCTGTTACCCTAGCTGCACCTATCACAGTAATCTGTACTAAAAACTTCAAAAATTCATTTGAACTGAAAATCTCCTTAGCTTTTCTAGCTTGTATCCTGCATGCCACAGATGCTGGACAGAGGTTCTTCTATGTGGCTGATACTTTCACAAGTGTCCCATTAAGCTATCCATCCTATCAGTGTGGTGGTGGAGAAGAGGGAAAAGTTCTGGAGAGGACAGTCTCAGATGTAGGAAAGGAATGTTGCAAGTAACTGCAAACACAAGCTGGATCTATAAATGGTCTGAGGGACAATCTGAATGTCTCTCAGGTCAATCAGATTCCTTCTAGCATAACTAGAGAGAAATCCTTGCAGAGAGAGAATTCCTCTGCTCTTGGCACCATGTAACTCGGAGAACTGTGGGTAGCTGGCCATTGGCTAAAATTTGGCAATTCATTTATTTGGTTATCCACACATAAAACCAGCCCCTCTGTTTGGCATTGCCTAAGAGATTGAGAAGTGCCCAGGCTCCAAAACTATCCTCCTTGTGGCTCCACAAACTTGCCTAAAACTTTTACCCACTGGCAGAGATAGACAGGCCTGTGTCCATTTCTCTCAAATTAAAATGAGACAACAAAGAAGTTCAATGAAAGAGAAAATATGGAGGATTTTGTTGTTGTTTTTGTTAAGCAGACATAAAGAAACAACCATTTATATTTATTTCTCACAGTGGGGTAGGAGAGTTTTCTCCAAGGAACTGAACTACATCCTCATGATGCCAAACAACTTCTAATAGTCTACCTGATGACTTCTGGGTGCTCCCCACTTCTCCCTGAAAGGGCAAAGGTTACTTCCCCCCAAACCTTAGCACATATACCACTTCCATTTGGATAGCTACCCTCTGATTAGTATTTAGCATCTGGAGATAGATAGATAGATAGATAGATAGATAGATAGATAGATGATAGATGGATAGATAGGTAGAGAGATGGATAGACAGATGGATAGATGGATACATAGATGATAGATAGATGACAGATGTATGATACAGAGAGATAGACAGAGATAGAGATGTATGTGCATGTATGTATGTGTATATACACGTATGTGTGTATATACATGTATATGTATTAATATGTATGTGTGCATTGTGTGTATGCATGTGAACGTGTATACATACATGCATGTATATAAAATAAATTATCTATTACCTCTGTGCTTTTTTTCTGTTTGCTTCTAGAAAATCCACAGGCAGCAGGTGAGTGTCTCTAATGTCTGTCAAGGTCACATGCAAAAGCTGCAGAAACTATCCAGATTTGTGCTGCCTGGAGACCCAAATGGGGCTAAAAATAGCAAACGCTTCCCTCCCAGGGCAAGAGTGGGCAGCAGCTGTAGGATTAGAAGAACAATGTGATGAGGGGCCATGTGGGTCACCCAGCCTGTAAGGATGGAGCCTGGGAGACAGAGGTGTGTCCTGCCCCTCGCTGAAGCCAACAGCACAGCTGCCCTGGGGAGCTGCATCTTCTGGGTCTGCATGCGTTGGCATGCACGCCAAGACCAGGAGATTCTGTAAGCTGTTTTCTGTAAGGTCAGTTCCATGGATATGAACAGGAACAGGAGTAATAATAACTATTCACATTCCTCTAAGACTTTAACATTTACAAAGCACTTTCCTTACAAAAGCCCTGGGAGGAAAGTAGGTGGGATTATAAATTTAGTCCTGGAAGGGAACTCTGAGGTCATCTAGTCCAATCCTCTCATTTTACAGAAGAAGAAACTGAGGCCCAGGGAAGTTAAGTGACTTGCCCAACGTCACAGAGGCAGTAGGCACAGAACTTGGGTCTTCTGACTCCAAAGTCAGTGCTCTTTCTACTCTGTCATGCCACCTCCGAGGTAGTACAAGCATTGATCGCCTCCCTTTTATACATTAAGAAACTGAGACTAAGGGACATGAAGCAAATTTCTCAGAATCAGACATGGAATTCAAGGCCAATTTTCCTGATTCAAAGTCCAATGTTCTTTCCACTTTATCCAGATGAAAAAGCAAGAGACTACAGCTCAGGGCATTTCAGACACAGTGAGAAATGACTTTCAGACTCCCTGCTTGTTGTATTTTGTTTTAGCAAAGTAGAGAACAGAAAACACGTATACTCCCACTCTACTCTCCTCTGCTCCATTTAATATAAGTCTCTCATCTTGCAGAAAGTCCTATTCCTTTAGCTTCTTTGGTCCTGTCCTATGCAAACTTAGAATTTCCAAGGCTGTCTTCTCTTTGTTTCCTATCGCTGTTACGTGTCCGTGTTGCCTTCAGCCCTGAGTACATTTGCCTTTGATTTGATTATGACATGAAATGTTAAGACAGTTGCCTGGGGACACTGAGTAGTCAAGTGACCTGCCTGTGGTCAGATGTGTCAGACTTGAACCCAAGACTTCTTCACACCAGGGCTGGTTGGTCCTCACCATGGCATGCTGCTTCTTAGGCAACTCTCTAAGGCTAAGTTATGGAGGAGTAGTCAATATCCATCAGCAGAAAGAGTTTCCACACCATGAATTTCCCCCAAAAAAACACAGACCCAGATCACTAGTCACACAAAAAGTTAATGCATAGTTAGTTATA
Source organism: Pseudocheirus occidentalis (assembly GCA_028646575.1). Lineage (NCBI taxonomy): Eukaryota > Metazoa > Chordata > Mammalia > Diprotodontia > Pseudocheiridae > Pseudocheirus > Pseudocheirus occidentalis. The sequence goes on along the minus strand of CM053593.1, from coordinate 94,281,710 downwards.
TGTTTTCACTTTGCCACATGTGTCTCATGTTATGCAGAATAGTTTAATCATTGACAAAATTGTGCTACTGTGTACAACATTCTCTTGGTTCTGCTTGTTCCACTCTGCATTATTTCATTCAAGTCTCTCCATGTTTTTTCCTAAAGTCAACCTCCTCATCCTTTTTTTACAGCTCAGTAGGAGCCTTCCCAGCACATTCATATACTACAACTTGTTAGCCATTCCCCAGTTGATGGGCATTCCCTTAATTTCTAGTGAGGGCTCCTAAAGAGAGGAATTGTAGTAATGTATGGTGTTTAATGTCTAAAAATGGGGTCACTGACCCACTAGTAACAGGAGACGTGGAAGGCAACCATGTCATCATGGAAAAGACACCACTAGGCATGAGGAGAGATCTGGATTCTAGTTCTGGCTCAGGGATGAACTTGTGTGTGACCCTGCAACATTCACGTGATTTCAGCCTCCTCTGCTAGAAAATGAGACATAGGACTCAATAACTTCAAAAGTCTCTCCCAGCTCTGAAATTCTAGGATTTTGTACATACTCTGGAATGCTTCTCCTTCACAACCTTGGCAACTGTCTTTCTGTACTCTAAGTAGGCATTTAATAAATGTTTATTGGTTGGCTGGCTGATCGATTGACTCTTTCTCTCCATTCACAAGGGTACCAATTCACCCTCATCACCTTTGGTCTGAACTATTGCAATAGCTGGCTAATTAGTCTCCTTGACTCTAATCTCTCCCTCTTCCCATCCATTTTCCACAAAGCTACCAAAATGATTTCATAAAGCACTGGTCTGACCATGTCACTATCCTACTCAATAAAATCTAATGGCTTTCTCCCTATTGCCTCTAGGAACTGTTTGCCATATAAACCCCCCTACAATCTAGCTCCAACCTACCCATGCAACTTGATAACACAATACTGCTCTTCAAATAGTACAGTCCAGCCAAACCTGGCCCTCCATCTTCCATCTTTGTGATTGGTACACCCCTATTTACCTGGAATGTGCTCCCTCACCTCTTCCTCTTAGAAGCTCTAGTTCCTCTCAAGGCTTGGCTCAAAAACCCCCTTCAACATAAAGCCCTTCCTGACCTCTTCAGATGCTAGTGCATCTGTTCTGTAACTAGTCTGCTAATAAGTGTATATGTACTCATCTCCTCTGGCTGGCATGTAAGCTCCTGTAGGCAGGTAATGTTTCACTCTTATCTTTGAGCACAGTGCCTGCCACATTGTGGGTACTCAACAAATGTTTACTGGTTGATTGCTTTTCAAGTAGTAAAAATGCATTGCTTCAAGTCCTGTCTATATCTTCTCACCAGATTCCCTTCATGAAATAACAATGTGCAGCTGACTTTGAGTAAGACTTGGATTGTTTAAATCTACTATAAAGCTAAATAGATCAGATGATATTCAAACTCTTATTAACATTTAAAATCTAACCAGTGAGCTGGTAACACCATGTACAAACTAGATGAAAGGTAGCATGGAACACTAGATTTGGACATCACACCTATCAGATAGGCGAAACAGGAAAATGATAAACACTGGAGATGTGGGAAAGTTGAACACTAATTCATTGTTGGTGGAGCTATGAGCTGATCCAACCATTCTGGAGAACAATTTGGAACTATGCCCAAAGAGCTATGAAAACATGCATACCTTTTGACCAGCAATACCACTTCTAGGGCTGTATCCCAAAGAGAGCATAAAAATGGGAAAAGGACCCGTATGTACAGAAATATTTCTAGCAGCTGGTGGTGGCCAAGAACTAGAAACCAAGGGGATGCCCATCCATTGGGGAATGGTTAAATAAATTGTGGTATATGAACATAATGGAATGCTGTTGTGCTATAAGAAATTAAAAACAGGCAGACTTCAGAGAAACCTGGAAAGACTTATATGAACTGATGCTGAGTGAAGTGAGCAGAGCCAGGAGAACACTGTACATAGTAATAGCCACAGTGCGCAAGGACTGACTTTGATAGACTCAGCCCTTCTCAGCAAGGCAAAGCCCTAAAACAATTCCAAAGATCACATGATGGAAAATGCCATCCACATGCAGAGAAAGATCTATGGAGACAGAATGCAGAACAATGCAAACTATTTTCTTTTTTGTTTTGTTTTGTTTTTCTTTCTCTTGTTTTTTCCATTTGTTTTAAGTCTTCTATGTAACATGACTAATGTAAAAATGTGTTTAATAGGAATGTATATGTAGAGCCTGTATCAGATTGCAAGCTGTCTTGGGGAAGGAGGGAGCAAGCAGGGGGAGAAAATTTAAAACTTACAGAAATGAATGTTGAAAACTAAAAATTAATCTTTTTTAAGTACATTATTAAAGTTAAAAAAAGATCTAAATAGTGTATCCTCCCTATGCCCATCACAAACAGAGCCCTGCACATAGTAGGTACATAATCCTGGCTTAATGATAAAATCTTAAGCATTTCCATAATCAGTCAATAAGCATTTATTAAGGCCCTACATTGTGCCAGGTGCTTTGCAGAGACAGTAATTAAATACTTCCTGAACTCTAATCACTTATATTCCATCATGAGAAAGTTTCTTTAGAACCCAAGTACTATGTCTTACTGCATGGAACCAGAATCAATCCCCAGAAATACAATATACTGTGTTTTAGCCCTGTCCAACCTAATACACTTCATTCAGATTTCTTCAACTCTCAAAATATTCAGGAGCAGACAATTTCGTTTTATTGGTGATTCAAATAGTGTGAAAAGGAAAGAAAACTATACAATTCTATTCTTCTAGTAGCTTTCTTGGTTTCCTGAATAAGAGCATGGTTAAATTTGAAACAAGACTTTCAAGCAGCCTAATAAAACTCATGCATAAACCCAAAAGGAAGAAAATCATCAGCCAAACATTATTATTACACAGAAGAGTATATCTGCCATAGCTTAGAGATCTGATTTATCAGGTTAGTAGGAGCTTGCCACCTGTGGGCTCAGAAAACTACAAATAAATGGAGTTTCGGGTGTGCTGGCCCAGACAGTAGCTAAACAAACTGTCAACCCAAGTGTTCTCATATTAACCCAGGGGTCAGAAAGAAGTGAGCTGTCTCAGCATCCTGCTCTTCCTATAATTCTCCAGCACAAGAACCTTGGCAATGTCCTCCTGGATCAGACTAATGGCCACCCAATATAGTATTCTGTATCTGACTAAGGTATATGGTCAGATCCCTAAACATTTTCCAACATTTTATTCATGGATGGATTTAACATTAACTGACCTTGATCGCACTTCAATTCAATTCAACAAATATCTGAATGCCTGTTTTCTAAGTCCAGTGCTGGACTTGCCTTTCTCCCTACTCCCAAGAAACATTCTCGCCCTGCAGCCCAATCCCCCCATTTAGAGCAATGAATTTCATGTACTTTCAGAAGAATTAATAATATTTTCTTTTCTGGGAAGAACATTCCAAGTTCAATATATCCAAAACAAATTTATTATCTTTTTCCTAAAACTCCCTTTCTTCTGAACTTCTTAAATTTTGTTGAAGGCACCACCATCTTTCCAGTCACCCAAACTGACATTTCTCCTGGACTTTTCCCATCTTTCACCCTCACCCCGTCTGCAATAAGTTGCCAAGTTTTATTAACCCTACCTTGATACCATCTCCTGGGTTAGCCAGGTGGATCAGTGGATAGAGCACTGGGCCTGAAGTCAAGAAGACCTGAGGTCCAATCCATCCTCAGACACTTCCGAGCTCTAGGAACCTGGTCATTTAACTTCTATCAGTTTCCTCAGTTTAAATGGGGATAATAACAACACCTGCCTTCCAGTGTTGCTATGAGGATCAAATGAGATCATATTTGTAAAGCACTTAGCACTGTGCCTGGCACATAACAGTAGACACCATACACACATACATACAAACACACGCGTGTATATGTATGTATATGTGTGTGCATGTATGTGTATATGCATGTGTGTGCACATATGTGTGTATGTGTGTATGTGTGTATGTATTCATTCTCTTCCCTCCCCTCCCCGCTATATCTGTCCCCTTCTCTCTCCACTTATACAGTCACTACCTGGTCTGGGCCCTTATGACCTCTTCTTTCTTGCCTAGACTATTACAACAGCTTCCTAATTGGGCTCCCTATGTCCTGTTTCTCCTTTCTCCAACACATCCTCCTCCCAGCTGCCAAAGAGATCTTCTTCATACCTTTCTGACAGGTATGACAATGTCACACTCTGCTCAGAAATCTCCAGTTGCCTCTGGGATCAAACACAAATTCCTCCTCAATTTGGCATTTCAAGTCCTTCACCATCTGGTGCCTACTTACCTTACCAGGCTCACTTCACACTGCTCTCTTTTACTAATTCTGTGATCCAATCAAACCGTCCTACTTACCATTCCTCACACACTACATTCCATCTTCTGTCCTCCATCCCTGGAATGTGTTCCCTCTGCTTCCCTCTGCCTCTTGTAATCTCTAATCTACAATACAGTTTAGCTCAAAAGCTATCTCATACACAAAGCACTTCCTGATACTTCCAGCAGCTGGAAGCACCCCACTTTCCCACCTCAAAATTACACTCTATTTTCTGTTTTGTATTTATTTATTTATATATGTATATGCTGTTTTCCCTCATGGAAGTAGATCATAAGCTCCTTGAAGGTGGGGAATGGTGTTTTTTCCCTACTACCAGTGTTTGGCACAATGCCTGGCACATAGTCATGGCTATTGATTGATTGGTTATAACCCAAGCTCCTTAAATTGATGGTGGTGTTTTTCTCTGAATGTCTATGGCCTAGAATAGTGCCTAGCACTGAGACACAGGTGCTTGATAAAGATTTGGCTGATTAGGATCTCACTTTTGCAAAGCAGATGGGATGACAGAATTGCTGTGCCACAACCACACCCTTTCATTACATATGTCCATTACCACTGTGTACAAAAGAGGTCTACCGATCTATTTACTGGCTCACTTATGACAAATGCTCAGCAAACACTTGAATTTAGGTGAGGCAGTACGAAGAGACAAAAAACACATTGAATGAGGAGACAAGTGACACCTGGGTTCAAATCCTACCTCTTATACATAGGATTACTGAAAAGATGGGAATATTATCAGAAAAAGGAGGTTTGGGTTTTTTTTCCCTTTTCCCTGTCTTTAACCCCTCCCCTTCCCCCCTTTTTTTTTGGAGAATGGAAGGCCAGACAAGTTAGTGTCAAGTGTCTGAGGCTAGATTTGAACTCAGGTCCTTCTGACTCCAGGGTCACTACTCTATTTACTGTGCCGCCTAGCTGCCCCTATCCCTTCTTTTACAACTGTATACTGAACATCCTTGTATATTTGCTGTTTTTGTTCACTTGTTTCAGTCATGTCTGACTCTTCATAACTCCATCTGGGGTTTTCTTGGTGGAGATACCAGAGTTGTTTGCCATTTCCTTCTCCAGCTCACTTCACAGAGGAAGAAACTGAAGCCAATGGGGTTAAGTGACTTTCCCAGGGTCATACAGCTAGTAAGTGCCTGAGGTCAGACTTGAACTCAAGAAGATGAGTCTTCCTGACTCCAGGCCCAGCACTCTATCTAGTGCACCACCTAGCTGACCCCTGCTTAATGTGCCTAATTTTAAATTAAATTAGATTAAATCTTTAAAAACCTAAAATTTAAATTAACATTAAACACATGCTTAAATGATTGTTTTAAGGGAATGTTATGTTAATAACTGAAGGGTTTGGCATATATGGTAAAAACTTCTCTCTGGATAATGGGATATATACTGGTTGCTGTGAGACATACTCTAAACCCTACTCCAATGGTATTGGCTTGTGATAACATGACAGGTTGCTATGGCAATGGATTATGATGTCACTGATTTTTAAAAGCCTAAAACACTCTCACGTCTTTAGATTCTAAAGTTTAGAGAAAGAACGAAGACTACTGCTCCCCTCATTTCTAATGAAATCTCAGTGCCTCCATATGAACTATAAAATATGCTCATTAGTCAGTACAAGGCAGAGGTCTCAATTCTTATGGTATGAAGAAATGCCTAGGGTAAGGTCTGAAAGGGCTTTCCAGGTATAGACAAGCTGTATTATTTGGGATGCCACCATATCAAAATCCTACCAGAAATTCAACAAGCGGGTGTTATACAACAGCTATGGGCCAAGCAGTGGCAATACAAAGAAAAAAATGAAACAGCTTCTGCCCTGAAGGAACTTATATTCTACTGGGGAAATAGCATATAGACATATAAGTAATACAGAAAAGACACAAAGCATTTCTCCTGTTGACAAGTGGATCAGGAAAAGTCCCATGCAGGAATTGATGCTTGCTGTGAGTTTTAAAGGAAGCTAGGATTTCAAAGAGGTAGAAATGAGGGAGGGCACTTCACATGCTGCTCAAAAGCTGACCTAGAAAGATTCCATTTACAGACATCCTTTCATAAACCACACCTACACAGAACAATGAGCCTTTCCCATTCATAGGACTCTTCTTGAGGTCAATAAAAAGAGCTGCTGCAAACTATTCTCCTTTGATGCTCACAAAAGCCCTGTGATACAGGTACTGTAATAACATACCCATTTTACTGATGAAGGAACAGACTCTGAAGAGTAACAGAGACTCAGTAAGTCTAAAAGGCAGTTTTTGAACCCAGATCTCTTGATCCCTAAGCCCAGTGTCTTTTCCACTATATCCTATTGCCTAATCTGAAATCATTTATCTTTTTTGGAACACTATAATTTGTATAGACAGAAGAACCTTAAAGAGGGATAGCTAATGCCCCATCCTCTAGCACCAGGGGCACAGATGTCACAGCAAGAAATTTACACAGATAAATTATTTAGAAACCATCTTGTCAGACTGAGGTACAAGGCATTTTGGCTTCCTCAAATATTGTTTCTTCCCATACAATACCTGCTAGAAGCTCCTGTCTATCACCTGAGATAATCTAATAGAATGCTAGAACAACAGATTATGATGCCGTAGCTAAAGAATTGTGAGGTCCTTTCTCTAGGTATCTCAACAGCATTGAGAATTACCCAGATGTTGGGCACTCTGAGACCTATGGTGTACATGGCACTAGACTTCACCACACCAATATACCCAAAATACAATCCAATCTACTTAGGACAACTATTAGTATGAGTGCAGTCTACAGAAGAAGTCCTCAAGCTAAAAGTCAGGGAGCTTGGGTTTCTTATAATAGCCATTTCATACCATACAGGAAGTCACTATCAAGTCCCCTATACTTTCAAAGCCTCAGTTACCCTAACTATAAAATGGGGTTAATGTCTCCTGGTCACTTGTTCCTACCCACTTCCCCAGGGAGGCTTGGGACACAAAATTCTATAACACTGCTGTGAGTCAAAGGGAAAAAAAAAACCCACTATCTAGAAGGAAGGGATTATAATGATGGACTGAGGAGAAGTTGAACATGAGCATTTTCTTTTCTCTCTTCAAAATGAGATTCTGGTCCCAAGAACTGCGGAGTGAAAGAGGAAGAATACGTTTTAAGCAATCACAATCCTCCAGAACCAAGTGCGCTGTCCCTGCTGAGTTTTAAATAAAATGCCTGTCCAGTGTTATTTAGCTGAGAAGACAGCTGAATGGCCCAGACAAGCTGGTAATCTGGGGTGGGGAGGGATGGGTAATTCTTCCCCAGCTAGAAATAGCACGCCAATACAGGGGCTTTAAAGGTTCTGCCCTGTGGAGGAAAAATGCTGGCTTCTCCTTTATTGAAACCTGGGAAGGGAAATAACCAACTCCACTTTGACATAGCATCAGGCCAGCCAAGTTCAAGGTGTTGTTGAATAGGAGAGTTCAATGTTGAGGTGGGTCTGCAAAACGAGTTCCTGTAACAAGCAGTGGGAAGAACAAGTCCTCTGTATGTACTGGTGTGTACACAGGCAAGGGACTTAGGTAGGGGTGTATGGAGAATGTGGTAATGTTGCATGGTGGAAAAGAGCAGCGAATCTGAAGTTAGAGGGGCAGTGGCTTGAACCCTGGGTCTCCCAGGGAGCCGGGTTGCACAGTGGTTAGAACTCTGTGCCTTGCATCAGGAAGACTTGAGTTGAAATACAGACTCATACACTTATTAGTTGTGTGACCCTGCACAAGTGACTTAACCTCTGCCTGCCTCAATTTCCTCAACTGTAAATAGGGGATAATGATAGCACCCACCTGCCAGGGTTGTTATGAGGATCAAATGAGATATTTGTAAAGTGCCTAGAATAGTGCCTGGCACAGAGTAGGAGCTTAATAAATATTTGTTTCTTTCTTTCCCCTCTTATTCCTCCCCTCCCTTTCTCTCCTCCTTCCTCCTTTCTTTCCATTCTTCCTTTCTTCCTTCCTCCCTCCCTTCCTCCCTTTCCCATGTGTAACCTTAGGCAGGTCACTTTATGTCTTGTAGCTTCAGTTTCCTTCTAGATTGTGACATCCTCCACATGGACAAGACTATGTTTTATTTAATTTGCATCAACCCAAGTGTCCAGAACAGTGTGATGTTTTGTGTTTATGTAGCAGCAACCATGCTTTTATACCCAGGATGGCTGCTAGCATAGCTTCTTAGATTTGCTTTACTAGGAAAGATAGCTGTTCAAGAGGTCAACAATCTTTTTAAAAATTATATTCATTAGTTCAGGGGGAAAATTAGCACCCTGAACTTCAGAAACAATCCAAAGAAAACAGAGAAAATACAAGCAGAGAAATAAAAACCAACAGATAGGGCTTCTACCTATCTGATAAAGTAGCACAAATCAACAGATAGATCCAACTGTCTCACCAAGGCAATACATACACAGTTCCCAGAGAGAGAAGCACCAACATCTGGGTTTTTCAAAAGCTGGAGGGAGGGCTCCTTAGTGGCTACACAGAGTCTCATCTGGTCAAATCACAAGAACACTCTTCCAATAAGTGAGTCCCCAAAGCAAAATGCATATATACCCTTTTAAGAGCCAGAGGGGAGCACAACCCTCATGACTCAATATTGAATTAGAAATTAACAAAAGGTATGAAAGCCTTCCTACAAGCAAGCCTTCCCCTAAGCAAGCTTTCCTTAATGGGCTCCACATGATGTCTATTAATGGGCTGGGAAGATCTTAAATCTCATTAACATTGCAATACATGTAAATACATACAGTTTAATACATACAGCTGCTGAATGAATGAATGTCCCAAGTAATAGGGCAATGCAGTTTATATCTGGGATTTTTCTCAATACCTAGGACAGGAATCAATGAATTCATTGATTGGTTGGATGAAGGAAGATGACCTCTGATTCCAAACCCAGTGCTCTTTCTGCTACATACTTTATTTTCATGTTATCCCCATGGGTAAGGCAGAACATAACTCATAACTCCTATTTCTAAAAATGAGAAAATTGGGACCCAGAAAAGTATTATAGCTTATGTAAGGTTACAAAGGTTTCCAATGTCCTTTTAACTACATTAATTTTTCCTCCATACATTTCATGTTATCCCTATGAGGTGGGTAATATATGAATGGCTACCATTGTCTTATAGATAAAGAAACTGATACCTAGAGAGGTAAAATGACTTCCTTGAGATCACATAGTAAGCTACAATAGATATAAGAATAAGACCCAGAGCTCTTGACTCCTGTCCTAAAACTCTTTCCCACTGGAGCAAAAAAAGGAATGACTGCTAAGGACCCAAAGAACAGTTGGTGAGTTTCAGTGATTCTCCAGTCCTGGGCTCTGTCAGCCTAGACAGTTACAGAAAGAGAGAGCAAAGGGTTCTGTTGGAATCCCCTCCTGTGCTGTGATTTCATAATGTAATCAGGAAATGTTGCTCCAGATAATGTTGTCACAGGATGATGGACTCCTGCTTGGTGATAAACTCCGAGGTAGTCTCTGGACTTTACTGAAAACAAACATGCATCATAGCCTCACATTTTCCTTCCAATGAAAGAAAATTATTTCTTCCTAGCCTACTTCATATACTAACAAAGTTTCTATGTGCTCAATGCCAGTTGGCCTTGAGGGTTCCTGGATGTCAGCAATGGAAGCTAAAATGGAGAAGGGCAGCTGTTCACTTAGCCAAAAGCAAAAAATGGAAGTGCTGGTCCTTCCAGATAAGACAGTAGTCCTGGAGTGGAAATCAGCTTGCTGCATCTACGCCCATGGCAACATTCCCATCTGGGT
>CM053593.1:94249034-94271071 GCA_028646575.1 Pseudocheirus occidentalis | reverse complement strand
AGCCCCTGGTAAAGGAAATGATACCAAGATGGATGGATCTGAGAAAGAGAATTTTTAAAAAGTGAATCAGGAGAGAGAGATAAGAAGAAATTTCCTGACTGAAGTGAATATCAGCACTGGAGCTGTCCAGAGACCACACTTAATGAGTAGAGAAACTATCCTCAGTACTAAAAGAGGCCACCACAAATTTATGCTATCTAATCTCAACTGGTCCTTCATGGCAACCAGGTGATTGTTCTGTTCTTTCCTAATCAATTCTTTATTCCACCATTATAAGCAGCATTGTGAATGTCCTGTTACAAAAGAATCCCAGAAAAGAAAGCTATTCAACTCCCTTTAGTGACTCATAGTGGCCCTTCAAGACTTAGCACCAATCTCACTTTCTACAGGATGCCTTTCTCATCCACCCCTCACTCCAACTGATAACCTCAGAGACCATGTTCCATTTATCTGATCTCCCCCCCCCCGTATGTGTGCGCACACATACATATGTATATATGTATGTGCATGTGTGAAAAAATGCATATAGCTTGTATGTACCTAGCTATTTACATATTGTTTTAGCCATTAGAATGTGAGACCATTAAATGTAAGGACTGGTTTTTTGCTTCTCTTTGCATCTCCATTGCTTAGCACAGTTCCTGTTAACTGAATGAGAACAGAGGAACATAGGAGCATAGCTGGAAGGGTCATTAAAGATGATCTAGTTCTACTCCAATCTAATCATTTTACAAATGAGGACACTAAAACATAGGAAGAGTAATGACTTGCCTAAAGTTACACAAGCAGAAACGGCAAAGCCAAGATCTGAACCCAGTTGCTCTGATGCCAAAGCCAGCATTCTCACCACTGTACCACAATGTACTCTCAGCATTTGGTAGGCTTGGATTAGAAAGACCCCCTCCCCTCAGAAACCAATTCGCTAAATATAGATGGGGCTGAAGAAAATCTTGCAGGACAAATGAAAATTGTATAAACCAAATGATTCTTAATGACAAGTTTCCCTTTTCTTAGATTTGCAAATTCACTTGTTTAGGTGGGTACTCCCAGTGGAAATTTCCAATACTAATGTACAGTGACACTTTCTTTGCAATTTATAATTGTCTCGTGCACTGAGTATCAAAGTAAGTTATACTTCCCTAAGGTCACACAGCCAATACACGATAGGGGTGGGACTTCTTAGAATCACAGTTTTATAGATGGAAGGGGCCTTAAAAGCCATAGAACCTGACCTCACTCACTCATTTTACATTCAAAACAGATCTTCCATGCAGCCTCCCTTATCCAAGATTAACTCTACTAATAAGCTACTGATGTAGATCTACACAATATGAGGTATGAGTGAAGTAATCTGATGAATTTTCATACTGCCTTCTAGTCACCACTCACATTATTTTGAGTGACAAATATCAAGGGAGGTATAAAACAGGACGATGTATGCTAGCCCAAGAAAATGCCACTGTCATGGAGATTTCATGTATATAGTCCAAAAAGGAAAGAGAATCTCTAAATAGGAGGGTCTCCAGATGGTTATATTTGTGGATGACATTAAAATGATTGGATTAAGCTTCAATATACTACAGGATGTGCATGGTGAGATTAATAATCGCTTAAAGACTACTCGTAATAAGCAACCCAGGCAGGTAAAGAATGCCTATTGCTCAGGTTAGGAGATGAAGCTGGGTGGGCAGATCATTGAATTAATCTATCAGAACATTTATTTTGGGTAGGCACCACAGATTGATAATGAACATGGCCTAGAATTGAACAGGAGAAACAGAGTATGGAAAATTTTAAGGCATCTTCAGCAATGATGCAAAACCCCATCTTTTTCTGTTTCATCTTGGGTAAGTCTTTTCATTTCTTTCAGCTTTGGTTTCCTCATCTGTAAAATGAAGATGTTGGGCTAGATGGCCTCTAAGATCCCTTCCAGTTCTAAATCTATGAGCCTACGATCACATGACTTTTTATTGAGCATTTAATTTGTCTAATTATTCTGGAAAGTAATAAGAAGTTAAGCTAGCAAAGCGACTAACATGTCTGTGTCTTCCGCCAAGTGTCCCAAATATATTAAGTACCTCATGTATGCCAAAATATTTATCATGACTTTTTTTGAAGTAGCAAAGAACTAGAAACAAGGTAGATATCCACCAATTCTGGAATGACTAGATAAGTTATGGAACATGAACCTAATGGACTATTACTGTATTGTAAGAAACTATAAATATAAAGAATACAGAGAAGTATGAGAAGAGCTATGTGAAGTGATACAAAGTGAAATAAGTAGATATAGGAAAACAATGTATACCATGAATACAAAGCAATCCAAACTGAATGAAGTTAAATTATGAGAACAACAAAAAAAGTTTAAGGGACACATCCCCCAAAAAGAGATATGAAAAGGTACCCCCCTCCCCCTTTTACAAAGTAGAGAACTGTAACTATTAAACAATGCATTTAATGTTGAACTTAGTTGATATATTAATTAAATTAGTTGATGTATTAAATTAGTTAAGTTTCCAGAGGGAATTTTTTTTTCTATTCTTTGTTGTAAGAGATGGCTGTTTGGGAGGGGAGGGCAGAAAGAGTACTAGGAAATGTGGGTGATGTAAAAACAATATTACTATGAATAAAAATAAAAATTGATCTTTTTAACCAATAATGCCACCAAGTGAATTTTGTTAAAGTGCAGATCTGATCATGTAATACACACATGCATGCGCGCGCACACACACTCTCTCCCTTTCTGTCTCTCTTTTTCTCTCCTCCCCCAATAAATTCCAGTGGCTTCCTATTATTTCCAAGAACAACCACAAAAATACTATATACAGGATTCAAAGACCTTCATAACCTAGTCCCCTTCTCCCTTTTCAGTCTTCTTGTACATTACTAACACGTACTCTTAAATCCTGTGACACTAGTCTCTTGAGTCCCATAAACTAGACACTCCATCTTGCAGCTCCAGGAATTTTCTTTGGCTGTACCCCATGCCTGGAATGTTCTCCCTCCTCAACTCGACTTACTGACCTCCCTGGCTTCCTTAAGGCCTAACTAAAATCTGACCTTCTACAGGAAGCCTTCTCCAACCACTCTCATTTCCAGTGCCTTCCTTCTGTTAATTATTTCTTAATTATCCTGTATACAGTTTACGTTGTTTCAATGTTTTTGCATGTTGTCTCTCCATTAGATTGTAAGCTCCTTGATGGCAGGAACTCTCTTTTACCTGCTTTTGTATCTCTAGCACTTAGCACAATTCCAGGCACATAGTAGGGGCTTAATAAAAGCTTATTGATTAATACTTAGAAAACAGTGAATGATTTAATCACATAAGTAATTCTCACTATAACACACCTGGCAAGTGGTTACCCAGCCACTGTTCAAATATCTCCAAGGATGAGGTGTCCCTCACCTCTAGAAGCAGGCCATTCCACTTTGGAACAGTTCTAATTGCCAAAATATTCCCTGGTGTCAATTCTAAACAGGTCTCTTTGCAGATTCCATCCAGTGTTCCTGGTTCTGCCCAGTGGGACCAAACAGAATGAGCTTAATCTCTTTTCTACATGACAGCCCTTCAAATACTAGAAGACAGCTCTCATGTCTCTCTGAGTCTTCTCTTGTCTAGGCTAAATATACCCAGTTCTTTTCATCTATCCTCATATGACTCAAGGCTCTTTATCATCCTTGTTTCCCTTTTCTAGATATTCTTCAGCTTTCCAATGTCCTTCTTAAAATATAGGACCTAGGTCTGAACAGGATTCACAATGAGGACAGAGTACATTGGGAGCACTACCTACCCATTCTTGGAGGTTATGTCCTTTCTAATGCAGCCCATGATTGCATTAAAAATCACACTTGTGGGTTACTTAAAGGGCATCGGAGATCCACATGGTGAGTAAAAGAAAACTGAAGTTACCTGTGATGTCCCACATACAGGAATAAATGTAAAAATTTAATAAAGGGAATGAATAATTAAAAGAAAGGAGGTATATGGTCATAATTTAGGTGTAGGGGTAGCAGACTGAGAGGGATACACTGCTAGCCAGAAAACATTAAAACAAAACTAAAGCAAGGTATTCAGCAATATTGGATAAATACTCTTCAAAGAATTTACAAGAGGATAGGAGCAAGAATCACACAGGATGGGTAAGGCAGGGGTGGACTGTGACTGACACCACTGAAGGGAGTATTTGAATGAATGAGATCACAGATCTATGAAAGCATACAAAAGCAGGATGCTCAGTCATTCACTCAGGCCCTCAGAAAGATGAAATATTTAACCTACACAGTGAGTGACACCACCTTGGGTCACCCAGGGAAGCTTGATACCTTTCTTTATGGGAATGCTGATGTCAAAGGGCACATTAATAGCACAGTTGGGAATGGCTTGTGTGTAGACATTTTTTGAAAGCAAAAGATCCTTCTGATCCTATTTCTAGTTCCATGTAATCCTTCTAAGTTCTTTTAAAGATATGTGTCTTATTAATGCACTGTTGGTGTTGTGATCCAACCATTCTGGAGAAAAATTTGGAACTATGCCCAAAGGACTATAAAAACTGCATACCTTGGACCCAGAAATTAGGTCTATGTCCCAAAAAGATCAAAGAAAAAGAAAAAGCACCCATACATACAAATCTTTTTCTGGTGGCAAAGAATGTGAAATTGAGGGAATGCACATCAGTTGGGCAATGACTGAATAAGTTGTTATATATTGAGTGTGATGTAACATTATTGTGCTATAAGAAACGACAAGCAGAATGATTTCAGAAAAACCTGTGAAAACATATGAACTCATGCAAAGTGAAGTGAGTAGAACCAAGAGAACCTTGTAATACAGTTAACAGCATTATTTTATGATAAACAGTTATGAATGACTTGGCTATTCACTGTAAGACAGTGATCCAAAAGAATTCCAAAAGACTTATGATGAAAAAAGCTACTCATCTCCAGAGAAAGAACTGATGGATTCTGAACACAGACTGACTCATACCTTTTTTAACTTTGTTTTTCTTACAGGTTTTTTTTGGGGGGGGTATATTAGGTCTCTGGTTTTGTTTTGTTGTGTTTTGTTTTGCAACATGGCTAATACGGAAATATGTTTTGCATGACTACACATGTATAGTCTACATCAAATTGCTTCCCTTCTCAATGAGGGGGACAGGATGGAGGGAGGGAAGGAAAGAATTTGGAACTCAAAACTTGAAAAAATAAATATTAAAATCATTTTACACATAATTGAAAAAATAAAACTTAAAAAAATAGAGCTATAAGACTTCAGGACATTCATTTAATATTGGCATTCCTTAA
Organism: Pseudocheirus occidentalis; assembly: GCA_028646575.1. NCBI lineage: Eukaryota > Metazoa > Chordata > Mammalia > Diprotodontia > Pseudocheiridae > Pseudocheirus > Pseudocheirus occidentalis. The sequence continues at coordinate 94,265,767 of CM053593.1, read as the reverse complement.
AGGATCATAGATTTAGACCTGGAAGGGACATAAGAGGTCATCAAGTCAAAACCTTCATTTTAGAGATGAGGAAATTAAGACACAGAAAGGTTGATTGACTTTCCTAAAGTTACAAAGCTAGTACATGTATAAAGTGATATTTGAACCTTAGTCTTCCTTACTTTGATATCAGAACACTATCCACTACATAAAATTTATTTATTTATTTTTGTGCCTTTTTTTTTTTTTTGGATAGGGGAAGGCAGGGCAGTAGGGGTTAAGTGACTTGCCCAAGGTCACACAGCTAGTAAGTGGTTAAGTGTCAGAGGTCACATTTGAACTCAGGTCCTCCTGACTCCAGGGCTGATTCTCCATTCACTTTGCCACCTAGCCACACCCCCTATATCAAATATAGTAAATAATCATTACAGATTTGTTAAACTTTTTTCTGGGGGAGGAGAGTACTAGAATTACTATGATTTCTCTGGTGAAGAAAGTACCTCTGTCCGTGCAAATAAGTACCAGCTTTTCCATTTACAGTCTTAGCTGCCTGGTGCAGCAAGAGGTTTGCTGATTTGCCAAGAGTCACACAGCAAGTAACAGAAGTAGGACTTGAACCCAGTTCCTTCTGAGTAGTAGACCAGTTCTCTATCCAGTACTCATGTTCCATAGCAACAAATCAGGAAGCAAATAACTCCATTGATTGTGATCTTTTCTCTGGAAGGAAGGAAGCTTTCTTTTTCCAATCTTAGGAGCTGAGGCAATGCTAACCAATTAAAAACCATTTACGAAAGTAATACCTTAGGATCCCAGAGAGCAATTCTGCCTTTTCCTCAAGGGTGTATGAGATGTAGAGTTAGATTCAATTCAATAAATATTCACTGAGCTAAGAACTAAGACAGATAAAAAAAATTTAGAGAAGACAGGGTTCCTCCCCACATCCAGTTTCCATCCTCTCCTCTTACAGATGAGGAACCTGAAGTCTGAGAGGGAAAGTCATCACACACTAGTTAGAGACAATTCTGCAACGAAGACCCAGGTACCCTAATGCTGGGTTTCCTAAAGCCTGATGAAGTACTCTTTCCACTGCACCATGACAACTTTTCTTAAGGTATAAAGTGGAAAAAAGAAAAAAAAAAGTCGACTTCGTATTAAAAGCCCTATAAAACCGTATAGAATATAGACTGGAGACTTTTTAAAACCTCTGCTATATGCCTTTGCAGCTAAGCTAGGAGCAATGCAAAACCTGTGATTAAAATCCTGAACTGAAAGAGGACGCATTAAATAAGCCCACCCTTTGGTGCTTGTGAGATGAAGCTGAGAGCATCAGTCCATGCCCCACTTTTTTATGTGAATATTTACCTTTCATTAGCAATGAGGTCTGCAGATCTCCCAAATGACTCTGCTTTTCAAGGCCTCAGACAGGCCATCTTGGCATCAGTTCTTCAGGGCTTTCATTGTGGTGAAATTTTACTAAAATGAGAACGTTTCTAGAAATCACATTCCCAGAGCGAACCAGGAAACACAGAACTGATGCTTAGTCTCGACTTGAATCTAAATACTGTAAAATCATAATGATCAAACTAGGCCCCAAAGGAGATGCAAGAATGTGCCTTCCTCCCCACTCCCTCTACCAGCTTCTTTGCAGAGGAGGGGAACGTTAGGTGTAGAACTCTACATATAATAGCAGATTTCTTTGAGATGTTGGTTAGTTTTAATGAACTTCTTTTTTTCCTATTTTTAATTCTTTGTTAGAAGTAATTGTTCTCTGGGAGGAGGAGGAGAAATACATCAGGAAATGTAGGTGGTATCAAAACAAAAGAAATTAATGCGAATTATTTTTTAAAAATTTAAATGCTCTAAGACAAAGGAGGTATCAAGCATTGTTTCTTTTTTTCCCATCAAGTTATGGGATTTTTTTTGCATGTTACATCTTTTGGTCAATGATTCAGGAATTTAGATGGGTTGGGGGGTAAGGATAAATTCAGTTTAGTCCATCACAAGACTTTCTTAAACACTTACTATGTAAAAGCATATATCAAATATCAGAAAAAATGAAACAGCCTTTCTCTTAAGGAGACCATATTTTGTTCAAGGAAAGCAACATGTAAACAGGTGATACAAAATCTACATATAAACTAAATAAAAATAATTTGGATAAAAGTAAATAAAAAGTATTTTTGGATAGAGTGCTAACAGCTGGGAGGAGGTTTAAAAAAGGTTTTATATAGAAGGCACCACCTGAGTTGAGTCTTAAAAATGGATGAAGATCTTTTTTTTTTTAACAGGAAAATGTAATTTATTTATACCAGCAGCCATGGGGGATGGGAATTCACAGCATTTACAAAGTTAGCTACCTGTACAAGATGGATTACATATGCAAAAATAAAATGTCAAAACCACAAGACAGCAACACCCCTCCCTCTCAATGGCCCCAGCATACATTAATGCCAGGCAGGTGGCCCCTGGGCATGCAGGGGGGAGTGATGCATGGACGAAGAAAAACCACCAGCTCCCCAAAAAATCAATGCAAAACCTCCACAGATATACTTAGATACACAATAGGCTACAAGAGAGACAATATATCTAGTTGGGAACTGGGGAAAGGATGGGAAGCAAAACCACATAGCCCATTACTAGAGAAAGGGAAGGGAGAGGGCTGGGAAGCGTCTAACCCAGCAATTAAAGGGCAACAAGCCTTTTTTCCCCCAAGGGAAAGAAATTGTTCTCAAAGGTCCCAGCTGGGCCAGGCTCATCTCTGAAAAGGCTAGAGGTTCTAAAAGGTAGAGGTGAGGATTACAGGTATGATGATTAAAGGTATGAGGGACACTTTGTGTAAAAACTCAAAGGTGGGAGCTAGAATTTTGTGCACAAGGAAATTCAATTCAGTGAGGGTTTTACTCCTTTTATTATTTTCAATTTTTGTTTTCCATTTAGTTTTCTCCCTCCCTCAACCCTTCCATCACCCAAGAAATACGTCAAGAAGTCAAGAAATATGATAGAAATATGATATACATATATATATACACATACACACACATATATATATATATACACATACACATATATTCATCCCAAACATATTTCCATACTAGAGAAAAAAGAAACAAGAAAAACAAAGAGAAAAAAATTATGCTTCACTCAAGAGTCCATCAGTTCTCTATCTGGAAGCAGACAGTATTTTACATCGTGAGACAAGCAGGGCAGTTTGGGTGGAAAATAGAGCACGTGCCAGTAACTAGAGATGTCATTTCACTTCCTCTACCAATGCAGGCTGCTCATTTCTCTGCAACTCAAAGACTTAAGAGAGTTGTCTATAGCACTGGCTTGCCTTATCTCCTTCTTTCTTTTCTTCCTTCCTTCCTTCCTTCCTTCCTTCCTTCTTTCCTTCCTTCCTTCCTTCCTTCCTTCCTTCCTTCCTTCCTTCCTCTACCTCTGTCCACATAGGGAATTATACCCTCACCTGGGAATGTGCTACCTAAAGAAATACAAATTTTGATCACTGAAACCTCACAAGATATCTTGAAGTTTATGGGCTAGATTTCTTTTTTTTTTCTCTTCCCTACTTATTTGTTCTATCCTTTTAAAAAAAAACCATGTCTAAAACCCAAATCACTCTGGTTCTCACTAATAAGTCCCAGTCCAAGTCTCACTTAGTCATTGTTTGGGTTTTGATGGCTCAGAGTAAGTGTAAATAATAATCATTTCTGTTTTGGTCAGAAATCATGAAGGTCTTCCCCTCCCACACACAGCTCTACTTCACTCAAATCCAATTCACTAGCAAGTCATATCATCACCTTCCGGACATCATGGTCCTCTTTGAGAACAAAGGACAAACAACAAAGCATTGAGGAGTTATGTGACTTGCCCAGGGTCACATGGTCAGTAGATGAACCCAGCTTTTTCTGACTTCAAGGTCAACTTTCTCTCTAATTTGTTATGCTAACTCTCATCAGATGGAATTATTTTGGTAAGACAGGTGAAGTCTTTGCATCCCTAGTAACTAGTACAGTGTCCATCACATAGCATGTTCTTAATAATGTTTATTAATTGGTTGGTTGATGTTCTATTAAACCTTACTCCAGAAGATGTCTGCAGAGCTGAGCATCAGATTTCATTCTCCAAGCTGGAGTACCAGACACCCATGGGGCAACCCTAGAGTAACTTTCCACAATGATACATTACAAGGCAAGATCTGTTGGCATGTCCAGTCCAAGATTATTTCTAATTCCCATTTGGTGATATGACTACTGGAATTTCTGAGTCCTGAACCTACTTGAGTGACTTTAAATCTGGCAAAGAAAGAGCATCTGATGAGCCATGCCTTGATTTTGCTAACTGAGAAGTTGGGGTGGGGTTTGTGGCAGTCAGAATGTAAAGCCACTAGAAACTGAAGAATCACAGAAGAGCTCAGGTGTTGTTTGTTCCCCACTGGGGTATCTGGTGTGTCTCTCCTCCAAATCTATGCACCCATCTCCTCTATTAAAGTCTGTTAAAGTTTGTTTTTTTTCAAAAGAGCAATGAGTGCCTGGTAGACAAAAGGTCAACCTGCTTATTTTTTCCCATTTGTAATGAGCTAATTATGGGTGTGGGGTGGAGAGCTGAAGTCAGATCAAGAACTTATGAGCAGAACCTCCTTTTCTAAGGCAGTGTTGCTCCTGCAGCCCTACCTGTGCTCTTTATTTCTGTCTGGAACACAGCAATGACCAAGGTACCTCTGACTCTCTGGGAACCTGGGGAAGGAAGGAGTAGTACACCAGGTATGGCAATTCTCTGCTCCACCATTTGGGGAGACCCTCACTAACCAAAACCAACAGGCAACAGGCTACAGCATTGGGGAAGGAAGGGTTAGCAACTGAAAAAGTCAATCTGTTCTCTTAAAAATTTGGGAAGTTGGGCAAAACAGCATGATGTCTGAGTGGTTCTAATTCCCTCAGGGAACTGGTGTAACTATTAGTCACAGCCTCAGAGAAGAAATCTTGACTATAAATAAACGACAATCAACGAATGACATGATTTTCTCACCACAACTTCCAGAACTTCCAAGTAGACACCTCCCTTATGTGAGCACACAGCTGCCCACTTAGCTTAGCTGGAGAGGTTGAAATGATCCACTTAATGTACAGTTAACTAGGAGCCCTAGCCAAACAGATTTTTATTAATTGGAAAAAAGTTAATTTTTTTTAAAGAGACTAAAAGTTCGGAGCCAGCTGACATTAAATTGGATCCATGGCAAACAGAGACCTCTATGTCGAAAATAGGATCTATATGAGAGCAGTGATTCTAGGGGCTTCCTAGAACCCCAGAAAGATTTTCAAGGAACTAAGTGGAGCAAAGATAGAGTCACAAGTGTGGGCTGGGCTACCCATAAACTGAGGCATCTTGGGAGAGAAAATGAAATTAGAGAAAGTAATAGCAAGGGTAGGAGAAGTGACATAAAAACATTTGTGTCTATGAGAATCTAAGATGCCATTCATCATTAAAACGACAGGATCTTAGATTTAGAGCCAGGTGCCTCAGAAGTCATCTAACATAATTCCTTCATTTTACAAATGAAGAAACTGAGGCCAAGAAAGGGTAAGGAACTTGCCCATGATGACCCATCTACAACAGCTAGCATTTATATAGCACTTTAATGCTAGCATAGTGCTTCACAAATATTTTCTCATTTTATCCTCACAACATAAAGTTGGAGGTAAGTGCTATTATCTCCCATTTTATGGATAAGGAAACTGAGTCAGACAGAGATTAGGTTACTTGCTCAAGGTCAGACAGGTGCTAAGGGTCTATGGCTAGATTTTAACGAATGTCTTCCTGACTTTGGATCTATAACTCTAAACACTAACTATATCACCAAGACCTAGATGCATAGATTAAGTGGCAATGTTCAGTTCCTCTGACTCCAAATCCATCACCTTCTCCACCATACCATACTTCTGCTTCATTAAATGAAAATATCTAATTAGACTCAATGAAAATTGGTCCCCCTATTAGTGAATGGCATACGTGCTAACTCAATGGTGATCAATGGACTTTTCTTGACTACCATCTGTATAGGCTACATTTCTTGAATGCCTGGTACAAAAACCAGAGTGTTGAACTTGAGGTCAAGAAGATCTGAGTTTAAATCCCATCTCTGACTGTTACTGGCTTCATGATCATGGACAAGTCACTCAACCATATTGCTCAGGCAAAAGGAGCTCCAACTCTGACCAAAGTATTTGTCATGGGCATCATGAACTTAACAATATGGCACTGGTTCAAGATCCCATTCCAGAGCCTAGATGCTGAATTGGCTTAGAAATGGAAGAGTGAGTCTTAATCAAAGCTGCAAAGTCACATGACTTACCTTGTAAGAAGATTCTGTTCCAGTAGATTTTTCCGACGTCATTCCCCCCAAGAAACACCAGGTTGGACAGAATCAGCATGGATGTGGAGGCGCCAGCCAGGGTGGCATGCAGTCGGCGGTGAGCTTGTGGGGAGAGATGCTGGACCTGTCCCAAAATAACCAGGAAATATTTATTACTAAAGGTAAAAAAGAGCAATAGATTTGCAGTGAGGAAAGTCACGTTGAAGTTCTGGCTCTCCACAGGGTAGTGAACATGGAGCCCTGAGCTTGGAGTCAACAAGACCTGGGTTTGAATGTCACTTCTAATGCTTGCTAGTTCTCTGATGCTGAGCAAGACTAGCCACCTCCATCAGTCTCTGTTTTTCCATCTTTGAGGGGATAATATAATAGTGCCTCTACTTTATAGCGAGTAGTGAAGATGGAACAAGATCAGGTATACAAAGGGCTTAGTAAATCTTAAGGTGCTGAGTAAATGTAAGCTTTTAAAAATATTATTATTTACTACTTGGCAATTTTTAGCCATTCATTTTAAGTCCCTGAAGCTCAGTTCCTTATTTGTAATACCAGTTTCCTTAGAATCTTTCTAGCTCTCAATTTTATAATCCTCTATAAACAGAACTTTTATGATCCTCTACAAAAAGAACTTTTCTTTAAAAAAAATTGTATTGTATCATTTGCCTAAATTATCATTGCTTAAATTCCCCTAAACTCCCTTTTTCCCTCGGTCAATCCATACATCAAAGAATTTTTTTAAAGAAAAATAAAAGGGAAAATTTCTTTAAAATCAATCAACATGTTGGGGAAAAAAAATCTGAAGTCATGTTATACAATAGGAATCTGGAGTCAGGAAGATCTGAGTTCAAATTGAAAGCATTCAAAATAGAAGAGTGAGTCCTATCCAAAGCTTCAAAGCTGCGTGATTTACCTTGTGAGAAGATTCTATTCCAGTAGCTTTTCCCAGAGTCATTTCCCCCAAGAAACACCAAGCTGGACAGAATCAGCATTAATGTGGAGGCACCAGCTTCTTGGGTAAGTCATTTGACCTATGTCTGCCTGAGTTTCCTCATCTGTAAAATGGGATAATGACAGCACCAACTTTCCAGGGTTGTTGTAAAGATTGAGTGAGATAATATTTGCAAAGCACTTAGCACAGTTCCAGGTACCTAGTAGACACTTAAAATAATAATAACATAACAATGTTTGTTCTCTTCTCACTCTTCCCCAAAACCCTCTTGCTTCTGCAGAGGGGGAGGGAGAACTGTCTTCTCATATCTCTTCTTTGGGGCCAAGCATGTTTTTTTAATTTACAATATTCAGTTCCATTTGTTTGGTGGTGGTGGTTCTCTTCCTTTATATTGTTTTAGTCATTGGGTATACTGTTTTCCTGGTTCTGCTTACATCATTCTTTATCAGTTCTTATAAATCTTTCCATGCTTCACTCTCTTCATCATGTTTTTTTTTCATTTCTTGTAACACAGTAATATTCCATTATCTTCATATGCCACAATTTGTTTAGTCATTCCCTAACTGATGGGAACCTAATTGTTTACAATTCTTTGCAGATCTTCTCTCTTAATATGTGTAATCTTTTTTGGAATGTCCCTACTCTCAGAGCACTCAACCAATTTAAATGGCTATTAAGACACCTACCCCCTCCAATAAATCTTCTGGAATTAATCTGGGGAGCAGAGATGATGTCTCCAAGTTCACTGCCCCAGTGCTTTCCATCCTCAAAGTGCACTTACCCTTAGCACACAGGAAGTAACTATTATGGCTATCTATCATTTAGTTTATTTTTTCCTACTTTGTCTCTAATTTCTCTGCATGCTTGTTTCTAATTCCAAACTCTAGGGAATCAAAACTGTTTTAACCAATTATTCTCTACAGTAACTAGCATGGCCCCATGTGATCTATGTTTGATGGCTCACTGAGTGAGAATATGGTGCTAATGAAGCCAAAATCATAAGTCTGATCAACTCTATTCTTTATTCTCCAATTCATTCTGACCTCGGCCATTCCCCTCTGAGGTGCAAGACATAAATCCCATAAGGAACAAATGAGAGAATATGGATCTCATTCCCACTTCCCAAAAAATGGTTTAGAGAACATGTCAGATTCACATATAAGAAATGCCACATGGAAGCTTATGTACAAACAACTGCTTTGATAAATGATTTTTTTGTCTTGATTATAAGTAACTCAGTTTGTTGTTGCATTTTAATAATTAACCTTGATATAAACACATCAAAGATCTGTGGTTTTTATCAGTGTTGGATAATTTTGATGTAGAAACTCTCCACTAACATAAACTGCAACCTGTCTATGACTTAGAATGTAATTCCTAAGCAATTAAAGCAAGATTTTCTGACTTAGAGTATAGTATTCTGTGCACTATGCCATGTAATTTGAAATTTGCAAAGTACTATGTTTTTTTCATCTGAGCACAGAAATACCCCTCTGAGATAGATACTACAGGTGTCACAGGAACACAAATTTAAAATCCATCTAGACTAACCCTTCCATTATATAGATGAGGAAACTGAGACCCAGAGAGGTTAGGTGGTTTTTTCCAAGGTCACATAGGTAGTAAATGGTGGAAAAATGATTAAAATTCAGGTCTTCTGACTCCAAATCCAGCACTTTCCATTGTATCCCCTGAAACTGATATCCCCCTTTTAAAATGAAGAAATGAGGCCTAGAGTGGGGGAGTGTCTTGCCAATGGTCATCCAGCTAGTAAATATCAGAAGTAAGATCTAAACCCAGATCTTCTTGATTCTAAGGAGAGGATCCTATCTATTGGGCTAGCCTATCTCTCTCCCCCTGCACTAACATTCTACTCCAATGCTTCATCATTATATTAGAACCCTGCAGCAGAGCATGAGTGAAGGCAATTCTACAAACATGGCAAGGTTTCAAGTATGGGCCCAATGACTGGACTGTACTTCTGCTATCAGAGAACTAGCTTAGGTAAGTCTGGAGATGCTAATCACAAGATCAGCTTTAGGGGACAGTGGAGTCTGAGGGCCACAAAGACACTAAAAATCATTCTAAATCTAAGAGGAGTTGCACTGGTGGCTTGTATCAGCAAACTCACTGAAACTTGAAGGAATAAAGATATCTCTGCTACAATTCACGCTTTCCCCTCTCTTCCTCCTTTTACATTATTCATTGGGATTCATAAAGAAAGCCCAGCTTTTATTTCTAAGCAACAGCTGTTCTGGTCACAGGTGCCACATGTGTAATCACTAAATGTAAACAGAGGCTATTAGGATGCATCTGTGACAGCATCACCCCACCTGGCCCAGCCATGCTTTAGAATTTCATGTCTAGCATAAGGAATTCATATGGCTCAGCCCCCAGATGCCTCAGGTCCTCATGCTTTCTCCAAATATGCCAGACTAATCCAGAAACCTAATAAATAAAGAGAGAGAGGAAAATGATTACTAAAGACATCGTGGAACCTAGTTTTGTCTTGCCCCCTACTATGCAATAAAGTACAAGCCTGTAGTAGGCTGCTCAGATGGACAACCATAGAGTCAATGCGCCTCAAATAATCACAGTATAGACATCTCTGATAACCATCTTTTTCAGAATCAAAGACTGGATCATAGCTGGAGAGATTCTGGAAGGTCATCTAATTCAACTCCCATTATACCAGAAAGAAACAGAGACTCAGAAGTAAAGTGACTTGCCCAAGGTCACACAACTAGTAAATGGCATAACCAAGCATAGAACCCAGTTTGTCTGCCTCCAACTCCGATGTTCTTTCATTAAATCTTCCTTTTCTATACTTCCAATTGTCACGGGGTTCCTCAATTAAAACATCACAACCCCACATGATTAGCTATCTGTGGAAAGGGTTCTTTAACTGAATTCCCCAAAGCAACATGCCACCTTCTGCCTCTATGTCTTTTTAAAGGCTGTGCCCTAGATCTGGAATACTCCCCTTCCACAACTCTGACCCTTGGAAATCCAGTGACCTTCAAGGCTCAACTCAAGGGATCACTTTTATGCTTCTGCAGCACTCACCCCTGACTCTCCAAACTTCTTTCTCTGTAGTAGACTAGACTTTCAGGGGTTACCCTGCCCCATTTAGGAAATGCTCCCCTCTTCTATGAGGTCACTAGGCAGATATGCAGGAGGGGCATATTCTTGTTTGCTGATGCCTCCATTGGTCCTATGAATAACTAAGGAAAATTCAGGATAGCTAATTAGCAAGTGTCCTTTGTGACTCCTGTTTGTGCCACTGGACATGGTCCTAGGATGAAATCTTAATGAATAATTAGGTAGGGAGTGGTCAAGACCAAAGGAGGGTCCTTGCATTCTGGTTACATAAGAATTTCTGCTACAGGAATATAAGCCTTGTAAGTTCCTTTTATCTCTGGCTCTGTATGAAATGATTCTGTAATAAACAGACTATCGAATACATCCCCATCTCTCTCTTTAATCAGCTAGTTTCTAGGCCATGCAACTATGCTGGTCACAGTATTTCTCGACCATTTTCTAGCAATTTTCTTACCCTGGAAGACTCCCTGTACCCCTGCAGACCCTTCCTCTGATTGGCCAGTTCATCCCAGAACCTCCATTAAAAGTGCCCAGGCCAGCCCCACTCATCTCCCAGTTCTGCTCCTCCCTCTCTGGCTTCTTTTTCTGTCCTGTCCCACTCAGGTAACTTTCACCCCTTCCAGCTTTCTCTTAAGTGCTAACTTCCTTCATTAGAATGTAAGCTCCATGAGGTCAGGGTCTGTCATTTTTTCTATTGTTGTTTGTATTGTATCACTGGTACTTAGCACAATGCCTAGCACACAGCTTACAAACACTTAATAAATGCTTGCTGGTTTAAGCTATCTTCTATAAGAGATCTTTCCTTCACTCACTCATTCTTAGTTCTCCCTTCTCCTTCAACCTTCCTCACAAAATGGCTTTGTGTTTATTTGGAATTTTTTTTATATTTACCTATCTGAATACATATTGCTTTTTCTAAGAATGCCAGGTTCCTTAAGACTGAGGACTATTTAATTTTTTTCCTTTGTACCCTCCAGTGCCTAGCACAATGCCTGGCACACAGGGCGCTTAATTAATGCCTGTTGAACTGAATTCAATCCAAACAAGAGAACAAGTCTCCTAGAGAAGCTTTCATTTTAGCTAATACTCTTATGCATCCTCTGCAGCAAAACATTGACTGCTCTGTTGGTCTCACCTTAAAAAAAAAAATTAGTTTCTATGCCCTGAATCCATACCACCTGGGGGAGGGGGGTGATTTGTAAACTACATGAAACATCAGGGGTAACCTTCCTGAGATTATTAATAGCTACTGTTTATGGAGTGATTTAAGATTTGCAAAGTGCTTTATGGATGCTATCTCGGAGGATCTTCGGGAATTCCTATGAAGCAGGTGCAAGTGTTATCCCCACTTTACAGATGAGGAAACTGAGGCTAGAAGAGGTTAAGTGACCTGACCAGAGTCACATAATACCTGAATGAGATGGGACTTGAACTCAGGTTTTCCTGACTCGAAGGTCAATGCTCTATCCAGTTCACTAAGCTGTGTCATTTACAGAGGAAAAGAGACAAAATGGAAAATTCTCATACAGATACATGAGAAGTGATTATATTTCACAGGATCACAGAATCATAGCTCATTACCTGGCAGGGACCTCAGAGGCATTTAATCCAACACTGTTACTTTACAGATGTGGATACAGAGGCACACAAACTTCCCCAAAGTCACAGTGAGTACATATCTAGAGTGGGACCAAGAGTTTCTTAAGAATATAGGTAAGAAACAGGAAACTAGGGGGGGGAAATTTTACACTCTGATAAAGGCCTCACTTCTCAAATATATAAAGAACTAAGCCAAATTTATAAAAATTAGAGCCATTCCCCAGCTGATAAATGGTCAAAGGATATGAAAAGGCAGTTTTCAGAAGTTATCAACAGTCACATAAAAAATTCTCTAAGTCACTACTGACCAGAAAAATACAAAGTTAAAACAACTCTGAGATACCACCTTATACCTATCAGATTGACATGATAGACAATGACAAATGCTGGAGGGGATCTGGAAAAATTGGGACACAGAGGCAGCACTGTTACACTTGCAAACTACTCCAACTATTCTGGAAAACAAATTATAACTATGCCCAAAGGGTTATGAAACTGCACATACTTTTTGACTTAACAATAGCACTGTTGGCCCTGTATCCCAAAGAGATAAAAGAAATGGGGAAAACCCCATTTGTACAAAAATATTTATAGCAGCTCTTTTTGAGGTGGTAAAGAATTGGAAATGGAGATGGTGCCCATCGATTGGGAAAACGGTTGAATAAGTTGTGGTATATCATTGTGATGGAATATTATTATGCCATAAGAAATGATGAGCCAGATTATTTCAGAAAAAACCTGGGGAGACTTATATGGACTCATGCAAAGTGAAATGAGCAGAACCAGGAGAACACCGTACACAGTAATAGGAATGCTGTAATGCTGAACAACTGTGAAAGACTTAGCTGCTCTGATCAAGGCAATGACCCAAGTCAATTCCAAAGGACCCTTAATGAAAAATGCTATCCATCTCCAGAGAGAGAACTGATTAACTCTGAATGGAGAGTGAAGCATACTTTAAAAGAAACTTTATTTTTATTGTTTTATTTTGTTTGCATTTTCTTTTGAAACATGGCTAATATGAAAATATGTTCTGCATCACTTCACATGTATAAGCTATATGAAATTGCTTACCTTCTCAAGGAGAGGGAAGGGGTATGAGTGAGGGAAAGAATTTGGAGCTCATATTTTTTAAAACAATTGTTTAAAAATTACATGTATTTGGGAGATATTTAACAAAATAAGTAAAAATAATTTTTAAAAAAGAACACAAGTAGGAAAAGCTGTGAACTCTAGATGATATGAATTATAGAGAAGCACGCATGGTTAGCTCCTGCTAAGGTCCTCCATAGATGCCTCACTGTAGCATGAAAATAACCCTAGATTCTTGAAGACTTTGCTGGTGAAACACAGGTCACAAGTCTGTCAGGTATTGCCAATCTGGAAAGTATATTCCTGGAGAGGAGCCGTCTGACTCTCATGCGATAAAGGGCTTAATTAAGTCCATGGAGGCTCATTACTAGAAGCTGGCCAAGGGATGATGACTAATTTTTTTAGCTGACCACATCAACCCATGAAGATATTGTGAAGCAGAGCTTCTTGGATTGGAGTCCATTAACTTCTTTTAAAAAATATTTTGATAACTATGTTTTAATATACTTGCTTTCATTTGCTATCCTTGAATTTTATTTTACGCATTTAAAAACACTGCTCTGAGAATGGAGGGGTCCACGGGCTTCACCAAACCATCAAAAGGTCCAGGACACAAAAATGATGAAGAACCCCTGACCTAAGGTGATATGTAACAGAAAACGTGTGAAGAAGTGTGCATTTCCTGAAGGGCAGCATTTCATTCCATTTCCAGAAGAATGAAGAAGAGTGTCTGCTGAGTATACAAGGGAATGCTGCTTTCAGAGGAATTAAAATTCAACCACCCAACTGGGCTGGGTGTGATGTTGCCATGGTTTGAAAAGGAATAATGAGAAGAAGAGGACTGAAGCACTGATGTCTGTGTAGCTTGTATGTGCTGCTCTTCAGTTGTTTCAGTCATGGCCGACTCTTTGTGACCTCATTTTGGGGTTTTCTTGGCAGAGATACTGGAGTGATTTGTCATTTCCTTCTCCAGCTCATCTTACAAATGAGGAAACTGAGGCAAACAGGGTTAAGTGACTTGCTCAGTAAGTGTCTGAAGTCAGATTTGAACTTGAGAAGATGACTTTTTGACTTTTTGACTTCAGGCCTGGCACTCCAACTGGTGGGCCATCTAGCTGCCCTAAAAGGCAAAGCAAAGTCTGAAATTGCAGTGAACTACCAGGTTTGTTGTTTTTGTTTTTGTTCAGTCATGTCCAACTGATCCCATTTGGGGTTTTCTTGGCAGAGATACTGGCGTGCTCAGCCATTTCTGTCTCCAACTCATTTTACAGATGAAGAAACTGAAAGCAGAGTAAGTGGCTTGCCCAGGGTCACACAGCTAGTAAGTGTCTGAAGCTAGATTTGAACTCAGGAAGATAAGTCTTCCTGATTCCAAATCCAGTGCTCTAGTAATGGCATCACCTAGCTGCCCCTGTACACCTAGCCCTTTAAAATTAAGAGGTTCTGATCTATCAGACTGCTTTCTATAGTACTAGTAGCAATAATTCTGGGCATCACAGACTAGGTTAGCAGGACATATCTGGACTACAGAAATGGCAAGAATGAACTGCCCAAGGCAGCACTGTATGTTCTAGGAGAGAGTATACAAGGAACTTCTCCTTGGAGATCTTTAGGCAGAGACGAACCATTTAAGGAAGAAACTCTAAGAGACATCTTCATAGCTTCCATTCTACACCTGATCACAAGATCATACATTCAGAGCTGGATGGGACACTAGATGCCATATAACTCAATCCCTTCATTTAAAAGGCAGGGAAATTGAGGTCCAAAGACATGACTTGCCCAGAGTCATGGGATTCAAATCAGGACTGAGATGACAACCAACGTTCTGTGGTTCTGAATCCTGTTGTCACATTCCCTCAATACATTTCTGACCAATGGTACATCTCCTTTCAAGAATGCCAGAGGCAAAAGCATGATGCTTTCTTCTTCAGTGTCAATAATGCTGTGGGGAAACATGGTAAAAATCTGGGCCTGGAACAAGAAGACCTGAGTTCAAATCTCAGCTCTGCATTTACTATCCACATGAGCTTGGATTTAACATCATTTCACATCTCTGGACATCAGCTTTCTGCTCTGTAAAAGGACTGGGTTGGACTAGGATAACATCTAAAGTCCCTTGAATATCTTGTGAACATGGAAATATGGCTTAAAGCCCCCAGACAGCCTCCTTTTATATGGGGAAAAGAGTTCAGTGTGTAAGAGACAATCAAAACCACCTACAACATCCTCTAATCTATGAGATTGAAAGGAGAGCATTCACGATGATTTTGGGGAGGCTGAAATGATGAACTGCTAGCCACTTTTTACCAGTAGCAACTGAGAATGCTGATTTAAAAGAAAAAAGAAGAAAGAAGAAAGAACAAGAGAGCTGAAGCCAAAAAAGCTTGTAAGGAGAGAACAAGACTTAAAATAGAAACCAAGATACATGTAGCCAACTCTCAGTTATACATTCTAATGGGGGACAAAGGATGTCGTGATAAATGAAAATATACAGAAACTCCAAAGACCTCATTTTAACCAAAAGCTTCATCTGCCTCTTAACAAAACTATACTTGCTAACAAGGAGCAAAATCCAGATTTTTAGAATTCCAACTTTCCACGAATAAAAAGCACCAGGAGAATGACGAAGGAGTCAGGTACAAGTAAGCTCCGGTCACACTGGCAGAAGTACTATGGTCAAAGCCATAAATCAGCAGAGTGACCAGGGATTTGCCATAGATTATCAAATTTAGAATACACTGATAGAGCACTTTCAGGCTTTCAGTAACGCAGAAATAAGAGCTTAGCAACCAGTTAGCAAGAATCATTGATTAAAATACAAAAAGCGAAGAGATGCTAGACTGATGTGAACTTCCCTGCTTTGCTCCCAAATGTCCTATGATCTTTGTCTCATTTCTTTGGGTGGCATTATCCTGCCCCTCCCCCTACAGTGATGACAGAAGCATGAGTCGCTTGTCTTAGCTGAAATTTATGGAATTTGCTTTAGACACAAAATATACTCATTTAAGTTATAACTAAAGTTATATAAAGCTATCTCTGACTCTACTGAATACCTACATTCCAAAAAACTTGTATGCACACTGAAATTTTGTAATAAGAATCCTATTTTATTATCAATTCACTTGGTAATGATAAAGATTGTTTATTTTCAGATCAGATGTTTTTCAGAAGATATGGGGTGGATTTTTAATATTTTAGCTTGTGGTGTCTTAACCTCTTTCCTCTTCAGTTAGACTAGTAGTTAATATAAACACTTAAGTGCACCAAGAGAGCTAGCTATGTATTTTCTGGACCATTATTGGTTTTTCAGTTAAGAGTCATTGTGTCTGTATGGCCTTTATATGTCTACATATGCCCAAGTTGTCTCCTCCGTTGGAGTATAAATGCCTTGAGGACTGGGACTATTTCTTTTTTTTTTCCTTTGTTTCCCCAGTACTTAGCACAAAATCTCACACATAATAGACCTTAATAGATGCTTTTCTATTGGCTGACCAAATGAATTATTGACTTACTTTTTAAAAAAATTTTATTGACTTATTTGTTTACTTTTAGGTTATAAGATTCAGTTCCAGAGTCACTTGAGTTTCAGATTTTTCTCCCCTTCCTCCCCACCCCCCAACCCCACCATGGTGGCATACAATCATG
>CM053593.1:94217167-94248534 GCA_028646575.1 Pseudocheirus occidentalis | reverse complement strand
CAATGGAGTGAACAGTGAGAAAAGAGAAACAAAAGCCAAACATTGAAAAGAATGATAGCATGCATTGCTTCAGTCTCCTTTTAAACTCTGATCTTTCTGGATCTTTCTCTGAATGTAGACACCTCCTTCCATCCTGAGACTTGTTTAGTTGTCTTTTAACTGTGCGACGCTGAGAAGCATCCAGTTTTTTCAAAATTGGTCATCACACATATGATGTATTTGTGACTGTGTACAAATTTTTTCCTGGTTGTGCTCTTCTCACTCAGCATCAATTTGTATAAGCCTCTCCAGTTAAGTATGAAGTCAATCTCCCTCCTATTTCTTATAGCACTGACTTAACTTTTTCAGTGATCTTATTTGTACTCTTATTTGTACTATTAGTACAAATACTCAAGTATTTGTACTTAAGAATATAATCTTCTTTTGGTTCTGTTTATCTTACTCTATCAATTTACACAAGTCCTCTTGTGTTTCTTTACATTCCTTAATTCTTACTAAACATAATATTCATTCATGTACTACAGCTTATAATTCAGTCATTACTCAACTGATGGGTAGCCACTTTTTTTTCTAGTTTTTTTATTAACACTAAAAGCACTATCATGAATATTTTGGTGAATATGGAAACGTTTCTTTCTATCTTTGATCTCCTTGTAACTTATGACTAGGAGTAAGTCTGGAAGTAGGCTATTTAGAAACCTGGGAATGCTTGTATGAGCTGGCACAGAGTGCTGTAAGGAGGACCAGGAGAACAATTTACACATTAATTATGACATTTTAAAGACAACTTTGAAGTACTCCAATCATTGCAATAACCAAACACAAATCCAGAGAACTTATAAATTCCACCTATATTCTGAAAGAGAAAAGTTATGAACTCAGGGTACAGAATGATATAAATATTTTGGGGGCATGGCCAATGTGGAAATTGTTTTGCTTGACCATACATATTTTATAGAGGTTTTGCTTTTCTTTTTTTGTTGAGGGTGGAGTGAGAGGGAGAGACAACAGATCTTTTTTTTTTTTCATTTAAAAACAGTAAAGGAATCCCATGTGAACACTTTCGTGAAGAAAATCAACCAACAAATAGTATTTGCTATGTGCAAGATAACAGGCAGGGAAGTACATGGGATACAAGGATATAAAAGACATGATCCTTACCCTAAAAGAGCTGCATCCCATCTAGTTGGAGAAACAAGACAAAACAAACATAAAAAGGTAACTAAAAATATAAGCAACAGCTGCCACTATTGTTATATACTGTTATTGAACAGTATATGTGGCACACTGTTACATCCAAATGAATGATATGGATCACAAGTGCTGGGAGCTGAGAAGTTCAAAAGAAGGGGAACTAAAAGAAATCACAAGTCGTAGATCTAGAGCAGGTAGGGACTCAGAGGCCAACTAATCCAATTCTTTTGTTTTACTTATAAGGGAACTGAAACCCAGAGAGATTAAGTAGCTGTCTAAGATCACACAACGTAGTATTTATTAGAGATGGTATTTGAACAAAGAATTCATGTTCTTTCCCCATCAAATCCTCCTTTCTTCTGAACTTCCCTATTAATAGGTGTGTTTTAAAAAATTTTTTACAGATATTTTTATTTCATTAAATATTTCCCAATTACACGTAAAACAATTTAAACATTTTTGAAATTGAATTTCAAATACTCTCCCTCCCTCCCATAACTCCTTGAGAAGGCAGGCAACATGATACAGATTATACATGTGAAGTCATGCAAAATATTTTGATATGAGTCATTGTGCAAAATAAAACAGATAAAAAAACAAGAAAAATAAAGTTTAAAAAAGTGTGTTTTATGCTACAAAGTTCCTCAGCTCTCTCTCTCTTCCCCCCCTCCTCCTTCTCCTCCTCCTCCTTTTTTCCCCCCACCTGCCACCCCACCCCTGTCTCTTGAAGTGGATAGCAATTTGCACCAGGGGTCCTTTGGAACAAAATAGCTCAATCTTTAACAGCTGATCATCCTTATAATGTTGTTCTATGTACAATGTTCTCCTGGTTCTGTTCACTTCACTTTGCATGAGTTCATATAAGTCTTCCCAGGTTTTTCTGAAACCATATTACTTATCAGTTCTTGGTTTTTTAAAAATACTTTATGCTTTTATTTTTTAAAAATAGATATTTTATTTTTTCCAATTACATATAAAAATATTTTTAACATTTTTGAAAATAAATTGAGTTCCAAATTCTCTCTCTCTCTTTCCTAATTGAGAAGGCAAGCAATTTGATATAGGTTATACATGTGCAATTGCACATTTCCATATTAGCTATGTTGTAAAATAAAGCACAGACCAAAAAAAAGAAACAGAAAATTTTTTTGAAGTATGCTTCAATCTGCATTCTGACTGAATCTGTTCTTCCTCTAGAAGCGAATAACATTTCTCATCATAAGTCCTTTGGAACTGTCTTAGATCATTAACTGTCTTAGAACTGTCTCAGAATCACTGAGATTGGCTAAGTTATTCACCACTGATCATCTTATAATACTAATATGACTGTGTACAGTGTTCCCCTGGTTCTGTTCACTTCACTTTATATCTGTTCATGAAAGTCTTTCCAGGTTTTTTCTGGAAGCATGCTGTGTGCATCATTTATTACAACCATATATCACAACTTGTTTAGCCATTTCCCCAATTTGATAAGCATCCTCTTGATTTTTCAGTTCTTTGTCAGTACAAAAAGAGTTCCTTTAAATATTTTTGTACATGTGGGGCTTCTCATTAAAAAAATATATCTTTGGGATACAGGCCAAATCATGGTATCACACTGTCAAAGGGTATGCACAGTTTTATAGCCCTTTGGTCATGGTTCTAAATTGTTCTCCAGAAAGGCTGGACCAGTTCTCAACTCCACCAACAGTAGTACATTAGTGTCTCAATTTTTCCCCATTTCCTCCAGCATCGGTCTTTTTCCTTTTCTGTGCTGTTAGCCAATATGATAGGGATGAGGTGGTAACTCAGAAATTTGTATTTCTTTTATCGATAGTGATTTAGAGCAATTTTTCTCATGTGACTATCAATAGCTCTGACTTCTTCTGAAAACTAACTATTCATATCATTTGACCATTTATCAACTGGGTGATAGCTCTTATTTTATAAATTTGGTTCATTTCCCTACACATTGAAGAAACAAGACCTTTGTCAATGAAACCTGTTGCAAAAATATTTTTCCCAGTTTCCTTTTTTCCTTAGAATTTTGGCTGCATTCATTTTGTTTGCACAAAAGCTTTTCAATTTCATTTAATCAAAATTATCCATTTTATTTCCTGTCGTCCTTTCTATCTCTTGTTTCGTCATAAACTCTTCCCTCATCCATAGATCTAACACATACATTCTTCCACACTCCCCAATTTACTTATGGATATAAGCCTTTATATTTAAATCAAACCATTTTGACCTTATCTTGGCATATGGCGTGAGATGTTGGTCTATGCCTAGTTTCTGTCAAACTGATTTAAATTTCCTTAGCAATTTTTTCATATATTGACTTATTACCCCCAAACTTGGGGTCTTTAGGTTTATCAAACACTTGATTATTATGGTCATTTACTACTATGTATTGTGCATCTAATCTATTCCACTGATTCACCACTCATTTCTTAGCCAGCACCAGACTGTTTGATGATTACTGTTTTGTAATATAGTTTGAAATCTGGTACTGCTAGGCTGCTTTCCTTCATATTTTTCATTGATTCCCTTGATATTTTTTACATTGTATTCTTCCACATGAATTTTGATTATTTTGTCTAGCTCTATAAAGTAATTTTCAGGAGTTTTATTGGTATAACACTGAAAAACTAAATTACTTTAGAATTGTCATTTTATTGTCTTGGCCCACTCATGAGCAATTAATATTTCAAATAGTGGTGATAATGGTCATCCTTGCTTCACCCCAATCTTCCTGGGAAAGCTTTAAGTTTATCCCCATTGAAGATAATTCTTGGTTTTAGATAGATATTATTTATTTTAAGAAAACTGTATTTAGTCTTATGCTTTTTAGTGTTGTTTACAGGAATGAGTGTTGTATTTTTGTCAAAATACTTTTCTAGTTTTTATCTGTTGAGATAATTCTGTGGTTTTTGTCATTTGATTTTGTTGTTTTCTTATTGATATTTCTTACTACAATATCAAAAACATTGATATGTTTTTCTTATTGATGGATATCTTATTGATATAAATTATGCTAATAGTTTTTTTAATGTCCAACTAGCCAAGCATTCCTGGCATAAATCCCACCTGATCATAGTGCATGATCTTTGTGATACATTGCTTAAAACCTCCTTGCTAGAATTTCATTTTAAAATTTTTGTATTGATATTCATTAAGTAAATTTGTCCATTGTTTTCTTTCTCTGTTTTTGCTCTCTCTGGTTTAGGTATCAAAACCATATTTGAGTCATAGAAGGAATTTAGTAAGAACTCCTTTACCAAGTTTTTTCAAATAGTTTATACAGTATTGAGATTCATTGTTCCTTGAATGTTTGGTAGAATTCACTTATAAATTCATCTGTTTCTGCTTCCCCCTATTACTGATGGTAACAGAAGTAACCTCCCAGTCACACAGGCCCACAATGTCCTCTTCGACTCTTCTCTAGTACTCACCTGACCATATCCAATCTGTAGCCAGTTCCTGCTGTTTCTTTCTTCATGTCTCCTCTATTGGTCCTTTCTATCTACTCACACAGGTACCACTATGGTACAGGCTCACATTGTCTTACCCCTGAACTGTAGCAAGAGCCTACTGATTGATCTACCTGCCTTAAAGCTCTTCCCCCTACAATCCATCCTCAATTCAGCTGCCAAGAAGAGTGAACCTACTCCTTACTCCCCATGGCCATTTCCATTTCCTCCAAATAATTCAATATCTGAGGGAGAGGAGGTCCTAGTCCTTTTCAAAGTCTGTCCCTACACTTATTGCCTTAATCTCATTCATTCCCATCTGCTTTAGGCATCTGCCATATATATTATCCCTCTGCTCCTCCAATCATCAATTTTTACTTTTCTATTGATCCTTTCCTGGGTCATTAAGAAGTTTTCCCTGGAATATATCATTTGATGACTCCCCTCACAGTCATTCGCAAGGACCTGGAAAAAGAATTGTCTTTTCTCTTTCATTCTGTTCCTATACCACTCAAACTCCTTAAAAGCAAGATAATGACTTCAAGTTTTGATTAATAATGTTCTTTCCAAAGTTACCAACAATCTTTTAACTGTTAAATATTTTTGGGGGGGCAAGGCAATTGAGGTTAAGTGACTTTCCCAGGGTCATATATCTAGTAAGTGTCAAGTGCCTGAGGCTACATTTGAACTCATGTCCTACTGACTCCAAGGCTGGTGCTCTATCCACTATATGACCTAGCTGCCCTTTAAGGATTAAATCTAATGGCTTTTGTTCAGTCCTCATTCTCCTTGACCTTTCTTGCGGTTTTTGGTACCCTCTCATGGGTTTTCTTCTCCCTTGGTTTCTGTGTCACTCTTCTCTTCTGGTTCCTACCTGTATAAATAGGCCTTTTTACTCTCTCTCTCTCTCTCTCTCTCTCTCTCTCTCTCTCTCTCTCTCTCTCTCTCTCTCTCTCAGTCCCTAAATGCAGGTATCCTTCAAGGCTCTGAACCCTTTTTTCTTCTTTCTTTAAGTGTTATTCTTTGATTGTTTCATCAATTCCCATCCATTCAATTATTGTCTTACCTTCTCTTTGCTTCAGTTTCTCCATTCAACTATGCTTTATAAGGTTGCCTTTAGCTCAAAATTCATAATTCTAAGAATGTTTAACGAATGAATCCTGTACCTTTGTATCTTTATCATTTATCACAGTGTGCTGCAAATTTAATAAATATTCATTGAAACCAATTCAATTCAATTAAATCTATGTAAAAAGGACAAAGGACCCTTAAGGAGTTTAAGTCCATTGCTCTGAGATCAACAGTTTTAGACCTGACTTTTAGCAAGAAAAATCTTTAGATGTTTGTGAGGGAAAGTGGCATTATGGATAGAAAGCTGGCATTCAAAGTCAGAAAGACCAAGGTTCAAACCTTACTTCTGTCATATAGTACCTGGTTCACTGGGCAAGTCACATAGCCTTTCAATGTCTCAGGTAACTCTCTAAAATTATAAGTTTCAGAGTAAGTGCCAATTTGTGTTAGGAAAGGAAGTTTCCAAATAAGGCTTTCCTACATGGATGAAACCACAGGTTTGGCCAAAAGAATGGCTGGAGGTGTATACAAGTTGCTTCAATTGTCCAAAAATCAATACTGGCCTTATATTCTGCAGGGAGTGAAAAAAACATCAGGCATAAATTCCTGCCTAGATCAATTGTATGATCTCCCTAGGCCAGCAGACTGCTTCTAACAATAACACCAATGGACATATATTCTTAGTTGTTCTCTATGAGCTGAGAATGTCAAACACATACCCTAAATACCCCTCAAATAAGGACTTGGAATAACTAAATCCTATCATATTTAGGAGCCAAGTAAACACTGTATTCTAGGTCTCCTGGCTTCCAGGCCAACATTCTCCTAGTAAACTACTTTAGGTTCCTCTCTGAGTCCTTTTTGAAATATATGGTATTTTTCACCTGTTTATTCCATGTTGACTCTTTTCAAACCAAAGACTTGGAATTCTGATTCACTATTTAATATCCTGTCCCTGAAAAGCACAGAACTGGCTGGGGCGAGTAAACCTGATGTGTTGTCTTTGGAATCTGGGTCAAAAGTGAAGTGGAATATTGAAGAGAAAGCAGGGGTGGAAAGGCAGATGGGATGCTGGGGCTGGAAGCAGCCTGTTAGGAGCAATTCTTCTGACTCTCCACAGGGAAGACTGGATGTGGGGATGGGGTAGGGATGAAGGGACTGGGATGAGCATCTGAGGGAACAGATGGGCTGGAGGAAAGGATGCTGAAGATGACAAAGGTTTGGCAAGAGGGACCCAATGCTGTTTATTTTTAAGTGGGGGTAGGAAAACTAAAAATAGAAACTGGGTGGGTTTGAGCAGCTGGACAGAGTTCTTCCATATAATTACCAAAGTGTTTATTTTTCTATTGAAGGCAGAATGCAGACAGCTAGAAAATCACAAGAGAAAATTCTGGTGAAGACCAGGGTCAATGAACAACTCAAAAAGGCTACAGTGACTGTCAAAGGCTAGGCCCTGATCCAGAACAGGTGGAGGAATAGACCATAACTTGAGCAAAGGATTCTGGGTGGGAATCTTTCCTCTATGAAGCTTTCTTGGACTAATCCCCCCACTAGTCACAAACCTGCCACAGTAGCCATGACCAGTAGCTTTTTCAATTGCTCCTAGGATAAAATAGAAACTTCTCTCTTCAGGTTTTAAGGCCCTTCACAATCTGTTTTTAATATATCTGTCTATCTTCAGTGAAAATTATGCCCTTTTCCTCACTGTAATCTGGTCAAACTGTCTTTCTCTTTTTTGATAATACTCAACACTCCCATCTCCTGTCTCCATGCTTTTGCACTGGCTGCTCCCCATGCCTTAAATGCATTCTCTCTTCACTCCTACCTCCAAGAATCCCTCTTTTAAGATGCTGTCCAAGCACTGCAGTTTCATATTGGTGGTATTTTCTACATTTCCAGATTCCCTGAAATACAAGTGTCCTTTTCTTCCAAACTACGTTGGATTTAACTGCTTTGAATTTATTTGTATTTATTATCTCTTTATTCTATACATATTTATATATGTTTTGTTGTCTACACAATTAAGATGTAAGCTCCTTGTGAGTAAAGCTTATTTTATTTACTGCATTTGTCTTCTTAGGATCTAGCAGAGAACCAGGCACAAAGCCAATGCTTAAGAAATACTTGTTGACTGATTGATTTCTTCTCTCAAGGAATTTTTATTACTATTTTATGGATATAGTTCTAATAATTGTTTTTGTCTCATCTCCCCTATTAGACTGTAAGCTCCTGGATGAAGGGAACACTTTCAATAAACATATATCAAGATTCATAGACCCTGTGTGTGCTCCCAATAAATGTTTGCTAATTGACTTGTCTCCCCCAACCTTTTCTCAGAACTAGTCAAAAAGATCATTCTAAACCTCTACCCTGCCATATTACCTCTAAAATAAACACATGAAGGTCATTCTTCTACAGAAATAGAATAAATCTAATGAGGACTAGGAATTGGACATATGCCTAGAGACTTGTGGATCTCATTAAATGAAGAAAAAAGGAGAAGAGGGGAAATTGTTCACAACTGACTGCCAAGTGAGGTACCAGGCAGAGATGGTAGTAGATATGAAACAAGGGGAAGATGAGTCCTAGAAATATCTAATAATTCACAAGAGATAATCTCCAGGGAAAGGGGCAGTAATAATATTCCAGAAAACAGAGACAGATATTAGGCAAAGTGAACTAGAGCTCTCACCTGTATAAAAATAATGACTTCATAGGTATCGTGGAGCTATTGTGGGATGTGACACGTGACTGAAATATGGTAACGGAAGAGCATACCTTATTAAAGAGACCTAAGCTAAATAAAAAGGATGGTTGGAGTAGTTTTATCTTCAAAAAGACAAACTACTATGTAGAGATCTGAAAATCGGTAGGAGGAAGCATACCAGAGAACAAATAGGTAATGGTAAGAAAAAGGCAAACAAAAGTAAGAATGTAGTGGGACTTTGGATCAGACTTTCAAAACAAGAGGAAATGAATGATATGCTCCTAAACCTGAAAAGGAAGCATACTTTTGGAGTCGCTGAATTACACACACCTGCTGGAAGTACTGTCTTTGCTAAAAGCAGATCAGTCAATAAGTTTTTTACTTGCCTTAAAGAAATTTCAGCTCTCTAGGTAGAAGAGGTGATTAAGAAAACTATTCCTGGGGGTGGCTAGGTGGCGCAGTGAATAGAGCACCGGCCCTGGAGTCAGGAGTACCTGAGTTCAAATTCAGCCTCAGACACTTAACACGCACACACACAAAAAAAAAACTAGCCGTGTGACCTTGGGCAAGTCACTTAACCCCAACTGCCCTCCAAAAAAAAAAAAAAAGAAAACTATTCCTGGTCCGATTCTGACCAGTAAGGAGAATTTAGTTACTAAAATGGAAATTATAGGAACTTAAGAAAAAGTAATCATGCCATGGAGAATTTGTGTCAGATAAGAGTGGGGATCCAAGGCTTTTCCCAGCATGTAACCTAAACTCTGTTTAAAAAAGGTTTTAGAGAAATGATAGGTAGGAGTCTCTGATTTAAGATTCTACATGGGTTATCTGCTCCAGAGAGATGGAGGTAATTAAGAAGAAAATTCTAATGACATAGATGACTTTGATAAAAAAAAAAGTACAAGGGAAATTGTCTAATAAAAGACCCTTCTGGATACACAAAGAACTCACTGAACCATTTGGAATTTTGAAAGACATGTTCAAAAGTGAAAGGCAAAGTCAGGTAACAATATAAATGCTAGATTACAATGGTTCAGTAGGAACAATGTCAAAAAAGGCTAAACCTCAGAAAAAAGTAATGCTTGTGACGAATTCTAAGAATGAAAAACTTTGGGGTTATTTTGGAGGCGGGGGATGGCAAAGGAAAATAAAGGAAAGGATAGGACCACAGCTCAGGGACAAAGATAATGTAACAGGAAGAGAAGATAGAACTATCTAACTCCTATTTTGCTTCTGTTTTCTCTACTGAGGAAAAAAATTCTTTTGACTGGGAGAAAATAAAGAAAAATGTTTAAAGGCTACTGAAATCCAGGTTGAGTAAGGAGATTATGAGCACTTCTCACTCTCCTCACTAAATGTGAATCCTGTAGTTAATTCTATAGCAACAGAAGACCATAAGATGGTTGAATCTAGAAAACTGTGGAGACCAAAAGAGGTACTTCAGAGGTAAAAACAAATCCTCTGTTTTCAAAGATAGTAAAATATCAGATGGACATTTCAAACTATAGACCATTTAACCCGACTGGGATTTTCAGCCCAATTCTAGAGCAAATATTTAAGGGGAGAAAGCAGCATAGCATAGTGGACAGAGTTCTAGGTTAAATACAGGAGACCTGGTTTCAAATACCATCTCTAATGCTTATAAACTGTGTGGTCCCAAGGAAGTCAATTAATCTCTATGTGCCTCAGGTAACTTTTTCGAATTTACCAATTGACTGGGTTACAATCTGTCAGATGGAGAGAATTTTTACACTGAGATTTTCTCATGCTGATGAAATAATTTATCTTTCCTCAATTTATTCAGGTAAGAAAATGGTGATCAGTACAAGTTAATGTGGGTTGACCAAAAAGAAAACACATCAGACTAAACTGATTTCCTTTTCCATCAAGATTAATGGGCTGAATGAGAAGCAGAATGCCTCAAAGACAATATACTTGAATCTCAGAATGGAGTTTGACACAACGTATTGGGAAGGAGAGGGGAGGGCTGAGGAGGGGGTAGAGAGAGATAAGTAAAGGAGTAAAGGTACTCAAGTGTATGAGTATGTGACTGGGAATGCATTGTCTTCTTGAGGAAGCCAGGTTTCCAATACTGCAAAGCAAATGGATGGAGTTGGAGTGGAAAATGTTCTAAATCAGAAGTGAAGCTGGTTCATAGAACAGGATAATGGCCAGGGCAGGGAGGGTGGGATAGAGGTATTTCATATATCAACACCCTTTCTTTCTTCCTTTGCTCCTCTGTCTGAGCCAAAAATAGCCTTTCTTTTTGCCAAGGTCAACTCTTTTATTTGTGTCCATGACCCTAACCACTCCCATTTTTCTGATAAACTTTCTCCTTCAGCTGTTCCCTCATTTCATAGATGAGTAAACAGGCCCAGAAAGGTTGGGTGACTTGTCCAGAGTCATGCAGTCAATAAGTGTCTGAAGCAGAGTTCAAATTCTGATCTTCTTTGTTCTGTCCGGGATCTCTGGACAAAAGGGAGAGATGGTAAGAGCTTTATCCTAATTTGTAGCTGAAGACTGGTCCCATTCCTGAATTTTGATTGATAATGAATCATGAAATAAATCTACATTTATTAAGCACTTAACACATGCTAAGCATTGAGGATACATGACTACAAGAGCAAGATAATTCCTGCCCTCAAGAAGCTTGCTTTCTACAGGATAAAACAACTTGTAAGCAAAGAAAGTAAATGTAGAAACCAGCTATTCAGGGAGCTAGATCCACTTGGGCAGTAGTATGAAAATATTTCTGTGGCTGGGAAAGGGTCTCTCTCAATCCTTTTGCCTCTTACCCTTCTGAAAGAAATGAACAAAACAGTGACTCTGGGGCCAGACACTGACAATCCCCCAGCTGCTAGGCAGATCCAGAGGCAGATTCCAGAAGAAAAAGAAAACTCAATGTCAAATTGGGTATTTCATCACATGATGCTAATTACCAGAACTACACTGATAGAAATCCAGTGCATATCAAACAAGTCCAGCAGCTGCTTGCTATGCTTTTTAAAGCAGATTTTATTTCTAGGGCTTGGGGAAAATGTGTAACATTTTGGAAGATCTATATGCTTCTTCTTTTACAAAGCCTTTAAATATGTGTGGTTACATATGCATATGGATGTACATATATTTACTATTAATATATATGTGCATATGTTTATACTAGGGGGTTTCTTCAATATCACGTTTGGGACGAAAGGGAAGTGCTAGTCTCTTCCAGGCTCTATTAGGGATCATTGAGAGTACAGCTGTGTTGCCTCCCCACAGCTAGTTGTATATTCAAAGAAGAAAGAACAAACCAGGTTTTTGGCAACATGATACAAAATCCCAACAGTTGGTATGCTGCACGTCTGCCTGCCCCAAAGGTTCTTCTATATACAACTGCTGCACCTTCTGCTCTGGTGAACTTCATAGAGGGAACTGCCATCTAGAATCTTCAGACTCTGGCTCTAGGGTTGAGGCAATACAAAAAACACTAGACTTAGAGTCAGATGCCCCAAATTTGAATACCATCTCTGCTTTGTCCCAGCCATCTAACAAAGGGAAAATTATTTCACCTCTTTGGGATGTAGATTCTTCATTTATAAAATGGGGAAATAATATTTATATTATTTACCTCCAAGCTTGGTATGAGAAAAGCTCTTTTTAGACCTTAAATCATTAAGGAAATTAGTCAATATTTTTTGTAAAGGAATAATGCAGGAGCCCTCAAATTTATTTAAAATATACTATGAAATTGTCATTATCATTTTTAGTAATGGTAGTAATATAATAATTCCTGAAGTAATAAAACTTATTATATAATGAATATCTGTAAAGTGAATTCCTTTTTTACATTGTCTCCCAACATAAAGTTAAGTCAACAAGCATTTAATGAGTTCCTAGTATGTGCCAGGCAAAGTTATATGTTGTATACAGGGAACAGTAAGGAGATTCTAAGTAAAGTAATATGGAATCAGCCTGGAAAGACAACTTGGGGCCAGATAGTAGAGGGATTTAAATGTCAGAGATAGGAATTTGCATTTCATCCTAGAGGCAATAAGCAACCACTAAAGCTTTTTGAGTAGGGAATATTTATGGTCAGACCTGTGCTTTATAAGAAGAACAGTGTGGCTGCTAGGTGAAGGATGAATTTGGAGAGGAGGAATACTGGAGGCAAGGACAGCAATTAGCAGGCTACTTTAATTACTATTAATTACAAGAGGAGAGGATGAGGGCCTGAATTAGGGTGATGGCTATGTGAATACAGCAGGGACAGATATAGTAAGACTTAGAAACTTACTGAATCCAAGGGATGAGAAGAAAGCCTCAAGGGGGATTCTGAGGAACCTGGGTAATTGGAAAGTAGGCAATACCCTCATTAGAAATAGGGACATTAGAAAGGAGTTGGGATGGGGAAGGGAAGGAGTAACGAGTTCTGTTTGGGGCATGGCGAGTTTTGGGTAGAGATGTCCAGTAGGCAAAATTGGTAATGAACTATTAGAGTTCAGAAGCTGAATGTGTAGATTTAGGAAATCATGATCTGGAGATAATCATTGATCCCATGGGAGTTAATAAAGTCACTCACCAATAGGGAATGCAGAAAGATACGACTACATCACTTAACCAACAAGATGGCAGACTAAACTAGACCTTTTCTATGGTCCCAAATCTCAAAAAAACAAAACAAAATGAATTACCGGCCAGAGTTGGAATGATTACAACTGAATCTATTGAACAAGACAGCAAAAAGTAACAATGTAACAACAGCCTTGTTGTGAAATAACACTGTACAACAGTGAACTTTAACACTCATTCAGCACTCCTCTCTCACTCTCTCACCAACCAATCCCACACACTTGCATTTTAGGACCCACACAAGGATTCCCGTCCTGCTGCAGAGACTGTTGACAGACCCCATCCCCTGTCCATCTCCCACCTGTTAGAACAATCAGCAGGCGTTGATTCTACCTAGCCTGAGGAGAATGTAAGAATGCAGGAGAGTATGTTAGGCATGAAGGAGGAAGGGAAGGGAAGGGAAGGGAGGGAAAGGTTCATTACAGCTTTCAACAGTTCCAAACTAAATTTGACTAGAAGAAAGTAAAGCCAAGAGGCTTTTTATAATTCCATCTCTGAGACTAGGCAAGTTAGAATGGTTAATCACCAATCAAACAGCAAACATTTATTACCTAGTATGTGCAAAGCACTAAGGATACAAAGACAAAAGTGAACATAGTTCTTGCCCTCAAGGAACTGACCTTATAATGGGAGAGGGCTAGGATACACTACCATCCTCCAGTTACACAGGTCCGTATACTTCAAGCTACTGAGATTTTTAACCTCAGGTGGACTGGACTCTTAACTCCCCCTCATCACCCATATCCAGTCAGTTGTATATTGACTTCACTCTCATCAGCCCCATTCTCTCCATTCACACAGTCATCACTTTAGTTCAAGTCCTTAACACTTTTAGCATAAACTTATTGCAAAAGCCTCCTAACTAGTCTTCCCTGCTTCTAGTCTTTCCTCTTGTCAACAGCTGCCTAAATTATCTTCCTAGAGCAACTATGTAATTCCCCAGTTTTAAAAAAAATCTCTAGTGACTACCCCACTGCATTGGGCTAAAAATACAATCTGCCTCCAGCTATGTTTCACGCTTATTTCATATTCATGACCACTACATCCCAACCAAACCAGCCTATTTTGTGTCCCTCAAACTCAGCCTTCCATCTTCTTCCTCTGTATTTTGCTCTGTGACAGGGAACTACTCTGTTCTCACTTACTCTTAGGATCCTCAACTTCCTTCAATGTTCTTCTCATGTGTTACCTTCTATTGAAAGGCTTTCTTGACCTCCCTCCTCATACTATCTGGTCTTTACTTATTTATCCTTCCAAGTAGAATGTAGGTTCTGTAAGGAGAGAGACTGAGCCTTTTTATTTGTGTTATCTTTGCATTCTTAGGGACTAGTGCATTGCCTTGGCACATAGTAGGCATTTAATAAATGCTAGCTGAACTGAATTGGATAATATATGCAGCAGAACTTGCAGTTCCTAAAAAAATCCAGAATGGCCAGCATTTCAAAATACTCACCACTAGCTATTCTATTAAATTGATGGACAGATTCAAAGGAATGCCAAAAATGCCTTTGCCACAGTGACTGTGTTTCAACTAATATGTGGAATTATTGTCAGAATTCCATCTTGGAGACTAGGCAGGTTAAGACACAAGCTCTGGATCCCCACAGAGAAGAAAATGTACATCCAGTGAATGCCACAGTATGCCTCCTGCATCATTAATGATCATTATAAGCAGGGCATGCTGAAGTGGGGTTCCAAAGGGTCATAATCAGCATTGGAACAAACTGTTCACAACAAAATAGGTTGTTTTTCAGATGCAGAAAATCAGACCTTAGAGGTTTGTTCAAGCTCTGGGGAGATGGAATAACGGACTAATTTTGTGCATGGGGCTATTATGTTAACTAAATGCTACCATGTTTGGCTAACTAGACTATATTTCTATCCCTAAGACAGGCATTTGTGACCCTGCATAATCTTATTCCCCCCAACCTGAGACAATAATAATAACAATAAACAATATTGATATAGAACCTCACAGTTTACAGAATACTTTTCTTACAGCAACCTCGTGAAGCAAATAGTATGGGAAATATTATTTTGGGACTGAGGGTTTGGGATTTCTGATTTCAGAAGTGTAGGTAATTTCTGGTATTGAAACTCATTTCAAGGGAGCGTACATCTGCATTTTACAGTCTTAAATAATTACCTAGGTGTAATGGCAAGCAAAGAAGTATTTAGTGCCTTGTTTCACCTATTTAATTATTTAGCACCTTGTTTCAGTTCAAGCTTCTTTTAAGCCTTGCCCATGATTATATCAAGTCTTTGTTAAGAAACAGAACTTGTGAACCCCACAGTGGAAGGAACTTGCTGATGCAACAGGGAGGAGATAATGACCATATATAAGGAGAAGCCCAAGTTAGGAAAGAGCAGAATTGAGACAGGGAACTTTGTGGTGGCCAGGCACCCTGATTGTCTGTTCTGTTTCTGTTGATTTCACAGGCAGATAGTGAACTGATGATGGTGCCAGCAACGTGAATGAATGTTGTTTTGGTTCTGTTAAGCTTTGTCTTCCCAGAAACAGAAACTGTGAAGGACTTGAGGTGGACTGGACACTGTGAGCTTCAATATGGAATGGAAACTGGACAAGGAACTGGACAGGGAACAGGACAAGGAGCTGGATGAGGAGCTGAGAGCTTCCTACCTTTGAATTCAGGTGACAGTTGGGTAGATGCAGGCAGGAACTGGGACCATGGAAGAGGAACCATGGAATCTGAGAGCCAGCCTCTAGTCAAGAAAAGACTTCTTCTTGGGTATTTAATGCTGACTGAGAAGATAATGATTTACTGTGGCCTAGGGATGGGAGAATTTTGTATTCTGTACCTTGTACCTCTTAAGGATGATTGAGTTAAGGATGATTGGAAACTGATCTTCAATGAGGAAGAAAGAAGACTTTTTGACTGAGAGCTTAATGTGACCTAGTGGTGGAGAACTTTGACCTTTGTACGTTGTGTCCCTTAAGGAGGCTTGCTGCTTAAGGATGACTGAGTTAATGACTTACTGAATATTTTTTGCTTAAAACTATGTGGCCACTTTGATGATAAATTGTTATGCTATAGCATTGTGAATGGTGTACTTTGATTTCTGTGAATGATTTGCTTTAGTTTACTACTGAATAAATAGAGAGTTCACTATACTATGTGATCAGAACTTTAAAGCTTTTCACACCAGAAGTTCTCTGGAAAACTCTCATGCTTGGCTTTACACTAGGGCATAGAAAGGTTAAATATCTTGCTTATAGTCACAAAGCTAGGATTTGAACCCAATATTTCCTGATTCCAAGATTGATCCTCAATTCACTGTGCAGTGCTACAAGCATTTTGATCACCCTTTCACTGATGAAGAAATTGAATATCTGAGACAAGATAACTTATCCAAGGTCATATACGAGGGTCAGGGTTAGGGTTTGAAACCACATTCTAGGATTCTTTTTACTGTATCACAAGGGTAAGATCAGATTGTGGAAAATCATGAATACCAGATTAAAGAAAACAGAAATACGTCTATATATATATATACTTAAGGACACAAATCCTTCACTCTAGCCAACCAATTTCCTCAACAGCTCTTGAATATGTCATACTCATTCCTAATTTTATGATTTTGCTCATGCTGTTCCCATACCATGCTCCTTCTGCCACAGAAGAAGCCTTGAATGCTATGATCTTTCTGGGTTCAACTCAAGTCTCGCCTTCCCTAGAAGGTACTGCTGGAGTGCTCTAGTTCTCAATGACCTCCTAATTCTCTCTAACAAACACCCTCCTGTAATACTGACTGTTTTTCCCACTTATTTTTTTAGTAATTTGGCTGATATATGTCATGAATTTTACTTAACTGTTT
The DNA here is from genome assembly GCA_028646575.1 of Pseudocheirus occidentalis. Lineage (NCBI taxonomy): Eukaryota > Metazoa > Chordata > Mammalia > Diprotodontia > Pseudocheiridae > Pseudocheirus > Pseudocheirus occidentalis. Next base: position 94,231,662 of record CM053593.1, on the reverse strand, counting down.
TTATATGTTCCACTTGGCTGGTATATACTACAGAAGGGATTCTTGTCCAAGTATACATTGGTTAAAATGGCCACTAAGATCTCTTCTATCATCCTCTGATCTCACACAAAGTGTACTGTAAACTCCTTGAGGGAAGAAACTATTTGACACTTGGGTTCCTTATCTCTAAAATCAAAAGAATTATATGTATTACATATATATATATTTTTTTTTACAGGTTTGTGATGAAGAACAAATAAAATAATATTCTAACATGACTTTGAACACTGTCGTCTACTACACAAATCTTAACTATAATCATCATTTCCATCCTCCTTACAGATAAGTTGGTCCAAAGAAAAAGAATTCAGGAAGCAAATTAATAAAAATTTAGTGAATACTCACTATCCCTGTGGACCTGAAAAAGGTGCTACAAATAGGTGGAAAAAAGTAGAAGTTACAGATCTTCTTTGGAGCAAATTTTATCTGTAGATAAATATAGAAAGTTCAGATCTCAAATGAAATTATTTATGCAACCAAGCATTATGGAACATGCTTCTAATCACTTGCACTAGGGCAGCTGATGTCTTCCTGTACTCAGGAGTTCTGAGTGGTAACAGAACTAAAGCGTATTAGGTTATCTCCACTATCCAGCATCAATACGGTCAGTCCCTGACAGTAAAGGGCCACCAAGATGCCTAAGGACCCAGGTTTGGAAAACAAAGAAGCCACTAAGATCATGTATTTCAGTGGCTATTGCATTTCCAGCCTTGGTGAGAAAAGAAGGAAGAAAAAAAGAAGGAAGGAAGGAAGGAAGGAAGGAAGGAAAGAGGGAGGGAAGGAGAAAGAGAAGGAAGGAGAGAAGGAGGAAGGGAGGGAGGGAAGAAGGGAGAGAGTGAGGGAGGGAGGGAGGAGAGACATAGAGAGATAGATAGGGACATAGAGAAACAGAAAGGGGAAGGAGAAAAAGAGAGACAAAGAAAAATAGAGAGAAAAAGACAAAAAGACAAAGAAAACGCTTCTCCCATAGGAAGTTCTAAAGGAATAAGAAACAAGAATATGCATCCTTTCTGAAATGAAATGGGCTTTACAAACCAGTTGCTTTCCCATCAAACAAGTTAAATTAGGGTTATAGGTGCTGACTCCCACTGACATTTCTATTGAAAATGGTTTGCTGACCATGTTGATCTAAACCAGAAGTTCTCAACCTGTGGGTTGCGACCCATTTGGGGGTAGAATGACCCTTTCACAGGGGTCACAGGGGTCTCCTAAGACCATCAGAAAACATATATTTCCGATGGTCTTAGGAACTGAGATAAGGCTCCTCTATCTGTCTCCAGGCAAGTCTGCCCACATGCAGATACACCCACATACAAATATTAAAGGGTCATGGCATTAGGAATGTTGAGAACCACTGATCTAGACACTCTCAGTGCCATTCTCACCATATTGACAAGCTTCATGATGAGTTATGGATGAGTTAAAATGAAGTAACTATAAGTGAGCTATATGTTACTCTTCTTGCAGGGAATTAATATTAACAGGAAATTAACAATAGTCTCTGAGATTTAGTGGATTTGCTTTCTGAATCCTCACAATCACACTGAAAATTTCAGCTAAAAAGGCACAACTGCTCTGAGTGAGAGACAGCATGGTAGAATTTGAGTAATAGAATCACACAGTGTCAGAATTGAGTTGGAAGGGACTTCAGAGATTGTCTAGTTCTGAACCATAACTAGGAATTGCTGTACCTGGGATATGTTTGATTGAGTACAGTAAAGGAGGGCATATCTGGGGAAGGACCTTGGGATTCAAGGTTCTGTGACAGGGAGAAACCCCAAGATACTGTCCATGGTAGGGAGACTCCCACATATTCCTGGTCAGCCATAAATTCCAAACATTCTTTCTGGGGAGACCACTAGGGGAAAAAGCAAGCCAAGTCAGAGAAAGTTCAGATGGGACATGGGAAGGTCTCCAGATTCCAGCTTGGTTTGACAAACACATTGCCTTAGCATAGACATTATGATTGATGTCTCCAAATGAAAAGTGAGATACTGGTTTCTATACTTGGCAGTATCATATAAGGCACAGAAAACAGTCTACCCTAATTGAGAACACTTGTACTGATATAAGGTTGGCCTGTCACTCATGAAAGCCCTGTCAATGACCCCATGGCATGGGTGATGGCTTTTATCACTAACCCCCCTGGGAGTAATTGAGTGATGAGATGGCAAGTGAAGAGCACATCAATGGGAAAAAGTGAGCCCTAAGAGAGGAGGATCATAATGATGGGACCCTAGGAATGAGGTTCCAGGACTAGACAAGGGAATAAAATGGTCACAAGGCAAAGACAATGTCAGAAGGATCACACAGGTAAAAAGTACATCCTCCCCAGATGTGAGTGCTCTGCCACAAAAGCATAGTCATACCCACCCTAGTTATGGCTCTGACCTAGTCAAATCCCTAACTGGACAGATAAGGAAATCTAATCTCTCTAAAAATAAGATAGTCAGGCTCTACCTTATCACTGGAACATTAATTTCCTTTCTAGGCTTATAGTACTGTCTCACTTTCAATTTCATTGGCTGGTTCCCAAGTTAGCAGTGTCATTGTGCACTGGAAAGGACAATAGATCTAGAGTTAGGAGATTTATCCTCAAAACTAGGCTTACACCCATTCTAGCTGGGTGACCATGAGCAAGTCATGGCTTCTCAAAGGATCTATTCCCTCATCTGTAAAATGGTGATAATACGCTATCTACCTCATAAGACTATTGTGAAGAAAGCACTTTGCCAGATTCAAAGTACTATATAAATGTTGGCTGCTTCAATCATTAGCTCTATAAATAGAAAAGGTCTTATCTCAAAGACCACATTAATGGGATCCATGTAGGAGCAAGAGATGAGTGCTAGGTGAGAAGGGGAGAAATAGCCACATCTATTTTAAATTACTCAAGAGGATGAAATTATTCCCCTTCATACACTTTATGCTCCTTATACAAAATTCCATCTCTCACTTTCATGCCTTGGTAGAGGCTGCTTCCCATGCCAAGAATGTTCTTCCTCTTCACATCTCTCTCTTAGAATCCTCAGCTCCTTTCAAGGCTCAGATCAACTGTTATCCCATCTCCTTCAATGGTCTTTTCCTAATCTCCCTAATTATAAATTACCACCCACAAAATAACTTCCAATTAATTTTGTGTACATTCAAAACTGACTTATCTGTGAACATAGCATAGTGGACAGGACACTGGACTTGGAAATCAGAGAGTCCTGGATTTAAGATCCTAGGCAGGTCACTTATGTCTCAATTTCTTCATTGGTAAAATGGAAGAAGGTGATTTCTATGGCCTCTGAAGTCACTTGAAGCTCTAATCTATGATTCTATGGCCTCCTCTCTCAGGGGCAGGCACCTTTTCACTTCTGCATTTGTATGCTAGGCATATGGCACATACATATCAATTTATCAGCAAGCACTTTTTCAACACAAGTACAAAGAATGAATGAAGCAATTCCTAAAGAGCTCACATAGTAGGCGTTTAATAAATGTTTAGTGATTGATTGGACTCTTGGGAAAAATATTTAAATGCCAATAAAACAAAGGTCAAGATTGAAGTTCTTATCTCTGCAGGAAGTACCTTCTAGTGACCTGAATATATCTGCCTATAAAGGAGAGTTCAAGTCAAAATAGAGTTGGCAAGAACCAATCTTTCTGCATTGATCTTTAAATGTATCTTCACTTATCAAAAGTTTTCAGTACTGAATAAATTTTAGGCACCCTGGGGATAGCAAGTACAGAGGAAACAAAAGCTTTTTTCATTCTTCAGTAACTTTGCTAGGTCCACCCAGCTCATGAGTGCTCTGAAAATATCTTTTGTCAGCTTCCTACCACTTTGCTCCTCAGTGAGTCACAACTAATAGTCTCAGCTCTCACAAAGCTACTGGTTACCATGAGGGCTATTTGCTTTCTACTTCTTTCTTTCATATATCCATTCTCTTCTATGAACTTCAAAAGAGAATCCTAGCTTTACTGGACCAATAAGAATCTATCCTGCTAAACAAGAAGAAAAGCCCGGAGAAAAAGATCCAACATCTTCTGGTCTTCTGTGCTTATAATTGAACAGCTTGGTCCAGAGTTTCTCTAACCTAAATATCTCAGGCTGCAGCATGAGTCCATTTCCTCTTCTTTTGCTTTCATTGAAGACAGGAAACAAGTTCCCTCTGTGTGGCTCTGAATAGGCTCACAGCAATCATTTGTACACTTCGGCAACTACAGCAAGTGGAAGGTATGCTACAATAGGAAGAGTTCTGGTTTTTTTGGGGTTTTTTTGGAGGGCAGTTGGGGTTAAGTGACTTGCCCAAGGTCACACGGCTAGTTTTTTGTGTTAAGTGTATGAGGCTGGATTTGAACTCAGTACTCCTGACTCCAGGGCTGGTGCTCTATTCACTGCGCCACCTAGCTGCCCAAGAGTTCTGGTTTTGAAAGTCAGGGGACCTGGGTTCAAATTCTGACTCTGCTACTTAGTGCCAATATGACCTCAGGCAAGTCATTTAACTTTGTTTGCACTTCATTTTTCTCATTTATAACATGGCAGAGTTAGACAACATAACTTCTGAGGTCCCTTTGGGTTTTAAATCTATGATATTTTGATCCTAGAATCAAACAGATGGAAAGGCAAATATTCTAAATCCTCTCAATGCTTTCATGAAATTAGAGATTGGTTCTGGCCATAAACAATTCTCCTGTATACTCCAGACCTGTTCATGGGATAAGTGATAAACAGGCAACCATAATGACTGGATACTATGAAGGAGGTACAGAAAAAGCAGGAGACACCATTATGACATTTAGGAAGATCCCATTTGGAAGCCTAGGTTACATTAAGAAAAATACAATAGAAACCTATAGACAAGAGATAATTAGTGGTAACTGGAAAGAATATCTTTGTTCCAAATATATGTCTGAGAACCACTTTATATTTGGAAGAAATAAAATGTAAATTTTTTTTTAAAAGGAATTTCGGGAAGATCATTCTTGCTTTATAATTGTAAAGTGAATGAGTAGCTATGGATGTGCCTTCCCACAAGAAAAAAATGATTAAAAATGCAGACTAATAGGCACACTATGACATATAGTTGAATGGACAATTCATTGGGTTAATACATCAGCACTATAATTGTGAGGAGGCACTGCAGATGGGCAGTAAGCTGAGCCTACAACAGAAGAGAAGGAAAAGAACAGACTGAATTACATTTGAAAAATTTCTCTACTTTTCATGGTCTTGAATTATCCTGTGACCTCAAAACTATCTTTTTTTTTTAATTCTTTCAGTGATGCTATTGCATCATGGATCATAGAACACCACAATCTCCAAAGAATCAACATTCTGAATCATGCAAAGGGCAATGGAGGGATGGATGGTGGGTATAAGTAGCTGTAGCATATTTCCACCAATGACCTATGCAAAATAAGCAGTGTAAAGAATGTCATACAGGAAATGCATGACGGGAAAAGAAAGTGGGTGAATCATATTGTTTATTATACATGGATGGGTCATGTGTTGAGCTGGTACTCATGAAATGTAAAAGAGCCTTTACTACACTGGTAGATTTTCAAAGGAGAATTTGCAGGCAGATGTCACACAGCCACTAAAGTGACTGGGTTTCCAAAAATACAAATGTCACCTTCGCTCTTACTCAATAAACTCAATTGACACTTCTATTACTTCTATGATCAAATATAGACTTCTTTGGCATATAAAGCATTTTACAACTTATTCCCTTCCTATGATTCCAGTTTTCTTTGACATTACTACCTTCTACACACTCTAAGATCCAGCCATACTTGTGTACTCATTGTTCCTCACTCAAGTTGTTCCGTCTCTGTGCCTTACTACTCTGTACTTGAAATGTTTTCCCTCCTCACCCCAGATTCTTGGGGTTCCTGACTTCCTTAGACTTTTCTTGTTCACTCCATGAATACTGCCTTTCTACATAAGTTGGACTTCTGTAGCCTTTATTTCTGCAAATTTAACACTTACCACAGAGCTAGAACATAATGATAAATACTTATGGATTGACTGATCAAAGGTATGAATGGAAGGAATGAAAGGAATGAATAGAGCACCCTCATTGATAAGGTTATGAATCCACTGACATTTTAAAGCTGTTGTTAAATATTACCTACCATGTGCAGGAGATTGTGCCGGGTTCTAGGGATACACAGATGAGTAGTGCACAATCCATGTCCCCCAGGATAATCTGGTAGAGAAGCCTTACTCAGCCCTATAGGCTGACTAGAGCCCAGTCTCTCTTATGAGTGGAATGAGGAAGGCATGTCTGATTCATATGTACTATCCAGGAGACTTTTTTTTTTAATCTTAAGGCTAGGTTCAAGGAATCAATGCCTGGAAGGAGAAAAAGTATGAGGGATAGAGGGATGTACTGCCCCTTGATTTAAGAATCCAATAACTAAAAACAGTGGCAGGTTTTTAGTGTTCCCTGACCTAAAAGTATGCCTGTTAGCTCAGAGAAAGGGGAATTAGAAGCAAGACAATATAGGGGAAGGGAGGGAAGCTTTCAAGAAGCAAAAGACCAGTCCAGGAGGAGACACTGTGCTAAAAACACCATGGGGAAGCCAGGTTAAGAAAGAAGAAACATGGAAAGTTAGCCCCTTGGTCGTAGGTTACAAGAGCTAGAAATGGAACACGAAATTTCATTACCAAGGGCAGAATTAGCCACTATAACTGGGCAAGGGAATTTAGTTCAGGCGGATCAATTAGAAATAGAAATGATAGGCAGGAAGGCCGGGGGTGCAGAGAAACAGTGGAGAAAAGCACTTTTGAGAGAAAAAAGTACACAAAAAAAGAAAAGTAAAGCATAGGAAATAAAAGCACATAGGTCCAGAACATTGAATTATCTAGCAGAAAATGGTGAAGGTACAGTGCCTGAAAGGGAACTGAATCTAGGAAGAACAGAATACTGTTGCTCCATATCCACAGGCAAAAAGCCTGGGAAGATGTAGGCAATGTCAAGTCCAGGAAGCAGTCTAGAAAAGTCATGAAAAAGGACTTTATTGTGATGTGCTGCAGGACCCTGGGCTTCCAAAATTGTAGCTAAGAATTGGAGAAGTAGGCAGAAAAGACCAAACATGTTTGTAAGTAAATCAAAAGCCATAGCTGATTCTATCAAGTTGGAAGGGTTCTGACTTAGGGATCAATGATGGACTGCCCATCAGCTAATGTTCAGAGTTGTTTATCACCAAAAGGAAAACTATTGGAGGATGAATTTTTTTGAGCCATGGCAACCTATAAATACTATCCACTAAAAAATGCAGGAACTCTGATCCACATCATTGGAGGGGGCGCACTCACAGTGATAAACTGTCAAATCCCAAAATTACTGAAGTAATATCCTGTTGTATCTTTTCCTCTTTAATGTTTAGCAATAAATCCTTTGGAGGAAAAAACCCTAATCATGTTATCTTTTCAGGGAACACATCCTAAGAGAGAAGGGAAAATGGCTGACTTGAAATAACCAAACTAAGATATAGTATGAGCTCATTTAGAAATAAGAGATAGAGCAGTACACACACACACACACACACACACACACACACACACACACACACACGGGAGGGCACCAGCAAATCCAGTCTTCCGGCTTGCTAAGAAGATGAGGAAGGAAAGAAATGGCACCCCATAGAATCTCACTGGCCCTTGACACCTGTGGGATCATAAAGAGGAGATGAGACAATCTGACAAATAACATAATAAAAAAAAGTAGAAAGGGATAAGTGTCACTTAACCCCTATTGTCCTCCAAAAAAAGAAACTGATAAGTGAATCAGAGAGATATAACAACTATGAGAGTTAAGAAGAGAGATTGAGCAGAAAAGGTTTTATGGCCATCAGAGTTGGCCCTTGAAAAATGGAAAGGATTTCATCAGAGACAGAAGCAGTGAAGGGGAATGGATCCCAGCTATGGAAGAAAAGCTTAAACAACACACAAAATCAGGAGAGGACGGAATGTGTTCAAAGAATGGCTGACGTACTGAGCCCCTGAAGGGAGGAATGGTAGTGTAGGATCATGTGGTCTTGAATGTTAGCCTGAGGTATCTGAACCTTCTGGTGGGCTAGAGTCTGCTTTAACTGGCTTGAGAGAGCTGGCTGTTAAATTTTCAAGGGGACCATTTGCATCTTAGAAATCACCAACTGTTACTGATCAAAGCATGTTTTATTCTTTCACTGACTTTCTAGTCTTAAAAAAGTGTTATCAAGGCAGATTAAACGTAAAAGTATGTGTGCATACATTTGGGGGAATGGATAGATATTAAGCATTTACCAGCATATCAGGGAATAAAATCATCACCAGCCCAGAGGTCTCATGACTGGAGGCAAAAACAACAACAAACAACAAAAACAACAACAGGTACTGAAATAGTACTTTAAAGTTTGCAAAGTATTTTAACCCATTATCTCATCTGAGCCTCATAAGAGCCCTGTCCCACTTCCCTGAAATCACACTTTATTTAATTTTACATGTTTTTGTTTGTTTGTTTTGTATTCCTGTTGTTTTGATTTCCAGCCCTTAGCACAATGTCTGGTTCATAATAAGGGCCTAATCAATATCTGCTGATTGGTTCTTGATCTTGCTTCCTCTCATTAAATGTAAGCTACTTGAAGACAGACTATCTCACTTTCATATTTGTATCCTTGGCACCCTGGAGGGATTTAATAGGTCCCTATTGATTGATTACATTCAGGGTATCCTTAATCCAGTCTTGCTTCTGGGAATATGGGGTTCTGTGCACCCAATCTGACTGGACTAAAGGATTTGATTTCCTTAGTAGATATCAGGGAAAGTCCAGTGCCTGAGAGCCATCTCACAACCACCCTTCTCCTCTTGCCCAGCCTGCCCTCCCATTAGCCCAAAACACAAAACAAAGCATCTTATGCTCACCAAACTGTCATGAATGAAGGGGACTGACAGAAGCTTCTGGACTCTATTCTCCACTGTCACTCCTACCCAGTTCAGCGCTGCCCAGTACCACAGATAGTCATGCCCTCCGTGCCAATAACTCACAAATGCAAAGGTCATCGCTGTGGAAAACAGCATTCTGAGCACTCCCCGGCGGGAGCCTCCCATCGGGATATAGATGTATCTGCAGAAACAAGAGAGGGAGGAATATACATCCTTTCATATTCAACACTTAGGTAATAGGCATGTGTTTTAAATGTTGAGGCAGCTGGTGGCTCAGTGAATAGAGCAGTGGATTTGGAGTCAGGAAAATCTGGGTTCTAAGAGAGCTTCAGAAACTTGTAACCCTGAACAAGCCACTTAACCTCTGATTGTTTGACAAAATGATCCATTGAAGAAGGAAATGACAAACTACTCCTGTCTCTTTGCCAAGGAAATCCCATGGACAGTTGGTCTATAGGGTCACAAAGAGGTTTCTTTTTTATGTTTAAATTAACATTTCAATTTCTTTATTTATTTTTAGTTTTTAACATTCATTTCCACAAGATTTCGAGTTACAAATTTTTCTCCCTGTCTTTCTCCTACTCCCCACCCCAAAATAGCGAGCCTATTGAATACCCCTTCCCCCAATCTGATCCCTCTTATATACTCCCCCACCCCCACCCCCAACTTTGTAGTAGTGCAAGATGGATTTCTATACCCCACTGCCTGTATGTCTTACTTCCCAGTTGCATGTAAAAACCAATTTTTTAAACATTTGTTTTTAAAACTTTAATTTACAGATTCTTTCCCTTCTTCTCTCCTCACCCACTCCCACTGGGAAGACAAGCAGTTCAATATCGGTTGTACATGTGTAATGATGCAAAACATTTCCATAGTAATTACAAAAGACTTTATATTTCCCTCCATCCTATCCTGCCCCTACTTGTTCTATTTTCTATTTTGACCCTGTTCCTTCTCAAAAGTGTTTGTTTCTAAGTACCCTCTCCCCTAATCTGCCTTCTCTTCTATCACTCCTCCCTTTTATCACCTTCCCTGCTACTCTCCTGTAGGGTAAGACACCCAATTGAGTGTGTATGTTATTCCCTCCTTAAGCCAAATTCAATGAGAGTAAGGTTGACCCATAACCTTTCACCTTCCTGCTCTTCCCCGACATTGTAACAGTTTTCTCTTGCCTCTTTTATATGAGATAATTTGCCCTATTCTATCACTTCCTTTTTCCTTTTCCCAATATATTCCTCTCTCACCTCTTAATTTTATTTTTTAGATATCATCCCTCCATATTCAACTCATCCTGTGCCCTCTGTCTATGTATACTATGTACATACATATGCACACACTCACATACATATTTATACAAATATACACCCTCCTACACATACATATATGTAGACATATATGTATATATATATTTTTTTCTCTTCAACTATCCTCATACTGAGAAAAGTCTCATGAGTTACAATGACTGTTTTTCCATGTAAGAATGTAAATAGTTCAACTTTAATGAGTTTCTTCCTTTAATGAGATTTCTTTTTTCTGTTTACCTTCTCATGCCTCTCTTGTTTCTTGTATTTCTAAGTGAAATTTTCTGTTTAGCTCTGATTTTTTCATCAAGAATGCTTTAAAATCCTCTATTTCATTGAATGACCATATTTTCCCCTGAAGCATTATACTCAGTTTTGCTGGGTAGGTGATTCTTGGTTTTACTCCTAGCTCCTTTGATCTCTGGAATATCATATTCCAAGCCCATGGATACCTTAATGTAGAAGCTGCTAGATCTTGTGTTATCCTGATTGTGTTTCCACAATACTCAAATTGTTTCTTCCTGACTGCTTGCAGTATTTTCTCCTTGACCTGGGAACTCTGGAATTTAGCTATAATATTCCTAGGAGTTTTCTTTTCGGGATCTTTTTCAAGAAGCAGTTGGTGAATTCTCTCAATTTCTATTTTGCTCTCTAGTTCTAGAATATCAGGGCCTGATAATTTCTTGAAAGATGATGTCTAGGATCTTTTTTTGATCCTGGCTTTCAGGTAGTCCAATAATTTTAAAATTATCTCTCCTAGATCTATTTTCCAGGTCAGTGGTTTTCCAATGAGCTTTTCACATTGCCTTCTGTTTTTTCATTTGTTTGGATTTGTTTTATAGCATCATGATTTCTCATAAAGTAATGAGCTTCCATTTGCTCCAACCTAATTTTGAAGGAATTGTTTTCTTCAGCGAGCTTTTCAAATTCCTTTTCCATCTGAACAATTTGGCTTTTTAAGGCATTCTTCTCCTCACTGTTTTTTGGGCCTCTTCTGGCATTTGAGTTAGTTTAATTTTTAAAGTGTTATTGTCTTCATTATTTCGGGGTCTCCTTTAGCAGGCTGTTGACTCACTTCATGATTTTCTTGCATTATTCTCATTTCTCTTCCCAATTTTTCCTCCACTTCTCTTACTTGATTTTCAAAATCATTCTTGGGCTCCTCCATGGCCTGTAACCAATTCATATTTTTCTTGGAAACTTTTTATGCAGGAGTTTTGACTTTGTTGCCTTATTCTGGTTTCATGGTTTGATCCTTTTTGTCTCCAAAAAAGGATTCTGTGGTCTGATTGTTCTTCCTCTGCTTGCTTATATTGTCAGTCAATTACTTGACTTCTAGGCTCTTTGCCATGGTAGAACTCTGCTTCCAGAGTGGAGAGAGCTTTGTCCCAAATCACTGGGGTTTTCGAAGTTGTTGTCAAAGGTCTGGGGAGGGCATCCTCTCTACAGCCACCACAAGCTTTGGCACACTGGCCACACACCCGAGGGTCACCACCTAAGACTGCAATCCAGATCCAAGCTGGTAAAAGCAAGAGCAATTACCCTCTGAATGGTCACTTGGTCCCCCTTCAATCTTCAGGCCAGGAGCTCCAGAGGCAGCCACTCGGCAGCAGCTGCAGCCACTATGCCTCTGCCACCTCTTGTCAGGGTCAGATTGCTCTCTTCTGTCACCTGGTTGTGAGAGAGTTCCTACTGACCTTTTATTTTGTCTTTGGCATTTATGGGTTGAGAAGCCTGGAAACCACCACAGCTGCTGGTGATTCACTCTCCTGATGTCTGCTCTAGCTGGTCTGAGCCACAGGTCGGGACCACCCTGGGTCTGGGACCATGCAGCTCACACAGGACTGCACTCAGCTCCCAGCATGGTGCGACAGACCTTTCCTGTCAGCCTTCCAGGCTGCCTTCAGTGGAAGATTTGTTTCTCTCTGTCACTTGTGGGTTTGGTAGCTCTAAAAAATTTTAGAGTCATTTTTTTTACAGCTATTGGAGGTGGCTGGAGCAGGAGCTCAAGCAAGTTCCTGCTTTTACTATGTCATCTTGGCTCCACCTGCAAGAGTTTTAAATACTAAGGCTGGCTGCAATAAATATGCAGTTTAATTTTTTTAAGTTTTTAAAAGTTTTAATGAAAATACCTATATTTTAACAAAAAATTAGTGAGAAGAATGGTACTATTATACATATTTTTGCAAATCTAATATCTGGTTTAATTTAAAACAGGTGGATTTTCACATCTGCTAATACATTTAACCTGTTGCTATATAATGTTTTGGTTGAAATATATGAAGAAAATCTGGCCTTGTACAAATGTATAATTGGACAAGGGAGGAGTAGTTTAATAGACAAACAAAATCTTAGTATTAATGTGAAAATTATTTTGACATCTTGGATACCCTGAAATGGTCTCAGGGACCCCAATCTCACTAGTCCTTAGTCCACACTTTGACAACCACTGATATAGACCAACACTTTCATTTTACAGATGGGAAAACAGGCCCAGGGCAGTAAAGTGTCTTGCCCAAGGTCAGATACATACTAAGTGTTATAGGTAGGATTTGAAACAAAGTACTTTGACTCCAGAGTTCATATTAATTCTGGAGGTCATGTAGTCCAACCCCAAAACAAACCATGAATCCCATTCCTGTACAATGGTTATCTAGCTTAAATACCTTCAGTAAGAAAGATTCACCTACTCCTGACTTAGTCCATTCCATTTTGAGGTACCCCATAGCCAATTAAAGAGTACTTCTAATTGTTTTTTTTACTTTTTCATTTGTTTATTTTTAATTTTCAACATTAATTTCCACAGGATTTTGAGTTACCAATTTTCTCCCCATCTTTACCCTATCCGCCACCCCAATATAGTGAGCCTACTAAATACTCCTTCCCTCAATCTGCTCTCTCTTAGGCCATTCAACTTAATATCATCATTCTGAGGCACCTGCGTGGGGCAATGGATAGAATGCTATGCCTGGAGTCAGAAAGACCTGAGTTTGAATCCAGCCTCTGACATTTACTAGCTGTGTGACCTCTGGAAAGTCAGTTAACCTCTGTTTGCCTCAATTTCCGCAACTGTAAAACGGAGATCATAATGGCACCTCTGCCCCAGGGTTGTTGGGAGGTTCAAATGAGATAATATTTGTAAAGCCCTTAGCACAATGCCTGACATGTGGCAGGAGCTACATAAAAGGCAACTAACATCATCATAAGTAATACTTCCATAGTGACTTACATGTTATCTTATTTGATCTTTGCCACAACTCCTGTGAAGTAGAATATCACCATTTCATAGATGAGGAAACAGGCTGAAGTAACTTCTCCAAGGCCACAGTCAATCAATGACTAAGGCAGGATCTTTATTCAGATCTCCCTGACATTAAGTTCAATACTCTATCCAATAACACCCAACTGCCCAACATTAAGCATCTACTGTATGAGCACTGTGTAAAGGTCTAGGACAGTGGTTCTCAACCTTCCTAATGCTGCAACCCTTTAATACTCATATGTGGGTGTATCTGCATGTGGGCGGACCCACCGGGAGACAGATAGAGGACCAGTGTCTTGATTCCTAAGACCATAAGAAATATGTGTTTTTGGATGGTCTTAGGTGACCCCTGTGACCCTTGTGAAAGGGTCATTTGACCCCCAAAGGGGTCGCAACCCACAGGTTGAGAATTGCTGGTCTAGGAAAACAGAGTTCAGGTAAGGCACAGTCATTATCCTTATGGTGTTTATAGTCTAGTAAGTGGACAAAATACATACATGATAACAAAGATGCCCAATAATATATGTCTGCTAGAAGCACGCAAAAGCACTACACAAAGTCTGAGAGGGAAGGTAAAAAAACACGTTGATCACAAAATTACAGAACTTGAAAGCTGGAGGAGACTTTCAATGTAATCATGCACATAGCAGACATTTTAAAAAGCTTTTCTTGAATTGAACTGAGTAGAAGTGAACTCAAGTAGAGGTTAGCCTCACCTACCCAGCAAAACTGAGTATAATGTTCCAGGGGAAAATATGGTCATTCAGTGAGGTGGAGGACTTTCAAGCATTCTTGATGAAAAAACCAGAACTGAACAGAAAATTTGCCAGTCAAACACAAGAAGCATAAGAAGGTAAACATTGGAAAGAAATCATAAGGAACGTATCAAAGTTGAACTATTTACATGCCAACATGGAAAAACAATAATAGTGACTTATGAATCTTTTCTTAGTATGAAGGATAGGTGAAGGGA
>CM053593.1:94176095-94216667 GCA_028646575.1 Pseudocheirus occidentalis | reverse complement strand
AAAAGGGAACAGATTGTGGGAGGGGTCTTACAGTGGGATCAATGTTCTGGGCTGGGGGATAGGGGCAAAAAGGGGAGAAAATTTGTAACTCAAAACCTTGTGGAAATGAATGATGTAACCAAGAAAATAAATTAAGATTAAAAAAACAGTAGAGGTTAGCCTGCGATTATTACTAGAGATGCTTCATGTGGGATTCATGCTTTGAGTAGGGGCTGGAGGATGAAAAACAAAGCACTTATTAATTGCCTACTTGGTGCTAGGCAACTCAAACTTCGGGGTCTTCTCCAACTCTAGAATTCTGATGACTATATGACCTCATTCAATCCATTCACTTTACAGATGAAAAAATATTGCTAGAGATCATGGTGTTCCCTGGTCAGAGACAAAATGAAAGGGAAGGTGGTCTAATCCAATCTTACTCTCCCAGGCAGGTTAATCCAGAAATGGGCAATGAATCCACAAATAAGAAAGCAACACTGAGGACAGCAGGTCCTCCATGTGACAAAGGCACCAACCAAAAGTAAACCACTGAATGACCATGAGGCTATGCTCTACCATGGAAAGAGTTACTAGAGTTCATGTTGTGGTTGAAGAATCCTTAGACTTTTGCCAAGGAGTTACTATGATACTCAGGGTTCCAACTAGTTGCTATCGTGACTTCTTCCCATAAGTCATCACAACTCTCTATTAGGACTTTGTGGACAATTTCTAACCACCATTACCATCCTTATCAGCAACTCTCTGTTGCCCCTCCCTGATACACTCTTTTCTCTCTACAATCTGAGTTGACTAGATCCCTTAAGTTCAAGAGAGAATTCAGTCTTCTCTCAAGAACAATTATATTTCTGCTATAAAGGAGACAGAAAAGGGCTCATTTTCTCCTTCCCAAAACAAGAATAGTCTAAAAAAATCTATTTAAATATTTATGGAGTGAGTTCAAAGCTGACCTCAGTCACTAAATAGCTTGTGTGACCCTGGGCAAGTCACTTATCCTCTATCTGATTCCATTTCCTCATTTGTAAAATGAGGATAATAACAGCACCCACCTCCCAGGGTTGTTGAGTGGATAAAATGAGTTAATATTTGTAAAGTGCCTTACAAACCTTAAAACACTATATAAATGCTATTATTATAAATGCATAAAATAAAATGCATAGAACTATAAAAGAAACTAGTTATATTTAAATGCAGCTACCAAAAATATTTTTAAAAACAAGTTCACATACTCCTGATCTAAAGAAAACTTGCTTTAAAAAAATTCCTCCATTGCTCTTTTCTCATCCAGTTTCTCTGATTTAAAATTCAGGCTTTTGTGTATCCATTTCTTTTAAACTGAGGCATACTTGAAAGTGTAAAAATTATTCATATAATCAGACCTACTATGCCATTGGTCCATGAAGCTTGGCAAAGAAATCTCAGTTCCCCAAAGGGGGAATGTTTCTATGGAGGTGAAGAACCAGGGAAACTGATAACCATATGCACATCTATTTCAGGTATCTCCACACAGTGCAGTTATGTCACCTTCCCTTCTGTACGATGATTTACAGAAATATCAGAAAATGTCTATTATTCTAGGAACTAATCAATGACAATTTTCCAGGACCACTGAAATGTGCCGATTTAGAGCCAGAAGACAAGTATAACCCCCAACCCTTAAATATAAACATCCATCTGTCTTTACTCAACCTCTGGAAGGTAGCAAATACAACAGAAGATTGGGTATTGATGTCAACAAAGATATGTTTATCTTATAAATGCCTCCAAGTCTGGGATCAATATAAACACTAACATACCTTTGTGTGACTATGTACATGTGGGGAGGGGTAGGAGTCCTAACAGTAGCGCTTTCTCCTGGAGATTCATAGGACTTAAATATAAAGTGCAATGTACTGATCCCTGGATTTAGTCAAAAGACCTATATTTCAATGGCATTTCTGCCACCTACTAGCTATGGGAACTTGGGCAAGTCTCTCAATCTTTATGGGACTCAGTTGTGTTGTCTGTAAAATTAGAAGGTTGAACTAGATGATGTTTAAGGGCTCCTTCTCTTGATACATTATCTTAATTTTGCAATGGAACCAACCAACCATACCCTTGGTACAACTTTCTACATAAGAAATAAATAAGCATTTCTTTCTATCAATGATTGGGTAAATTTAAGGTTTGAAATACTGACACTCAAAGAAATAATCTTAACTAAATTCACCAAGAGAAAGTTGCATAAAATAGCTCTTGAATCACATTTTTAAAACATAAATTCATTGAAGATCCTCAGATACAAAATGCTATGGGAAAAAATCCCAGGACACTTCTTGGTGGGAGAACGGGGTGTAGAAAAACCTAGAGTACTATAAAACCTTGGGATTAAGAAAAGAACTTCATCTGCAATAAGTCTATTGCTTATAGGCCATGAGAAAACTCTAGTAACTTTTTATTATAACTAATTATTCTGTTAAAGGAAGTGCTAAGTTCATGTTTCTATGCTGCTGAAAAAAGAAAAAGTACAAGAGTTGTCAGTGCCCTCTCAATTTTTCTGCCCTAGGGCAAAGCCCTGATCATTGCACAGCTGTTTTGTGGCTCTGAGATGTGGCATGTTCCCAAAGACAGGGTCACTGTCTTTCTTGGCCCGCACTAAATAGCCATGCCTAGAGCACAAGCCTCTTGATTACATTTATATTTAGTTTTGACCCTTTTAGAATCCATAGACACACAGAATGATAAACTTCCCCAAAGATGAACCACTGCAGATTGTCTTATATAACAAGGATGTATCAGTTATGTAATGTTACTATACTTCAAGCACAAAGTCAGCTCTCCAAGTGGCACCCAACAATGAGGACCATTGTAGCTCCTCTACAGTCCTCTGATATCTGGAGAAAGCAATACCCTGTCATCTACTG
The DNA here is from genome assembly GCA_028646575.1 of Pseudocheirus occidentalis. NCBI lineage: Eukaryota > Metazoa > Chordata > Mammalia > Diprotodontia > Pseudocheiridae > Pseudocheirus > Pseudocheirus occidentalis. The sequence goes on along the minus strand of CM053593.1, from coordinate 94,213,767 downwards.
ATAGGAAAAGATTCAAGCAGACAGATGCACCCTCTTCTCCTTGATACTCTTTAGGTTTTTGTGACACTGTTCTCTCCTAATTCTCTTCCTATTCATTTGACTCCTCCTTCTTAGTCTCCTTTGTTCATCTAGGTTATGTGTGCTCATTGTAAAAGTCCCCCAAGACTTTGTCCTGGGCCCCCTTTCTTCTCCCTCCATATTATTTTACAACAAAAATCTCAGAAGATTATTTTTATTCTGGGATCTAATCAATGACAATTTGACCAGAACACTGAGACGTGCTAGTTTAGAGACTGAAGATGTGTCTAACTCCTAACGGAAAGATGAATGCCCATCTTTCTTTATTCAGCCTCTGAAAGGCAGCAAACACAAAGGACTATCTGATAATAACAATAATACATCAACTCTCATGGATTCAATTATGATAGCTTTGCAAATCTTATTTAGCCCTAATCTCCTTCCGGACATCTGCAACTTGAACTTCTTGAACTGTACGCCTTGCAAAAAACTTAAATTCAACACATCCAAAATTGAACTCATTATCACCCCTTGCTCCACAAACTTAGCCCTTTTCCTATTTCCTGTTAACTGTAGGAGGTACTACCATTCCCCTAGTCACTCAGCCTCAATACCTAGGTTCCAATCACTTGCCACATATTGCCATTTCTGCCCCCCACAACATTTCTCATCTATGCCCTCTTTTCTCCTCTGACACTGCCCATGTCCTGGTGCAGGCCCTGTCTCTTCACACATGAACCAGTTAAACGGTTTCTTGGTTAGTTAGTCTCTTTACCTTGAGTCTTTCCCTACTCTTAATCCAGCCTCTGCTCAGTTATTGAAGTGATCTTCCTGAAGTGAAAATCTGATCAGGTCACTTGCTTATTCAATTAACTCTGGTGATCCTTGTTTGCCTACAGGATCAAACACAAAATCCTCTGTTTGGCTCATATAACCTTCCTTCACCTAATCCCTTACTACCTTTTCAGTTTTTGTAAGCCTAACTCCCACTTCTATAGATTCTAAAATCTATTGACATTGGCCTCCTTGGTGTTCCTCACAAAAGACACTTCATATCCCAACTCTGAGTGCTTTCACTGACTTGTCCTCTCCTCATCTCTGCCTTCTACCTTCCCTGGATTCCTTCAAATCTCACCTTTGGCAAGCAGCCTCCCTAGTCTCCCTCTAGGTTTATGATCTCCAATTTATCCTGTCTGGATCCTATTTGTACACAGTTGTTTACATATTGTCATCCCCATTACATTGTTAATACCTTAAGATCAGGGATTGCCTTTTGCATTTTTCTGTATTCCCAGGATTTAGCACTGTGCTGGGTAAGTAGGAAGTGCTCATTAAATGCTAGTTGTCTGACCTCACTGTTTACTAAGCCATTAGAACTAATTCGCAATTGGTAAGAACACTGGACCAAGACAGAATTTGATCTCAGCACAGAATCAAGTGGTGTTAAAGTTGAAAGGAACCTAAGAGATTATCTAATCCAACTTGCTTATTTTACAGACTGAAAAAACTGAAGTCCAGGGAGTTGAAATGATATACCTTCCCCTAAGAATTAGAGACTCACCTGCCAAAGCCTAGGCTGTTGGTTATTTCTTTTCCTATAATCCTAGGCTTCACCTCACTATTGGGAACCTCTCCTGAGGGCTGTCTGGTTGGTGTTCAGTGCTCAAATCCCACATCCTTATTTGATCATTATCTAAATAATCTCCCCCCTCCCAACCATGAAGGGAGTAGTGAAAGGAGTGTTCTTGGAGTAGTTAACGAAGTTCTTCCCATCATATAGAAAAAGAATAATTCAACCCAAGGCCCTGTTCAAAAGAAGAAACCTCTTTCTTCAAAGTAACTCCACTCTGGGTAGTTAATAGGAATGCAATTCAACCAGCATTTATTAAGCACCTACTATGTTCAAGGAACTGGAGATGCAAAGACCAAAGAAACAAAAACAAAAACAGTTCTTGTCTTCAAGGATCTTATTTTTTTTTCTAAATTCCTGGCAACTGTCATTTCTTTCTCCATATTGCTAGCTGTCATATCCTCTTGCTGCTGGTAATGAGGGAGGGAAAAGAGTCATTTGTCTTTCTTTAACACTGACACCAGGTTAATCCTCCTGGAGACGCCCCCTCTGCTTTCCCAAGATTCAAGGCAGAATTGTGACTTTAAAATACTTGTATTAGCAAGGGAAATAAAGCAAAAGCACCAAATCTACCAAGCATATAGAATTACTGAGTTGCAGAGCCCAAGAATTCAATATTGATATTCTCTTCATTTGACCTAAAAAATCCCTCAGACAAAACTAGTCCCCATTCCCAACTTATTAGCATCTGTCATCTCCACATGGTTGATCATGAAGTCCCTTTCAGCTCTAAATCTGTGATCTTCTGATCTCTCATTTTGTCTTAGAAGAAATCTTAGTCTATGTCTACCCAATAGTTTAGTTTACACTTGACTCTCAGTTCTTCTTTCCCTATGTCTTGAGATGCTGCTGGCTCCTCTCACTGCTATGATACAAAGATTTTACACAAGTCCCTTAAATTAACACAGAACACACCAACTTTAACAGATTGATTCTAATCTCATATTGCTTTCCTCACCCCATAGGAACAATGATACATAAAGAATGTAGACAATCTTATTAATACACAATTTCTACTCAAAAAGTGAGAGATCATTTATTTTCACCATGCTTAACACACTAATAACAATTATTAGTGTCCAAACTGGAAGGGGTTGATCCATTAAATACCATAGGCTTCAACATCAGGAAAAGAAAGAACTACTCTCAGAGTCAGAATATAAAAACCTGTAATAGGTCAGTAGTAAGGTAACATTTGGTTTCCCATTTTATTTTGGATTAAAGGTTGCTTGGAGCTCTCCAAAGTACTGACCAAACCAGCTCTAAACTAGACCATAGTTTGTATTTAGGTTGCCTTTTTTTTTTCAAATCTACAGCTGATCTATTACACAAATCCCCAATAATATATATATATCTTTGGGTATTACACGAGGCATTGCCTAAAGCCTAATCTCTCATTCTTATGAAAAAAAAGTCACAGATAAGCTAACAATCAGTTGTTAGAGAGAACGGGAGAGGGGCCAGGGGACTAGAGGTAGGAAAGCATGTAATATACTCTTAACATCAAGTCTGCTTCACGTAGCTCATAAAGGGATTTTAATAAGTATAGCCAGCAGTTGGTTAATTGGAGACTGTAATTTTTATAGTCTCCAGGAGACCATGATGGGTTGGTTTTCAAAGGATTTGGTACATTTTGCACTGTGTAATTCTCAGTCTCTTTAGTGAAAGATGCAGGATGCGAGTCTTGTATTCCACTTTGAAAAATTACCCATTAAAAACACTGTGTCCTACTTGGCAAACAGAGTGATGTGAAATTTGTGAAATGGAAATTAAACTCTAGCTATATTTAGCAATATTTAAGCCTCTAGATTCATTTAATTAGACATCAACATTAAAAGAACATATCATATGTCTCCATTACCCATGGCTGGTGGGTCAGTTGGATTCCTGGTGCTGAGATTGTTTCAAGATCAAACCCCTTATAAGTCAAGCAATTTTACACAAGAATAACACTATTTTCCAACTTCACTCCCAAAGTGAGCCATTTTGGGGGGGGTACAATCTGTAGACAGGGAATAGGGGTTCTTAAAAATACACACCTTTTCTTCACATGAAGGACAGGAAGAAGGTATGAAGAGTTTAGCTAGATCACTACACCCACTCATGACAACTGTCAGAAAATAAAATAAAATAACCTCCCAAAATTTCATGGTATATACATTACTTAAGTACCATCTTCCTATGCAAGGGATATCAAAATTCTGTCACTGACCACCAAATTTTCAAGATAGGATTCATTCATACACCAAAAGCAATTTTTTTGGATGTTAGGTGATCTGACTTGCTTTTCCAGAGAAGTTCTATTACATGCAAATACTAAACTTGAAAATTTTTCCAGTATTCAACTTGGATTCATTTCAGCAAACATTTATTTCCTAAGCACTTCCTTCTATCTTCACTGTGCTAGACAGTGGATATATTGAGACAGATTTTTTTTAAAACCTTAACCTCATGGAGCTTACCTCTCCTAAGGAATATAAAATGTAAGCAAATGCAAGTTAATTTGAGGAGGGAAAGAGGATGAACAGCTATGAGATTAGGACAGGTTTCATGGAGGAGGTAGCACCTGAGTTGAAATTTGACAGAGGCTAGGGATTCTCAGTAGAGATGAGGAGGGGGTGTGTTCCAAATATGGAACACAGACTGTGCAAAACACCAAGGCAAAAGATGAAATACTGTTCCCTGAATTTAGCAAATAGATTAGCTTGACTGTCATATTTCCTATAGAATTGATGCTTCATATGTGGCTTGACTTGGATGACCTGTGGGATCCTTTATAGTTCCAAGGTTCATTGATTGTTATATTGCAGCCATTTATGCTCAGTTAGTTAATGCTAAGGAGGAAAAGGCTATGGCAGGAAACTCAACTCAATTCAATTCAACGCATATTTATCAAATACCTATTATTACAAGGTATGACACTGGAGATAAAAGAAAAAAAACACAAAAGTGTTGAACTTAAGAAGCTTTAGCAAGTTAATTGGGCTCTATTCTAAGGTCAAAGCCTCTAACTAATATGACTTTAGGATCCCACTGCCTTCAGGGATCATAAAAGAAATAAAGAAAGAGAAATATGGGATCTATCTTGTGGAGGGTTTCATTTTATTTCATTGGTTTTAAAAGAGAAAGAAAATAAGAGGGAATTGGAATACACTAAAGAAGAACTAAGGAAGAAGGAGAAGGAATTTAGCATTTCTCATAACTAGTGTGAGCCTGAAGAAGCATAAACAAAAATGCTGGGAGTGTAGAGGAAGGAAAGATGGATTGAACACAAAGACATACACACACAGAGTGAGATGGAGAAATACATTTAATTCATCTGTGATATAGGCAGCAGGGAAAGTTAGAAGAAAGAGTAGAACTTAAGAGGGAGGGTAGTATTGGGGAGGAAATGTTCATAAGCAAAATCTACTTCAGAAGCAGACCATTAAAAGCAGAGAAATAAAATACAAAAAACAACGATCCAACTCTGGCCTGGTTGGAGAGAGGAGGGGCAGAGTAAAGGGATCAGAATATTTCAACTACAGATTACTTGTATTAATTACGTTCCTTTTCTTTCATTATCTTCTTATTCTTATATAAAAATGAGAGTTAAGGTGAGCCAAAGAGAACAAAAAGTATAATTAGCTATAATGGAAGAACAAACATATTTAAATTTTGTGAAGCATTTTACATATATTATCTCCTTAGATCATTACACAACCAGGTGAGGCAGATGCTATTGTTATTCCCATTTGACAAATAAGAAAAATGAGGCTGAGAGACCTTTAGTGAATTGCCTAAGATCACACAGCTAAGTAAGTATTTGAAGTGTTTACTGAACCAGGTCTTCCAAACTTGAAGTCTGGGACCCTATATGCTATGTCAAGGTATTCCTCTCAATAACAACATGGAATATAAATGTATGCATATGTGTGAGTGTGTGTATACACACAAATACATTTATATATACACATCCACATGCATATATATATGTGTATTTAGTGGTACAGTTATTAAATACCTAAAGGAAAAATTAATCAAATTATAAGGAAAACTATAATGTGCCTCTTTCAGACCTAGACAAATCTAACAAAAATATAAACATGAAAGAAGTTAAGGACCTGAGTGGAATTTTAGAAAAGTAAACTATGACAGATCTCTTGTGGTTATTTAATGGGAAACAAAAGGAGTATACATATTTCTCTGCTTTGTATACCATACTGACAAAAAATGATCATCTGCTAGGACTTAAAAACCTCATAAACAAACACAGAAAGCATTTACTGGTGACAATAGATTAAATATATATACATATATATATATATATATATATATATATATAGCTTTAAAATTTCAAACTTAAATGAAGATTAAATAGTATAATTTTAAAGAATATGTAGGTCAAATAAATAATAGATAATTTGTCCAAAGAAAAGCAAGAATATCTGCTGTCACCAATAGTATTTTATATCATTCTAGAAATGCTAGATATGGTAAACAAGACAAGAGAGGGAAATTAAGAGAATGACCATAAGCAAATAAGAAACAAAACGACTGCTTTAAGTAAATTATGTAATTGTTTACTTAAAGAAACATAAGGATTCCATTGAAAATTTGTTGAGGCAAAAACTTTATCAAAGTAGCAGCATATAAAATAAACTCTTTTTTTAAAATCAGCCTTTTGTATATTTTCTCTCTTTTTTTTTTCCTTGTTTGCTTTTCAGAAGGTAGAAGGCAGGGCAATTGGGGTAAAGTGATTTGCCCAAGGTCACACAGCTAGTAAGTGTTAAGTGTCTGAGGCCATATTTGAACTCAGGTCTTCCTGACTCCAGGGCCAGTGTTCTCTTCACTGTGCCACCTAGCCTTTCCTGTTTTTGTATATTTTCACTAAAACCCATTAGCAAAAGAAGAAAAGGAAACTCTATCCAAATTGTTCTAGAAATCAATACGGAATGATATACAACAGGACACTAAACTGGGGGTAACTTTTGACTTAGCAATACCACTATTAGGTAAAGAAATTAAAAAAGAGAGAAAGGCCTCATATGTACAAATATATTTTAGCAACTTTTTTTGTAGCTATAAGAGACTGGAAATATCATTTCAAGAATGGCTGAACAAATTATGGTATACTTAAGTAATGGAATATTATTTCAGTACAAAAAGTGATAAAAGGGAAAGATTCAGAGAAATCTGGAAATATTTGCATGAATGAAGTGAACAGAACCAGATCAATTTTTATAAACAGCTACAATACTGTAAAAGAAAACAATATTGAAAGATTTAAGAACTTTAATCAATGTAATAATAGAGCAGGAATCCATAAGACTGGTGTTTAAGTCTGATTTCCACCTCTTTGTAGAAAGGTGATGGAATGTAGGTTCAAAATAACTCATTCATTTTCCCACATGATAGATATATATTGCTTAACTATACTTTTTTGTTACAAGGAGACCTTTCATTTTGGTGGTTTAGGGAGGTAATGATGATAAATGCCATGGGTGGTAGTAATACTGATACAAAAGAAGAAAAGAAAGCAAAAAGCATAAATAAAACTCTCAAAACACAAAGAAGAGAGCAAGAGGAAATTCAGAATGGGATATATACAACCAAGGCAGAGGTGGTAGTGCCACGTTAAATTAAAAATATACTTTTGAGAAAAGTTGTACATAAGAGATTCCATTTCACACACGGCTCTCTTTTTCCTGTTCTTTGTATATGGAAATGATCACATTTGTTAATGTTTGTCAAGAATAAAAGAAAAAAAATTTAAAAGTGACCACATAAAGACTCAAGCTTATTCAGTGTTTAAAAGAAAAACATCTTTCATAACCAAATCAGCAAATACCATTATTATTGTAATTTTGCTAAGCAGAGATATCTCTCTATTGTACTGATTATTTGTTCCAACAGTATTTTTTTCTGTAAATAATTACAACCTTCTCCCCACTGTACAGGTTACAGTAGTTTTAACAAGTTTTGCCACAGAATAAATTTCAAACTTGGCCTTCAGTTACTTTCCAAAAAGGAAACTCCATTCTAGAAAGGCAGGAATGTATAAGGAAGAGGTAAGTATCATAATAATGTTCTACTTCTTTCTATTATGCTTCTAACTCATCTTCTGTGTTCTCAGAACACATCAAAACCTCAGCTTTCCCCAGGGCAACCAGATGCACATTTATTTCTGGAGTTATAAACAAGCACTATATGAGATGGTAACTTTGGAGATATGAGCAGAGGAGGAGGAAGGGGGATTGTGTACTGTTTAGCACCATGCCAATGAGATTAATCACTAATAAAAAGACCCTAGAAGTCTCTGCTTAATAACCAGAAATACTTCCTGGCAGTCTGCCTGTCTTCCCAACTCCCTCCTAGGGAATGCTGAAAGCACCGAAAGACTTCTTAGGGCCTCAGAAGAATGGGAGTAAGTGCACGCGCACACACATACACACACACACACACACACACACACACACACAGAGGATGGGGGTATCTGCCAAACTGTTCCTCAAACGTTGCTCTCTATAGCACCATGAGTACTTCCCCAAATTATGGAAGCTGAAATTTTCTGATTTATAAGAAACTCTACTGCTAACTTGTCTCTTTTCATGCCTTCTTTGCCATTTCTAATCTCTTTTCCTCCCAGCCAACACCCTTTTTTGTCTCATCCCTGTTGATCTCAATCACCAGAATCATTTGTTATGTTAGGATCCATGGAAATGTTCAATGTGAAACCGACTTCTAAGATTTAAATGGTCTTAGTCTTTAAAAAGAAAAATATCATCAAGAAAAACTCCATAAAGTACATCATTGATTAACAAATTTCCATTTCCATTTGTGGTTTAATGGTTTAGGAATGCCCATGCAAGCCTGGGAATTATATAGATCAAGGGCACAAACACACAAAAATATAGAAAAGCATGCCACACTGTGCTGGCATTAATACAGAAACACCACATGACTGTTTAGTCAGTCAAGCCATGGCAAAGTTCTAATGCTCAATTGGTTCAGATTCTTGTGCTGGGGAAAAGCAAGAAATATGTTATCTTCTTAGAATTTTGAGTCATCTGGGCAATACATTTTGTGTATACAGAAAAGTCACAGTCCAGTTATAGAAAACATCCAGTTTAAGAGGAGATCAGGTCTCTGACCTCAGGAAACTTGGATTTTAAATGAAAAATTAACTTATCTCAAGTTCTTTATGACCCTGGTATTATAAGGCTCTTTGCCTCCACAAGAAAGTGGAAACCTGGAATATTACACAGTGGGCATTTGAAGCCTATATCCCTTTCCTTATTCTTTCTGGATACTTGATGTAGATTGTGCCTCAGAACAGAGTTCAAGAGAAAAAAAAATGGTGTTCTGGTCAGTCTAGAATAGACAGCTCTCCCTATCCTACTGTTGCTAATGTTGCTAATGTTGCTGAGTAGTCAGCTAGCTAATCTTGTGATGAATAATGATTTCAAGTTATTTGATAAAATAGTCACTCACTTTCCCATATTATTAATTTCCTTACTTTTCATTTCAAGAGCAGTTCTTACTTCTAAATAAAAGTAGGTGAAGGAAAAAAAGGTCCCTGCTGACCATGCATTATGTCACATTCTTAGCTTATCCTTTTCCTTCGGACACTGAATAACTACTCTCTCTCTTTTCCAAATTTCATTGTTGAATAATCTAACTCCAACAAAACATTCACCACTTGACTTTTCTGTTTAGGAATCTACATTGACTCCTGACAAAGTACAAAATTTAGACCCTTTAGCCTGAACTTTCCAAATTCCTCCATCAACTGCCCCCTCCCCACTTCCTCCTTCTTAAGCTCAATACTGACTCTCTGCTCCAATCAGTCAATAAACATTTATCTTCTGTGCTAAGCCCTGGTGATATGAATAAACACTAAAATAAAAACAGTTCTTGTCCTCAAGGAGCTTAAAACCCAATAGGAGAAGATGACATACAAAAGGAAGATGAAAAAGGGACAGGGAAGTACCCAAGCAGGGGGAACCAATGGAAAAATCCAAGTCCAAAAGCAGTGTACCCAATGGGAAGTGGGGAAAAAGACTCTGCAGAGTCTCCGGCTTTAAAAAAGAAAGTAATGGAGTACTAATGGAGAAAGTAATGGAAAGTAATGCCCTCCAAACAATCAAATCTCTTCCCTACTTCCTACAGGCAGTCCATTCTTTCTGTTTTCAAGACCTGGCCCATTTGCCAAGCTTGAATGGCCATAAGGGAAGCAGGGTTTTGTAGCAGAAAGAGCACTGAATTTAAAGCCAGAAGTTCTAGATTTGAGCCTAAACTCTGTCATTTGTGAATTGTGTAATCTTGGATGATTTGTTTTCCTTCTATGACCTTAGACAACCTTATGTGTAAATTTAGCATGATAAAAACAACTCAATTGACTGCCCCACAGGTTTACTGTGAGGATCTAATGAAACTGTGCATGTAAAGCAATTTATAAACTTAAGAGTGCCACATAAATGTCAGTCAGTCAATCCATAATCATTTATTCAGTGTTCACTGTGTGTCAGTCACAGTGCTAATCTCTGGGGACACAAAGGCAACCTTCCCTACTTCTCGACCTCCCCCAATTCTGCCCTCAAGGAGCTCCCCTTCTAATGAAGGAGACAACTTGTAAACTAGTAAGTACAAACAAGATAGACAGAAGATAAATAGGAGATAATCTCAGAGGGAAAGCACCTAGTAGTCAAGGATACCAGGAAAAATTTCCTGCATTAGGTGGTGTATGAGCTGAGATGTGAGGGAAAGCCAGGAAGCAGAGGTGAGAGAGATCATTCTCTCATTCTCATTCCACCTGGGGTACCTGGGGATCAGCCTATGAAAAGGCACAAATTCCGAGGTGAGAGTGTTATGTGTAAGCAACAGGAAGTAAAGTGTCATTGGATCATAGACCACATAGAAGGATTTTATATTCGATCCAGAAGATAACAGGGAACCACCTTAGCTTACTAAATAGAGAGAAGTGACATGCTTAGACCTGGGATTTAGGAGGATCACTTCAACCGTTGAATGAAGGATGCCTGAGTTTGAGAAGAGACTAGAGGCTGAGAAAGACTAACCAGAAGGTTACTAAAATATCCCAGATATGAGGAAATGTAGACTGGTACCACAGTAGTGCCTATATGACTGGAGAGAAGGTGAGTATACAAGAGATATCACAATGATAAAATCTACAGTACTGGCAATGGATTGGATCCATCCCCTCCAAAGTAAAATCATCACCACCTAAGTTCCATTGGTAAAGGAAAGCATATTTGGGGAGGGGGGAAGGAGGTCCCTCCCATGACACATCTGAATCAAGATCTAAGCAAATGCAAAACAAAAGCTAGGTGAGATCACTAGGGATTCTTCAGTGCTACAACTCAAGGGACTGAGAAGAAAGATGGAAAGTAACTGCAAGAACATAAAGTACCACGGACAACTAAATTACTGTTTTTATATACCACTTCTATGTGGGTGGGAGACAATGAAGAAAACATTCAGAGTTTGCCACGTTATTCTAAAATACCAAGTCCTTCCAGTGATTGACCAGATGGCCATCTCCCATGGATGAGCAGAACTAGGAAGAGTGGCTCTGAGCAAGGCCCATGGCCGTTGGGGAGGAGGGAGGGAAAGACCTCCACTACACTCAGATGAGTCAGGGTAGAAGAATCAGAAGAAGCAGCAATTGTAGGTAGAAGGAAAATCAGGAAAGAACAGTGTCACAAAAACCCAGAAAAAAGTGAGTTATCCGGAAGAAGGGATCTTAAAATTCTGCCTAGTTACCAGTTTTTAGCACCATCATCTTTGTTTCTGAGGGACTACATAAATCAGTCTTAGCTCTATTAAAAAAATCATATTAATGATGAAAACAAAACTAGTTCAATTTTTATAAGAATCATTTAGATTTTGTTTTTCTGATGAAATCTCTATTCCCTGACCACTGAGTTAATCTTTACCCTCAGAAGGTAATTTTGCAAATATTTATTGCTAGGCACAAGAGGGGTTGAGCAAATGTATGGATATTCTGGTCTAGCAAAGTAGGGTAAGTGAAGAGAGTGTTGGACTTGTACTCAGGGAGACCAGAGTTTAAATCCTGCCTCAGAAACTTAACAGCTGTGAGATACTTGGTAAATCACTTAACCACTCTGCCTCAGTTTCCTCAACAGTAAAGTGGTGATTATAATAACAAATGCCTCACAGAGTTGCTGTAAGAATCAGATGAGTTAATATATGCCAAGCATTGTGCAAATCTTAAAGCTATACATATATGTTATTTATTTATTATTATCTTCATTATTTATCATTATGATAGTACATCCTTCTTTTTAAAGTCACTGATAGCAGAATGGTTTTCAGGTTAGAAAGTTTAGTCACAAAAGTAAATGCTATCCTTCACTCCTGCAATCACTGCGTCCCCTTAGAGGTTTAAAGAGTAACATTTGCAAAACCAGGTTAAATCACCTGCACCAAAGACAAAGTCCTAGATAGGAGGGGATTAGAGTTTGTTCACAGGCGAAAAAACTAGATGTTTTACCACCTCAAGCATCAACTTCCCCCTCTACCCCACACACAGTTTGAGGGGAGAAAACTCCTGAACCTCCCCCAAAACCACCAAGTAAACTCATCATTTTGTCATTTGACTTTAGAGATTCATGTGGGGAAGGCTATTTGCTAATGATTAGAACAAGTGCATGTGTGAGTGAGAGAGATCATATCCTAGTGGTAGGCCTGGAGCTTCTTCACATACCATAGAAAGCACAAAAAAAAGTAGGCACTGGGTGCCCAGTGCTTACATCCCTCTATAAAAAGGAGATGACATTTCTTATATAAATAAAACCTATGCAGCCAAGAATAGAAAGAATGCAGAAAACTGGGGAAAAAAACTTTCACAGACAATCTCTCATCTAGAATGGGATTGGGTTGGAATATTACTTTGGTGTAAGAAATGATGAGCTGGTTGAATCAGAAAAGCATGGAAAGTCTTGGATTTATGAAAGAAGATGCTATCCACCTTCAGAGAAACAGATGACAAGTAGAAATGAGCATACTTCAGTCTTACATATATGTGTATGAGTGTATATGGGTATATATGTGTATGTTTATAGATGTATATTATATGTATATATGTGTATATATGTATGTGCATATATGTATATATTTGTACATGGATATAAGTATATATACATACATAATAGATACATCTTTCTATCTACACACACACATACACATACTATTAATTATAGCCTTTTTGGGAGGGGAGGGGGAAAAACAAAATAAAAAAATTTGTAACAGAGAACAAAAGATCAAAAGAAAACCTGTAAGGACACAAAGAAAGGCAGGGCAGCTTTGAAAACAATATGTAGTATTTATCATATAGATTTTCTTGAAATGGAAATTTATTGCTTAATATTGAATCCTCACTTATGTTCTGTGTACATGACAATTTTTTTCTTTTCTTATTTTGTACTTGTTTAAAATAAATTTTAAAACTAAAAAAAAAAAAGGAGGAGATGACCGATTTGGAAACTAGGACCATGAACTGAAAGGGAAGCTAGGAATTCAGAGAAAACATGTCAGGTAGGCATAGAGGATAGGACCAAGGATATTCAACCCAGAGACCAGGGTTTTTCAGCAAGGGCCACAACTAGGGAACTCGTGTGCTGGGATGGAAATTGAAAAGGCAAGTAGGAGAAGTTGCATGAGAAATGGAGCCAAGAGTCAAAGGTCATACTCAACTTTGTAGTTTGGGACTTAATGGTGTGCAAGCCCCTCAGTGAATAAAAAATACACTGTTAGAAAGTTCGGCACACCACAGATCTTTGCAAACAAATCTTATTTTTCCCCCTATAGCCACAGTGGAGCTACGGATTTCTCTCATTGATTTTCTATCTACCAGAATTCTTAAAACTTTAGCTTTAGGCTTCTCACATTCTTTTTACCTGTCTGTCAAGAAGTTAAGAGGGTATTATATAAACAATGATAGCTGACATAGGCTTTCAGGATTACAAAACACATTACTTAGATTATCTCTCTGGACCCTCCAAAGAGCCCTGTGAAGTATGTATGAGAAGTACTGTTATCCCCTTTTGATGGATGATTTGCCCATGGTCACACAGCTAGTAAGTATTAGAGGTTGCCTTTGAATCCAGGCCTCTACGCCCAGTGATCTCTTCACTACACCATGATGCCTCACTAAGTAAGCATTAAACATGAACTTGGACAAATTCTATTTAAAGCAAGTTTGTAGTAACACGGAGCAAGGAAAAGGAATTGCAAAGAGGCAAGTTTAGGCTAAAAGCTTTCTCACAGGTATATAGTACAAGGAGATGCTTGGGAGGTGCTTTCCATGTACTGGAGGTATTTAAGTAAAGGCTGGATAACTGCTGGTTAGGCAGTTTATAGTAACATAGAGTATATGCCAAACCATGCCCATTTTTTCTAGGTATGAGTTGGCATAGTTGACTGCTAATGTCTCTTCCTACACCAAATTTCTGTGAATTGAAGACTCTCTCTTGTAATTGAATATTGTCCTCCATTCCAAATTATCTATGTTTAGATTTTATATATTGTATTTTCTCAAATAGAGTACACTGGAACTTCAGGATAACCAAACTGTTCTTTGGGGTGTCCAAGTTTTGTTCAAAGCTGACAAGGAAAAGAGGGAGGAGAAAATGTCAGTGAGTGCCATCTGGGGGCACTCTTTCAAAACCCTGCTCTTCAAACGTGTCTCTGTATGAAAGCAAAAACAACTTCAAAGCTAAAATGGATTTGGGAAAATAAACCAAGTGAAATTTCTTGCTGGATGAATTGATGAGGGAGCTCTTTCCACAGATTGAAATCGGGGCTCTGACAAATCAGTTTTGACAAGTCTGTTTCAAGAGGCTCTCGTTTATCATAATTATAATATATCATCTCTATCAGAGACAGTACCTTTTAAGGATGGGTGCTGGAAGGGAAAGCAGATAATGCTCTGATCTGAGCATGAATGACAATAATTCTAGAAGAATGTCCAATACAAAGAAGCCAATACAACATTTACAGAAACATAAAACAAGGACATTATCACAAGCCCAGAAACACACAATCCCACTCTAAGCTCTCGTACCTTACTGCAGGGAGACATACCCAGATGACACTTGTTATTCAAAAATCTCATGGTAATTGAATAAATTTCTCTTGAGTAAGCATTAATGGTTAATATTTTAAGGGCTGGCATTTTGCAGACACAATCTAAGGAGGATAGGAAATGGGGAATGTAAAAGGTAGAATTTTCTTCATATTAAAATGCCACCATCTATGAAGTACAAATCACAACAAACTCACAGACAATAACTATAAAACAAAACATCCATCCATCCAGCGTAGTAAATAGCCACTCATCAAGAGCAAGACAGAGAATGAAACCATGTTGATAGGATATCACTGTAATTTATAACCTGGGTGAAATTTATCTCAAGTAAGGGAGTGTTGAGGAGGATATTCTGTGGGCTGGTAAGCACAAGACCTGATTATTTTCCACTTTAGGGATAGGGACTGGAATTAGGATTTTATTGGTATAGAGAATTTCTGGGTGAGGAAACCTCCTCCATCAACTTATATCATCACCTTCTCTCCAATACAGTCTTGACACAGTTGCCTTGAACACTGGAAGCTTAGGTGGCTAGCCCAGAACTACATAGCCAGTATGTCAGAGGAAGGTCTTCGCGACTTTGGGGCCAGCTCTTTCTATATTCCCTTCCTTTTCTCCACACATTTTATTTTTTATTCAGAGAAAACTAGGGATGGCAGAGAGGAGAACTTTTCCTATGCCCAAATAAGGGGAAAATCAACCTCTCTCCATTCATGAATAGTCAGTGTAGCTACATCTCTTTGGGGGTAGGGAAAGAGGGAGGAGAAAGGGAGGACTGGGAAGAAAAAGAAACAGGCTCCAGTTTGTATTTAACTGAAAATGGCATTGACGTCAATAAAAGTAGTACCCCAGCATTCAGTATGGTGCTGTCTTCAAGACAGAGATAGAAAGAATGCTATTCTTCAACTGCTTGAAAGAATGAAAAATTAAGGAAGAAATTCTATGAGCTATGAGAAATGAAGTTTTACTTCAAGTTTCACTCAGCAGTATCCTTAAATTCCACTTAGGAATATTCAAATGTTAAGGTTCCACAAGGGAGATGGGCAGACCCATTTTCAGAAACATATGACATATGGGATGTAACAGCTTTCCTCTATGTACGTTCATCTGTGAACCAGTGGAGTGATTAAGGTTTTAAAAGTTTAAAATGTGAGGCCTGATGGAAAGAACTAGCAAGGGTAGTACTCAAGAGCTCTGGGTCCTAGTTTAAAATACCTAAAAGAACCATTTACCCTCTTTGAGGTTCAGCTTCTTTTTCTAAGGAATAAGCATTAGCACACAGACTCTAGCTATATTTCAGGGTAAAAGATGAGAATCAAAAGAGCTAAGAGATAAAAAATTAAATAAAATATTACTGAAAAGCAAGAAATATTATTTTAAATTGTCCATTACTAATCATTGTCAGGAAATGGGGTTTCTGGTTAATAATATATTCTAGTTAGTAAAAGTGCCATAAATATCACTTAACATATTAACTTTTAAAAGCTAGAATACAATAAAATGGGTTTGACAATAAAAGCGCAAGGTGAAACAAAAGATCCTTTAAGATGTTTCAGTATCTCTGAAATATTATTATGAATCTTGATTGTGATTGGACTGAACAAGCAAGGATATGTGAAGGAATAGAAAGTTTTCGTTCTCAAAATGATGGCTAATGAATGAAAAGGCTTTTATTAAATACTTATGTGCTAAGCAATAGCACATAATACAAGTACAAAAGCAAGTTACTACCACTCACCTAGTGAAGATTTTGTATAATGTGTTTAGCCAGTTTTACTCATTTATTGTTGGTCTGAGAAGTAGTTGAGTATGGTGAATAGTGAAAAGCTGGACTCAGAACCAGGAAGATCTGGGTTTCAGTCTTACCTCTGAAATATACTGGTTGTAAGACCCTGGACAAATCACTGAACTTTTCTGCACCTTAGTTTTTCGCCCCTGTAAAGTAAGGGGGTTGAATTCAATGACTTCTAAGGTTTCTCCCCACCATATACTGACAGATGATCTCATGCTATTAGAACAAAGTGAGAACCTCAAAACTATCGAAATATAGTTTCCAACATTCCCATTTATTCCTATGAGACAAGCCAGAATGGGACTTGAGAAATGTTGGACTGATTCTTGTCACTCTGTTTCATAAGCTAAATGATGAACACAGAATTAAAGCTCATGGAAATCATTTGCCAAAGTCTAAAATCATAATATAGCATGGCCCCTTCTACCCTGATGGTAACTAATCAGTATGTGCTCAGGCAAGATTTATAGTTCATTGATAACTTATATGTTCTTAGAGACTAGAAAAGGAACCTAGAGTTAATTTAAGTTCAATTTCTTCATATTGAACTAAGAGAAAACTGAAGGCCAGATGGATGATGTTACTTGAACAAGATCACGTAAACAGTCAACAACAGGGACTGGGTTAGAAAATCCAAAGTCTCCCTACTCACAGTCCACACTACTTTCCTTTATACTGTGGTGGAAGGGAAGGGTCTCAGCCTATGAATCTACTGGTCTGGGGAGCTCCTGATCAGTAAACTCTCTATTAATGGAGATCACACCCTCTCTGCAATTTACTGACAGAGTTGTCTAAAACATGGAGAGGGTCAGTCACTGGCCCATTTTCACTGAGCTAGTACATGTCTCAGGCAGGCCTTCCTGACTGTGATGGCAAGCAAAGTTATACTTGGTTGCTTGTTTCAACTATTCAAGTGCCTTTGAGCCTTACCTTTGAGTATGTCAAGTCTGTGTTGGAAACAGTATACACTGTGCTGCCCTTCATAGGTCTGAGGGAGTTTGGAGACCTTCCCTGCCCTTAACAGGCCAAGCGCAATCACACAGAGCCCACAGTCTGAGGAGATTGCTGAAAGAGTGGAACAAGAAGGGTTGGAACAGGAAGGAGCAGAGCAGAGAGAAGCTTAAGCACAAGCTGCGACCAAGCAGAACTGAGAGGGAAAATGTTTGTGATGTTGGCAACCGTGTCTGTCTGTTCTGTCTGTGTTGATGTTACTTTGTCAGAATGAAACATTCTGTCTATTGAAAGAGGGCTTTACTGCTGCTTACAGAAGTCATGGGACTTTACTGCTGATTTGTGTTTGATTCTCAGATGGAAGCTTTGTCTGTTGGTGTATGTTACTTTGTCAGACAGAAAGTGAATTGATATGATAGTGCCGGCAATGTGTGTAAATATTGTTGTAGCTCTGTCAAGCTTCATGTGTGTGAATATTGCTATAGCTCTGTTAAGCTTTGTCTTCCTAGAAACAGAAACTGCAAAGGGCTTGGAATGTACTAGTCCCCATGGGCTGAGACATAGAACTGGAGCAGAGAGCTGCCTGTGTGTGGATCCAGGCAAGAGTTGGGTGAATCCAGGCAAGAACTGGGAGTGACCAGCCCATGGAAGAGGGGCCATGGAGTTTGGAAGTCAGCATCAAGTTATGATGAAAGAAGACACTTAACTCCAATTGCCCTGCCTTCCCCCCTCCAAAAAGAAAAAAAAAGAATTAAGCTGCTTCCCCTTCAGGGCAGCTAGGTGGTACAGTGAATAGAGCATTGGCCCTGGAGTCAGGAGGACCTGAGTTCAAATCCAGCCTCAGACACTTAACATTACTAGCTGTGTGACCCTGGGCAAGTCACTTAACTCCAAGTACCCAGGCTTCCACCCTCCAAAAAGCCACAAAAAAAGATGAAAGAATACTTTACTTGAGTACTCAGTGTTGACTGATGATATTGTAATTTACTATGACCTGGGGTGAATGGTGTTTGTACTTTCTGCTAGGACTTAAGGGTGAGTGGCTTAAGGATGATTGGAAGCCAGCCTGGAGTTGAGATGAAAGAAGACTTTACGTGTGTACTCTATACTGATTAAGGAGATTGTGACTGACTAAATGATAGGTTTCATTTAAGACTATGTGGCCACCTTAGTAATAAGTTGTTATGTTATACTGTTGTGAATGGTTTGCTTTAGTTTCTTGAATGTTTTGCTTTAGTTGATTGCTGAGTTGAGAGTGCACTATGCTACGTGATTAGATCCTTACAGTCATTCACATCAGTAGTCCTCAGGAGAGCTGCTCATAACTGGTTTTACATTGACTCCAAAGGCAGTTCTCTATCCACTATGCCAAGTTGTCTCTTACAACAGAGAGAGAACCACCCCAAATTGGGGGAGCTATTCAATATAACTCAGTCTCTTCTTAGAATCAGACAAAGTGGACCATAATTGGGACACATAGCCACCTCCGTGAGAGCTGAGGGACATGAAAAGACCGCATGAACCAAAAGTAGCTTCCAAACGGTCCATGGCAAGATAACTATAATTCCTACCACTGGCTACTTTTTTTCTGTTTAGACAAGGAAGGCCTCTGTTTAAGAAAAAAAAAGCAACTGAGCTATCATTACCAAAAAAGGACACAGGTACACAGGTTAATCCATTACTGTCTATTATGAAGGGAGCTAGCTGATCATTTAGGAATCCTGTGAAGGAATGGGACACAGCACCAGAAATTTTACCTGACAATGCTATTTACATAGTAAGTGCTTTAACAAATATTTGTTTGATTGAGTCAATTAGGAAAGCAGAAGAGGCAAGAAGTGGAGAAGTTTATGGTTGAAGTATTGGTAAGAATCATAGATTCAAGTGGAATGATAAAGTCCAAGGTACCTTTAACAGCACTACTTCAAAGGAACAAGGAGAGGGCTAAATGGAAGAGATCCAAAGTCAAACACCGACAATTTCACAATTTTAGCAAAGAGAGAAAGTACTAACAATGCACCTTATTACACGTGCCAAGAACAGGCTTCCTCCACTACCCTCTAAAGTCTCCTGAACACCTGAAGCAGTATTCAATGACCAGTCAGGGATTTCACTGACAATATCCACTCTCTTTTTATTGTATCCAGGTATGGAGTGGTAAGCTCTTTGCTCAGACCTATGTCACCTTGACCCATGACATCCCATATGCCTAAGACTGGCGTCCTATAAAATCAAAAGGACCGTTACGTGATTTCTCCAGGAGTCCTTTCCAGATGAACTTCAAAGGTTTGGAATCTTTCCAGATTAACCCTGTACTACCCATATCCTAAAGAGAATTCACATTCTCTGACACAACCTTCTCCTATAATATAATGCAAGTAATTAAATAATTCTATTGTCCTATGCTATCTCTTCATTAGATCAGAACTGAGATTCCCAACTTTCTTTGGTACCTTTGACTTTTCAGTAAACCTTCTTGTACCTTGTATTTACTATGAAAGAAAATAAACATATGCAAATAAAAATTGAAATAAAATGATTAAATTTTCTTTTCTTCTCCAAGAGCATACCAAAAATTTTGTAATTTCATTGGAAATAAAATCAGATTTTCTAGAGTATTTCAACAGGATAATATAGTTACCAAATAATACTGTACCCTCCAATATATATCTAACCCCCATGGGGTTACAGAAGTAAGGTCTCCTAATTGGGTGGGTTCTACCCAAGATCAAGAAACATATTACCAGAGGAATTGGGCAATCTCAACTATGAGGAACATCTTTTGGAGACTGACTACTTATAGGGGCTGGTTCCTGAATGAGGAAATAGAAAAAAGAAGCCTTAATCCTTCAATGGCCCCTTTCATCTCTAAAATCTATGGTTGACTCTAAAACCAACAGAAACATGCAGACCCTGAAGAACTCTGATCCTCTTTTCAAAGCCTTTTCCATCTTTATACCTATAGAAATTTTATGCTGCAATGTCCTTTCTCACCCCCCCCCCCTCCATCCTTGGTGACTGGATTTAAATGAATTTTTCTGAAAGCACCTTCTTCCTCATAAACACTCTCATCTTTTTTAACAAGCTGGCTAAGTGCTTTCCATCCCACCCTCATCCCTTTTTAATGTCAACAATATAGATTGGAAAAATACACATTGCTTCCCAAGTACCTACTCTAATTAGAGATCGTGCGATTTGCATTGGTAATATATTTCATGCTAATAGGTAGAAATAAACTCCCTATTTCCTAAATGCTCAATGGCTACTGAAAAGAAACTCTTACTATGTTGGCTGTATATGTATTGCTATCCTGTAATAAGGTTCCATCAATACTATCCATACAAATTCTCTAAAAAATTCAATAGAATAGGGTATCAACTGAATCTCTGATGTATAAAGTGATCAAATGCTGCCTATTTTACCATATATATAAAAGCAAATCTTTTAAATGCTATTTCTAGATGTGTACATGGAAGATTCTTGGTATTAGAAAACTTCTGGTACATCTACTCTAAGTGCATAATCAATCAATATCAATAAAATAACTTTTATGTGCCAGATACGGTGTAGATAATGGGGGAGAAAGGGATGGGGGAAAGGAGCAGAAATGGTGCCTACATTCATGGAGCTAATTGTAGTTAAAGAGTCAAGAAATGTACCTATGAAAAGATAACTGATAGTATTATGTAAGTGATAATGCTATAACAATTCACTGTGCCTAAATTGAAACTGCAATTACAGTAATCTTTAATAATCATGCAGCATTCCTGACACTAATTATTATAATTTCACAGAAGAAAATTTTAACCTTGTAGATTAGTCTTTTCTTTTAGAAATTTTAGTTGTGAATGATCACTATCATAAAACATTAAAAATCTAGGTTCAGATCACAGATCTGCTACTTACTTGCTGTATGATCCTGGTTAAGAAAATTCACTTCACTGGACCCATTTCCATAGCGGTAAGATGGGGGAAGTGGGAATGGAATATATGGCCTTTGAGATTCTTTTCAGTTTTATATCTATGAGCCCATGATCATTAAAGTTTCATAGAACCATGGAATGTTAAAGTTGAAAAAATACTTGGGAATCATATAGTCTCCCTCCATTATAATGTAAGCTCCTTGAAGGTGGGCATTGTTTCAATTTCCGGATTATGAAGAAAACAAGGGAGTTCCAGAAAAAACATCTATTTATGTTTTGTTGATTACACTAAAACCTTTGATTATGTGGATCATAACAAACTGTGGCAAGTCCTTTAAAAGATGTGAGTAACAGATCATGTTACTTGTCTCCTGGGGAATCTCTGTGCAGGCCTAGAAGGAATAGTTAGAACCAAACATGGAACAACTGATTGGTTTAAGATTGGAAAATAACAAGGCTATATATTATCACCTCATTTATTTAATTTATATGCAGAGTATATCATGAGAAATGCCAGGTTGGATGAATCAAATGGTACAATTAAGGTTGCTGGGAGAAATATCAACAATCTCAGATATGCAGATGATACCACTCTAATGGCAGAAGGTGAAGAGGAATTAAGAAGCCTCTTGATGAGGGTAAAAGTAGACATTGTAAAAGCTGACTTGAAGTTTAGCATTAAAAAAACAAACAAAACCTAAGACCTTTGCAACTGGTTGTATCACTTCCTAGCAAATACAGGGAGAAAAAAAATGGAAGCAGTGTCAGATTTTTATATTCTTGGGCTCAAAGATCACTGCAGGCAACAACTTCCATCATCAAATTCAAAGATGTTTGCTGCTTGGAAGGAAAGCACTGGCAAATCTGGAGAACATACTAAAAAGCAGAGACATCACCTTGCTGACAAAGATCTGCATAACCAAAGCTATGGTTTTTCCAACAGCAATGATGAGAGTTGGACTATAAGGAAAGCTGAGCATTGCAGAATTGATACTTTTGAATTATGGCACTGGAGAAGACTTTCAAGAGTCTCTTCAACAGCAAGGAGGTCAAATCAATCAACACTTAAAGAAATTCATTTAGACTATCATTGGAAGTTCAGATACTGAAGCTTAAATACTTCAGCCACATAATGAGAAGACAGGACTCACTGGAAAAGATCCAGATGTTAGGAAAGATGGAAGGTGAAAGAAAAAAGGGACAACAGAGGATGAGATGAATGGACAGTATGATGAAAACAAGGAACATTCAAGAGATAGTAGAGGATGGAAGTGCCTGATATACTATGATTCATAGAGGCACAAATAATCCACGTGACTAGATATCTGAACCATGACTACCTTAGCATTTGACACAGTGCTTGGCATAGTAAATATTTAATAAATATTATTCATTCATTCAATCATTCATTCCTGCTTCCTTAGATCTGCAGACAGGTACTAAGTACCCATCTGTCCCATTAGAATGTAAGCCAGTTGCCAGTAGGGAACTGCTTCATTCTCTATACTGGTATCTCTAGACCTAGAATAGCACCTGGCACATAAAAGATACTTAATAAATACTTGTTGATTGATTTATTGATTGATTGATTGGCAGATCAATTATGGCAGAAAGTTATGATGGCAGTAAAGTCCTACTTTGTTGTGTCACCATAGTGCTGAGGTGACACAGTATCCACAAAGGCTATATTTATAGAACACATGCTCTGGCATGTCCTATTGAGGAAGATAGGGGTCATAACTGGTATCATCAGTTATGATGGTAGAAAATTAGTATATATATATTAGTAGGTTGAAATTCAGTTCAATTAAATTAAACCCATCATTTACCAAAGATTTACTTCACATAAAATATTATGCTAGATGCTCGTGAATAAATGGGAAAGCATTTATTAAGCACTTACCACTGAGTAACAGGGATACAGACAGATCAGGGAGATGATCAGGGAGCTCACACTCTAACTGGAGAGTTTCAAGAAGAAATAATTGTCTGTTCTTGGAGCTTCTAATCTAGTCTGACAGGATGAAACAAATGTACACAGACAAACAGAATGCAGATTTAGAACTTGGAGGAGCCTAGGAGGGTTCCCTCTTGTTTTACAAATCAGGAAACTGAGATTGTGAGGGGATAAGATCTAGGAGCTCAGTAGCAGATCTAGATTTCAATCTAGGTCATAACAAGCACAGCCTTCCTTCTATCCAGGGGATCTCTATTTCCTATAAAATCAAATGCAAATACTTGTGGCAAGCATTTAAAACCCTTCATAACTTGTCTCCAATTTGTCTTTCCAGCCTTCCTGTGTATTACTCTTTTTCCTGCCACAGTTAAGTGAACTATCACAATTCACCTAAACCAGGAGTGGGGAAGCTGTGGCTTTGAGGCCACATGTGGCCCTCTTAGGTCCCCAAGTGTGACTCTGACTGAATCCTTTTATTAAGGGGACTTGTTCTGTGAAGTTTGAACTTAAGTCATAGGGCCATGATTAAGGACATAGAGCCTAAACTGTCATTCTTGTTGTTATTCAAACACAAGACTATACCTGAAACTTCCTCCTCATTTGCCACTTAGATGCCCAGTTTCAAAGCTTCTACCTTCAACATGAAACCTCTCCTGATCTCTACTAGCTATGAGAAGGCCCCCCCACCAAAATATTACTTTGTATTAATTTTACATAGAGATAGAGATAGAAATATAGTGATATAGAGAAATATTCATTCATAGTTGACCTAGTAATTGTTAAAGTGGTTCTCCTACAACGCGCTTTTATGTTTAATCTGCTTTATTAACATTTTATCCATTACTTTCTGAAGTCTAGACAATCAACTAAACAATAAATCATACCCTAATTTGTATCCTTTGCCAACTTTGGAAATATAAATGTTTGCTCTGAAAATTTAACAATGGATTCTCACGAGTCAATTCCAGCTGGCTTTAGAACAACCTGGAAATATGTATATTAGAAGTTGTCTCTTCTTATGAGTCATAAGATCCCTGAGGGCAGAGGCTATTTAAGTTTTTTTCTATCTCAAGTACCTAGAACATAGTAGGTGCTTAATAAATGTCTCTTAATTCATTAGTTGAATTTTATTATTGTAAAACAAAGTCCTTTGTGTATACTGCTGTGGAAAGTGTTATTCTAGGACAATCATGGAAAACTTTGTGGAGAAGAGGTTATATTTGAGTAGAACTTTAAAGGATGGGTAGAAAAATTTTAAAAATTTAATCTGAAGGGAAGAGATTAAAGGAAAGAGGAAAGCATAAAGGCACGGAGGTATAGGGGGTATTTGGAGAGGAATCAGAACAGTCCAGTTGAACTGAAGCATGATAGAAGGGTAAAGTGAAAAGCCTAATAGGCAATATGGAGTCACTTAAGATTTCTGAACAGTTATTTCAGTTCAACTGAATAAACATACTATGGGTCAGTCACTGTGCTAATCACTGGGGATATAAAAAGAAGCAAAAGTCATTTTCTGACCTCAAGGATTTCACAGTCTAATAGAGGAGACAACATGCAAACAAATACATACAAAATAAGCTGTTGTTTAGCCTTTAATTTGAAGAAGCCCAATGATATCACAAGGTAAAGTCTTGACTTCTGAATGAACTGGATGAATTGGATTTAAGTGAGGCAGAGCTGCACAAAGTCATCAGCCTCACTCACTTTCTTTTCTAGAGTCAATGAAATCCAGTGGCAAGATAAAAGTTAGGCAATGGCCCAGGATGCAGTGGATGACCTTGGTGTCTTTGATACCTGACCAAGACTGCTTCAGCTTCTTTCATGGCCATTGGAACACATGGTTTTCATCTTCCCATTCCACCACGAGAAGTTTTCACGTGCTTGAGAAAGACCTCTTCCTAACTCACTTGATGGGCTTGAGGCCTGTTGGCTACACTCAACCTACTTTAGCCCATCTGTGGAGATACTACCAGGGTATGGCTGCTGCGTATGCTACAGCTTCAGAAAGCAAGTTATATACAAGATAGATAGGAAATTAATAGAGGGAAGGCATTAGACTTAAGAGGGATAGGGTAAGGCTTACTATGGAAGGTGGTATTTTAGTTGAGACTTAAAGGAATCCCAGGAGGTCAGTAGTCAGAGTCAAAGAGGGAGGGCATTCCAGAGGACAGCCAGAGAGAATATCCAGAGAAGAAAGAGGGATTATCTCCTTTGTGGAACAGTCAGGAGGCCACTGTCACTGGGTTGAAGAGTATGTGTCTATCAGTAAGCTATGAGAAGACTAGAAAAGTGGAGGGGTATAGGTTATGAAGAACCTTGAATACCAAACAGAGCATTTTGTATTTCATTAGTAGACCACGGAAATGGGTTGCTAAGCATAATTTTTGGGGTGTATGTTCAGCCTTGTGATTTTTTTATCCCTCATTCTGGAAGAAACTCCCATTAAAGAATTCCTTTCCACCAATTCAGATCTTCAAAGGATTTCCAATGTACAAATCTAAAGAGTGGTCATCAGCACTGAAACCTTTGTTAAATGACTTGATCAGGGTTACTAAACCAATCTCTGGATTCTACCAAGGCTGACTTTTTATCTACCAGCCAGTCTGTCCCTCAGTCAACAACCAATTATAAAATAAAAAACTGGAAATTAATGACAATTCAAATTTGAAGATGAAAAAAAATTTTTTAACCAAATGCCGTAGAAACTCTCTCAGGTTCAATAAGAGATATACCAATGAACTGACTGATACAATATTTACTGCTGAGTCGAATGATAAGTTATTAGTTGACAATGACAAAGAATGTGAAATGGTTAAAATCAGAGCTAATAGAGAAATAGGGGATAAGAAGATATTTCTAATGCCAGTTCTCCTTCTACAAAATGGCTGGGAGTCCTTCCCCCAACCCTAACACACACACACACACACACACACACACACACACACACACGCACACACACACCAGTAATGTTTAATGACACCATAATCCTGGGTGCTCTTCAAGTGAATTCACAGCAGCAGCAGGTACAGCAGCAGATGTTATCTTCATTATTTTTAATCAACTGTTGCAAAGTGTCCATCACTGACTCAGATGGTGGAATAGAAAGTTAATTCCTTCCTTTTGTAGCCAAAAGGACATGTGAGGCCAGAGCTTTGGTGGACAGGTACATTTTAAAATGCTTAGCAAAAGCAACCCTACCAAAACAACAGAATGACAAACAAAATGGGTAGACTGTTAGAAAAATGTAGCAATTTCTTGGCAGAAAGAGCTGAAGTGATGAAAGAGGTCATCCAATCCATTTGTCCCCCATTTTACAGAGAAGAAAACTGAGGAAAAGAAAAGGTAATCAATTCAGATAAGGATTATTAAAAATAACTTTATCTTCTTAATATTTAATTAATTGGGTTATTGTTCCAATTCTATCGCTGACAATGCTTTTCTGTTTTTCTAAACAAACAATGGGTATCATAAATCACAAGATGGCAACAAAAGGATATGAGTATAGTCCAGAGGAGAAAAGAGACAATCCCTTCATCACCTGCTTCCAAATTTATACCTGTGTTGGGAAAGTGGAAAGAACTCTGGACTTGGAGTCAGGAGAACTGGGCTGGAATCCCAGTTCTGACACTTAGTAGTTCTGAGACCTTGGGTAAGACAATAAATGCCTCTATCTATAAAATGGGGATTATGCTACTTCTGCTGTACTGCCTATGTCATGGGCTCATTTTACAAAAAACATTTTGTGAATCTAGAAGTACTATACAGATACTCCACCAGTAAAGTCCACTTTGTTGTGTCACCATAGTGCTGAGGTGACACAGTATCCACAAAGGCTATATTTATAGAACACATGCTCTGGCATGTCCTATTGAGGAAGATAGGGGTCATAACTGGTATCATCAGTAGTGATGCCTTCATGAATGAAATAATTGATTCTTGAATTACTCAACTATATTAATTTTAATGTAAGTTGTTATTATTATTAGGTAAGGACAGGACAGCTACATAACTATTTGTAATACTTCTGTTGATTCACAAGGACAAATTCAAAGAATTTGCAAGTTGGAAGAGACATTTGCAGACATACATAAAAAGTTCAGTCCAACCCATATAGGAAAGGAATCTATGCTATTACACACTCTATAAATAGTTGTATGCCTCTGCTGGAAGACCTCCAAGGAGAGAGAATCTGCCTCCTTTTGAAGCAATCCTTAACACTTTTGGGGCAGTTCTAATTGTCAGGAAGCTTTTCTTGACATTAAGCCCCATTGCTCTTGGTTCTACCCTCTGAGATCAAGCAGAAAAGAAATCTTATTTCCATTTCTGATGAAGTTACTATTCTAGTTAAACAGAGAAGTACTGTAGATTTAGTTAATCTAAATTTTAACAAAGCATTTGACAAAGTCTTTCAAATTATTCTCATGGAAAACAGAAAAAAAAAGTGGGCTGAGAGAGAGAGAGAGAGAGAGAGAGAGAGAGAGAGAGAGAGAGAGAATGCACAATTGAGTGGATATTAAATCAGCTGAATAGATAAAGCCAAAGAAAAATGGGTCAACATCAAGTAGTCTCCTTCTTAGGGAAATCCCAGAATCAGGTTAGACTGGAATCAGTTTGAAATAGTTTTAGTAAAGGTCTATCTGGAAGCAGGGGGATGTACTAGATTGCATCCACAGAAGGGGTCCTTATGTACTTAGGAATCTATGTTTCTATACACATTTGTTTGCTACTATTAAGTCTTCACATTTCTTGTTTTTCATGCATGAAATTTCTTTTTCCATAACCTTCCACTGACACTAAAAATCACTTGTTAATCTTTGGCCTCCACCTATCCTCTGTCCTTTTTCCTAACAATACTATAGGCATAACCACTCTACTGCCATATTACCTCTAGGATCAAATAAATCTGTCAATCAAAGCCCTTCATAATCTGGCACTCTTTTCAGTCTTCTTATAGCTTACTTAACTTGAACCATGCATTCTTCAACCCAGTGAGGCTGGCCTTTTTGCTCTTTCTCACATGTGCCATGACATCTTCCAACTCCATTTATTTTCCTTTGCTGTCCCTGATGCCTAGAATTCTCTCTCTCCTCATCTCTAACTTCTGACTTCTCTGGCTTCCTTCAAATTCCAGCTAAAATCCCACTTTCCCAGGAAGTCTCTTCTGATGCCCTTTAACATTAGTGCCTTCCCTCTGTTGATTATAACATTTATCCTGCATATATCTTGTCGGTACATAGTTCTATTTGTGTGGTCTCTCCCATTTGACTTTGAGGTCCTTGAGAACAGGGACTTAACATTTTGCCTTTCTAAGCATTGTAGTCCCAGTGCGTAGCCCAGTGCCTGGCATATATAAGATGCTTAATAAATTACTTTTGAATTGAAGGTAGACTTGCCTTGACTAGTGCAGTGGATGTTATATTGAATTCTTAGAAACTCTACTGCATTTCCTTTTAAAACAATAAGCTAGTTTTGAGAGGAATGGCACAGTAGCTGAGAATGCATCTGTTCCTGTTTCAAAGTCAGCTAGAGTAACAGAAAGAACAAGGAGTCAGGATTCATAACTTCTGGGCCTACCTCTGCTCCTAATTTTTTTTATGACATTAAGCACATCACTTCCAATGTCTGGGTCTCAGTTTCTCTATCTCCAAAATAACAGGGAGGAACTAGATGATCTCTAAAGTGCCATCCAGCCTTGACCCTGGTTTGTACTGCTCAAAAATTGAAGGGGAAAAAAAACTAGGAACAATCATGTATAATTTGGGATCAAAAGGCCCGGGTTCAGATCTTGCTTCTTCCAGTTACTACCTAACAGTCTTTGTTCAAATCCCTTCATTTGTTTGGGCCTTAGCATCCTCATGCCTGAAATGAAGTGCAGGAAAAGATGGTCCCTCTAAGGTTCCTTGAAGCTCCAAATCAATGATGCTATGAATGAGAAGATGCTCAGCTTCCTCATCTGCAAAATGAAAACCATAATCTATACTATGCCTAACCCATAGGGTTGCTGTAAAGAAAGCACTCTGACAAACCTTAAAGTGTCACATAAATGTGAGCTTTAGCTCCTATATCCTTCAGGAAGGAATTATTTCCATCCTTCTCTGGTGAAGCTAAGAAAATATAACTTTAGTTTACTCTGTGGAAATGGCAATAAAATTATTATCTGTGACCCTCCTTGACCTCTCTGCACCATTGGTGATTATTTACCTTCTTCTAGACACTCTCTTCTCCCTGGATTCTCATATCACCACTCCCTTTTGATTCTCCTTTCTCTCCAATCATTCCTTCTCAGCTTGCTTTCTTCGTTCTTCATCCATATTACCCCAACTAAGTACAGACGTCTCCTAAGGCTTTATGTAGGGCACCCTTCTGTTTTCACTCTGTGCTTTCTCATTTGGTGATCTTATCAGCTCCCATAACTTCATTTATGATCTCTATGAAGATTATTCACAGATTTATATAACCATCCCTAGTCTCTATGATGACCTACAGTCACACATCTCCATTTGTCTGCTAGACATCTCAAACTCAACATGTCCAAAGCAGAATTCATCACCTTCTCACCCATCCACAAGCCCACCCATCCTTCGCCTATTCTGAATTTTCCTATTGTTGTTGAGGGCAGCAGTAATCCTACCCAGGTTCACAATCTCCAGGTCATTCCTGTCTTATCATTCACACACCCCAAATATCCAATTCATCACCAAATCTTGTCATTTCTCCCTTCATGACATCTTGTGATCGTCACTTTCTCTCCATTCACATAGCTACTTACTCTAGCTTCTCCTCACCTCTCATCTGGCTTACTGTGATAGCCCTTCTAACTGGTCTCAGCACCACAAGGCTCTCTCCATTTAAATACATCCTTCACTAAGCTGCTAATGTGATTTTTCTAAAATGTAGGTCTGACCCTATCACCTCTGTCCTAAATCCAATACAATATCTCCCAGTTGCCTCCAGGATCAAATAGAAAGTCCCTTGGTACTTAAAACTCTTCATACCCTGGCTCTTTCCTACCTTTCCAGTCTTCTTTCACATTACTCTTCTCCATATACTCTGGTCTATTTGTGTTTCCTTGAACACAACACTCAAGTTTATTTCCCTTTGCAATGGCTGTACCCTGTGTCTGGGGAGATCTTCCCCCTCTTCTTCAGCTCTCAGTTTCCCTAGCTTCCTTCGAGAATCAGCTCAAATCTCACCTTCTGTAGGAGGCATTTCAAGGTTCTCATAGGTACCAATACTTTCTCCTTTCAGATTATCTTTATCTACTCTGTGTGTATGTGTATATGTATGTATGTGTATTTATGCATATATATACATATGTGTGAATGTGATACACTTAGTTATTTACATGCCTCCATCACTAGAAGAGACACTCCATGTTTTTGCTTTTCTTTATATGCCCCAAGGTCAGCAGAGTGCTTGGTATATACATACTAAGTGTTTACCTAATTCTTATTGCCTGACAAACAGACTGACTTATAAGACTATGGTTTTGCAAGAACAGAGGGAGAGTTCAGTGGAACCAAAGTAGTTTGTTCAATATCTTGTGCTACTCCGGTTTGCTGTTCACACACGACAACAGTTGTCCAACATTTGTCAAGTAGTTGTGGTGAGTAGCTGTTTCAGCTCTGAGACCCAGACAGTGCTGACAATACTCTGTAGCAAATAACTAAGTCCAGAAACCCTAATTATACACAGTGAGGATTCAGCAGCACAAATCTATCCAAAGTGACAGGCAGAAAACAAAAACCAAAAGTGGGAGGGGGAAAGAGGGGAAAGGGAAGGGAAACATGCAAAAGAAAGGAAAAAAAAGGTCATAGAGTACATTGAGAAGAGCCCTGACTAGGATTCAGAAGACCTGGGTTCTTGACCTGGATCAACTACGTACTTACAGTCATATGAGTTTGTTTAAATCACTTGGCCTTTTGGGGTCATAGCTTTCTTCCCTATCAAAAAATGGAAGGACAAGGTAAGTGGTTCTCAAACTCTGCTCCTAACACAGTTTCATTCTTTGCCATGAAGAATCAGGCAGACTGCAGAGCAGTAAAGAGGTTAACACATGGGCTTGTGATGGAAAGTGTAAGCTCCATACAATTCACATCACATCTAAGAAAACTCCTGGCTAACCTTTTGAAAACTATTAGATTATTGATAACATTCATCCCCTCTGCATTTAATATTCTATAATTTATAAACTGCCCCAAGTCATTCGATAATTATTCAGGACAAAAAAAATGACCTGAAATGCACAGGATAAAAATTAATTCAGCAATTCATCTTCTACTTTTGAGAAGCTTGTGTTATTTTTTTCCCTTTCCAATTCCTTCTACTACCTGACATTCCATCCAAAATCAATAGGCAACTACAAACAACTCAGGCCTACAAAGAGACAGATAAGAGCCAAAACTGGTTCTTGGCAGGTGGCAAACAAGTGACATTTAAGACAAATACCTCCTTGGTTTCTGTGCTAAGTATCAGAGCAATTGAAAGGAGTAGCAGCCAGGCAAGAGATTTGGGTTCCTAATGTAGCTTTCTAAAACAAATTTAGTGGCCTCCTCTCTGACAACCTCACCATTTTTATTCCTTCTTTCTACAATTCTTGTAGGCATAGAAAACTCCACACTCCCTTAAGTTATTCACCTATAACTACCATAGTACTAAATGCCCATAATTAGTTCCTGGTCATGTCTTCTATAATTCCTATTCTGGAAAAGGAATGACTTTCTTTCTTCTTTGAGCCTGGTCTTCAGGAGACCAGGCCAGTGGATAGAGTGTGTTCATGAGCTCAGGTCATTTTTTACTAGAAAAAGAAAAATTGTTTATCTAATTAGGAACTCCCCAGAAAAGTACCCAGAAGTCCTTTATAAAACTCCACCTATCCATCCCCACTCAAACGTCTGGACATCTGGCTTTACAGATAGTGACCTTGACTTACTAGACGAAGGGAAATTCACAGAGAGGTGACATTTTACAGGATAACCATAAAGTGTATAGCTTAATCATTGAAAAAAACCATGAAGTTGGGGGTTGAGAAAATAGGGTTGGCCCGGCCCACAGTAGCCTTGAGTATCAAATGAGGTAACGGGAGTCATCTGAATAAAGCCTAATTGTAGCTTAAATTTTTTCCAACTGGCAAATTCTCCTCCTTATGGAAAACATGTCTCCTAGTACTAAAGAAGCTCCTAGGTCAAAGGAACATGGCAAATTGGGTGTGGAGGAAAGAAAAGAAGCTCCCATCCCCACTCCCGTCTTGATGTCTGCTAAAATGATGTGTGGCAAAGATTTCCTTCATATCTGCCTCAGGAGCTCTTTTCAGACTTTACTATTTATGTGTCCAAATTTTGCTCATCTAATTAGATTATTCCATTTTAATTAATTCAGAGAAAAATGTTCCCACTTCATCAAGGGGCCACCAAATTTGACTCCATTAACACCTTATGGCCTCTCTGGGTTAAGAGTAAAGATTGTTCAAAGACTAACTTCCCTATACATTTGAATTTCACATTAGCTCCATGAGGTATTAGGTATTTTTATCTCAGTATTAGGCATATTATACTCATTTTACAGAAAAGAAAAATGAAGCTAAGCAAAGTTATGTGACTTTAGGGTCCCATAGCTACTAAGTGTCAGGGATAGGATTCAAACATAGAAATTTTAAATGCCAAGTCCAGAACTCTATCTACTATGTAACACTGCCTTACTGTAGAATTAGCTGTAGGCAGAGCTGAACAAATACATTTTCTTGTCCAAGTTGTAATGATCAGAACTCTTTCTGAAATTAAAATTTTCCTTCTCTCTTTTTTTTAAGGGAGACAAATAAGAGCTTCTCCTATCAAAACGGGGATCCAAAACATCACTCTTAATAAGCACATTTATTAGTGGGAAGAAATTCCAATCAATACTAATCAGACTCAGCTGGCCCACTTTCCCTTACATGGTTTAATAAAGATTCCTAGCCCTTATCTGATTGTAGTCCATACGCACATACTAATGAGGCAACTAACCAAGCAGCAGAAAATATTCTTTCTCTTGGTCTTTCAGGGGGTAACCAATCAGCACCATTTCTTTCTCTCCTGTCTACCATCACCATTCAATGAAGCTGTGACTAGAAGGGTCTAAAATGAGCACATGAGGCTGATTAAGGCCAGGGTTTGAGTCCAATTAGGCAAAGTTCATATTAATATTCTTACTGTTCCCTGTATAAGACTAATAATAATAGTCATAGCTAATATTTATATAGGCAGTTAAGTGGCTTAGTGGATAGAGTGCTGGGCCTAGAGTCAGGAAGAACTGAGTTCAAATCCAGCCTCAGACACTTACTAGCTGTGTGACCCTGGGCAAGTCATTTAACCCTGTTTGCCTCAGTTTCCTCAAAAGTAAAATGAACAGGAGAAGAAAATGGCAGACCACTCTAGTATCTCTGCTAAGACAAATGGGGTCATGAAGAATTGAATACAACTGACAAAGATTCAACAACATATTTATACAGCACTTTGTGGCAAGCAACAAGATTTCCTAACAAAAATGGTTCTTATAAAGCTTTGAAGTTTATAAAATGTTTTTACTGCAACACTGCAAGGTAGGTCACTTCAATGTTTTGTCAGTGTGGGAACTCCATCCACCATCTAGGACATGGTCTTGGAGAGTTGAAAGAAGTTAAACTACTAATCAGTGGGCACACAGCTAGCAAAGTCAGAGACAGGGATTGAAGCAAAATCCTTCCCCACCCCAAGTCCACTCTGTTATACCAAAAGGGAGGCCATGGAAGCCATATCATGCTCATTCTGCAGATGAGGCAAGAGAGGCTCAAAGAATTTTAATTACTTGCCCAGAATCACACAATTGATACAGTGTGGAGCTAGAACCCAAACTCAGGTCTTCTGATTTCAGGTCCAGCATTATTTCTCCTGTCTCTAGGAAATACTGTTTAATGGTTACATACCTTATTCACAAAGGAAACTTTATAAAAACTATGAATGGTGCAAAAACAATCCTGCTTACCCCCATTATTAGAAACACAACTAATAATGGGGGTGGTTGGGATTGCCAGGGTCCCACAAGGTGCTAGTGACCTCAACCTCTGACACACAGTAGGTATTTAACAAATGTTTATTGACCAACAGGCAAAGGCAGTGGTCAAGGATGCAATTTTTGCAATAAGAAGAGAGTCAAATGAAATTAAATCTCTCTGGGAAAATAACAACTATCATTCATCATGTGTCTTAAGGTTTACCAAGCACCTTCCTCACAACAGCCCTAAATTGGCAGAATAATGATTATACCTACTTTACAGATGAAGAAACTGATGCTTAGAGGGGTTAACCAATTTGCATGAGGTCACAAAATTATGAAGTACGTTGCCTGGCATGTAGTACACACTCAATAAATGTTTACTGACTCACTGACAAAACCCAGACCTTCTGATTCCCAAATTCATATCAATCAACTCCAGTAGATTCTTATCACCTCCAAAATAAAGTATAAAATCCTCTCTGACATTCAAACTCTTTTATAACATGGACAGTCTTCTTTCACCTTCCTCCCTCTCTCTCCCCACATTCCCCATATTCTTGGATCCAATGATGTTGCAATCCTTTCTGTTTCTCACATGACATTCTGGCTCCTGATTCTATGCATTTTTCACTGGTTTCCCCCCTACCTAGAATTCTTTTTCATTTCCCTCTCTGACTTTGAGCTCCCTGAAAGCAGGGAATGTTTTTGTCTTTCTTTGTATCCCCAGTTCTTAGCAAAGTGCCCAGGTACTTAATGAATGCTTGTGAACTAATTCCTAACAGCTTAAAGCCTGATCCAAGATGGGCTTGACTAATAGCTCCGCTTCCAAAGATTTGGAAAACTCAGACTTCAACCCAGGTGATTTAGGACAAAAGGATCCTGCCTATCCCCAGAAATTATTGGGAATATCATAAGACTTCAATTTTCTTGCTAAGCTGTGGTCATAAGATCTGGCTTTGTTTGCATTCAAAATACTGTGGGGGTGGCAGGTCTTAGGGTGATGCACTCACTGTATGCAAAGAGGAACAGCTACATTTATCTACAAAAGCAAATATTTCCTTCTTTAAAGTGTATGTTTTTGAGGATTAACTCTTGCCCTCTGAAAGTACTTGTCAGGAAAATAACTACAAATGGTTGCTGTTTCTCTCTCCTAACCCACTGCTTAGCCTCCTAAGTTAGACTGTCCTCCAGCGGGCCAGGGTACACAATACTCTGATGATGTATGACTATAGAAAAGGAGTCTGCTACAGAAGAATATTTTTCAATAAAAATACAGATCCAAATGATGAATATTTTATCTGAGGGAAAAACAATTTCAGGGACATTTTTAGCAATATGTCACCTACAAAGGAGTGGAGAGGGAAGCTACAGAGACATGAACCAGAATCATATGTCTAAGTCTCAAGATAGAAGAGAGGTAGAAGAACCTCCAGGCCTCACACTTAGGAAGAAGGGATGGGGAAAGAATAGCGAAGATGAGAAAACGCATAAGGGAGCCTGTGGCTAATAGTATTATACTTGTACTTGGTGCTGACGTAATACAATTTAAATTCTTTTCATCTGTCCTATCAGGGTCCCACAAACTGTGAGTGGGAGGTCCCTCTGTTGAAAAGAGGGAAGGAAGCCTCCAAAGCAAGGATGCACCTATCACTGACACTGTGACATGGAGTCCCCATGACCCAATCCTTAATATGTTCTCTACCCAAGACTTGTGGCAACACGCAAGCCTGTCTGGTGCAAAAGATTTCCCACAGACCATAAAAAGCATGGGAGAATAAATACGGAGATGCACAAATAAAGTTATGCAGGAATACCAGACCCCAGGAGCCACACTGCTCTGGCACAAAGAGTTTTTGCTAGTACTTTTGCCCTCTGTCCTACTAGGATTATTAACTTTACATTTGTAGTATAAGGTCATTTGAGGGCCCAGAGGTTCTATATATTCTTATTGCTATCTATGTCAAAAGACAGCATCAGAGTGGAAAAGGAACTCATCAAAGCTGCTGGCAGCCCGTTAGACACATTCTTGTGCATATGTTGAATTTAGAGGCCACAGAAACTCTTGAGGACATCCTTGCTAGACTGGGAAGCCCTAGAAATCACCGGCAAGTTCTGCTCACAATTGCCACCAAAACCTTGTTTTCAACTTGTCCCTGACCTCCTTCTTCCTGATTAACTGATTGATAGTGAGGCCATTGATTCTGTTTCCCAAAGAGATCATAAAAAAGAGAAAAGGACCAACAAACACAAGAAATATTTATAGCAGCTCTTTTTGTAATGGCAAAGAATTGGAAATGGAGGGGATGCCCATCAATTGGGGAATGGCTGAACAAGTTGTGGTATATAAATGCAATGGAATACTGCTGTGCTATAAGAAATGAGGAGCAGGCAGATTTCAGAAAAAAAACTGGAAAGGTTTTACATGACCTGAAGCTGAATGAAGTGAGCAGAACCAGGAGAACATTGGACACATTAACAGCAACATTAGGTGATGATCAACTCTGATTGACTTAGCTCTTCTCAGCAATAGAATGATCTAAAACAATTCCAAAGGACTCATGATGGAAAATGTTATACACCTCCAGATAAAGAACTGGTGGAGTCTGAATGCACATAGAAGCATAGGATTTTCCACTTTTTTATGGTTCTTTTCTTTTGGCCTGTTTCTTCTTTCACAACATGACTAATATAGAAATATGTTTTATATGATTGCACACACATAACCTA
The DNA here is from genome assembly GCA_028646575.1 of Pseudocheirus occidentalis. NCBI lineage: Eukaryota > Metazoa > Chordata > Mammalia > Diprotodontia > Pseudocheiridae > Pseudocheirus > Pseudocheirus occidentalis. The sequence goes on along the minus strand of CM053593.1, from coordinate 94,176,648 downwards.
TCTCAAATTGCTTACTATCTTAGGGAAGGGGTGGTGAGGGAGTGAGAAAATTTGGAACTCAAAAAAATTATTTTTAAAGAATGTTAAAAGATTCTGGGGACCGCTTCGCCTGCCCGGTCGGGTCCGCAGCCTTCGCTGCTGCCGCCGCCGCTCCTAGGAACAACTTCTCCCTCTCCCTCCCCAGCCCCGGCTCAGTAGCTGACGTAAAAATGAGTAGCTCAGAGGAAGTATCATGGATCTCATGGTTCTGTGGGCTTCGTGGCAATGAATTCTTCTGTGAGGTGGATGAAGACTATATCCAAGACAAGTTCAACCTTACAGGGCTCTATGAAGAGGTGCCCCACTATAGGCAGGCACTAGACATGATCCTCGACTTGGAACCTGATGAGGAGCTGGAAGACAACCCCAATCAGAGTGACCTGATTGAGCAGGCAGCTGAGATGCTGTACGGACTGATTCATGCCCGCTACATCCTCACAAACTGTGGCATCGCGCAGATGTTGGAAAAATACCAGCAGGGAGACTTTGGCTATTGTCCTCGTGTATATTGTGA